>OY744525.1:20032842-20192842 GCA_963556195.1 Sepiola atlantica | reverse complement strand
TTGAATGCAGCAGAGCCAATATGATAGGGCAAGACAGTATCCATTAAAACAACCATGCATCACTAACAAACACGGATAGATTTATTGGCTTATATATATATATATATATTAGTATTTCATGTATCCACATAAAATTTTACAAGGAAATATAATTTTTTATGTATCAATTTTCAGTATTTACTTCAACAGTGCTCGATACGTAAGTAGAGCTAGGTAGTAAGCTATGAAAATATATTTACGGCAATTAAGCTACACAGAGGCTCCCGCGTTTCATCCCGAGGGGAAATCTTCAGGCTAAAATGCATGGAGTTATTTTTGTCGGGTGTTTTTATATATAGATGGCTAGCTAGTTAACCAATCAGATTTTTTGTTTTCCCTCAGCCAATCGTTGGGCTTCCCGCGAACAAAGGTCTCTGTGTAGCTTAATTGCCATAAATATATTTTCATAGCTTACTATATATATATATATATATATATATATATATATATATAATTAACTTGTTACAAATATCCAGGGGGTATGAATCCGAAGGAAGTTGAAACCGGGTTTATGAGAGTGCTCAATGAAAATTCAGAGCAAAATATATATTTTTTGATTTTATTCCATTAGTTGCGACAAAACAAGTTTTGTTTCATTGGTGCGAATAGCGACCAACTCATCGGGCCGGCGAAAGGAATTCAAAGGTTTGAATTCCTTTCGCCGGCCCGATGAGTTGGTCGCTATTCGCACCAATGAAACAAAACTTGTTTTGTCGCAACTAATGGAATAAAATCAAAATATATATATATATATATATATATATATATAGATATGATGATTGCCACTTCTTTACAGAAGAAGGCCATTTCTACAAAGATTGAAATGTCCGATTGTGGTCGCGCATATTGTTCAGTAGGCTCGGTTTATTTTTACAAGTCTTTATTGCCGTGGGTCTTGTAGGGATATCTGTACATGTAGATGGCCATGCTCTGCGTTTTTACGACACACGGAGCACACTCTCCTTCTACAAAGTCTGGTTTCAGTGCCAAGCCAAAGCAAGATGTAGAGCGCAGGTTTTATATCAGAGTTTCCGTCTCCTAGATGGATGATCTAACTAAATCTACGGGTCCATCTCACCAAATATGGTAACATCACGCCTGGGTACTATACCAGGTATTTCTATGCCCTCTGCTAATATATATATATATATATATATATATATATATATATATAAGTACACAAACACACATAGGGTGGCTCAAAATGATCTGAAACATTTGGAGGCTTAATAAAAGTACAAAATAAGAAATAATGTAATGAAAAATTATATTTTCTGAATGTACATATAATGCCATTTTATTTTCTGAATGTACATATAATGCCATTTTATTTTCTGAATGTACATATAATGCCATTTTATTTTCTGAATGTACATATAATGCCATTTTATTTTCTGAATGTACATATAATGCCATTTTATTTTCTGAATGTACATGTAATGCCATTTTATTTTCTGAATGTACATATAATGCCATTTTATTTTCTGAATGTGCATATAATGCCATTTTATTTCAGTAAGTTTTAAAATTTAAATCAGCTCAACGCTTCCAATCAGTGTCAATACACTGTTGGAGATGTTCATGAAAGTTATCGATAACTATAGATCATTTCTTGTAGAATAGTTGCTATTTCTACACAAATCAGCAATAGATTGAGGGCGATGACTGAATACATTTGATTTATTTGCTCAGTGATCTTGGAAATCAAATGATCAGGGAACAACCCTCTTAAAATTCCCAATGAAAGCCTGGAAGTTCCCTGATCATTTGATTTATTTGCATGATGATCTTGGTTGGTCTGCAAGATCTCCTGATTTGAACCCGTGTGATTTCTTCTTGTAGGGATATTTAAAATCAAAAGTATTCAGTCATCGCCCTTGATCTATTGATGAATTAAAATGTGCAATTCGTGTAAAAATAACAACCATTCCACAAGGAATGATCCATAGAGTTATCGATAACTTTCCTGAACGTCTTAAACAGTGTATTGACAATGATGAGAAACATTTAGCAGATTTTTTTTTGTTTATACATTCAGAAAATATAATTTTTTTTTTTTCATTATTTCTTGTTTTGTGCTTTTATTAATCCTCCAAAAGGTGTCAGATCATTTGGGTCCACCCTGTATATACACACACTCATATTTATATATACACACACTCATATTTATATATACACACACACAAATATATATATATACATATACGAAGACCCGTGGCACAAGGGATAAAAGTGCTAAGTAATAATCTGTTTTAAGTGATAGTCTGCTGGAGGTTGAAGGTTCAATCCTCAATACGGGCGATACTAAGAATCCGATTACAAATTACTTAAGACTTCTACCTGGTCATGGCTGACGGAACGAGAACAATCTACCTTCGTGGATTAAATAAAGGGGTCCATTAGAAATATTATACAGATGCCCCAGTTCAACAAAGATTCATGAGTTCGACAAGACGCACCTGAAGAAGCTCGGAAGTTACATCGGCCGAAACGTTGTGAGAATAACATCCAAGATTGTTATCCAATATAAACCTACTCGACGTACCTGTGACCCGTCGGGCCATAACCACTACCACTGTTTATTCAACTTCGATTTCATTCAAAACTCCATAAATAGTGACATATCTGCTAAGGCATTTTTCTTGCATCACTAAAAATACTTTTTACTTATATATTATCATTATGGATAATGAAGAAGTAAAGAGACGTATTATTTTGCCATCTAGTTTACTTATGTATCTATGGTTATTACAAACACTATGTAAATTTAATAGTAAAATAAACTAGAAAAAAGAGTCATTCTTTCTCTAAATGCTTACAAAGGTTGTAAGAAATATTAGAGAGTGGTTGAATCAGCATAGAATGAAACGGGGGGGGAGAGAAATACATAGATCCCTTAGAGATGGGCGACTTGTTCAGTTAATTGATAATTGCACCTAAACAGAACAATTAAAAAAGGATATTTATCCATTACACCATGGGTCTTTGCGGACAAAAACTGCGGATTAAATAAAGGGGTCCGTTCGAAATTCCGTACAAATTCCCCAAACTTTGTCAGAATAACATCCGAGTAGTTCGAATAATCCAAATAAGACCTCAATCCTCATCTAAAAATTTCCGAAACATAATAAATATTTTCATGGTTTATTACTACACTTTTTGTTGTTATATTCAGCATTGAAGCTAAACGTGAACCTGGTTTTGATTGAATAAGAACGAAACAAAACGTAAATAGGAAAAGAAAATGAATACGTCAATGATCCATCTCTGTCTAAATTAAGAATAAACCTTTGCCTTTATTTATAAAGAAAAGAATCAAAAAACATAACTGTTAGTAGAACTTTAATGAAAAAAAAAGGGAAGTAAGGGACAATAGCTCTTACAAAAAGAATAAAATTTACTCTTAGCTGATTTTTCTTTTAAGGTGACTATTTAAGAACTTCTATATATTAGAAAACTACTGTATCAGATTAAATATTTTTTTTAAATACATTGTAATCAAGTATGTTAGTCTATTGCAAATATTATAACAATAACAGATGAAACTTGGCGAGTTATAATCAAAGTTGGATTTATCAGCTTAAATGCTATTTAGGTCCAACTTTGAAAATTCGGCCAACATTATTTTATACATTAGATGTAAGAAATGAGAACTATTAAATTATACCATTATGACGAGATCTAATGGACCCAATTCCCTTTCTATGTACTGCATTTAATATCAATATAACATTTTACAAATAATATATTTGAAAATTTATTAAAAATAGATCTTGATAAATAAATACACAAAATTGATTAAATGTTTTTTTCTAAATTCATTTAAAATTTCTTATTTTCTGTTTGATTTCTCGTTTTATTTTTTCAAAAAGGTTTCGGGGATTTTGTCATATCTTTGCTTTGACCTTTATTTTTTTAATGTCATCATTTTCAAATTAATTGAAAATGTAATCGCTTGGTCATTTTGCTCCCAGTCCCATCATCTTCTGTGATTATTCATTGTTCTATGAAGGATCTCTGCACAGAAAAAAAGGGCTTGAATCGCATTTTAAATTGCAGCCAAAGGAAAGAATGCATTTCTTCTCACTGAATTGACTGTTGCAGTGATTCAAGGATTCTTTTGATTTGGGGAAGATAGTTTTTAACGGTTGAGCTCTTAGATGTGTTAACTTTTTTTTTTTGCTTAGAAAAATGCGCTATATGTTAACACTTTTGAAGTGGAATCCTATTCAATTTTATTGGTTCAAATGGAAAATTCTTTTTAGGATTATTAAGATTTTGTATGGATATTTTTGAATGAACGAATATGATTGAGCAGAACTAAATCTTTAAAGAATATAACCTATTATATTTATAAAGAGTTAATCGGTCTGTGTGCGAATAGATATAGACTTCTTTGTAAAGCCAAGCACAGTTCGTTATAATTTGAATAATATTAACTACCTCAATAAAAATTAAACATAAATGCTTTTTTCCTTTAAAACTAGGCCATTGCCAAGACTGCGTTAAAAGAATATTTTTTGTTTTATAATAAACTATTTGCTCATTTGCAGTGTATCACGTTTTACTCATCACTTCCGGTTACGGTCAAGGTCTCATTGACACAACAGATGATGAGGGCGATTGATTCTTAAAAGAGAATTGATGGAAAAAATAATGTATGCATATATGTCACATAAATTCATATAAGTGCACAAATACACACACATATGATATATGTAATTGATGGCAGTCCCACCATCTGTTGTTTCATGAAAGGTCATACTCTTTTTCATAATTCCAAAACAAATGTGCTTAATGATTAAAATTATACACACATATGAATACATATGCATATATACACACATATGAATACATATGCATATATACACATATGAATACATATGCATATATACACATATACATCCACATACCTACATCCATATAGACACATCCAATTGTCATATAGATACACACATATAACTACCTATTTTTATAGAGACACAAATAGACACCTATTTTTATAGAGACACATATAGACACCTATTTTTATAGAGACACATATAGCCACCTATTTTTATAGAGACACATATAGACACCTATTTTTATAGAGACACATATAGACACCTATTTTTATAGAGACACATATAGACACCTATTTTTATAGAGACACATATAGACACATATTTTTTATAGAGACACATATAGACACATATTTTTTATAGAGACACATATAGACACATATTTTTTATAGAGACACATATAGACATATATTTTTATCGAGACACATATAGACACCTATTTTCAAAGAGACACATATAGACACATACCTGAAGTCAGTGTCAGATCTGAAAGGGAAAAGATTACGAAATACCAAGGTTTTATATACATGTAAAGAACCTGGAATCTTAAGATCTCCATCATCCCCGTAATTATAGGAGCAACTGGACTAATGAAAAAGAATTTCAAAAACTACCTGCCGATTATAACCGGTGAACCAAGTGCAAGAGAGATACAAACAATTGCACTTAAACTGGCGGTTATAATCTTAAAAGGATCTCACGGCTGGAGTGTCTGAAATAGCGTGTGAATGTCTGCCATCCGGTAGGACGCCCCTATCCCTAGCAAAAACAAAAAGATAAAAAAAAAGGGATATATACGCATACATATTTTTTTCGAGTGATGAGCAGTGGTAGCTTGAAACTGCTTTAAAGTGTTATAGATAAGTAGTTTTTATTATTTTATTAAATATACACTCAAAATCCGATTGTGTTTCTTTGTGTTAAAACAAAGAAACACAATCGGATTTTCAAAATTCAACTCGAATAGCAATTTGTGTGACACATCGCTATTTAATTAGACAAGCCTATGTTTTCGTTAGTTTTCCCACTATGTTATTAACACAACTATAACGCATTTCTGTTCGATTTTGTCTGTTACAACTTCGACTTTAAAGTCGATACATTTTTCTTACTGACCTAAACAGATTAATGAGCTTTAGCGCTTCATAAAAATTAAACCTTTCACCAATTACATGTGTTTAAAATAAGCTTTACATATATGTAATACTAGGGAACATACTTTTATTTTTAATTTAAACTAAACCGATCGTTTCTAATTAAAGCTACTGGGTATAAATAACTTTGAATGTTGTAATTTTAAGCATATTAAGGATTTTCCGATTTCTTATGAACGCTTAACGGCCACCATCTTAATATACAGAATTTTCAATTTCTTTGTTTTCATTTAACTAATACAAAGCTACTTCTTTGCTAACTAAACATCGATTCTTTGCTTTTCCAGATGTTTTAAGGGGCAGTTATTTCAGAATAGTCCTCAAAGCTATTATACATACTTTTTTTATTTTATTTTGACGATCTCGTGCACCTTACATAGACTTTGAGCAATACACGTTCTTTTCTGTAAGCTTTAAATTATTTTATAACACACATAAAACGTTTCCGGTTCTCAGCTTAACGAACAGGAGGGAATCTTAGCAACAATCAGAAAATATTGTCTTTGAGAAAAATGATTTTTAAATATTAAAATTCATAAAATACTGAACATAACATAATAAAAAAAATAAGGAAAGGTAACACTTGCTAAAAGATTATGAATTATCCCTCGTGAACTGGATTCGTTAAATAGCATTAACAATGATCTGGGGTTGCTTATATTTTTCACACAATACGAAATTAAAATGAAAGTACAAATACTGTATTTCTTTTTAGGTTTCAATTAAAACAGACCGTCAGATGTCTGGTTTATTTATACTTAATAATAATCTAGGGTTACTCCAAGTTCCCGACCATTTAGAAGCACAAATGAAAGTATAAATACATTTTTTTCGATTCTTTGGGTTATTTCAATTTTACCAGATCATCAGACCTCTAAAAGATTTTAAAATATTAATCATCTAGGGTTCCTCAATTTTTTTCGGGCAATGCAAAACTAAAATGAAAGTATAAATACTGTTCTTTGGGGGCAGATTTAAATTTAAACAGATCGTCACACGATGTTGGGTCACATAAGCGAGTCTACTGCATAACATCAAGTGTGCTAGATTTCCTACTTCAGACCTAAATAGCATTGCATATGAAATAGCTATTTGATTCTGCCTGTATTTTTTCTTTCCTTGAACGTTGGTGCATGTTATTAGACATGAACTTTAAATTTCTCTCATCTATCAAATAAAATGCTTGTTAATTATTACAAACTCGGATATTATTCGATCGCTTTCTACCTAACTTGGTATGCAAATAGATTAAATCAACCCTGAAGGTCCTAAATAAAGTCAAATATGCCATTTCTCGTTGAAGTGGCTTCAAATAAAAGAGTTTCATAAGGAAAACATAAAGCAATCCTAAAACCGAGAGAGCAGAATTAATCTCAGTTTTATGATTTGTGGGGATATAGTTTCACACTGAATACTAAACTCAGCAAAGATTACATGTAAAAATGATCTATAAAAATAAAAGCGTGTTAATTTATTCACATTAAGAAAGCAAACGCTTGACGTTAGATATTTTTAAATAATTTTATAAGACAAAACTGAAAAGAGACAAAAATAAATAAAGAGATATAATTTGTGCCAAACTTATTGCTCCGAGGTAACGCCAAGTCTCTTTCGAAGCATGCAAGAAAGCAGTTTCTCTTCAATAAATGGTGTACAGTATTTATTGAAATTATGACTGAAACTCGTGCTCGGGTATTGCCATTTTATGATATCTCTATAAAGCATGAGAAGAGCGAAGATGCTTTGACTTTGCTCAAGTGCTAGAAACCTGTGGCACAAATCCAACATCTCTGAACCAAAAGTTCATCTGTCCATAACGCTATTAGCTAAAGCTTACTACAGTAAGTGAGATCTAGATGCTTATATTAAGCATGTTTTCAGCAGCTGAGAGACGACTGAAAACAATGCCAGAAATTATATATATATATATATATATATATATATATATATATAGAAAAGAGGGCAGTGCAGTATTAGTGCAGTTCCAACGAGAGAAAAGTATATATATAAAGGAGTAAGGATACCAACGTTTGTAAAATGTTTATTTTCAACATTTATTTATTATTTTGTTATTTTATCATTTTATAATTTTATATAACGCGTTTCAAGTGGTGGTCCGCTTTCATCAGATATGTAAATCAGGCCGTATCCATTAGACCTCATGACAAAATGGATTTACATATCTGATGAAAGCGGTCCACCGTTTGAAACGCGTTATATAAAATTATAAAATGATAAAATAACAAAATAATAAATAAATGTTGAAAAAAACATTTTACAAATGTTAGTAGCCTTACTCCTTATATATATATATATATATAGCATAATATAAAATGAAATAATATAATAAGGTGCGAATCAAATTTTATTATAATTCAAAATTCAGGCAAAGTAACTCAAAGTCCTTAACTCATGAGTTTTCAAAGATAATTCTTCTCCTCAGAGGACCATTACCGCAGTGATGTTACTGCAGGTGATAAAATTACACTTTGAAAATATATAAAAATATATACAAAATACATAAAAGTACATAACACATCAAATATATCAAGCTTCTATGTTAACTTCGACATATGACATCCGGTCGGATTATGTTGTTTGAACAAGAAGGCGTATGAGACTTTAGTATTACCTTCTGATCGACGAGAAGAGGTTCTGTTTACTTGGCTTGCGGGAGAGTGATTACTTTCAAATTTAACGTTATTAATTTTGATCGGACCTGGAAGAAAGAATGGCCGAATATATTGACTCAGTTTGATTTAATTTTTATTCAAATCGGATTTAGCGGATTTTACATTTAACCAACGAATTTTGATTTGTGCTGCTCTGATCAAATCATTTGAACCCTGAATTTTGAACTTTATGATTTCAACTAAAGTGAGTTAATTGAACTTTTTATTTGATTTGGTTCATTTATCACTGTATTAATTAACATAAACATTGGAGACATTTTTCACTGTAATTTACTGCATTGATTGCGGACCCATTTCCCGACTGGATAACTTTTTCGGTTTTTCAGTTCTTTCAATTTTTTCGCTTTTGGACTATCACTCAATGCCTGGATCTATATTCAGTCAACCTCTTGGACATCTTTCATTAACTGTTTTAATTCGTATGACATGGATGGATTTTATAACTTTAACAAATAAGTATGTTTTTGGCTTGATATATTTGATGTGTTATGTACTTTTATGTATTTTTGTATATATTTTTATATATTTTCAAAGTGTAATTTTATCACCTGCAGTAACGTCACTGCGGTAATGGTCCTCTGAGGAGAAGAATTATCTTTGAAAACTCATGAGTTAAGGACTTTGAGTTACTTTGCCTGAATTTTGAATTATAATAAAATTTGATTTGCACCTTATTATATTATTTCATTTTATATTATGCTATTAATGCTCTATCAAGTATATTGAGCTTCAGTCTTTATCCGGATGTTTTACTAATTAAAAGATATTAGTTGCCTCTTATATCTTTTGTTGGATTTACTTCATATATATATATATATATATATATATATATATATATATATATATATATATATACACATACCGGTATTGTTTTCAGTTATCTTCGATTTTTTCTCACCATTCTATTTAAACAATGTCAGTCCCTTCCTCCAGGAGAAACTCTCAGGCCGTATCCATTAGATCTCATGACAAAAGGATGGCCTAACAAGAAAGACGTGTGTACATTGATATTAACAAAAAAGAGAAATTCGCTTTGCCGGTCAAACATGTTATTTCACATAGAGCCGGCATATACATTAATGACAAAGAAACATTTTAATGGGCTTTGTACAGAGTTGAAAATGTTCAGTTTTTCATAAAAGTTTCATATTAAATCAACTTGGATAAAAAAAAATGATTTTTGATAAAGGGCTAAAGACGATCCGAAATATTAAAATTAAAAATTATAAATGTTTTTATATTTTCCATACGGCTATTTTTATTTGTCAAATGTAAAGAAATTAATTGTTTAAAAAATAACATAAAATTGCTTTATGGATAACATAAAAGCACGTAACTTATGCTATATGTAATTTTTAATATTTCGAACAGTCCTCCGCCTTTTATCAAATGTATTTTTCATACAAATTGAATGAATATGTAACTTTTATGAATAACTTGACATCAGATACATGTAAGAGTCTTTTTTCTTATCGTTCGTTATTTTTTTTTTTTAACTATGAACAACTGTCCTTTCATAACGTACTCATATTTACATGTTACATGTGTCTGGTGGCTTTATGTAAAATTGTACATTTGAATTACAAATAGAATATTCTCTTTTTATTATTAATATATAGTCTTCAACGTACATACGTCTATAATGTTCTTATTGACGTTAAATACAATTCGTTCATAATTAAAATGGAGATCTTTCTCAAGCTATAAAATACTTATAGATATTAAAAACAACATGTCAGTATTCAGGCCTGATACGTGTGTGCTTAGTTTTATTATCTATTTTGATTTTGTTTGCATTCATATGTGGACGAGCATTTGGTGTCTATTAGTATGCATTTGATATTGTCTAATGTATGCTCTGTTTGATAAAAATGTTCAGCTATTTGAGAGTGGGGTGATGTTTGTCTCATAGTAAGTTTGTGGTTATTGAATCAGATTCTGAAAGCTAATTTGGTTTCACCTATGTATCTTATCTGGACATTTTGTACAAAAGATATAATATATAACACTAGAGTTATCACAAGTAAGGTGTGACAGTTGTTTCGGTATGTGATTGTGAGTATCTGGGACTGTGAAAGGGTGATCTATGACAATGTTAACCAACTAAACTTTTAGGTATATTGCACGTATAGTTGCCTTGTTGTAT
Source organism: Sepiola atlantica (assembly GCA_963556195.1). Classification (NCBI taxonomy): domain Eukaryota; kingdom Metazoa; phylum Mollusca; class Cephalopoda; order Sepiida; family Sepiolidae; genus Sepiola; species Sepiola atlantica. The sequence goes on along the minus strand of OY744525.1, from coordinate 20,181,969 downwards.
AAGTGATTTTTTTGATGTAGTGAATATAGTTAATAAATTGGTTAGTGGTTTATTTGCATTAGTAAGTAGTTTCTTTAAATATGAAATTGTTTCCAGGGTCTAAATGATGAATTGTAAAACCTCGAATTAGATCATGGATGGATATATATATATATATATATATATATATATATATATATATATATATATATATATATATATATGTAACAAATAAATGTTGATGTTATTTATTATGTTTACCTTTATGCATGCATTTTACAGCATTTTTTATTTAAATAATTTCAGTTTAAAAATTATAATTATAAAATGCTGAAAACTTTTCTTTTTTTTATATACGATATAAAAATAAAATGTATAAATACAGAAACACTTAATGGTAACTTATTTTTTGCTATGTGATCATCAGACTGTATATGTGTGTAAACTATGTTTTGAAAATGAACCTTATATTTGTTGCAGGTGCATATACACACACACAATGAAGTGGAGGACTGTGAGACAGAGAAAGAACTATTATGATGATGATAATACATTGAAGGTGTCTTAATTTCCAAATATATCACACGATAAACCTTTGGCCAGCCGATTACAAAAAGTCTTGCATTTTTCACACCAAAAAAGAAGCCATACTTTCATATGTTTCTTAGTGTTTTCATCTGTTTATCTATCTGGGTACATCAGCAATCATATTCTCAAAGAAAATCTTAACGCACGTAAAATGAAATGGTTTGTGATTTCTGCCACTGATTAGATCTCCAGAAATGTTTTTTATCAGAGATGTATCTTTACTTGAAATATGAAAGTCCTCACTCAAATTTGGAAGTTTTTAAAATTCGGATCCAAATTTAGTCATTTGTTGTTGATGTTATGGCTATTCTCAGCACGACAACATTACACTTTTTGTATTTTTGATACAAAGAAAATAACTCCGTTCAGGATAGGTGCTTGCATTTGCATTTGTTTTATTTTGAATCTTTCTACATATATTGAATAAAATAGATTGTTGGATAATTTGATTTTTGATAATAATTTGATTCTTCTATTTTTTAAGCACACGAGTTAATGGGCAGAACGATCATTACTTAAAATGTGTTCTACCAACTAAGAAAATTCTGCATAGTTTTGTTTTAATAAATGGACGGATTCCTAGAAGAATAAAACTTGAATTCTGATGAATGCAAAGAAATTCACTGAATGATATTTTTATTTTATTCTAAACCTGTTAGTCTTTTACTACAGATGGTCGGATCGGGTATTTATAAAAATGGAATTACAAAATATGAAATGACAATTTGAAAAAAGATATTCTTATCTGTGAAATGTGATGACAATTCATGAAGATTTTCTTCTGTAAAAAATCCTATCCAAATTTGAAGACAGATTTTCCTATCTGTGAAATGTTCAAACAATTTGGAAAGAGAATATGAAATGCTATGAAAATTTGAAGATAAAATCTCATATCTGTGAAATGCTATGAAAATTTGAAAAGAAAATCTCAAATCTGTGAAATGCTATGAAACTTTGGAGAGAAAATCTCATATCCGTGAAATGCTATGAACATTTGAAAAGAAAATCTCATATCTGTGAAATGCTATGAACATTTGGAGAGAAAATCTCATATCTGTGAAATGCTATGAACATTTGAAAAGAAAATCTCATATATGTGAAATGCTATGAACATTTGGAGAGAAAATCTCATATCTGTGAAATGCTATGAACATTTGGAGAGAAAATCTCATATCCGTGAAATGCTATGAAAATTTGGAGAGAAAATCTCATATCTGTGAAATGCTATGAAAATTTATAGAGATGTTCATATCTGAAATGCTGAGAAAATTTATAGAAATAATTCCATATCTGTGAAATGCTAAGAAAATTTATAGCAATGCTCATATCTGAAATTCTCTGAAAATTCACGAGAAATAATTTAATATCTGTGAAATGCTATGAAAATTTATAGAAATGTTCATATCTGAAATGCTATGAAAATTTGGAGAAAATCTCATATCTATGAAATGCTCTGAAGGTTTGAGAAAATATTTGCCATTGACTCATAACGTAAGCTGGCCAATTTTCAAATTGCTGGACCTAAGTGGATGAACTCTTGGTGTGCTTCTGTTGTAAATACATTTCATATTCTCGGTGAATTAACTTCTTTTCTGTGCTGAGAAATTGTCCATATTTAATTTGTATATAATTTAATTTTTTGTATCTTAAGTTCTCAAAATAAAACGTTTTGAAAAAAAAATGATTCAGTCATGTCTATGTTATTCAAAAGTCTTCCTTAAATCGTGCTGTTAGGGAAATTTCTTTTTGTTTTTCATTGGGGAAATAATTTATGTTTAGAAGCAAAAAGTCTTTCTTAATAAGTAAAAAAAAACCTGTTTAACTGCTTGATATGAATACGAGTTTGCAATTTGAGTATTTCACTTTCCTTTTCATATCTACGTATAATCAGCTCGTGGCATTGTAGCGCTTTACCTGTAAAACACTATTATCTAGTTCTTATCAACCATGTGCCAGGCCTTCTTTTTTTGTTTCGCTATGTAAAAAGCATAACTTCATTTCCTATAGATACTACTTTAAATCTATAAATGTAAATCTTTTATCAAAAGCCACTCCAAAATGGAGAGAAAAATGCCTTGAAGCACTTCATTAAATGAATGTCTACTGGTTAATAGTTTTGAATCTCATTCATGTCGGATATCGTTTCCTCTGGCTTTGTTGTAGGCTAGATCTTAAGTGGTGTGTGCAATGTATCATGCTTCTCGCTCCATTTAACAAAAAGCATGCATAAATGAATAAAATACAAGGATTAAAATTAGCAGCAGATAGATAAATAATTAAAATATAAAATTTTAAAAAATAGATACATGTTATAAACAGCAAGATTAATTATTTTTTTTTGTATATTTTCACCCAATTCATTTCTTCGACAGTTTTACTTATTTATTAGCTGATCATATATATTCACAGAAAATGTTCAATATGTGAATTCCAAGTCCTTAATAGAATTGAGAATCTCGATTTTAAAAATAATTAATTCTTACAAATATCATCTACATAAAATTAAGTCAGCAGGATTTTCAACTGTAGACTTAAATAGTTTCTATCCTAAATATCAATATTTTATTCTGAATAGCCATTTCCTTTTTTTTTTTTTTTTTTTTTTTATCGCTGATCCATATTGTTAAGAAAAAATTGTGATGTGACACAAATAATATAAGGGAAATAACTTATATTTTCACTTGAATAGGAGTTGACCACGTTGCCTGTGTGTGTGTTTATCGCTTATATGTGACTTACATATTATTTATTCAGATTTAATATTAAGCTATTATTCCTTGAAATAAAAGAACATACAAACTAAAAAAAATCTCCTTTTTATTGTATAGCTTTAAAAATATGCAAACAAAAAAAAATACATAAATAAAATGACATCCCGGGCAATACCGAGTAGGTACAGCTAGTAATTAAGATAAAGTTATTTATGTTTAGTTTTGAAGAATTCATCTAATTCTATAGAACAAAAACTCAACATTTTCTGTCCGCTTTCATCATCCAATGTAGACCTGAAACAAATTATACATCACCATATCCTGCGGATCATTTATAGCAAAACAAACTGAGTAACATTCTCCCTATCGTTACATTGATCTAAACACTAGACCCTGACTTTAGGACTAATCAGGAGTAATCTATACACAGAATTTGTATTAAATAAATACTTGATTTTTATATTCAAATTTGCAAATTCACTTTACAGTTCTTAAATTTTTTTTTGTACTTCTGTTCGCCCGAAACAAGGCATATTGCCACTGAAGCATAAGAGGCTACTGTGAATTAGGGACCAGATCTACGAGGGGCCAATCTGGGTGGGAAGTTGGTCATCAAGATGTTTGTTCACATTACATTAAAATGTTGGCATGTGTGTACGGCTGGGGAAACAGAGCAGGGAGGGAATTTCAAAGGCAAGTGGTCCGAGTAAAGAAGCTATTAGAGTAGAAAATTTTCAGACATCTAGGGACCTCTACAGTGAAGAGGTGGGATTTTGCTGCTGATCGGGTTGGTCAGAGGTATTTACGTTGAGGGGGTGCAAGTGCAGTATGTTTATCGGAGCACATTCCTTGGAATTGTTTGTAAAACAACCACGGGGATGCAACATTGTGGCAATGCAACAGGGACTGAAATTTGTCAGACAGTGCAGGACCTATTCGGTTAAAAAAAAAATTTTTGCAAGGATTTTAAAAGTTGGACTGTCGGGAAGTGTACAATCAGTCCTTACAATCTATAGTTGGAAAGATTTCTTTCTTATTGTTGTTAAAGGAAAGGAGCTTTATTTTGGTTGCATTAAATGTAACCATCCATTATGGGCCATATTCTACTACAGAATGAAAGTCATTTTCCGAGGATTCAGTCATTGCCTTGCATGTGTAAGCATTCGATTTGCATTCCTACCGAGAATAGATCATGATGTCATCAGCAAATACACCCATATCAGACACGAATGAATCAGGGAGGCCGTTTATGAAGATCAGGAATAATATAAGTCAAAGTATCGATCACTGGGGCACACCCGGATCGATGTGGTGTTGTTTGAATGTATGGCCATCAAGAATGACCTGGATCTTTCTTTTAGCTAAAGAAAGATCTGATTAAATATCTGTTCAGTAATACTGTACGAGTGGATTTTCTGAGAGTTCCTTCATGCCAGACCTTGTCAAAGGCCTTGGAGATATCTAGCACTACCGGCCTAGCTTCACCTCTCTTATCCAGTGTGTGGTATATATGTTCAGAGATGAATTGCCTAAATCCATGCTGTTGGTCAGAAAAAACGTTTAACATTTTCAAGGTGATGAACTATTACTAGGTTGATTAATGATTCAAATATTTTAGTGAAATGCGGGAGATTTATGGGGCGATAATTTTTTCAAGTCAATTCTTTTGTCAGCGTTCTTTCAAGAATGCTGGCGAAAGAATTGACTCACAAAAATGATACCACAGAAAAAATGATACCAGAGAGGAAATTTTACAGCTACCAGAGAAGCAAGATTCTGCTAGGCATTTGTTTGGAGAGGAGAGGGGTCAACTCAGCAGGGCATTTCTTTATTACTATAGCAGGGATAACATCTGGTCCACATGCTTTGGAGATGTCGACGTTTTTTCTGATAAATTATTTACAGTCATGTCCAGGCTAAGTAAAAATCTAAACAAGATACAGAAAGTTTATTTGAGGATTTTCAAAATCTGCTTTTAATGACTGGAATATTTTCATAATCTGACTTCAAAGTTTCGGAAAATTTGAGAAACAGGGCATAGAGACTTCAACTAGTCTTATATAAATCAAATACATATGAATGCGTGTGCTCACAAAAATTCTGATAAGAGAGCATTAAACAGCAGTGAATATGACATTGGTCGGGACTATGATGTTAATATGCAGCATAATCATGGTGACACACCTGTTCTTGTTAGATCACTGAAGTTAAGCGAGATTAATCTTGATCAGTACCCGATAGGTGACCATTGGAGAATACCAGGTGCTATACGTGGGAGGATGGCAACACCTCTCTGAAAATATAAAAACACAAAAATCAACGTCTTAAAAATGTTCTTGCTTGAGTGGGATACAAATGTGACTGAGAACCGCTTATGAATTTGATATTCACTAGAAACTTCCTTTTTGGGGGGAAGCCGGCTAAACCTACCATACAAGGAGGACAAGAGGACTATGATGTTAGCAATAATCATTATGTCTACATACTTGTCAATGGTGACCATCGTATGGGTAGCATTAATCACTTGCAGTATGGGCGTCTAATGTCATAAAAGCAAATGTTTATTAAAATACAATGAACTCTATTCTATGATCTAAGTGGATGATAAATTTTACTAAAAAAAAAAACTTGTGATCTTGCTATAGGTCTTTGTTTATTATTGAATTTCTTGTCCGCAATAATTGGAATAATGAATTGGACCTCAATGACACCAGATGGAATTGAAGAAAAATTTGAATAGTGTCATTAAATTCCTTGAAAAATGTAACCCCTACTTTGAATTTTCTAATTAGTGGTTGGTGAAGGTTGTTCAAGCAATGTACAAAAATGCGAAAAGTCGTGTTAGAATTAACAGCACATTTAGTAACATTCTTTAATGTTAAAGTAGGAGTACATCAGGGTTTTGTACCGACGCTGTTGGTTTTCATTTGTGTCTTAGAAGGATTGTCTCAGGAGTTTTATATGGGTCGTCCAGAGAAGATGCTGTATGCTGATGATTTAATATTTGCTTGTGAATTAATGGAACTTAAAGCCTTGAAGAAATGCTATGAAAAGTAAAGGTTTGAGAGTCCATGTTACCATAACCAAAGTGATGATCAGTGGTTGTAGTGTTGGAAAGCTCACAAATAGAGGAAAATTCCCCTGCTCAGCTTGTGGAAAGGGAGTCAGGTGCAATTCAATATGTGTACAAGAAGTGCAGTAGAATTACTAGTAAGTCGAGAGAGGATAACCAGTTCATATGCAAGAAGTGTAAGATAATCGGGATTGATGAGAACTCAGATGTGGACAAAGTATATTTGGATGGCAAAGCTGTTGAGGTTGTCAATAAGTTTTGTTACCTTAGAAATACTATTGGAGCACAAGGTGGAGCAGGTGCTAGTTTGATTGCAAGAGTTAAGAGTGGGTGGAGTAAGTTTAGAGAACTCCTGCCTTTACTAACCAGCAGAGTGTTACCATTATCGACCAAGGGAAAAGTCTATCAGACATGTGTACGCAGCGTGATGATGTATGGAAGTGAAACCTGACCAGTGAGGGTTGAAGACATGTTGCATAGAGAGAAATGATATCAGATTGATATAATGGATGTGTAATGTGAGTCTTAAAGACAGGTTTAGTTCTGATGACCTCAGATTAAGATTAAATCTGGACAGTATAGGTAGATGTGTGCAGAACAGGTGATTTCGATGGTATGGATATGTTGAAAGAATGGAGCTCTTTGGTCAGTATATGAGAACAGTTGAGGTAGCAGGCCCAATTCAGAGGGGAAGGCCCAGGAAACATGGGAAGAAGTGATAAGAATGGACTCAAGAGAAAGAGGAGTAAATAAAGACCTGCCAGAGATAGGTTAGTTTGGACGTCAATTTTTTAAAGCCGTCCAACACATGCCAGCATGTAACAGACGTTAAACCGAATATGATGATGATGACAGGCAAAGACTTTCATAGCCGACATTAGGCTTTTATAGACGATCTATTATTACTATTATTATTAATAATATTATTATTATTATTATTAATATTTATTTATTCATGTTTTTACTTTTATTAATTCCAAACAAGGCATCTTGCCACTGAAATGTAGGGGGTTATTGTGATAGGGTCAGATTTATAGGAGAGCAAACTGAATGGAGAGTTTGACAGCTGTATGTTTGTTCACATTACATTTAAATTTCTGAGTTATATAAATGAAAGTTGTCTTTTCTGTGTCTGAATCATCCAAATAATACAAATTATCCATTCTCATCTCAAATTACGAAACAATTAAATTAATATTAGTTGAAAGATAAAGACAGTTGGCAGTTACCGAAAATATTTTTTTTTTCACAGTTGAAAAATATACAAAATACAACATGAATTGGATACTCTCTCCAGAGAGCTTCGCTACATGATGTTTCTGACAAAGGGGGAAGAATTGCTGTTTTCTGAACCGAAATCTATCCATCTAACACTTATCGTTGGCTAGTTTTTGACCTTAGAGTGGTATTTGTTTTTTTTATCCTTATATCAAGTGGCTTCATGCTTTGTCTGAAACGATTTCCATTAAAAAAAAAAGTACAGACTGGATTTCCGCCCATGTGGTGGTTGGTGTTATGTTCATACGTGTGCATTAGCAGGTTATAGTAAAGAACTTGCTAAAGGAATCTTCAGAGTTGCATTCTTTGCAGGGAAGTTTTGTCATTCTCCAACAGCACCTGTTATTCTCAAATAGTCACCCAGCTGGTATTGGCCAGGTTCAATGTCTCTTAACTTTGATGATCTAACGAAAACCTGTGTTTCAATGTGACTATGCCGCATATATTTGAAAATATTTCATGTAAAGATTAAAGAAAATTGCTTGAGAGATGGGGAGGATACATGTCACTTTGACTCCTTACTGGATCTGCCCCTGATTACTGTATATGTTAAAACACACACACACACACAATAGCATATTTAAATAAAAAGCAATGATTTTATGCTCTTTTTGGAATTTTTTGCACGTGCTGACATAAACTAGGACTTGAATTCATTTTTAAAGGAATTAGTGTTTTCAAAAATGTCATAAGGCTATGTACAGAAAATTGACAGAGAAATTGTAAAGAGCATTAATTTAATCTTTTCATTTAATTATTTTAGAGAAAAAAATACAAAATTGTCTAAATAATAAAAAAAAAGAATGTTCTTAATAAGGAGAAAATTATATTTTCAAAAGGAAATGAGGTTTAAGGATTTAGCGTTTATGTAGGTAACAGCCAATCAGATTGTGATATTCATCATAGCTTTTGGTTTTAATTTCTTTTATGGAAGAGTTCTACTTAAAAACTGAGCTGACATTTAAGAATTAAAGTAATCTTTTTAACTGTTTCCATTGTAGGATTATCATGGTCATAGATTTCATTTATTAATTTTTATTTTTATTTTATATTTTCTTATTAAATATTTTTTTTTATTAATCTTTTTTTGTAAAAGAAAACAGAATGATGGATTTTGATGTATTATTTTTTTTTTCAATTTATTTGAGTTGATATGAATTAACTTAAAATTATTAGTAAAAACTCTGCTTTTTGATTTAGTTGCAAATAATTAACATTTGACTATGTTGGCAGAATGACGATTCTACTTTTTATTCTATAAAATGCAATATTTGTGGATGTATTGTTTGCAATTGCTTTTATATCTAAGTAGTGTTTTATGATATGAAAGTTACTCGATGCTGAGGAAAGTGCTTTTTGTTGTGTAATGTTTATAAAACAAACTATCATAACTATATTTTTTGTTTTAATTTGTAAAAGTAGTGTTTACATATTTGAAAATGTTTTTGTTATAGTTTGAAGTATGTGTATGTGATCGAATCTTTTGTAGTAATTTTATCAGCATGAATTTTATTGTGCAGTGTATAAGCTAATAAAAGAAAAGGTTTGTTTTTATGTAAGTTTGAAAAATAATATTGTTTTCTGTCTGTAAGTGAATGGGAAATGTTTAGTTAGTATTAAGACTTACCATGAGAAGGATCCAGTAAGTCAGTTTAATAAGTGAAAGGTAGACACGAAAGGCTGCTTACAAAATTGTGTGAAGACAATATTTTAATTAGTTGTTTTAAGTTAAATTAGTTTATGTACATCTATGATATCAAAGTAACTTAAAAATATAATAATTTTTTTTAATTCATATAATTGTTTATCTGAATAAAAAAAATCTTCATATCAGCAATAAATCTGAAATTAGACACAGATACAGAAATGTAGGGAATTCTTAGTAGCAATTGCGCAAGTGGCTGGTTCTGTTTCGATCACAAACGAAAAATGACCGATGTCTAACAAACTTCCTAATTATTATCAGAAAGAAACTGCAGCAAATAAAATCATATTTGGGTCAATAACATAGCGGAAAAAAAAAGAAGTTAGTCTGAATCAAGTAGTGCTTTGGGTCTGACTTTGAAAATCTGACAAGATAAATTTATCTTAGATTTTATTATTATTTTTGTAATTTGCTCAGATAAAATAAGGTTTAAAGAAATACCATTTCATTAGTTATTGTTATGAAATACAGTATTGTTAGAAACGACTCTTTTGTCCAAGATCAAAGTGTAGTATCTATTCTGATAGTACACTTTATCTGTTATGTCCTTAGTCAGTGAAGGATAAATCGTTCTAGACGGAGGCAATTTAATTTCTTTTCTCAATCAAGATAGCTCTCATAGGATTTTTTCTTGCTATAAAAACCGGCCTTGTATCTTACACTGCTCTCTTGGGGAGGCAAGTAAATAGAGACGTTTCAACTCACCAGAGGTGAACAAAATTAAATCTTTACTTTTAAGCATTAAGAACAGATAATTTAAATAATTTATGATGTCGAAATATTCAAATAAATGTAGCTTGTTGTTGGGCACACTTTTTTTAATAGCCATTTCATTTTAGTAAATTCTCTTCAAAGAAGATTTTCTTCCAACTAAAATTCATCGGAGAAGTAACGTTACGTGAAATTGAAGATGACGTCAAAATTATATGTTCGTTCAAATCCATACAATGTTTGTAAAAGATTCGGAAAAACGAAGTGATAATTCTCTCCTCTTTCTTAATTTTCTTAGAGAAAGATGCCAATCTCAATCTCTAACAAGTATTTACCATAAACTTTCCTCCTTTAAGAATATTGTATTTGCGATTGGATTCTTTTACTGCTAAACATAGGGAAATTAATTTGATAAACATTTTTATTCATCAATTTGTTCAAACTGCAAGTTTTCTGATGGATTTGAATTGATTAAATCTGTTTTTATTAAAATCGGATATCCGGAATATGTTTTGTCAGCTTGTATCAAAAATAAAATGAGTAATTTTATTAGTGATGAATAGTTTAGCCAGCAAAATATCCTGTTTATCTTAAATTGATTGGGATTGGCAATGGTCGCCTCCGATTTTCTAATTAAATTGCCAAGGCAATGACACAATGTTTTCCTGTTGTGGATTTGCATTTAATGCTTTGCACTAAAAAGGCTCTACCATCTTTTTTGTAAAGATAATGTTACCGTCCTTTAAAAGGTTGATTAATTTATTGTTTTAAGTGACAAACATAGAACATATGTCTGAGCAAATTTAGTAAGGTTAGGTATAAGTGCGTAAAAATAAGATTAAAACGGACATTTCCACGTAAGGTTAGATTAAGTGGAAAAATGGAATTTTCCATTAGCGATTAAAATCTACCTAAGAGCTATGTGTACAGGAAGTCGACGTGACAGAGAAGTGAGATCGATTCTCTCTCTTGGGTGTTTGGCATCAAAGTGAACGGACGTCTGTTTTTGAAGTATGCACCAGCCCTACAGGGGTTGGTTGGAGCGATACATTCATCTAGATGTATTTGCCGTAAAATACCAAATAAATCCAGCAGAAAATAATATGCAGCCAGTCGTTGTTCTTTTAAATTGTTTTAATTATTATAGACAGCAAGAGAAAAAAAGAAAAAAGATCAACATCTCTATGATGACCACCACTTCCACTATTACAGAAAGGCACCACTACTCATTGTGCCAACTACTTGCAATGTGTCAACGAAACGAACAGTTGTTTGTGTCCACAACATGATTGGCCAGTTGTTTACAATGGAGTAAAAGAATTGATCCACTGAAATATTCCACAAATGAGTATACGAATAATCCCGTTGGCTCAATCGCAAGTGCATGAACACAGTCATTTTAATTTTCAACAGAAACTGTTACATTTAATGGCTGGTCACCTTTTATTCGATGATCATGTTTGCATTGTTATTGTTTTTGCTGCAATCGCGTTCATACTGGTCAAGTTGAGCCAGCTCTCTCCTTGGTCTGCACTACATTCCAAACCATGGTGACCCATACACAGTGGTCTTGAGCAATGTCGTACGAGCTGGCTAAACATTCACAATTGACCTGTTGAAGGCCGACCACCTGTGGACCTGAGAGCTCAGTCAAGTCCAACTTGTCCAGGTCCTCAGCTGTTCACAGATACTCAGGAAGAAGGGTTAGGGTTAGGGTAGGGAAGATTACATCACAAATCAATTCTCCCTTTCAATTTTACGAGCTGCATGCCCAAACCATAAAAAAATGTCACTGCAACAGGACAGATGGCACAAACTTTAGATTGAAGTATGGGTTTGGTCTGGTTTGGTTTACAGCATATTAACCATCTGTGGATTATTTAATGCCGAATAAAGTTGTCAAATATAATTCCATAGGTAGGATAATTATTTCTATTCCTAGAATACATTGTTCTCAGAATACATTGCTCTCAGAACACATTACTTTTCGAAGACATTACTCTTCGAAGACATTACTCTCAGAACACATTACTCTTTGAAGACATTACTTTTTGAAGACATTACTTTTCGAAGACATTACTTTTTGAGAATAACCACACCCAAGCTTGAAAAGACTTTGACAATCCTTCAAGCCACAGGCCCATACCACTAGTTTTGTGTTGTTTGAAATAAAGTTGTCAAATATAATTCCATGGGTAGAGCAATTATTTATACTAACGGCACCCGTGTAAATTACACGAAATGATGTTTTCAATACTAATTATCTTGTTCCTAACTTATACATGTTTGAATAAAATATAAGATTTGACTTGTATATTTATTTTTAAAAAATGAACAATACATGAAACAATCTACAAAACTTCTTTATATACAATATTTCTAGTGAAGGTAATATTATAATGACTAACCTTACTTCGTAAATGCTTTAGATTAAATTAAATTTGGCTCCAATTCATGAGTAGCATACAAAGATTCGGAAGGTCGTTGCTTTTGATGTGAGTGTGACACACTAAATAACACACACGTTATCGTATTAATATGTGTCTTCCCAGCCGTCCCCTCCTTACCTCCACCACCCTTCGATGTAGAAAAAAAAATCTTAGAGGTTGATTGGGATCGAACTATAAACCAGTCGGGCTGACGTCAAAAACCGACGTCAAAATCCTACGTCGCTAACCGTTGCGCTAAAGGGAAATAATTGAAAATATTACGAAAATTAGGTGACTTGAATGCTTTTCCAAATCTAGGTGTGGCACGCATGCACAGAGCTTTTGATGTAAGCGTGACACACCAACACACACGCTATCGTATTAATATATAGATGTGGCCAGAATACATTGCTCTTTAATAATCAGAATACATTGCTCTTAAAAAAACAGAATACATTGCTCTTAAAAAAACAGAATACATTGCTCTTAAAAAACCAGAATACATTGCTCTTAAAAAACCAGAATACATTGCTCTTAAAAAACCAGAATACATTGCTCTTAAAAAAACAGAATACATTGCTCTTAAAAAAACAGAATACATTGCTCTTAAAAAAACAGAATACATTGCTCTTAAAAAAACAGAATACATTGCTCTTAAAAAAACAGAATACATTGCTCTTAGACTTTTGGGATCAAATGGATTTCAGGCACTTCAGAATAAAGCACATATGAAAAGGATAGATTCGGATTAACACTGGTTGCTTTATCTTCCAGTTACTCGCACACGCGCATTGAATTTGTAAGCAGACGGAAAATACTCTACACTTTTTTTTTTAATTAAAACTGTTGTGTAGTTTGTTCTTTTCGTATTTATTTTAAGAAAAAGGACGGTATATTTAAAAAAAAACATCAGAAATTTTTTTCTATAAGCAAACGAACAAATGAAAGAACATTTAACAAAAACAATTTTATTTACAAAAAGTATAAACAAATGAAATCGCACAGATTTCAGCGATTTTTACTTGTAAAACCTTTTTTTTTTAATTAAAACTATTTGAGATTAAAAACCGACCTTGTGCCTAACTCCGCCCTCATGGGGAGAAAATTAAGTAGAGACACGATCTCTGCACAGAAAATAATAATAAAATCTGTTTCGTCCATCATGTAAGGCAATTATTGGTCTGTGTTGTTAAAAATTAAAAATTGTATTACCGATCTATTTTAATATTTAATCCTGATGTATATTTTATTTTTAATTAGTCATAAATGAAGGAAATAGGAGGAGCTTTTACTCTCACACTCAGAAGTCTTAATACCGTCATGCATAACACCAGGATAAATTTAATAACAGACAATTGTTCGATATTCACCGTCATACTCACATTCGATTGTAAAGAGTAGTAAGAGAGGGGAGAGAAAGTAGAGAGAGAAGGAGAAGGAAGTTCTCAGTTTATGTAGTTAATAGCGTTGCTTTTTCCGATTTGCTGAAGTTGTTCAAGACAGAGGTTGGGAGTTCGAGCCTCTCCTGGGCCATAAGTATTTTTCTTCTGATTTTGTCTCAAAATGTACATAAACATTTCAAATTACAATATTAAGTAGATGGATTAGTTTTACCATTATATTTTCCCATAATCTATGGAAATTAGGATCCTGGGCGACGCCGGATAGCCAATAAATATGAAATGTCATAATTAAATTCTTGCTGAAAACACAGAATTTCCTTAATCCACATTCTACTACATTTGCTTAGTTTCTTTTTATGCACTGCTTATTTCTGTGCTGTTTGTTTCTCCTTTTTATTACTAAAACAGTTGTCTGTGCGTCTCTATTGCTTTTTATTTTAAATTATATGGGGGGGCTCAATTCATCAGGGGCCCACTTGTCATCTAGCAAGCTGACACCCTGGCCAGTCCGCCACTGACTGTGTGTGTGTAATATATATATATATATATATATATATATATATATATATTAGACAGTCACGATAAGTCCAGGGAATTTGAACAGATTGAGCAACGTATCGAACTGTCAAATTAACTGGCATTTCCCCTGTCTTGGCTTGACAGACATCTCGCAAAATCACTCCGCTAGAAAATGCTTTATTTTGTATCTATTTCTTTTGTTCAGCTTTTAGGAATCTATTTTTATATATTTAGTACAAAGAACTTTTTGAGTGGCACATCAGATTTATTTGTGTGTGTGTGTGTGTGTTTATTTCGACATAATTTCTATATTAAAAAAAAAACTATCAGACAAGATCTCGGGTCTGTGTTTTTTTTCTGGCCTAAATATATACTGAATTATTCTTATATTTATTTTCAATCTAATATTTATTTAAATAAAAAAATAAAATAAGGGAAAACTGAAACAAATGTTTAAAAATCCTATTAAAGTTTTTTTTTTTTAAGCATGACTATATTTTAATTTTTTTCTCTCAACCATTCACCCGGATGAGTTAATTTTGCAGTATTTATTTTAAAAGTGCGAAATACAAAAAAAAAACTTACTACTAATAATAGAACATATGAAGAACATCCAAGGGAAATTAAATTGTCAGAAACCCCATAAATTGACTACCTTCCCCAAAAGAAAAGAAACTCCCACATGCATGTGATGGCATCAAAATGGTCGTGAAAGGTCAAGGAGGATGGAAACACTGAGAAAGGAAAACACCAACCAGACCTCCACTGGAAGAGTGCAGAGAATTCTTGAGGAGGCTTATTGCTATTCAAATTCCAGAGAAAACTAATTGTCTTTGCTAGCGAGAAATCAATGGTAAACAGCTGTTGCGATAATGCAAAAATTTATCAAAACCTGCGAAGGGAGCTGGAAATCTGGGGAGAGTTGTTGTCACTCAGACTCCACAGAAACCCACCGTTTATTATCGCTGAGCAATCACTGATCATGACTTGTGTAAAAACTAGTGAATAAATAATAAAACTTTAATGACTTAACAACTGCAATCGTGTTTCGATTTCAAATTTCTTTATGAAGCATGATCCAATTAAAAAAAAAGTCTATGTGGAGTCTTGAAGCGTTAATAGACCACTTGTGAAATTGACTAACATTCCAATAATGAACTCTTCCTCTCAGCACTATAAGTAGACGATGTCTTTAATTTCAGTGTGCCTTTTCCTAGGAAGACTTTGCTGGTGAACACTGTGGCGTATATTAGTTCTTTGTCTCTGTATTAAAATCGAGGTTATCTGATGATTTGTACGGTTATTCTCGAGTATGACGGATTGCCATAAGTGAGTGAAATGAAGAATGTTTCCTGGAGTATAAATGTACTTTCAACTACCATCTATATATTAATACTACAGTCTTCCATCTTTAATATCCAACAGCAGAAATAAATGCAGACAGAGGAGGTTTGGTTTGTTTTGTTTTACGGCATATCAACCTCTTGTGAGTCATTTAATCATAGAAACATTAGTTTTTAAATGTTTATTTATTTTAATATCATTTTTTTAAAACATTTATTTATTTTAATATCATTTTTTTAAAAACATTTATTTATTTTAATATCATTTTTTTAAAACATTTATTTATTTTAATATCATTTTTTTTAAAACATTTATTTATTTTAATATCATTTTTTTTAAACATTTATTTATTTTAATATCATTTTTTTTAAAACATTTATTTATTTTAATATCATTTTTTTTAAACATTTATTTATTTTAATATCATTTTTTTAAAAACATTTATTTTAATATCATTTTTTTTAATATCATTTTTTTAAAACATTTATTTATTTAAATATCATTTTTTTTAAACATTTATTTATTTTAATATCATTTTTTTTAAACATTTATTTATTTTAATATCATTTTTTTTAAACATTTATTTATTTTAATATCATTTTTTTTAAACATTTATTTATTTTAATATCATTTTTTTAAAAACATTTATTTATTTTAATATCATTTTTTTTAAACATTTATTTATTTTAATATCATTTTTTTTAAAACATTTATTTATTTTAATATCATTTTTTTAAACATTTATTTATTTTAATATCATTTTTTTAAAAACATTTATTTATTTTAATATCATTTTTTTAAAAACATTTATTTATTTTAATATCATTTTTTTTAAACATTTATTTATTTTAATATCATTTTTTTTTAAAACATTTATTTATTTTAATATCATTTTTTTAAAAACATTTATTTATTTTAATATCATTTTTTTAAAACATTTATTTATTTTAATATCATTTTTTTTAAAAACATTTATTTATTTTAATATCATTTTTTAAAACATTTATTTATTTTAATATCATTTTTTAAAATGTTTATGTATATTAATAGTTTTTGGCAAATGTTCTCATGCTTCAAGTTCTTTTACATGTTCAAGTCTTCATTCACCGTGTTTGGTTTAGTTGTTTTGTTATACGGCATATTAACCGTATTCGGATTATTTAATGTCGAATCCGGTCATTTTGGCAAAAATTCTCATGCTTTAAATTCTTTATATGTTAAAGTATTTATTCATGGTGTTTGGTTCAGTGAAGGAGGGAAGGGAAGGGAAGGAGGGAGGGAAATTGTTTTTTGTTTTGGATTTTGATGAACATGATTGAGTTTTGCAAAGAAAAAAAAACAATAAAACATCAATGTTTGGTGCATTTTGAGTCAGGAAGTCAATAACTTCAGACAGCCTGATCTGGTAGTGCCAGTAAGTACTATTTGAGCCATAGATGGGGCCCTTACAGGTACTACCACTTCGGGCCAGAGTGGACCTTGGAGCAATGGCAACTAAGGTGCAACTCCACATTCCCCACAGATCCCAAGTAGAGGCCTCACCACTGGATGTCTTTTAAGGTCATACCTAGGACCGCAGACAGAGAAGGAGCAGGCGGGTTGAAACATGTGAGAGAGGGATGCATACAGACAAGAGAGAGAAGACCACAGGTGTTGATATTTACGAGAGTGAGAAAGAGGGAGTTATATTAGTTGACAGAGAGAGAGTGTTGTTCATGAGTTAACTATAAGAAAAATAAACAATGAAAGATAAGGAGGGATAACATCAAATATTAGTGTGTTTGGAAATGAACCTAAGCAATTTATTTATTATCATTTAGAGACGACAAGAGTTACCTGATGTGGTCCAGGCCATAAACATTAAAAATAAAATAGAGAGGTTAAAAAGTGTGTGCAACATCTTTCTTTTAAAACTTCTATTTTCTTCCTCCCTCTTGCCTTCCCATTTTGTCTCCTAACCCTATCATCCACTCCCCTCTTATATTTTAATGTATTAATAATAATAATAATAATAATAATAATAATAATAAATATTTAAGAAATTTCCCAGAGTTTTCAGTTTTAAATTATTGCTTGCAGGCAATGCCAAGTTACTTGTCTTTTTCCCTCTCCCCTTAAATCCTATAGTGAAATACATTTTGTGTGTATGTATTAAAATGGATAAAAAATGTACATTTTTTAAAGTTATTGCTCCGGGCAATGCTAAGTTTGTCTCCCCATTTTTATTTTTATGTTTTCCCAGGCAATACCGAGTTTCTTACCCCCCCCCCCTTAATAATATAGCTAAATCTTGTCTTCCCCTTCTCCATCTTACCAAATGTACTACTGTATTATTGCACACACCTGCTCTATCCAGCTTAATGAGCATTTTTAGATTCAGCATATAACACTAATTGTAATACTGTATACTTATGCTCTATTTAAGGTACTGAGCACTATTGGATTAAGCATATACCACCTGCTAAGTCTAATACTGTATTATTACTATTACTGCTTTGTTTTGTTCTGAAATCTAAGTTTGAAAGTTAAATTTAATTAATACAATTTCATTGGTACGGTATCATTTGGTTAGTAAAGTATAAAATGAACTAAAATCTTATAAAATTCTCTTTGCGAGAGTGTTATTGCTGCTGCCATAAACTATAAAATAACATCTCTCCCTGTAAACACTTTTTTTCAGGTCGGCCATTTTTTTTTTCATTTCTTAATCGAAAAATATCCAGACTCAGACCGATTATTTATTTTTAACTTTTAAATTTATAAATAAGTTGCTCTACCTACCTTGCGTCTCTCACGAGTGTTTCCCTTTTTTGTTTTGTTTTAACTATGCTGTTTCTTTATTCCAAAATATTGTTTTATTTTAAATGTAAGTTTGAAAGTTAACAATTATGTCAAGACCGGTGATAAATATTAAAATTAAGTAATATCATATTTTTTAAGAGAGCATTTTTTGTTGTTGTTTTAAACAAAGACACGGTATAAAAAGTTTTTAGAATGCATGGGTTAAACCAGGGGCGGGCAACCTTTTCAGAGTGAGGGCCAGATGAGACTTTTGGAAGGAGATCGCGGGCCGGAGTGAAAAACGAAATCTCAGAATTACTATATTTTATTGTACAAAATTTGCATTGAACACTCTACAAATCTGATATTTTTTCTCAAGAGATTTCTGTATGTGATGTTATAAAAGGCGCCGATGAAGAGCCATTTTGGGATCATAAAAAATAATGACGGCAGGGGGGGGGGGAGGTAGCAAATTGATCCAGCATTCGTTTTGACACATCTCACAGTTCTATGTTTCATGCCCTTTCCTCGTCTCTCGTTTCCTCTTTGCCTCTCTCTTTCTCGTTTTCTATTTTTATCTCAGGCCAAGGATTTGAAATTTATTGTTAAAGAAAAATGAAATATACATGCATCATCGCTCGCTGATATTTATACATTTTTATGTCACTGTAAATCTTAATTGAAACCTACTTTTACGTCTATGTCACAAAATGATATGAGTTTTACTGGGAGGTCTGCGGGCCGGATTGCAATAATAAAGCATAGCAGGGTAGCGGACCGGACGCTAAGCGTTTGCGGGCCACCTCCGGCCCACAGGCCGGAGGTGGCCCACCCCTGGATTAAACAGATAATAGACTTACCAAAAAATGCATTGTTCATGATTCATAAACAGCCGCTTGTATCATTTCAAATTCACTCTTCAGGATTAATAAGCAGCTCACTCTGCTTTCCACAAACTATTATCTCAAATATCTCAACTCTTCTATTATGTGATCTTGCTCATCTAACATGGTTTCCTAAATACTAATTTTCCAAACTAGAATGCTACCCCTGAAGATTTTATTTACTGACACTCCACCCTATAATCAGGTGGATGGATAAAGTAGAGTTTGGACCTTTCTTCTCTATGCATGTCCGACTCACAAAAAGAGAAAAGAGATTGTATCTCCTAATCATTGATTACATGATTTCCTGAACTCGCTGGGCCCCATACATTAGCCCTTCTTCTATATAACACACCTAGCTGGAAAAGCTATCCTCGGGCAGGTTTACAATATTATCTTTTAACTCATTAATGAGTGAAAGAGTTTGTACACAAAAATACTACAAAACAATAAAATAATATTACTGCTATGTGGTAAGTTTATGTGAAAACAAAACTTTGATGACAATTTCTTAGCTTAGAAAAGTGTTAATTTGTGGTTCTTAAGTGCTCATATTGGACAGTGGTGAAGTAGATACCAGCACAGACTGACAACACTACATGCCATGTCTGTCGAATTCATCGCACTACTTTTATTGCAACCTTCATGTGATCCCTTCTGTGAGTACTTGATTCTAAAAATAATCGTAGAAACCAATGTTAATAACAGAATCAAGCAAATTAAAAAACAACATGCTGATTCATACAAAAAGAAATTCCTATTATAGACAATTCCGTTAATTAGTAAAGAACTCTCATTCCTGGTTTAAAACCAAGAATTTGTTGCAGTGACAACATGCATTGCAACGGTTTCGATTCTGCGTAGACTAACTAAAACATAATAACATTTAAAGTCAGGCTAAAACATCTGCAAGAACCAACTAATATCAAATATGTTATTGGTTTTGTTTGGAGATTGGAGATCAACCACTGACAATTTATGTATAGATGGAGACACATGCACAGACATATTTGTTTTATATTGTCTTAGTTTTGCTATATTCTTTGATTTGGTTTTTATTTGTTCAGATTTTAAATCTTGAAACAAAAATTCATCTTTTTTAATTTGATCAATTTAGGAAATTAAAAAGAATTTTTAATATTTAAAAAATAAAATTTTTTAAAAGTTCTTTAACAATTTATCACTTTTGTCCGAATTTTTGCAATGAAAAGTAATGATTTACATTGTTTTGTATTAACTTCAAGATTGATATTTTTATTTTGACCATGTTTCGGCTAATCAGTGAATGAGAAATCTTTCTAGACCGAGGTAATTAAAATTTTTGTCCGAATTCAGAGTGCCCGTTTTTGGGGAGCTGGATTTTCTGTGTCTAACTGACCTCGTGGGGAGGAAAGTAAATAGGGACTAAAAATTCCGTTGAAACTTGTTTCTTTTTGTATAAAAAGAATTTTCAAAGTTTATTTTTGTGCAATAAAAGGGTTCAAATATGTTTTATATATTTTGAAATTTTTACAACCAGTTCACAAATATGGAAACTCAAAATCAAAAAAGAACTGCCGCCAAAGTGTGGACTTCTCAGTTAATTTTTAAATTTTCACAGCTACTTCATTTCACACATAATCGCCTAAAAACGTAGAATCTCAGGGGGGGGGGGATTTAGCCGAGGTTCCTCATCTAATTTTAAATTTAGATATAATTTTCTTTTTAATTTGACAAACTTTTAATGTGTTCTTCGTGTATTATATATAAGATTTTGATAAACTTATTGTGGTATTTTCGTTTTGTGACATTTTTTCCTATTTATCCACTTGTCCTATTTTTATCTGTGCCATTTTAAACTAAATTCGTTATTATTATCTATAGATTACTGGTAGTTTAAACAATATATATTTATCATTAGTAACAACAATGGAAAATTAAGTTTTTAAAAACAGGAAAATTTTAAAGAATCGTTTTTGGAATCGAAAATGAGGCCAAAATATTTCCGATTAATCCTCCCAACACTAGTTTGAATTCTTTGATATAAACAAATAAGAACTTTTGTCATAATATACATAAAAAAAAAACCCCAAAAATTGTACTCTTATAGAGAATGACCCACGTTTCCGTATCTTCGCGTTGTCAGCGTTCGGGCAGGTCTCGGAAGCACCCGAGAGTTGACGGGGTGAAGACTGCCAGACGATAAATTGAAAACTGATAGACGATAAATTCAAGAAAAGTTCCAAGTAAAAAAAAATTAGACAAAGAAAATCAAAGTAAAATACATATAAAAATAAAGAACGAACAAACCATAGTTAAACAACTGTTATTAATTAGATATTTATTTATTTTTGTTCAAAGGAATCATTGTTAAGCAAATGTTTTTAAATAAAATGTTTTTTTTGCATTGAAAAGTTTCAAAAAATGATTTTATTTTTTATATAACAACGAAACAACTGATTTTAACCAATTTTTCTTTTTTTTTTTCATTTAGGGTTTAGGGTTACGGTGTAGGGTTTAGGGTTAGTCTTTCACTAGAAGTGGCCGTTTCTGACAGAACTCAATGAGTCCTTCGGTAGATTCAACACGCTTACACAGATCGTAGAAATTCATTTTTTTTTTTTTTAACGCGCTGCATATCTTAAAAATTAATTTCTTCCAAAAGTTATCGTCTGCTTGCTGCAACCTGATTGTCTAATGCCTGCTGCAACTTGATTGGTTAATAGTTTCGTCAACTCTCAGGCACTTCTGAGACCTGCACGAACTTTGACGACGCAAAGTCACGGAAATGCGGGTCGCTCTCTATAAGAGCACAAAAAAAAATACATTTTAGTTTGGTTCATTTAAATCCAATTAGTGTTTGTGTGTTGAGCCATCCTGCTGCAGAGCCGATGAAAAAAGACGTGCTGTAGTGTGCCACATTTCATAGTTTACATAATGCATTAAATTGAATATGTAAAATCTCTTTGAACAAGGAATTGCTGCCACCTAATAAAAGAGAGGTTATATTGTCTGCCTCAAAACAGCAAACAGTTTCAAACAACTCCGCCCCTTCCATTCCCTAAGAGGTGCTTGTCAGTTGAAAAGAAAATGTTTTATTTAATATGACCCATAAAGATGTTGATGTGCATGGACATTATATTGCATTAATATCTTCTTCTTGATAGGAGTCTTCTATTTGCATATGTAGTTTCCCCATTAATGTCCCTAGATTATAATAAATTTTCGAAATTCTTAAACTCATGAAATAAATATAATAAAAAGAAGCAAAAGGTACAATAAAAAGAAAATAGTGAACATTTGATTATAAATTTGATAAAAAAAAAAACATTTTTTATGCTTCAAAGTTATTCAGCCAATGGTGGCCTTATTACATGTCTTTTAAATATTAGCGAAATGTAATTTTCATGTCAACATATATTTACTAAAATTATTTTGAGCAGTATAAAAATCAACTCAATATTGATTATTTCAAAAGATGTCTCTCCATTAATATAGATATAATTATATTTATTTTTGAATGCCTATATGTGTGTATATACATATACACACTATGTGCATATATATATATATATATATATATATATATATTCACACATTTTTAAATATAGAGAGATACATACACGCATTGTCACGGGCATGTATTTGAGTTTTACATAAGTTTTTTTTATAATGCTTCCAATCATGAAAAGTTATACATTTTCAATATCGGCCATAATTGCCATAGTTTGCTTCAAGAAATATTTGAGTAATATAAAGTTAACTCTCTATTTATTAACTTGAAGCATGTTAGAGAAATGCACACATAGTTTGATCTCTTTTTCGTTTTGAATGATCTTCACGTGATGAGTTTCAACGAAACAAGCTTCTATAAAGATTAAAACAATCACGTATCTACTATTCACTGCAATATTTAAGATTTATATAAAAAACAAACACAAACACATGTATCTATTACTAGGTGTATCAACCTGGCATTGCCCGGCATACAGTTCATTCATTCATTCATTTCGTATGAATCAGACGATTCTATTGTTGGCATTGGTTTTCCAGATATCTTTCTCGTTAGAATTATTTCTAGAAAGACATCGGGTACTTACAGGAGAGATCATGTGAAGGTTGCCAATATCCTAAATGAAAATGTTTCAATGGAACTAACTAGAATTCGAACTTGGCACACCCAGGTTGTCAGTCCGTGTCGTTAACCACCGAGCCATCGTCACTCCCCCCCCCCCCGGCATACAGTGAAGTCATTTTTAGTTTTTAATTTTCATATTTTTTTTATTTGTTTGCACTTATAGAGAAAAATAAATAAAAGTTTAGTTGTATAAAAGACAACCGTTTTTAAGTTCTCCAATAAAATATGAGTTATTCCCCTTGATGATTTAAATTTTTTTTCGGTTGTAATTGAAAAATGTTTCCATTTTTCCAGTTGTCCATCTGGAACTATTTAATTTTAAGAATAATCTGTAGCAAAGCATAGTATCAATAACATGATACAACAGTAAAAACAGGAAAATTCGCTTCTCAGAATCAAAGTTTGATGTGTCGGCTTAAATGCTATTTAGGTCCAACTTTTAAAATCTCACAAAATAACTTTATTAGGTTATGCTGATGCTAAGCAACGTTTTTCTCTAAAGATTTTTCCTATATACTTTAATGACACAAAATACATGCTAAAATATTTTAGTTCTGGGATTGAGTTATGTTTGAAGAATATAGACAAGAAGCACGACTCAGACTGTGTTTTGTTCTGACCACATGCGTTTTTCGAGCCTACCAAAAGCTTTGCTAGTCTTTTCGATCTTTTGAAGTATTTCCGAATCAAGGGAGGATCCATCTCGGGAGAGAATGCTGCTATAACATATGAACGATTCAACTAAACTTAATCTGGTCCCTTTAACATAGATGTTGAGTCCGTCATAGTGGAGTCCTGAGAATTATCTTAGTTTTCTCCATATTGATGGTGATACCAAAGGTAGTAGATGCTTTAGAAAAGAGGTCCATATCCTTCTCCATGTGGGCAACGAAGTCTGCATCATCGTCATGGAGGAGCTCATGCATGAGGGATTGTAGAAGAGATTCATGAAAGGCCTAGTCCAACGTTTCATATGCCCTCAGAATCAAAGACCTGCATTCTCTCAGAAATAATCCAACCACCACTTAAAATATATATATATATATATATAATCTTGGTAAGATTTTTAGTTTATAGGAGTTAATCCTGTGAAATCTTATTGTGCTTATATAACAGTGCTCAATAACAAATAGAGCTATATATTATTTACAAGGTCAGGTGTGGGTTTAGATGAAAGTGTTTCTGTAGAACGAACTGGATTCGAACCCGGCACACCCAGGCCCTTAGTCTGTGTCGTTAACCAATTAGCCACCGTGCCATCTCTAGATATCTAAATGAATAAATGCGAAAGTTTTTCCCATTAATCCGAACTATATTTATATCAAAACACCATATTTTCATATATGTAATATATATACTGACAGAAAAACTTACCAAACACAGCAAAGGCTATACTTCATTTGCATATTTATTTTTTTAAATAGTGTCTAATAAATTAATATTCAGTACGATTCATTCATAATTTGATTCATTCATAATTTGATTCCCTTACTTTAGCATATATATGCAATAGTTTTCTTGATATTGATATTATCATTATCAGTATTATTCATAGTAATATTAAAGCGATTTAATGAATATGTTTAAACATCAGTTTGATTATTTTCAAATTCAAATGATAACTTCTGGTTACGTTTACACACAGCAAACATTTTTATTACTTTGGAATAATTTATTTAAAAAAAACAAAAACTCTGCATAAAACGCAATGACTAACAAGGGTTTTCTGTTAATGATTAATTAGATATATTTATTATTTTTTTAATTAAATTTGTTGTTGTTGCTGCTGTTGGTGGTGGTGGTGATGATGATCGTCATCATAACAACTATTACATTTGCCATGAAAAAAAAACAAATCTTCCCTCCTCTCATCTTTCTAAATTACTTAAATAGATTCTTTTTTTTTTTTAAATCTTCATTACGTCTTTTTTCTTGTCTCTTAGTTTAAAGAATATTTATGTAATTTTTTTTTTTATACTCATTTTTTTTTAATTTATAAAACACATATCCAGTTAAAAAATATATTTTTTAGACTCATGTGAGATTCAAACTCGGATATGGTGAGTGTAAAAAAACTTTTGACACCGTAAAAGCCAGTGTCTCTTGTACGTTGGGGTCGATGGGAGCAGTGTGGAGCCGCCGAACGAACTACCGGACATGGACCTCCCTTGCTGGCAGTGGGCAATGCTCAACCGACTCAGGACCGATATCTGCCATTTCGCCGCGACTATGAAAGGATGGGAACTCAGGGACTTGGCTGTTTGCTACTGTGGTCACCCTGAACAGACAGTTGACCACATCATCGAGTCAGCGAACACCCAATGGCGAAGCCGACATAGCTGCTCTAGACAACAAAATGCTAGCATGGCTTTCCTCAACCGAGCTGGTAATCTGCCAATGGGATGCTTAAGCAAACAAAAGAAGTAATAAGTACTCTGTTTATTTCTTTTTTGTCAAACTAATCACGTTTCTATTTGCATACAAACAAACTCCTCAAACTTTTTAATAGTATGTAGATTAGTTAAATTTATTAATATTCATCTAAACGTATTGCTCTAAGCCATAAGTAATATGTTAAAGTGAAACGCCTGGCTACTCATTCACTTATATTTAATTGTAAAGTGTACTTAAGTAAATAATTACATAATAAAATTACGGCTATTTCTCTATTTTTATTACTTTTTTTTTTTAAAGATTTACCCACAAAATTACTTTGAATAAAATACACACACACACATATATATATACATATATATATATATATATATATATTGAATGTGTCATTAAAAGAATGTAGATTAGGTAAATAGTGTAATTAATATAATGGATATTATTTCTTGATGATTGAAATTAAAATCATCTGAAATAATTTTTTTTTTTTAAAGATATTTCACCCCAAACAAAGCAGGTCGCCACTGTAGACGTAAGGGGCTACTGAGAATTAGGGAGTAGGTTTTGGGTGTCATTCTAAGTTGGGAGCTGTGCAGTGAGATGTCCGTTTACATTAGTTTTAAACTTCTGCATGTCGGTACAGTCGGGGAAACGGAGCAGGGAGGGAGTTCCAGAGTCCGGCAGCACGAGGAAAGAAGCTGCTGGAGTAGAAAGCTCTCCAGCATCTGGGGACCTTCACAGTGAATGGATGGAACCTAGCCAATTGTCGGGTTGTTCTAGTGTATTTGCGTCGAGGGGGCACTAGAGCAGCTAGTTCATCGGAGCACAATCCATTGAAATATTTGTAAAGCAAGCACAAGGATGCAACAGTGCAGCGATGGGACAGGGGCTGGAGCTTGATGGATAGTGAGAGACCTATTAAGTTGGCGACTTTTTTTTGGACCTTGTCTAAGAGGGAGAGACTAGTGGATGATGCACCAGCCCAGATGTGACAACAATACTCCATACATGGGCGGATAGTGGCTTTGTAGAGATACAGGATAATGTCAGGTGTAAGAAGTTTACTAGCACGGTATAGGGAGCCCACCTTCTTTGCAGCAGCCTTGGCAATGTCTTCAATGTATTAGGAGGAATTGTGACATAGTTTCGGTTTCAGACAGAGAGAAATAATCTCCATTATAATAAGATATCTAAATCTCAAAGTATATTTAATTGTACAAGATTGACGAGGAACTCTTTTGCCTTTGTTTTCAGTAGCTTTTCCATGTGCCCTCATGAGTACTGATTTTTTTCTAATCGACGTTTGGATGTTTTTTTTCTTCCTTTATTTCCATTTGTCCAAGGGCTTTCAGCTATTTCACAAGCCATTATCAAGGAATTATATGTTTATACTAATATCAATATACAATAATGTTCTTCAGAAGTTGATTTTATAGAAGTAAATAATTTGTTTATAGAAGCAACAAAAATGATCTAAAATTACCTTAAAATATTTTCATGAATGTAAATCCAGTTGTAATTTTTTTTATACCAAATTAAATTAAATTATATATATATATATATATATATATATATATATATATATAAAGAGAGAGAGAGAGAGAGAGAGATGTGTCGTAAATGAATTTTTTTTTTATTACTGTTTTTCATCTTGAAAAATTATAGTTATCAACATGAATTATTATTGTCATAGTTTGTAAAAGAAAAAAAAAGAAAGTTTACTCGAAATATGGAGAAGAAAATGGTTATAGTTTAAAACTATCATACCCAAGGGGAAATGCCGGAATATCTTTGCCGTTCAAATAAGATTTAAAAAAAGGCAACGTTTATATAAAATATGATTATAAAATATTCATAATGATATTTCCTGAATAAAATTGAGCAGACATAAATATATGTGTGTCAGTTTTTGCAATGAATACATGATAAAAAGCATAAATGGTTTTTACTGTTGTATTTTGTTCGCTGTTTGGATGCGTAACTTTCTGGTGTGTGTATGCGTTGTGTACAATGATAAAAACAATCATATTTAAGTGGCATTTTTATCATTGTTGTAATGCCGAGCAAGTTTGCTGATATATACTGCATGAAGAGAAACTTTCCATAACATATGTGTGAATCATCCATATATATAAACTCGCAAGAATATCCGGTGTTGCCCGGGATTGAATGAGGAACCCTATGTCATTTTGCACCTACTCCATAAAACCATATTAACTTTTTTTTTTTTTTAAATTTATATTTTCCAATGTTCAATTTGTGCGGTGGGGTCCAAGGATGTACACAATATTAATTCGGTGGGAGAAGTGGCGTGCAGATAAGGGGGAGGTGACCTCGGGTATCCAAATTGGGGGGGGGGGGCATCTAATCATATTCAAACTATCTCCCTTTCTCTTAATATTTCTCAGTACTAGGAATTATACGCGAGTCTTTTGGACATACAATCAAGGAGTTGACCATCGGCATCTCCAGGGCATCCTCAGACCTCTTCACGCCACTAAGAGAGAGGAGGGGGCTGTAAATAAAGTGACATTATTTGAAATAAATTTCGGTAAATCTATAATCTTGTGGTACACCCGGCGTTTCCTAGGAATCTATGAGGAATTTTGCTCCAAGCCCTGAACCCCTCATTAACATTTCTATTCTTATTTTGCAATTTTTATAAGTTTCAACTTAAAAATAAAATAAAATAAAATAAACGTTGTATTTTCTTCTTATAGCAAGAATGTATACCCCAAAATATTGATCAAAATGAAATATATATTCTGGATAATGTAGTTTCACATAGTTTCATCCCCGGTGGGAATCTGTAGTTTCACATAGTTATGGGGTCTATCTCCAAAACCCTGACGGAGTTTGTGAACAAACAGACAGGAACCACAACTTCATTATCTCCAATATATATATATATATATATATATATATATTGGAGATAATGAAGTTATGGTTCCTGTCTGTTTGTTCACAAACTCCGTCAGGGTTTTGGAGATAGACCCCATAACTATGTGAAACTACAGATTCCCAGATATATATATATATATATATATATATATATATTGGAGATAATGAAGTTATGGTTCCTGTCTGTTTGTTCACAAACTCCGTCAGGGTTTTGGAGATAGACCCCATAACTATGTGAAACTACAGATTCCCACCGGGGATGAAACACGGGAGCCTCTGTGTAGTTTAATTGTCATAAATATATTTTCATAGCTTACTATATATATATAAGTATTTATGTAATTGTTTTTATAGGTCATGGTAGCGTTTTATTTTGTTGCTTTTCTAGTTTTCACTTCCTAAGTGATAAAAAGTACTGCAGACGATTGCATTTTTAGTCGCCCTTAACTTTATAGGACGTATTTTTGTTGATATATACTTTTATTAATTTTATGGTGACTAATTAGTATAAAAAATAAATGGCAACTTAATACCATGGTTCACAAAATGTTTTCTATAAAAGAGCAGAATCATGAAACTATGTTGAGTGTGTCAGGTTGGAAAGAAAGTAATGTCGTTTTTGTCCAATATATTTATTTTATCTGAAACATTAACATTAGGGAATTTTTAATCTTTACAATAATTTCCCTCATTTTCTATGACTTCTGTCCAACGATCAACTAGCTTCTTGATGCCTTCTTCAAAACATTTCTGATTTTTGAGAGAAAAACAAATTTAGGTCATTTTTGAGTTGGTCGTCATTTTCATAAATTTTATTGTTTAAGTGATGCTGCAACGACCGGAAAAGATTGTAGTCGGATGGAGCAATGTCAGGTGAATAAGGCGGATGAGGCAAAACTTCCCAATTGAAACTCATGATCTTTTCCTGGGTGAGTTTTGCTGTGTGAAGTCTTGTGTTATCATGCTGAAGCACTACACCCTTCCTATTGAGTAATGCTGGTCGTTTTTTGATGGAGCAATTCTTAGATCATCGAGCTGCGAACAATATTTTATTGCTGTGATTGTTTGATTAGGCTCTATTAACTCATAATGAATCAGTCCTCTTATGCCCCACCATAAAGAGAGCCTAACCTTCTTCGGGTGTAGTCCTTGTTTTGGAACAGACTGTCGACTTTGGTTTTGGTCTAACCATTGTCTTTTGCATTGGGTATTCTTGTAAAGAACCCATTTTTCATCTCCAGTCACAGTTCTTTGCAATAATGGTTCTCGATGATTCCTGGAAAGCAAAGATGTGCAAACAGTCAATATTTAATTTCGTTGAGCGTCAGTCAAATAGTGAGGAATCCAGAGTCCAAGTTTTGAAACTTTTCCTAATTCGTGAAGGCATGAAATAATTGTGGTATGGGATGTGTTGAATTGTTGAGCTAATCCTCTGCTGGTTAACTTTGGATTGACCCCCACAGCGTCTTTAATGGCGTCTTTATCAATTCATTTTGGCCTTCCTGAACGTCACCGATCTGACAGGTTAAAGTCTCCAAAAGAAAATTTTGCAAAGCACCGTTGACATTTTCAATCATTCAGAACATTTATCCCATAGACAGTTCCAATATTCCTTGTAGCTTCTGCAGTTGGGTTTCCTTTTTTGAATTCATAGAGCATGCAATGTCTCAGATGCTCCTCAGTAATATCCATTTTTTGATGGCTGAGACAATTAAACTTAATATTTTCCAACTAATTACTTTATTTGAAAGACAAAACAATATATTAAGACACCAACTCACCAAAGAATCTAGAACTGTGTACAACTTAGGAGGCTGCAAAGTGATGAAGTAAAAAATACGACATTACTTTCTTTCCAACCTGATACTTCACAAAAGATCCGTCTGCAAGGCAGAAGTGAGCTAAGCAAAGATGCTTGCCACTAATATAGGTAACATGGCAGTATGCAGCACTGTGGCTATAGGCATGTACATGATGCTGTTATGTATGTAATAGATGTGTGGGCTGCCCTTTACTTGATTTATTATTTTTCTAGTGTTTCTTGGTGATCATTTTAATGGTCATTCACTTCCAGGCAGAGTTACAGCCGTGTTAAGTGCCATCCATTTGCGAATCATTTGTCTTACAGTGTATAGATAGTTTGGTGCTTATGCAGATGAGCGGACCATTAAAAAATTTAAAAAAATTTTTTATAAAAACAATATTATATACTTATTCAGTGTTATCTTCTTACTCACTGTGCAAAAAAGTAGAAAAAATTATCAACTAGAACTTTAATTAAAAGTATTTTTCCATTCTGCGTATCATAACAGCGATTCGTTCACAGAGACTTCAGTTTGTTTCTAAAGAAAGAAGATTTCGTAGGGGAGATAATCAACTTGCGAAATCATAATAAAAAACAACATGGCGTCTCTGTGAACGAATCGCTGTTACGATACGCAGAATGGAAAAATACTTGTAATTAAAGTTCTAGTGGATAATTTTTTCTACTTTTTTGCACAGTGAGTAAGAAGATAACACTGAATAAGTATATAATATTGTTTTTATAAAAAAATAATTTTTAAAAATTTTTTAATGGTCCGCTCATCTGCATAAGCACCGATAGTTTTGTAGCTTCCTTCAAGACCAATAAAAATTGTCTGTCCTTTCTTCCTGATGTCTTCACATATCTTTTCTATATGCATTGTTTATCTGTGAGCGTTACAATAGCTTAGTTAGTTTGACCTCTCTTTTAATCTGTAGCGGCCACCCAATTAACGGCAGCTGTTTCATTCCGCTGACCAGTTTGAATCGCATAATTAAGCACCCAAATCTGTTGCAGCTGAATTTGTTAGACACTTCACCGATTCAACATATTTTTTTGCACATTTCAGATTTTTAGTTTCGGAAAAATAAATCATGTCTTTAATAAGTAATTAAAATAACATCGTTTATTATTTGTTTGTCTCATTATTTGGAAAGCCCACTTTACAAATTGATGTTTGCATGTACGCAGTTTAATAAACTCAGTTTGAGTTGTTTTTATTGAATTTAGTGGTCAGTTCTCAACTATATGACTAGTTGAACTACAAACAAATAAACTGAAGAGTATATGAGAAAGCGGGTTTATATTAAGGCTGGAATGTTTCATTATGCTCAGATGGGCAAGTCCATTATCTGAGCTCTGATTGGCTGCTAGTCCATGTGTGTATAATCTAATATATAAATATTGCTTCATTCAATCAATATTTACATATAAACTATTGGAGCCACTTTTATGCCAATAAGTATCAATTTGATTCTACAGTTTTCACAACAACAATGACTGCGTATTACATGCTGTGTCGTTACAAGTGTGTATAATCTCATTATACACACGATTGCTGGTACTCAAGATGTCGTCATAATCGTCTTTGAATAATTCACTTGACACATAAGGCTTCTTTAAAATGGAGAATTTATTTATTAGCGTGAGGATATATAGTAACAATATGATTACAGAAATTCTCTGAGACACATTTTCAAAAGGTGCTCACTGGTTTAAGAGAGATAGATAGAAGGGTGCGAAGGAGGGGGAGTTAGAGAGGGTGGCTCTTGCCGCCTTTTATACTAGGCTATCACATTGTTCGCTGCCCCAACCCCATTGGGGTTTTGGGACGAACACCGATTTTCATGACCGCTTAATTTAAAAGATTTTTTACTTCCGTTTATTCACTAAAGTCACATTTTGATCTCAGATCCGTCAAAATTCCATCAGCTCTATCGCTCATTCCATCTACTAAAGGGCTTTCATTATCAAGCAAATGTCCGGGAGGTCACAAACTTTCAAGGTCTTGTTTGGTTTCATATTATGGCATATCAACCAATTTTAAGTTAGTAAATGAAGAATTCAGTAAAAGTTTCATAATATCTAAATATTTGTAGATTAATTTCTTTCATAGGCAGACAATTTGCAAATAAATAGTCCGTTTTTAATACTGGAATTTATTTCTCTATATTATGTATTATGTTGCTTTTTAATGCTAATGTTTGCACGGGTAACATCACTAAACAAACGATTGATTTAATTCGCAGGGCTGGGAATAAACAAAGAAATACCACAAAGTTAAAAATGACATTCATACAGGATTCGAATCTGTGCCTCTGAAGAGAGACCACCTAACATAGGCATCGTTTTAGACTGCTTGACTAACGAGCCAGACTTAAAAAAAAGCCGAAATTATACAAATAAATCATTCTCCAAGCTCTGCAGTAAATATTTGCTTATGTTTTTACTGGCAATGTAACCATATTTCCTTGCTGCATCAAGTGAGTGAAATATGGTGAACTTGTTATGTTTTTAATATTGAAATTTATTTCTGCCCATTGTTGTTCACATGAATAATTAGGGTCTAACCAGCTCCCAGTTATGGATATTTATCGATATTCTATCTAAACACTGGACACTGACTTTAGGGTAAATCGAGAGTAAGCGAAATAATTCTGTTTTAAACTGTACTAGAAATACATTTTTTTTCTTAATTTAACAATTCATATTAAAATTTGTAAATTTAGTTCAATTCAATAAATAAAAAATTGTAAATGAAATTAATCTTAAATTGTTTTTATCGATATTCTGCAATTATTATTGGGGATTTTCAAAATTTGATCTCTAATGATTGGAGGGTTTTCATAGACGGACTTTAAAGTTTAGGAAAATTTGAGAAACCTGCTGTACATAGGTACTTCAACTAGTAACTAAATAATATAATAAACTAGTCGGACCTGTGTTCCGGCATTGCCTGGGAAAATTAAGGAAACCAAGAATCGTAACCCCCATATGTAAATATTGACCAAAAAGATTATTTTCACCCAAAATCTTACGGTTTTATCCACAATATAAAAATATTCATAAATAGAACTATGTGTTATATTAAAACAATCATTGAATTAGAAAATAAAAACGGATAGTTAATTAATTAGATGTTCTTTTGTAAAGCAATATGCAAATTAGTTAACCTTACAATGCAAGTTGCATAGACGTGATCAGTGTATTAGAAAGCTATTGGTCTTCTATTGTGAATATGAATTTGGCGTTTTAATCTCACTATTAATGTGAAAAATGGCCGACTTACAAATATAGAGATGATACTAATAAAATATATTAATAAAGTTCATATATATTTAAAAAAAACAAACAAACAACCTATTTTAATTATAACATGGTAATTCTAGACTTTTGTTTTCTTTTTCAAATTAATAATTTGTACAATTATGTATATTATCATTATATTTCTGGATGTATCTATTATGAGGAAACGATACTTGATTAGCATAAAAATTAAAACCGCTATTTTTTGTTACTTGTGCATGTAGTGACATACAGAGAACGAGATACACACTCTGCGACGTACAAATAAAATGTGCTTGAAATAGCTCAGACGCAACATTTCTGGTAAAATTGATAAATACAATCATTTTTATTTTCAACCAATCAAAAGTGTCTAAATGCAAACTCATGTGTTTGGCAAGTCCATGAGATTTCAGCAAGATTATGAAAAGTAACAAAAATCCAAAAATTTAATCAGTAGGATTTTGACAGCCTGAATTCAAACGGTTTGCTTGACACACCCACGTTCACCTACTCACCCAATAATCCAGGCTTTCTTGGCCTTTTGGCTAAGATCAAAGTGTAGTATCTGTTCCGATGGATACTGCACGCCTGTCCTGTGCAGTTCTAGGAGGTCCACCCTCCCAGGCTTTGCCTCCCCTCTTTGGGGAGGAGTAAGTTTATTGCTTACTGTCTGAGGCGCCCCTACCGGGGAATGCCGACGGGGCTGTCCAGGCAATTTTTAAATGGCCAGAGTGCTCACCTCTCGAGCGCTGGCTTTTCAAACCCCACTTTCCCGACCCGATCTTGGGTCACATCTTACTTGTGGGAGTTTGATAAAACTGGCTTTGTGCCTAACTCCTGGGGAGGAGTAAATAAAAGTACCCATTTCTTTCTGTTTTCCCCTTTTGATTGCACCTTATGTTGGACTCGTCTCATAGTGACTAGCATTAAGCTTTTTACACATTCATGCCACATATCACATCCACTGCTCCCACACATCATACTTACCACACCCATAATAAAACTTTTATACATCACAAGAAATTCACCCCAGAACATTTTCCTTTCTTCTAAGTTTATATTGTGAAATTAATTTCAATTCATATAAAACCTTTCTATTGTTTTATCTGCTTTACATATTCACTTATTTAAGTAAGATTGAAGGTAAGATATCTATAAGGCTTTACACCCGAACATTTGCCATCATTTGAACACTCCTCAGGAAAACAATACATTAGCTATACTACAACTATCCTATCCCACAGACATACATCTCATCTATCAGATTAAAGTTCTCTAAGCCAACATATTAGTAATGTACATAAAAATCAATCATCCTTTGGCGCCATGCTTAAAATTTAATATTATAAAATGTAAAAAATAAGAATACAAAGTAATATGATGATATGGGTGTATGGATGACTGAGTTGCCTCCCTTAATAAAAGATTTTCCTTCTCGATAGATTCAGAGACGTGCCCTTCTTGAGAAAAATGATCAAGCTACGTGATCTCGGAAGACACGTGACTTAGACCTAGTTCTTGCGAGATTTGAGGAATCCCTCTGATGTCCTTCCTCTTTCCGGCTGTCCTTCCTGGGGTGAAGTCACCCTTCTTGTCAGTTTCTCCAGAAACTCTAAATGCGTTAATTGTAAATAGACTCTTTTGTGTATTTCACACAACTCCTTTATTTATGCATTCAATTGTTTTGGGACTTATAGTAAATGTTTATTTCTTTATTTTTGATCATGCCAACGTTTGTCAAAACAAACGTGAAATAAACACACATGAGTTTAACTCACTTCAACATGTTTTCCTTATTTGTCGACACATGCGTTATCATGCATGTTTGTATTTTCTAGAAATGTGGCCTGTTTTCTGTAGACTGAGAATGTGAACCACTCAACCGAACATGGGCTTGGCAAAAAAGGACATTGGGTTCCGCGTTAAATCCTGGGAAACATACAGTCTTCCTGCTTGTATATAAAATGCTGCTACTGCTGCTGTTTTTAAAAAAAAATTTTTTTTTATTCTTCATGACCATAAAGAAATCAAAGGCTTAAATTATGGGATATAAAAATATTTCTGGCTAGAATTAAAGTTTATAGCCAAAGTCGAGTATTATGGCTCAATTGTGCTTCTAAGACTACCATTTCCCAAGGGAGCTACTGATCTAGAAAAGAGCCCAGTATTCAATCAATTATCATCCTTTTCTTCAGAGTGATCCCTTTCTTTCGTCATTTCTCTTTTTCGCAATGTGATTTTTCTTAAACCGCATAAAAATCCATATCGTTTGTTGTGGTGGTTTAAGTCCATTAAAAAGATTGTTAAAGTGAAGTCCTGTTTTGTTGTTTAATGCAAGACCTCATTTATGTTTGACCCCCACAAATACCCCCGCCCCGAGCGATTTTCATAGATAACCCTTACCAGTCAAGGTTCGCCTTTGTATCATTCTGGCAACCTAGGAGTTGACTTGAACCATTAGACCCTTTTTTGGAAATGAGATATGGTTCGGCTCGGTTCTAAGAGGTACACCTCCCCCCCAGGCATTACCTCCTCTTTCGGAAGTGGGGGGTTGTGTTTATTTCTTCTAATAAACAATACTAACATTGTATAATTTGGATTATTCACACTACTGTTCACATCTTGACTTTTATTCTTACCCCTTCACTGTAGACGGCCCATGTAACCTCTGACCTTCTTCAGGGGTATCTTGTTGAACTCGGGAATCTTTCTGTCGAACTCGAGAATCTGCACGGAATTTCGAACGCTTTCGTTTCGTTAGCCATGACCGAGTAAAAGTCTTCAGTAATTCACAATTCCTAGTATCGCCCGCACTGAGGATTGAACCTTCAACCTTCAGAAGACTGTCACTTAGAACCGAATCTTACTTAGTACTTTATCCGTTACGCAACCGCTCCTTGCAGACCGTGGATTAAATAAAGGGTTCCGTTCGAAATTCCATACAGATTGCCAAGTTCGACAGAAAGATTACTGAGTTCGACAAGATACACCTGAAGAAGGTCGGAGGTTACATCGGCCGAAACGTTGTGAGAATAACAGTCAAGATGAGAACAGTAGTCGGAATAATCCAAATTATACAAACTGTGAATTTATTCATACAAATGAACAATTCCGTTGTTCTGTCAGTTATGACCGAGTAAAAGTCTTCAGTAATTCACAATTCCTAGTATCGCCCGCACTGAGGATTGAACCTTCAACCTTCAGAAGACTGTCACTTAGAACCGAATCTTACTTAGTACTTTATCCGTTACGCAACCGCTCCTTGCAGACCGTGGATTAAATAAAGGGTTCCGTTCGAAATTCCATACAGATTGCCAAGTTCGACAGAAAGATTACTGAGTTCGACAAGATACACCTGAAGAAGGTCGGAGGTTACATCGGCCGAAACGTTGTGAGAATAACAGTCAAGATGAGAACAGTAGTCGGAATAATCCAAATTATACAAACTGTGAATTTATTCATACAAATGAACAATTCCGTTGTTCTGTCAGTTATGACCGAGTAAAAGTCTTCAGTAATTCACAATTCCTAGTATCGCCCGCACTGAGGATTGAACCTTCAACCTTCAGAAGACTGTCACTTAGAACTGAATTTTAATTAGTACTTTATCCGTTACGCCATGGGTCCTTGCAAATTACTGAGGACTTCTACTCGGTCATAACTGACAGAACAACGGTATAACACTAAAAATAAGAACAGTAGTCTGAATGATCCAAATTATACAAATTATCAATCCTCATCTAAAAAATTCAGAAACATAATACTAACATTCTTAGGATTAAAAGATTAAAAATCTTTGAATTCAAAAGACCTCTCACCTAAATTATTTATACATAATCGCTCACCGGCTCTTTTCAGCCATATTTGGTATAATTTTTTTTTTTTAAACTTTTATTCACCTCCAAACAAGGCACATTTCCACCGAGACGTAAGAGGCTACTGTGAATTTGGGGCTATACCTACAATGACATACTAAGTAGGGAGTTGTTCTGTGAGATGTTTGTTCACATTACATTTAAATTTCTGCATGTTGGTACAGTCTGGAAAACAGGGAACAGGGAAGGTATTCCAAAGGCTAGCAGTTCAAGGAAAGAAGCTATTAGAGTGGAAAGTCTTCTGGCATTTGTGAACGTCTACAGTGAAGGGGTTGAATTTTGCTGATTGTTGGGTCGGTTGGGAGTATTTATGTCGAGGGGGCATCAGTGCAGCAAGTACATCAGAGCACCATTCCATTAAAGTACTTGTAAAACAAGTACAGTGATGCAACATTGCGATGATGGGACAGGAGCTGGAGCTTAATAGATAATGTGGGACCTATTAGATTAGAGGCTCTTTTTTTTTATCCTGCCTAATAAGGAGAGGCTAGTGGTTTATGCATCAGCCCAGATGTGGCAACAATACTCCATGCATGAGCAAACAAATGGTGGCTTTGTAGAGATATAGCATACTGGCAGGTGTGAGAAGTTTTCTAGCACAATAGAGGGAGGCCACGTTCCTCACAGCAGCCGTGGCAATGTTTTCTATGTATTTATCCCAATTCATGTTGTCTGTGAATGTTAGGCCGAGGTGTTTAAATGATGTTTGTTAAAGGAAAAGAGCTTTCTCTTAGTAGCATTAAATGTTACCATCCATTTGTACCTCCATTCCACTACAAACTGGAGGTTATTTTCTAAGGATTCAGCGATTGCTTTGTATATGTGGGTATCACCAAATATATCTCGAACACAATTGCATCAAGGATGTCATTTATGAAAATCAGGAATAATAAAGGTCCAGGAATCGACCCCTGGGGCACCCCTGCATTAGTATCATGTTGTTTAGATATATGGCCATAGACGAGAATCTGATTATATTAAATATTCGTCCAGTAATGCTGTACAAATTAATTTTCCTGAGAAGACCATCATGCCAGACTTTGTCAAAGGCTTTGGATATATCAGGCGCTAATGCCCTAGCTTAACCAGCCCTATCAAGTGTATGGTATATGCATCAAGAGATGACTGTTAGGATATCCGCAGTAGAACTGGCTTGCCTAAATTCATACTGTCAGTCAGAAAGAAGTTTAGCATTAACGAGGTGGTAGACTATTGCAAGATTGATTAATGATTCAAACATTTTAACGAAGCGAGGGAGGAGACTAATGGGGGGGGGGGATAATTTTGCGGGTCAGTTCTTTCACTAGAATTCTTGAACACTGGAAAAACAGAGGCAATTTTCATGGTACCATGTTGATTTGATCTGATCTTCTGTAATGTTATTAATAAATATTATGGTCTTATTAAATAATTGAGAACTATTAGATTTCTTTCTAGCAAGCGAAACCAGGAATTATATATATATATATATATATATATATATGATGCATGTTTGATTAAACAACAGGGACAATTCCTGTTTGTTTCTTTTTTGATCCATCTTTTCATGTTGACGGACTAATGATCTAATGTTCTGTTCAAGTGTGAACAGGAACTCGCCAAAACTGCTAACGTTTTCGACTCCCATGAGTCTTCATCAGACACGTAAGGAGTTATACAAACTAAAACCGGTGAATTTATTGAGAAACTCGATGAAAACTTTTTTTTTTATTATTATTAATATACTAAAAGCATTTCAGTATCCCTCTTCCCCCCTCACATACATATATACACACACGCATATATATATATATATATATATATATATATATATATATATATATATATATGCACACACACACGAATGTAGTATGGATGTATATATTCTGAAGAGTACATACATGAAATGATCAAACGATTACTTGTTCGATATTTCCTTTTGGCATGGAGAAGTTTGAGAGTGCAAGCAAGGTTATCTCCCCTGGGAATATCAGACCTTGAAGAATGCCTCTACTAAAATATCCGATTCCATAGAAACAGATTAACTCACAGAGTTTGAACACCATCTCCCCTGCCGCACACTATCTTTGCCTATTAATATATTCCTTTCATAGTCTCTTCATATCTCTCTGTCTATCTTTACAATTAGTTATTCACATTAAATAATCATAGGTTACAATGTAAGAAAATATGCATATTCATATTCATATGTATAATAATATATGGGTCTGTGTGTGTATATGAATGCTAGTATGTTTTACTAATATATATATATATATATATAATAAAATTGTGTGATCGTTTCTCGTGTATGTGTGTTTTTCTAGTGCCAACGTGACTTACATAACATTTAATTTTTTGTTTTAATAAAAATCAAATATTTATTGAAATAAAAAATGCATTAGCATAAAATAAAACGAAATTTAAAAATAATTAGGAAATTAAATCCACCAGCATGCATTTATTTCATTCGTAAAAAAAGTCAGTCATTTTTATCTTTTGTTCAGATGTAACAACTT
This sequence comes from Sepiola atlantica, assembly GCA_963556195.1. Classification (NCBI taxonomy): domain Eukaryota; kingdom Metazoa; phylum Mollusca; class Cephalopoda; order Sepiida; family Sepiolidae; genus Sepiola; species Sepiola atlantica. The sequence continues at coordinate 20,141,690 of OY744525.1, read as the reverse complement.
CTAAATGTTAAAGGAATTTGGAAGCATTTAAACTGTCGAATAGAAAGTGATTCAAACTGACTTTACAATTCTTAGCAAATCTTTATGTATTAAAAGACTGAAAATTTTGGAAGCTGTTTGCATCCAATAATTGTATAAATAGAGATTAAAACAAAATTAACTTATCAAAATTAGTTATAGTTGTATAGCAATTCGGTTTAATTATTTAATGACCAAAGGATATCGTAATAATTAAATGTAACCTTCAAAATCCTATTTAATAAAAATAAATAACTTGGTAAAAAAAATGACATAGTTAAAAAAGAATGAAACAAAAATGATAGTAAAAAAACTCCTAGGCAGCATTGGGTAGGTACAGATAAATGGACCGTTAAATATATCTCACAGAAATTTGGAATTTTTGGAAATGTGAAAAAAATAAAAATAAAAGTAATAAAACAAACCATGGTTATTGGAATATAATAAAAAACTCTTCTATATATATATATATATATATATATAATATATTATTTAAAACTATATATTACAGTGTCTGTTTGGTGTACCATGGTTTCATCGGTCTGGGTATGTCGGTTCTGGGGTAGAAACTTATATTGTCAGATTGGTTCTTCAGCACCGTTAACCGTTATTGTTTTTTAAACCAAGTTGATGATTATATATATATATATATATATATATATATATATATATGATTTTTTGAAGGCTTAATAAAGCATTCCGTTCAGGAGACCAATCATCACCACAAAAGACTTTCTTTCAAAGATTATTTATTTATCATATATATTCAAATTAAAGAGTTTTTTCCTACACGTGTTTCACTACCAAGCAGGTCTTTGCTTGGCAGATCATCAGGGAAATTAAGTACCTGGAATAAGAGTTTCAACAACTGACAATACACAACGTGGTGTTGCCTTAATCGGGGTCACTTAAGAGAAGAAAAAAGAAAAAGAAAAAATTGAAAATGTCATAGAAAAGTAGCTCATAAGATTTTCGCAGTATTGTTGCTACTAAGCAATATATATATATATATATATATATATATATATATATATATATATCCTCATCATCAGGGTCTTTTGTTTTTAAAATTTTTATTTCCCTCCCTGGTTTCTTTCCACCTTGTTTTATCCCTGGCTATATGCATGCACGCACACACACACACACACACACACACGTGTAAGTGCCAATGGATATGATTGTGTTTTGTTATTACTACTGTCTTAAAAATAATGTACATATGGGGAAGTGATTTTTGCAAGCAGCATCATTTTCACATTCTTTCATGTGGAATAAAAAACACAAATTCTATTTTGTTTAGTGTTATGCCCTCCAAAATTTATGCAAATATCTCAAGAAATTTATTATTAATGTTTTGTTACCAGTACATCTTTTATTTAAAAATGTGAGTTCCTTCATTAGTAAGTAATCAGTTTAAAACAGATGTAAAGAATTGGTTTAATTTTTACTAATAGTTTTTTTTTTTTCAGGCATCATTTTGTGTCTGCTCCTATTTATGCTTCATATTCCCCTTTTTTTTTTTTGTTAAGAACATTCCAACTCCCGCTTCAATTACCTGTTTAACATTTTTAATTTCCAACACAATTTTCAAATACTTCCCAAATTATTATCCAGTAACAAAAAAAAAAAAGAAAAGAAAAATATCAAAACGATGTAAAGGAAAGGGTCAGCCATTCATACTCGCCCTTTTCTCTCCCTGCTCTCTCATTTAAACAAAAGGTACAGAGTTGTCACTTATTCAGTAAAGAAAAGAAAGAAAATGTCGTTGCACTCACCCAAAAATAATGCTCCGTTACTTGGTTCCCATTTCATCGAGGCTGAGATATAATATGATGACAGTCTCAAACCTGCAATAAAAATAAAAATATGAAATAAAATCATTTAAAAAACATTTCATGGAATCACTGTTAATTATTTAGTTGTTAACAAATTAATAAACAAAGTTTATAATTAACTGAACTTCCATAATATTTTATTTTTAAATATGACTGCTCAGAACTAAGGAAATTAATTTAATCTTCAATAAATAAATTAATAAATTAATAAATAAATATGATTATACTGAAGTTGAATTAATGGGGATTGAGTTATGGTTATTTTTCTCCTCTGCAGGATGTTAGGTACAAAGGTCAGGTGAGGTTTTGAAAAGTCAGTGCATTAGGTGAAGTGGCCTATAAAAAAATGCCTGAGCTGCTCCGTTGGTATTTCCTGGTAGGGGCACCTAAGGCGATTGGCAATAAACTAACCCCCTCCTAGGACTGGATAGACCCATACCTCAGCCTGACAGCAACAAAGCTACTGTCGGACTGATCTTCGACTGGTACGAACAATACCTACTCAAGTTGTGCTAGCGATCGGGTTTGAGTCATATTTGAACAAAAAAAGTCAATTTTAATTAGCCGTAATCTGCAAGGTGAGAGGATAGTATCCAATAGTGAACGGGGATGGCGTTGAGTAATCCACTCAGGAAGGCAAAAAATCGGGAGGGTTGGAGAAAACTGATTGTCAGGTCATCTACGGCACACTAACGATCATCTAGACCACAGGACAGATGATGATGATGTGTAATTTGTAATTTACTCACTAAGTCACTCATCTCTTATTAAGTTTCTGTCTATTACTCTCACCCTCTCAGTCTATATTGTTTGATCCATCGACCTTATTTTATATAGTATATATCACTCTCACTTCTGTCACCCACACTCTTTTTGTTAGCAGTCAAGGGTAATAAAACTAATTAGAAAACAGATGATTGGAATAGTCTATTATAAACAAATAATATTAATATCATTTAACTCATAGCTGGAGAAAAAAAAAGAGAGAGGTAGAAAAAGAGAGCGGGCAGGGGAAGGGAGATATAGCAAAGAGAAAGAGACTAATTTTGAATTTTGTCTTTATTTAAAAAAATTTAACTGGCTTTGCAAACTCACATTTTCTTGATCTTTCTAACCAGAGTTTAATGAGTGACACACACATTAAATATATATAATATATATATATATACACACACACACACTAGCAACATACTCATCCTAGTTAATAGGAAAATGAGTTCACAGAAAACAGTTTTGCATCACTTATGTCCCCTTATGAAGATTAAAATCAAGATATCTATGTTACTAAACCGTGTCTAGAATCCTTATTAAAATTTTGAAAAATATTCATAAAATTACTTCGATGCATCAGAAAATGTCTAAAATCTGAGGCTTAAGCTTAAGGGGTCTTAAGAACTCAAAATTCAGAGAATCTTGCGTCAGTTAAACTATGGAGAAGATATTATGAAAATCGGAAATACTTGAATTTTCTAATGGGAGGTTGTGCAAATACTCTGCCCTTTAAAACCCCTTTAAAATGCTAAAAAGAAACGTAAGTTTTGGGGAATATTTTTAATTCATGTCTAATATCTATTGTTAAAATTTAATCAAAATCACGATTATCTGAATTTTCACAAAAGTCTTCCAGTCCCTCTTTCCATCCTTTGCATACAACTACATTGAAATAAATATAGCACATATTACCGACCTTTACGCCTAGCAGCGGTATTCTACAATTCATAATGATCGGTTAATTAGTTTCGTAGTTTACCCCATACAAACAGGAGCGGGCAGACAGTGTTATATCTAGAGAGATATTTTCCGAATCGGATCAGTAAAAATACAATTTGAAAAATATTTGGCTTAAAACCTGTATACTATAGACAAAAATATTCTGCTAATGAGATATTTCATTCTTTTTCTCAGTCAAACGAATAACATCAAAAAAAGCCTGCAATAATATTATGTATAAATGTTGAATTCGAGATTGTTTTGATGCGTGAAGGAAATCTCTTCAAATTACACGTTGCAGGGGAGGCAACTCTTCCCCTGACTATTTATAACCACATCAAAGTCGTCTTTTTAAAACCGAATCTGTTCATACAATGATTCATCAAGCATTCTTCTTTTTCTTTTTCTTTCATAACCTTCAATAGACAAACATTGCCCGTCTCGTTTTTTATTTGTTTATTATTTTTTATAAAAAGCAGGAAATAATTATCTTATTTTTTAAATATATTTTTTTTTGTAATTTTCAGCAAGTATGCAAAAATAAAACAAAAGAAATAGTGTATAGAAAATCATTTAAATACGAGTGAATACCCGCTGCCCAAAATGACGGAAAGAAAAATAATGCTTCGCCAGTGTTCGCACTAATATTCATATAAAATAACGTCTCAATTGGTGAATTTATATAAAAAAAAGAAACCGTCTCGGACCGGAAAGTTTAAAAAAAGAAAGTATCAATCGGTATAGAAAGTAGAAAAAAAAAAAAAAAAAAAAAAAAACAGAAAATGTCTCATTATGGAAATAGAGCAGAGGATTTTTTCCGAATTAATTTTAGGCGTTGTTATCCGACTTGCTATTGGTTTTCTCCCTTCCCTTAAGCACTTAAAATCGTTTCGTTCAGCACGTTTTTTTACTCGCGTTACGGTAGACAAGTACTTATCATATTACGTTCAATATTCGTTTTACATGCTGCCATGTATTGGACAGCTTTAAGAAATTTGGGGGGCTGGTGAATGTTAGTCCCATTTGAGGGTTCTTGATAATGTGCAGAAACGTATATGTAATTTGATTGGCCCTACCCTTTCTTCTTCTCTGCACCCCCTATCTCTCTCTCTCTCTCTCACAGACGTGATGTTGCTAATCTCAGTCTTTTCTATAAATACTATTATGGCATGTGTTCTTCAGAATTATGTGACCTATTCCCCGCTTCTTTTCTTCCAGCTCGTTTGACTCGTTGGTCTAGTGGTCGTCATCAATTCCCTGTTTTGATACCTCGTTATAATACAGTTTCCTATTCCAGTAGCTTCTTTCCAAGAACTGCAGGCTTGTGGAACTCTCTTCCTGCTGACTGTTTTCCTCCTACCTTGGTCTTTTCAAGGCTAGGGCCAATAGGCATCTCCGGTCTTTGTGATAATCATATTTCGTTCTTGTTAGCTCCATCAAGTGGCTTCATGCATTGTCTGGAGCGATTTCCATAAAGCAAAAAAAGAAATTCACTTCCAAACTAACCTATCTCTGGCCAGCTCTTTATTTATTGCTCTTAAGTTCATTTATATCACTTCCTCCCAGGTCACCAGAACTAAGCCTGTCTTTAAGACTTACATAACATCCATCATATCATTCTCATACAATTTCTCTCCAGGCAACACATGTCCTCAACTCTCACTGGCCATATATATATATATATATATATATATATATATATTACACACACACACACAAATAAATAGACATTGCTTTTTGTTATAGAGCAGAGATTTGAATACATTTATACAATATGTTCAATCACATCTGCCATTTGTCTGCATTTCTTTTTCTTGGTATGTCTTAATTTTGAGACGGCCTTCGACATATGAAGGCAAAATATTGAGACTACCATGGAGCGTTTTAGTTTTCCTTCCTCAATCGAATTATGTATAAAATAAATAATAAGAACACCAATCTAATACTAATAATAGTAGGAGCATTAGAAACATTTCTGAAAACCCTGGAAACAAGACTAGGAGAAATTGGAATAAAAGGGAAGATCGACACCATATGAAGCACAGCACTGATGAAAAAAGCTTAAATATTAATCCTTGGATGCAGAAGCCAACGCATATAAACAGGTTACACTGAAATAGAATAATGCTGCATGAACATGACTAGAAACATGGAAAACATTATGCAAAACCAAGGGAACTGAAACTGCCAGGGTAGATATGTAAGAACAGCCCCCACCCTAAAAAACACAGTGATACAAACATTAGTTGGTGCCACAAAAAATGGTCGTAAAGGTTATGGGAGGATTGCAAGACCGGAGAGAGAGAGAGAGAAAGAAAGAGAGAGCACAACCAAGACCTCCACTGGAAGGGCACGGAAAGTATGGGAAACCCGAAGAAAATTATTGTCACTTAAATTCCAGAGAAAGCCAACAGCAATTATCAGCGATAACTCAATGGTAAACGGCTTTTGTGATAATGCAAAATGATTTGCAACGGTGACCGAAAGAAGAGCACTGGAAATCTGAGGAGACTTGTTGTTACTCAGACTCCAGGACATACTCATTTTGCCAGTGAGCGATCACTTGTAGTGACTAATGTGAGAACTCCTAGTAGGTGAGAAATAATAAAATAAACGAACAGAGGTTGACATTATTTCCTTAACATCTTAATGGCTGTGTAGACATGGCTGCATAAAATACCATTGCATTTGGTAATAAAATAAATTTTCCATAGGAAGTGAGGAGACAATGCTTTATGAAGACCATCACTCTAGAAAAAACATCCTAATCTTTGCCGAACCCCATATCGGTGGACATACTCTTGGAGATATATACGTATATTTTAATGTTTGTTTTGTGAATTTTTTTTTACATTTTATTTCTAAAATACAGCGAAATGATTGATTACTAAAAAAATTAAATTAATGCTGTCGGAGATATTATTTATTATATTTATTGTTACAAACTTGATAGATGTGATTCGGTCAATGTTTATATATGAAGTCCCTATGTCTGATCGATGAATTTCAAAGATTTCAACAAGTGCTCATGTTTTATGTCGATATTTTGACAACAATATACAGTACAGTAGGAATTATTTATAGGTAAAAGAAGACATAAAAATTGATTGACTTTTAATCTAAAATTTTGCTCTTTGATTTTATAATTAATCATGTAAGGGAGATAATTCTCCTTTAAATTAGACATAAGAAACGTTTTTTTTCTTTTTTTAATGTAACAGATACTTGTTTTTTTGTTTTTCCTTTTCTTTTAATATGGAGCACATGCAAATATCATACACTTCTTTTTTCTATGCACTTGATTTTCTTATATATAAAGTTAGATATACGTTTGTGTTTATATATTTGTATGTACAAGATTCACTCCTAAACTAATTAACCACTAATTATGAAATTTGGAACACACCTGCTAGGCGTAAGGGGTTCAAATGTGGACTATACTTAGTTTAATTTAGTTTTATGAAAACGGGGTGGAAGTTCTTCATGAAAATCCAGATAAGTCCGATTTTTTGCGAAATTTTAACAATAGGTATTAGACATCAATTAATAAATATTCTTCAAATTTCAGGTGCTTTGGAGTATTTTTAAAAAGTTTTTAGGTGGCATAATTTGATCACAACCTCTCATTTGAAAATTCAAATATTTCAGATTTGCATTAAATTTGATCCATAGTCATTAGACACCAATTAAACAAGATTCCATGAATTTCAATTTATTAAGACATTTTCTTCTTGAGACATTTTCTAGAATCAAAATCATGTAATTATTTTGATCAAAATTATAATAAGAATTCTCGACAAAGTTTAGTATCATTATATCTTGATTTTAATCTTTGTTAGGAGACATAAAAGTGGTGCAAAACTGTTTTGTTCAGAGAATTAATTTTACCATTTCTACGATTGGTATTCTTTTAATATATATATATATATATATATATATGTATATATAACACATCACTCAATAAGTGCAGGGCCTGACATATATATGGTACCACTAATGAAAAAATCCATATAATTTTTATAAAGTACTAATCTTCAAATGGTGTGTGTCAAAATTTGAGCCCAATCAGTAATTTAAGTTAAGCTACTGTTGCAAATTTTCAAAGCAATGGAAAAAAGTTGAATTTCATGTGTTGATAAAGCAATATTTTCTGATAGGGAAAATACTGTTCGTTTACAGTACAGGTGCAACACCGATTTTTCGGCATCTTTTGTTCCAGAGCTTTGTCAGATTAACTGTTTTGCCATCTGATTTCCATTTAATAATAGTTCACCAACTAATTATACACTATGTCTCTAAACCACCAGGGATTAATAGATACTTAAACAAGCATTAAATGTAAGTGAACAAATTAAATGAATATACGAATCATAGATCCATGTTTACGTTTAACAATATGACTGAAACTTGAATTTGCATGTGAAGCCATAACTTGGGTTAAATTTAGGCACGATCAGAGATGATCTTCAAATAAAGGGAGACTACTGCACACAGAGCGATTTGTTGATCTCCCGTAAGCTAGTCTCATAGCACTCTCTTGTGATTTTGTACTGGTATTGTCTTGTCCTTCGGGACTTGATTTACGCCGGTCTATGGGATTGTCCTGTGCAGTTCTAGGAGGTCCACCCTCCCAGGCTTTGCCTCCCCTCTTTGGGGAGGAGTAAGTTAATTGCTTACTGCTTGAGGCGCCCCTACCGGGGAATGCCGACGGGGCTGCCCAGGCAATTTTTGATGGCCAGAGTGCTCACCTCTCGGGCGCTGGCTTTTCAACCCCCACTTTCCGACCCGACCTTGGGTCACATCTTACTTGTGGGAGTAGGATAAAACTGGCCTTGTGCCTAACTCATGGAGAGGAGTAAATAATACACTATCAAGTGGCAAAAAAAAAAAAAAATCAGTGTTACATCAGTAATAATTTCTTATTAAGGATGGGGGAGGCGTATCAGGGGTGAAGAATAGCTAGCACCAGTGCTGGATATGCGAACACTCCACTCTCCAGCTATGGGTAAAATAGTAGCTTGTGTTTAATGGATCGTTTCCAATAGTTATGAATGTTTCAGCATTAAATATCTTCCCCCATTAATCAAAAGGGTTGATATGCCATAAAAAGAAAAAGTAAACCTATCTATTTAAACTATTAAATATCATTACTATTGAATTTCTGTACAGAGATGCACAAATGGTGTAATTAATGATGCCCATTGGAATTAGCTCTGCACTAAATATACTGTGATTTAGGTACTATTTTTTTTAGTTTAATATTAATAGACTTTTGTTTTATTTGTTTTTAGTATCATTATTTTTTATATATTAATTTTTCTATAATTTTTTAAAATTTATTTATTTGTTTGTTTATTTTCTTTCTAAATTATTTAATTAAATTCTGTGTGCAATTGTATTTTTTTTTTAAATTTTCTGTTTCAGAATTAAATATCCTCAAAAGGGCTGATATGCCATAAAAGAGACTAGTCAAACCCAACTTACTTATGTATATAAACTGTCGTGATATCTTAACTGTTGAATTTCTGTACAGAAATGCACAAATAGTGTAATGGAGTCTAACGTTTAAACTCCTCAATCTAACATTCACGGGTAATATGAATTGGAATAAATACATAGAAGATACTGCCAAGTCTGCTGCAAAGAAAGTGGGCTCCCTTTACCATGTTAGAAAACTTCTCACACCTGCTAGTATCCTATATCTCTATGAAGCCACCATTTGCCCATGCATGGAATATTGTTGCCACATCTGAGCTGGTGCTCCAACCACTAGTCTCTCCCTCTTGGACAGGGTCAAAAAAGAGTATCTAGCCTAATAGCTCCCACATCGTCTACCAAACTCCAGTCCCTGTCCCATCACCACAATGTTGCATCCCTGTGCTTGTTTTACAAGTACTTTCATGGAATGTGCTTTAATGAACTTATTGCACTTGTACCCCCCCCCCCAACGTAAATACTCACAACTAACTAGCAGCAAAATCCCACCCCTTCACTGTAGGGGGTCCCCAGATGCCGAAAAACTTTCTACTCTAATAGCTTCTTTCCTCATCTTTGCCTTTGGAATTCCCTCCCTGCTTCCCCGACTGTACCAACATGCAGAAATTTAAATGTAATGTGAACAAATACCTTGCTGCACAATTCACTACTTAGGATTTCCCCTTGAAACGTGGCCCCTCTAATTCACAGTAGCCTCTTACAATATGCCTTGTTTGGAGTATTTCAAAGGTGAAAAAAAAATGGATAACGACACAGACGATACAATCAGATAAAACATGTTTGAATGCAGTTGGATCATTTGCAGTTAATCGCTACACTAATAAATATAGATGTATCACACAAAACCGTTTGAAGGTACAAAGACTTTATTACTGAGCGTATAAACACAACCAAACGTAAACAATCTAAAATGGAAGAGCCTTGCCGAGCAGACGAGAAGGGCAAATAACTCGGTCATACTTAGTCATCGCTCCTGACCTATAAGTATGCTTAAATACTGGCATGAGGACTTTGTTTTTCTTTCTTTTTTCTAAAGATAAGGACTAACGGGTTAGGTACTAAAAGTTTGTAAGAGTCTTTCACTCTACGTCTGGGGTGACGAGCATGTCCATATGTATGGCTGTCAACCAGATGGGCTGTGTTGTCAATCCTGTGGAGGAAGTAAACTAGAACATCTCCCTTGGTCACAAATGAGGGTTGGTTGGTTGGTTGCCTGCTTTGTGGTACTCCATTGTCACTGGTCATGCTGCTAATTGTTTCTAGGATGACAGGCTTGGTATGCTAGGCCAAGTCATTATCGTTATCGTCGCTGTTGTCTGAATGTACAGGAATAATCCCTGGGCTGTGACCTGGGTGACTGGGGACACTAAAGCGGTCATGTACGTGGATTTTGTATGTGTTACCCCTTAACTGGGAGCCAACAAACTTCTGCATGTGAATCGAACAGTTTTGCTTGGATGACACCAAGTACCGTTCATGCCCGCTATTTTTTGTCAGGTTTTGAATCTCTTTCCATGCAGAATGGCTGGTGTAAGGGAGTATTGATGATCCTCTGATGATCTCTAGGAGTGAAGCCTTAAATACGGTGGCCTCTTCCTGCTCCCGCACGAGGGAGCAGATTTGACATGTTGGGTGGCTGCATTCTAGAGCATTACAGCCACAAAATCAGCATGTATGTTTTCTCTGCCAGCGAGATGTTGGGAGAAAGCCTGGAAATAGTAGACAGTTGACAGAAATGATGTGAATCTAGGGCTGGCAGAGAACTGGCTTCCGCAGTGCTTTTCATAGGCCTGATCATAGAGTTTGCTATCAGTGAAGACTGCGGGATGCTGTTCTGACTGGATCAGGCATCGGCCAAAATGCTTGATTGCTGCAGCAATAGCCAATGCCTCAACTTCACATGATAGCCAGGTGAGCATTTAATCTTGCAGGAAAATGACCATGAAGCAGTAGCTTCCCTTCTGTCTGCATACATCAGAGCACCAATGCTATGTTATTTAACAGATGCATCGGTCATGATTCACAACTGGTCAGCAGGACAGGGTATGTGAATGGATTTTGTCGATGTCAAGTGCTTCTGAGCAGTAATGAAGGCTTCCCATAAGTTGTCGGACCACTTTGCTGCATCTTGTGATTCTCTTCCCGCTGTTGCTTCATCCAAAGGGCAAAGGAAGTGGGAACAGTTCGGGATGACACAGTTTAAGACCTTATAAGCTTCAATGAATGATCGTAGTCCCTTCATTGTCTTCGGAGGCTGACAAAAACTAAGTGTAGCTGACACGGATTCTTCAGACCATACCCACCCAAGAATGAATGTTGCTTTGGGCATATTATAGTTTTGCTAGCTGATAATCTTAAGTTGGCCATAGACAAAGTGACGAGGACCCTGCGCCAAACTGAGGATAGTTCTTCAATACTGTTCCCACCACAGAAAAGATCATCAGCAAGTTTTGCCACATATCCTACTTGCCGAGTACTCAGCATATCAGTTCCTCCAGAGCTGTATCCGATCCTGGCATGTCCCGTGTGCGCTTAGTGTAGATATTTATACCTTTGAAAGGGGTCACAACATTGCAATATTTCATGGCTTCCTTTGGCAATGGAATTTGATAGAAGGCGCTAGTGAAGTCAGTTTTGATAATCCATTGCCAGTGGTTTATTTTCCGCATAGTGAAGTCAACGTTCTGCATGGTAGATGGCTGGGGCTTTGAAAATGTAGTGACCAGGCGGTGACCTCCACTAGGCTTGCTGACAATGAAGGAGGGGGTTTACATACTCCACCGCTATACATCTTCGGGCTGGGAAAACATGTGCTCCAATTCATCGAACTTAAGTTGTAGCTCTCTAAGTTTGTTGTCATATTGGGGAAGTCGGCCTCGACGGTGGGGTGGTTGTGTAGGACCCATGTTAATCATGGCCTCGAAGTGACCAGATGAGCTGTTATACTAGGGTAAATCCTCTCCAAATACATCGGAGAATTTGGCATTGAGTTGTTGAAATCCAATCTTTTCTGATCGGGATAGTATGTCATCTGGGTCAATAACCATGCACGGAGTAATGTTCTCTTGGTGTTTAGTTGGAGTTGGGTAGGCACCAGTCAGGCCAGAAGCTGTTGTTGGAATTAACGTGGGTACAGCTTGACAGAGATGTTGTGGTTTCTGTATCTGTTGTGGTTCACTGGTGGTATTGTCAAACCGCACTTTGCCTCCTACACTCCTTGAGACTATGGGTTGCAGCCAACATGAATCCAAATGAGGCTCGATGGCAGACTCTTTGTGTTGATCATCAGGCACGGAGAGCTCCAAGTACTCACCAGACCCAATAGTGGTCGGTTGGTGTGGAGTATGTGGAGGTGATGCAATAGTCGGAGGGTCATAATGTTGTTTTATCGTCTGCCAAACACTTGCTAAGGACGTGGATGTCCTGACAATAGCACTCCGATAATATTTTTCTGGAAATCAGTGTGTCTGCAGAAATCAGGTACCTCGATGCCATTATTTGTGAAGCCCTAGTGTAGGTGTGCATGTGATTTCTTCTCCAAGTTTGCCTGAGGAATGAGGCATAGTAGCTATCAAGTAACAGGCAGTATATAAGGTTATTCCTCCATGTCTCAAAGTAAGAGATAGTCTCGTTCTTTCCAAGACACCATTGCTTCGGACACGTGCAAACATACTGAGAGATAGTTGAACAACTGATATGTATTTGAATGAAGTTATACCAGTACTCACCAGTTTTACTGTGTGGAAAGTTAAGAGGCGCGCATGTAGTCTAGTCTCTTCACAATAATAGTTTCAGGCAGTCACCCAGTTATTTGGTGGATAATATTCTCCTTATTTTATCAAAAAAAATGGTTGGAAGTAGCATATGTGGGTAAACAAACCGCTGTCACCACGCCAACAAATAGATTAGTATCACACGAAACCATTTGAAAGTACGAAGAGACTTTATTCCCGAGCGTATAAACACAACCAAACGTAAACAATCTCAAATGAAAGAGCCTTGCTGAACAAACGAGAAGGGCAAATAACTCGGTCATACTTAGTTATTGCCCCTGACCTATAATTATGGTTAAAATACTGGCGCTATGTAATAACATTTGGAAAGGTTAATTGCTTGGCTGTTGAGTTTTATGGCATGTCAACCATTGTTGGTCATTTTATGTTGACACTTCACATGAGTTTTGTATCTCAGATCTTCACTTTGCCCCAACTGAAATGAATGGCTCTTTGACAAGCTTCTGAAATTGACCTTCACTTCAGACTTGAATTGGAAGACTTACATCAAATCTGTTGTTAAAGTCACTGGAAAAATGGTTAGATCATTCTACTGCTCCAGAAGGTATCTCACATCATCCGCTAGCTGTATAAGAGTCAAATACTTCCTAAGATGGTGCACTATTGCCACATCAGGAGAGGTGCCTCTCAGAGCACCCTTTCACGCATTGACAGAATACAAAACCGACGGAGAAATCATGTGGGGGGAGGCCCTTTCCTACACCCACTTTCTCACAGGAGAGATGTTGCTGGTCTTTCTCTGCTCTATCGTTAGGTGCTTCACTAAGCTTTGATCTATGGCTCCCCTCTGTAAAAAGTTCACAAAAACTCGTTTAGCTACAACCGCTGTCAATAATTTCCCTTTTTCCCCTCTGTATGTAAAACTAAACAGAACTTCCATTAACAGAGATTCTTTCCTAGAACTACCCGTCTGTGGAACAATACCACGGGGTTGCTTCTCAACTGACTACAACATAGTCGTTTTTAAGTCCAATGTAAACAAATTCTTGTTGAGCCATCCTCTTAAATAAGTAGAAGAGAGCAGTAAGGAAGAGATAGGGAACGACACCTCCAGCACATGGAGGAAACATGGACCAGCTAACATGGACCAGCTTGCAATTTGGTAACTATGTCACGCGCTGGTTAGTTGACTCACCAACGAGTGTATGTGCTACAGAATCAAGCATGGACAAGAGGTGGCTTCAATGATGGCATCCCTTCAGATCATCACAACTCCTGCAACTTTTGTGGTATGGTCTGTAAATGTCTAGCAAGCCTAAAGAGCCATATACGCGCCTCTCACTGGAAGGTTTTACACTAATATCACATTGATACACAAAAAGTGGTCATACTCAAAATCGAATAGGCAGCCGCCATATATATATATATATATATATATATATATATATATATTATATATATATATACATACATAAGAGGTTTATGTAGTTTGCTTGAAGCATTGTTTATTAGTATATAGAAATGTGATACTTAGAAGGCAATACAATGCAGAGGTGTGATGAAGGATAGACACAAGTTGGAGCAAATAAGACATAATGGTGGAACAAATTAAATAGTTTCACCCTTAATACAATGTATACATACACACATATATATATATATTGATTTATTTTTTTCACAAACACTCATATCTGTTTATCTACACAATGTTACAATGTTATGTAATACCTGTATCAAGATGGTCTGGTGGAAACTCTGTATGATATAATATTTCGGGAACTCTTTCTTCTTCAGAACTGTGCTCAACTCAAGTTCAAGCGTGCATATGAAGGAAGCCGTGGGATGAACTTGAGTTGAGCACGGTTCTGAAGAAGTGAAGAGTTCCCGAAATATTATATCATACAGAGTTTCCACCAGACCATCTTGATACAGGTATTACATAACATTGTAACATTGTGTAGATAAACAGATATATGAGTGTTTGTGAAAAAAAGAAATCAATATATATATATGTGTGTGTGTGTGTGTGTATACATTGTATTAAGAGTGAAACTATTTAATTTGTTCCACCATTATATGTCTTATTTGCTCCAACTTGTGTCTATCCATCACACCTCTGCATTTTATTGCCTTCTAAGTATCACATTTCTATATATATATATATATACACATGTTTTGTCGGCGTATATTTTGTAAGCAAATAGTCTGTAAACAAGTTTTTTTTATTTTTAACTCATAGGTATACGGCATAATCACATTATTGAAACACCGGTTCTCGTTAGATCGCAAAAGTTAAGTGACATTGAGCATGGTCAGTATCAGATGGGTGACCATTTGCGAATATAAGATGCTATATATGTGGAAGGACGTTAACATCTCCCAGCAAGAACTACAAAACCTGTTGTCATCTATTCTGACCAGATGTACATGCGACTGGGGACCACTTGGGAAAGTAATATTCTCTAGAAACTTCCTCATCGAAGGAGGAAGCCAGCTTAACCCACCTAATTTGAATGCCGCTTTAGATTTAGAGAATAGATGGGGCCCTGACAGGTAACAATCATTCCAGATCAGAGTGGATCTGGGAGTAGTGGCAAATAAGGAGCGATTACACACTCTCCAAAGCTTCCAGATTAGAGCTTTACCATATGCTTAAAAAAACATGCAAAGAAGAAAACCATTGTATGCAGTTTAATGTAATACGTAATGCTCAGGATGTTTTATTGGGGAGGGGGGGGGGGCTTGAATAGTAGATGGATGTCGAGGGGGTGGGGTGGAGTAGAGGAGAACACCTTGCTTAAGGGTGTCTGAGGCAGTTTAGTGACGTGCCCGGGGACAAATTCTATAGATACTACTACTACTACTACTCTTGGTCAGATTGGACCTTGGAGTAATAAGAACAAAGGGGTGATTCCATACTCCTCAAAGCTTGCTATTTGGGGCCTTACCACTGCATAGACTTTAAGGTCATACCAAGGACTCACATGGAAAGGTATGAACCTACTCATCCCCTAAAGGAGTATAACAGCAACTAGTGTTTAATTTAAGAGTTGATTTCTGTACGTAGTGTATTTCGACATTAGCCTTTTACCCATCAACGTTCCCATGTGGGAACATATTTTAAAATACTTAAACTTTTCAATTTGTTGAATTTAGTGGTGCAAATCTTATTATTTTCATAATTAAGCATTGATTTTTCAGAATTTTAGATTAAAAATGTATTTTTGCGAACAAAAGACAATAAAATATAATCTATGCCCAAATGTGTTATTTTGGCCCGCCTTTAATGATTAGCAAGGAATTTTATTTTTAAAAGTATTCTCATCGATATTTTAAATCAGTTTTTTTTTTCTCTTAAATATGAATTATTTAATTCATTATGAAATATTTTTACTCAATCTTGCAACATTCTCATATAGGAAACATGCCCTTTTCTCAATAATTTCTTATGGTTCAAAACTGACATCTTCAGGATTTCTATTCTAGCAGATAAAGATTAAAACCTTAAAATATGAACACACTCAAATTGGATTTAATTGTGCCAGGTAAAAGGTTAAATAATTCCAAAAGGGTTGATATGCCATAAAACAGACCAACCAAAACCCCTGTGTATGGCTGGTCTTGCAAACTGTATCATAACAAGTAAATCTAATTGGTTAGTCATTTAATGTTACATCATTAGTAATGGTTAGTAATGGCAGTAATTCCCTGAAGTTCGCCATCCACTTCAAACTCTTGCTATCACATCAATCAGCACCAGCTCCTCCCTGTACACCAAATTGGAAGAATCTACTACTAGAGTTAACCTATGAAAAAAAACAACAAACGGAGACAATTTCTTTAACTCTGCATGTTTTAAGGTCCCTTTTCAAGAAAATTTAGCACGTGCATATGACACCTACTTCATCATTGCCATCCCCACTCTCTAAAATATCTGTTATTCAGATTGAAATAAAAATAAACAAAAAATAAATTAAATACCAAATTTTCCAAGAAAACTTTAAATAAGACGTAAATTCCTATGAATCAGCATCATACGACTTTTTTTGGGGGGTTTCGAATTTTTTTAGATGAGGATTGATAATTAGTACTATTTTAATTATTCGAACTACTGTTCTCATCTTCAGTGTTATTCTCACAACGTTTCGGACAATGTGACCTCCAACCTTCTTCAGGTGTGTCTTGTCAAACTCTGGAAGCTGTACGGAATTTCGAACAGAACACTTTATCTTTGATCCACGGGGGGTAGCTTTCTTTGTTTTCATCAGCGAGGACTGGATAGAAGTCTTAAGTAATTCGTACTTGTATTCTTTAGTATCGCCCGTACCGAGGATTGAACCTTCAACCTCCAGAAGACTGTCACATAGAACTGATCATTACTTAGCAAGCTATCCTTGTGAATTAAAAATAAAGAGTTCTGTTCAAAATTCCGTAGAGATTCCAGAGTTCGACAAGCTACACGTGAAGAATGTCGGACGAAATGTAAGAATAACATCCAAGTAGTCCGAATAATAGAAATAATACAAATGATGACTTTTTGGACTAGCTGGATTCTGTTGTTGGCATTGATTTCCTTGAGTCTTTTAGGTTATTACAGGAGGGATCACATGAAGGTTGCCAACATCCATAAGTGGCGATATGGAACCGACTGGATTCAAACTTGGCACACTCACATCGTCAGTCCGCATCACCACAGCCACCTCCGAAAGTTTTGATAAAAAAATTACTTGCTCAATTTTTTTTAGGTACTCTTATAGCTGACACACCATGTTTCCGTGACTTTGCGTCGTCAACGTTCGGGCAGATCTTTATTAAGATTAACACTGCTACAACTGTTTTAAGCAAATTCTTTTTATTTTCTTATTTTAACGAAAACAAACTGTTTATAAACAAATATTTCTTGGTTAATAGTTTTTTTGTCAACTCTCGGGCGCTTCCGAGACCTGCCCGAACGTTGACGAGTCACGGAAACATGGTGCGTCAGCTATCAGAGTACCAAAAAAATTGAGCACGTAATTTTTTTTATCAAAACTTTCGGAGGTGGCTGTGGTGATGCGGACTGACGACGTGAGCGTGCCAAGTTTGTATAAGAATACCATTTTTTAGCAGCGGACATTAAGTTTGCGTTATAAGTTTAACATAACATGGTCCACATTTTAAAAATTTTTTGACCAGTCTTCAGTGAAAATAGTTTAGCTTGGTCATTTGATGGCATATCAGCCCTTTTTGGGTTATTAAATGCCAATACAATACTTTCTGAAAATAATTTGATGTATTGTATACAATTGTTTACTCATAATTGGAGTGAACTTGCGGGTTCATACCTTTTCAAATAGTATTCATCGATAGCAATTCAAAGATATAAAAATAAAATTTACAATTGTATATGTCCACCGAAAATGTAACATCTCACATGAGTAAAACATTATATTGGGAATTTTTGAAATGAGGATTGATAATTTATATTATTTGGATTATTCAGATTAGTAATCTTATGTTGAACCTTCAACGTCCAGAAGACTGTCAATTAGAACTTATTGTTGAAGGTTCAATCCTTACTACAGGCAATAAGTACTACGAATAACATAATAATTAACATTTCTACCAAGTCATGGCCGACGGAAAGAGAACAATCTACCCATGTGGATTAAATAAAGGGTTCCATTCAAAACTCCATATGGATTCTCAAGTTCAATGTAAAGATTCCTAAATTCAAAAAGATGCAACTGAAGAAAATCGGCGATTACATCGGCCAAAACGTTGTGAAAATAACAACCAAGATGAGAATAGTAGTCCGAATGATCCAAATTGGTAAAAGATATCGTTGATTTGATGAAAACCTAATCTGAATGCTGCTCTTGTTTTCGATGATGATGACGATGATGATGATGATGATGACGATGCCAGCCATTTGTCTGGTTATGTTATTACATAATAAGAAGCTGTGTGTTCTATGGACGGATTTAGTGCCGTTAATACACAAAAGGCTATGGCTTTGCCTCGTATGACAATCCACTCCTTAGAAGGCTGACAGCTTAGAATTATTGATTAACTATACATTAGAAAAGACCGCCAGGGCTTCATGCTATGCGAAATATGTTGCAAGGAATTCTAACGCCGATATCTTCGACCGACCGGCAAGATAATCTGAAGTTGCCCAAGATGAAATGGCTTTCAGGATTAATTCTAACCTTTTATTTCCTTGGTTGGTCTTTTAGAACTGCAGCTGATCTAATCAAATCGGAAGGAATGGTTGTGTGTGGGGGGGGGGAGAGAGGGAAGAAGGAGAAGAGATGAGTAGGAAGGGGAATGATGAAGGGAAAGAATGGCGGGGGGGGGGGGAGGAGAGATGAGAGTCAGGTAAAATCCAAAGATTTCAATGTTGCAAAATGTCAGCTTAACGGCACCGTTTTAGATACTTTGTTTCAAGTCCTTCAAAAAGTATGGATAAAAGAGAATATGTACATACATATAGGACATATATATATATATATATATATATATATGTATATGCACATATATACAGGAACAAATATATACATATCCACATACACACAAAACACATACACATACATGTACACATATGCATGAACCCATATGCACATACATGTACACACATGCATGAACCCATATGCACATACATGTACACACATGCATGAACCCATATGCACATACATGTACACACATGCATGAACCCATATGCACATACATGTACACACATGCATGAACCCATATGCACATACATGTACACACATGCATGAACCCATATGCACATACATGTACACACATGCATGAACCCATATGCACATACATGTACACACATGCATGAACCCATATGCACATACATGTACACACATGCATGAACCCATATGCACATACATGTACACACATGCATGAACCCATATGCACATACATGTACACACATGCATGAACCCATATGCACATACATGTACACACATGCATGAACCCATATGCACATACATGTACACACATGCATGAACCCATATGCACATACATGTACACACATGCATGAACCCATATGCACATACATGTACACACATGCATGAACCCATATGCACATACATGTACACACATGCATGAACCCATATGCACATACAGGCATGAACCCATATGCACATACATGTACACACAGGCATGAACCCATATGCACATACATGTACACACAGGCATGAACCCATATGCACATACATGTACACATATGCATGAACACATATGCACACATATGCATGAACCCATATGCACATACATGTACACATATGCATGAACACATATGCACACATATGCATGAACACATATGCACATACATGTACACATATGCATGAACACATGAACACATATGCATGAACACATATGCACATACATTACACATATGCACATACATGTACACATATGCATGAACACATATGCACATACATGTACACATATGCATGAACACATATGCACATACATGTACACATATGCATGAACACATATGCACATACATGTACACATATGCATGAACACATATGCACATACATGTACACATATGCATGAACACATATGCACATACATGTACACATATGCATGAACACATATGCACATACATGTACACATATGCATGAACACATATGCACATACATGTACACATATGCATGAACACATATGCACATACATGTACACATATGCATGAACACATATGCACATACATGTACACATATGCATTAACACATATGCACATAAATATACTTGTACACACAAATATATACGAAAACATACATACATGTATTCAAATGTTTGTAACAGTGTGTGCATTCAGATGTATGTGTGCATGCTTGTATTCAGATTCATGAGTATTCAGATGTATACACCTGAATGTGTTATTCAGAATTGTTTGTGTATCTGTATGCGTACATTCAGATTTATATGCCTGCAGGTGTACATGTGTGCACGTATATTCCAGTGTGTATGTGTATACTATTTTTTTGTTTTTTAATTTTCTCATCTTTTTGTTTATCCTGGGGATGGGGTATCCTATCGGATGCCAAACATTCACCCACTATTTCAGAGACTCCAACTAAGAGATCTTTTCAGGATTCTAGCGGTCACTTTAAGTGCAATTTTATTATTCAGATATGTAAACGTATGTGTACTTGCATAGATGTACTCAGATTAATGAGTAGATATGGATGTGTGTGTATTCAGATTTATGTGTTCACATGCATATACCTTAATGAGTTTCTGTGTGTGTGTGTTCAGAGTAATGTTCTGTGTGTGGGGGTGGATGCAGTTAAATTTGCTTGTGTGTGTACGTGCATGAAGTTTACTGTGCTTGTGCGTGTGTGTACATGCATGAAGTTTATTGTGCTCGTGCGTGTGTGTACATGCATGAAGTTTATTGTGCTCGTGCGTGTGTGTACATGCATGAAGTTTACTGTGCTTGTGCGTGTGTGTACATGCATGAAGTTTATTGTGCTCGTGCGTGTGTGTACGTGCATGAAGTTTACTGTGCTTGTGCGTGTGTGTACGTGCATGAAGTTTACTGTACTTGTGCGTGTGTGTACGTGCATGAAGTTTACTGTGCTTGTTCGTGTGTGTACGTGCATGAAGTTTACTGTACTTGTGCGTGTGTGTACGTGCATGAAGTTTACTGTACTTGTGCGTGTGTGTACGTGCATGAAGTTTACTGTACTTGTGCGTGTGTGTACGTGCATGAAGTTTACTGTGCTTGTACAGGTGCATCCAGTCTAATATGCTTGTGTGTGTGTGGATGCAGTTTCTGTGTGCATGCCATTCAATATACTTGTCTATGTGTTTATGCATGCAGTCTAATGTATCTGTGTGTGTGCGTGCTTGCATGCAGCATATGTGCAATCTAATGCACTTGTGTGTGTGTGCATGCGTTCATGCTGATTAATGTTCTTGTGTGTGCATGCAACTTTATATGTGTGTGTGTGAATTCAGATTAATCTGCATGTGTGTATTTTTTAATTTTTTATGTGCTTAAATTCAGATTTATATGCGGATTGGTGTGTGTGCACATGTTAATTTTTTTAATTTATAGAGTACTCGTAATCATCTATATATTAATATTGTCCTCGTCCGCCTTTATTAGAGTCAAACTCAGCTGTTCAGTTGCAGACAGAGAAGGGAAGAGTTGAAACATACAAGAGAGGGACACCTATAGATTGGAGTGGGAAGAGAGAATGATTTACATATGTTCATAAATGATCATCAGAAAGAGGGTGGTATATCAGTTCAGAGAGAGATAGTGCCACATGACTTTAGACAAAAGAAAGGTGCATCAAATATTTCTTTTTAGAAAGTAACCTACGCAATGTATTTTCCTTTTATTTGCCAATTAAATTATAGTATTCTTTTTCCTGAAGTTTGTTTTCAAAAATGCTATTAAAACTAATAAAAATGGATGATAAGTAGATTAAAATGATAGAATTCAAACCTTTTTTTTTAAATAAATAGTGAACTTTCAATGGAGCCTGATATTAGTTGTACTTATAACATGATTACACATTTATACAATTTTTCTTTTCGTTTTTTATGGAAATCGCTCCAGACAAGGCATGAATCTACTTGATGTAAAAGAGCTAAAAACATTTTTTTTAAAATACTTCAAGGTCAAAAACTAGCCAATGATAAGGTTTAGATAGATAGATTCTGACTCAGAAAACAGCAATTTTTCCCCCTTTATCAGAAACATCGCTCATGGAATGTGAGGACTAAATGACAAAATAAGGGAAGCAAGAGTT
The DNA here is from genome assembly GCA_963556195.1 of Sepiola atlantica. Taxonomy (NCBI): domain Eukaryota; kingdom Metazoa; phylum Mollusca; class Cephalopoda; order Sepiida; family Sepiolidae; genus Sepiola; species Sepiola atlantica. The sequence continues at coordinate 20,119,133 of OY744525.1, read as the reverse complement.
ACGAGGCTGCCAAAAGTAAACAAAGTCCACTTTCTACTCTCCTTAAATTAAATATTTCTAACCAACTATTTATATAAATATTTTTTGTTTAACCATAATAGACAAAAAAATAATTGACAGTTAACTTCTTAGATTGCATTTCCACAGTTAATTTAAATCAAATAATATAGAATTGATTTATTATGTGGTGATCCCAGAAAATGCCACCCATGGACTCATAAATAAATTTCACAATTCTTTCTGCAATACAATCATATTTGGTACAAATAAACTTTAGTAAATGTTTGGCTTGTCCACCAAGTTTCAGGCATGAATGTCCAACAGTCTTTGTTTTATCACTGGTCAATGTTGTGCTCCAATGTGAACCATTGTGTTGCTCAATACTGAGTATTTAAGAAGTTTGGGGGCAGCTTTTGGTAGACAAAGAAATGTTGTCAGGGAAGAACAGTGGTTCCAACAGTATGAAGGAATTTTCCACACTTCAAATAACTCGTTAGAATGACTGCAGGGATACTTCTGATCGTCTCAGCAGTAGAAATGGTGATCCTGAATGGGCTTCACACTCACTGAACCGTAATCTCCCAGAGTTTTATCTGTGAGGGTTATCTCAAAGATAATGTCTATCAAAACATCTCCGGAATATTCTTGACTTGAAGAGGAACATCATAACCCAAATTAGAACAGTGCCAAAAGAAGCGGGTCAAGTAGTATGGGTGGGTGGGTATGGGGAACCCTGTACAATAAATTTAAAACTGATGATTTAATTATTAAAAATAATAAGACTAACAAGTCTCAAATAAGTCACATTAATGTAGTATACCAATTTATTTGCCCACTGGGGAACCGTATGTCCAATAACAATATTCATTTTTATTTTTGATTCAATACAAAAAGTTGACATTTTACTCTGCCAATTAAATTAAATCCACATACATATATACTACAGAAAGCAAGGATCATCACGGCAGGCATCTTTACTGATTTATTTAAAAATTTAATTTCAAAGCCTGAATTGAATGCGTCTTTATATTACTTATTGTTAAAGCTGCAACAATACTGTTGACAAAGAAAACATTTTATTCAAGTTCACCATTTTATAAAATTTTTACACTTAAAAATATTGAAGTAAAACTTAGAAATAATTCACTTATAATATAATGGCCATTTTCTGTCTGTCGAAATATATCTAAACAATTGTTTTAGAGTAAATAAAGTCCTAACAAATAAAGTGGACGCCATGACTTGGAATCGAAACAGAAACCGTTCTTCAGTCTTTCTTTCTACAAACTGAGCGGCTATTTCGCAAACTATATGAAAACTGTTGGAAATTAACTTACTTAATCATTTTCTTCTTACAATTCATTTAGCATTTTTCCCTTGTTCGGGGTCAGACGTTTAATGATATTACGCAAGCTCAATCTCCACTTCTCACGGTTCAGTAGGTCAGCAGTCTCCAAATTCCACTCTATGCAGTATTGTCCAATCACTTGCTTCCAAGTTTTCCATGGCCGGCCAACCTTCCTGCGATTTATGACATTCATGCTTCTGCAACGGTTTATCCAGGAGTATGAACGTTCCACATGACCATACCAGCACAATCAATTTATCCTGTGCAGTGATTTCAGCAAATCCTCTGACCTGATGTGTTGGGTTTGGTCAGATTTCACATTGCAGATCCATCTGATCATGGATGTGTCATTGCGTTGCAGACTGGCGAGAGAGGACTGGGCAAGTGCCCAGCATTCACTGTCATATCATGACGCTCCTTACATAACTGCTATATAACTAACTCCGGATGTAGAGAGGGATAGCCCGTAATGTTACCAGAGGCAACAATACACAAAATTTTGGCCAAGCTGCCCTCACTCTTGTGACTGTACTGAGTTCACATCCACCACCTGCACTTAGCATATCGCCTAGATACCAGAAAGAGTCTACTACCTCCAGACTATTGTCATCTAGCGCCATCTCTTTGTGGGGACGACTGTCAATAGGATGCGCCTGTCCCATGTGTCTCCAACACTTGAAGTTGGGGTTTGGGGCTAACTTAACGTTCAGGTAATAACACTTTTTGCCAACCTATAGTAGGCATAGTTTACACTGTATTGCATTGCTTCTAACACCCTTCTGGCACACAAAACATGGATACTGACCAGAGTCCCTAAAAGATTGTAGACCAGAGCCACACGTCATCACTTTGGTTTTAGGCAAGTTCACCCTCAAACCCTTGACCTCCATATTGTTTTTCCATATTTCCAATTTGTTCTTTAACTGTTCCAAGGATCGGCCATGATAACTAAGTCATCAGCATAGAATAATTCCCATGTACAGCTCAACCGAAACTATCTTGACAGTGCCTCCAATACTATGATGAAAAGTAGAGAGCAAAGGACAGATCCCTGGTGAACTCCAACTTTGACATTGAAGCTATCACTGTGTCATCCACCCTCACTTTACTACTAGCGTTCATGTGCATACAGTGTACGAGACGAACAAGCCATTCCTGTATGCTCATCTTATGCATTGCCCACCATAGCACCTCTCTGGGGACTGTCAAAGGCTTTCTCCAGGTCCACAAATGCCATGTCTGCACAGAAATATCTCTCGTGTAGTTGGCAAACAATGAATATGGCATCAATTGTGCCCCTGCACAGGAACAAAGCCAAACTGCATCTATGTCAACCTGCTGTCTTAATATGTAGTCTGCTACATGTTCAATCACTTTCATTTCTGTTTCTATGAACTTCAGGCCTCTATAATTACCTTGTGATTATGCGTCTCCTTTTCCCTTGTAGCAATTGACAATGTAACTCTCACTCCAGCACTTATGATAGAAATTGCAATCTATTTTGTTTATTGGTCATTTCTATTCAAACAATTGACTGAGGCAGAAGACACAGAAAGTGAAAAAGTAAACAAATAATATTGTTGGCTCAGCGTTCATTTCTTTATTAATTAAAAAAATTATTTTTTTAAATTTATTTTGCTTTAACTATGTTAAAGAGAATTTAATATTTTGAATTAAAAACATAGGTGATAATAAAAAATATCAAAAGTGTTTTTCGATATGACTCTGGCGCTTTTGGTTTACGGGCACAAATGAACCATAATACTTGGCTTTTGCATTTTAAACTTTAATTCAAGCCATTAACAAACTCAATGAAAAGTGTTTTTTTATATGAGGGGCGCATTAAAAATGAATGTTTTTGATTCAGGAACACAAATGAATTAGAATACTCGACTTCTGCATTTAAAGTTTACTTTAATTTAAGCCATTCAATAAAAAATAAATTAAATCAAACCTATGTTTTTTTATATGACAGGGGTGCATTCACAAATACTGATATTTTTGGTTTGGGAGCACAAACGAACCATAACTTGATCTTAACTACTTTTAGAGAATATTGCATTAATTAGTAAATAATAAATTCCAAACAAATTAAACGGATGTCATGACCGGAAATTGAAACCAAAACTTTGAGATCTTCAGTCTGAAGTTCTACCAACTGAGCTATTTTGACTTTCTTATAAATAGAGCTTAAAATATTACCTTAACAAAATAATTATAACTTTGGCATGACGTCATAGATTTATGATTTACGTCATGTTTCAAAACATGAATTCAAACATAAGCGATAATAAAATATAAATAAATGAATGGGTCAACATTATCAATAGCGTTGGAAATTATTTTAATAGTCCAAAACAATTTATTTTGCTTTAACCAAGTATTGGCGTTAAAACCTATTTTATATATACTAAAATTTGGACCCATAGGACCAATAATTCTAGTAAAATAAAAATAAATTTGTGTTTTGCGTCTCTATATAATTTATAAATAATTTGTTAATGGTTTGTTTGGCTTTTACTAGGCTTATTACTTTGAAAATAATATTAAAAATCTGTTTAAATGCAGTGGATCTTTTAGGTGACAATTTTACTATAGAGATAATGTGAAAAGATTATTATTACAAACATTATTATCTGAGATCCCATAAAAGAAGGAAAAACTGTCTAATAATTGTGAGATAGCCAGTAGACTTTAGAATATAAACTTCTGCGAGAAAGGCATCTTGAAAAGAAACCATTTTATTAAAAGATAAAGAACATTGATGCGTTTTTGAAAAAAGAGAACTGATGTGATTATAGCCACCCCACCCCGCTTCCCTTTTTCTAATTTTATATGAAGATGATAAACTGTTATATGTTTTAACGCCAGCTGAGGCATCTATCTGATAAATCAAAAACTAATTGTGCTTTTGAGAAAAAGAGAGACATATTTTTAATCAAAAGATCTGATTGAACGATATTTTTTTAGATTAGGTTTTCTTGTAATTAACGTTATTCACAGGTTTCAAACTGTTATCTTCATCATGGGTATCGTTATATTCACCATTATTGACATGTTTTGGAGTGTTATCATGGTTGTTGTTCTTTTTTAATATGTTTAAAAAGTTATTTTAATTATGGTTCTTATACGCACATGTTTTGAAGTGTTATCATGGTTGTTGTTCTTTTTTAATATGTTTAAAAAGTTATTTTAATTATGGTTCTTATACGCACATGTTTTGAAGTGTTATCATGGTTGTTGTTCTTTTTTAATATGTTTAAAAAGTTATTTTAATTATGGTTCTTATACGCACATGTTTTGAAGTGTTATTCTCATGATAGTTGTTATATTCACCATTATTTACATCTTTTAGACTTGTTATGTTAGTTTTCATGGTTATTTTTATTCGTAGTCTTCAGCCAGTTATCCTCAGTTAGTGTGATGACATTCTTTTTATTTTTCCGACTGTTAACACGTAAATATGTAGCAATATTGTACGTGGGATGTGTTAGACGACATAGAATAGAAAATTTGGGTGCTTATAAATCTAAAAACACATATGAAAATCGCATTTCCAAATAAAAACTCTTTGATGTAGTTACATATCAGGCAAAAATAAGTACCCTCACCAAAAATTATGAAAAATTATCGAGCAGAATTTTAATTGAAAGTAAAAATCAATTTTATCGTATTTTGCATGATTCACCATTGGCCTGAGTGCAGTTGTGAAGAGTTACATAAAACAGGGGAAGTAAGTCTCCTAACAGGTCGTACTCCCAAATTACGTGAAATCCCCCCCTCTTTCCCATGTTATGAATGACTTTCTAAATAATAACGTTATTTAGAAAGCAATTCTGAATATGGGGATTTATCTCCCCAGTTTTATATGACTTCAAAATTACTAGCGCTCAAGCCAACGGATTCAGAAAAATACGATAAAACTGAATTTTCCTTTTAATTAAAATTCTACTCGATAATTTTTCCTAATTTTTGGTGAGGATACTTATTTCTGCCTGATACGTAAGTATATCAAAAAGTTTTATTTGGAAATGCGATTTTCATGTGTGTTTTTAGATGTATAAGCACCAAAATTTGCATTAGAAATTAAAGTTAGGAATTAAGATAATGTGGCAAAGGGGGTGACATAACAGGAAGTCTAGGGTGAGATGTGGCAGATGAAAATCAAGAGGCATGCTCTTGGGATTTTGATCTGGAAGAAACCGGACGTGTTTTCAGAGTCTTCTTCCATTCCCCTACAAGAAGCAAGCAAGAGAAACACTAATACTATTCAATTTGCTGGTTGCATAATAATATTGTGAAGAATACGAAAGAATAAAACTAACTCTCAGAGTAAGATATGGGTGTTTTTTTTCCATAACAACCATCTCCACTGTTACTAAAGGGAACGAGAGAGGCAAACAACTCTACACACAATGGACGCCATGCCATCGTCATCACCACAAATTACTACTATGAAGATCAATGTGTCTAACAACACAGCTGTTTACATGCGCCATCCAGATGTATTGGGGTTGAAGAAGAATCACAACACGGCTATGTTACAAATAGTGACAAATTTAAAAACAACCATGATGAGGATAACAGTCCGAAACATAAGTAATTATGAATATATTTATGCACACATTTCATGTTTTTATAATGCAACAATCTAATTTAAACATAAAATAATGGAGAAAAACAAGGTTTGTGATGAGTTAATATATAAAACCATCTATCATTATTTAATGTATATACACATATATTATAAGGTGATATACTATATTGTGTATAGATTTTCACTATTTACTTCCACAGTACTCAATATGTGAGTAGAGTTCAGTATTAGGAGTATGAAAATATATTTATCACAATTAAGCTACACAGAGGCGTCCATTGATTCTCTGTGGGGATGAAATATGGACGTCTCTGTCTAGCTTAATTGCCATGAATATATTTTCATACTACAAAAACCATTTATATATTTTCACTTTTCAATGTTTGAGTTATTTCTGTGTCTACGTTACATGTGTAGATCTGAAATAAGTAAATATATTGCAGTATTTATTAATTAAGCATTTTAAATGTGTTTATCTAACACTAATTTACTGACTGACGTAGGTGCGTATATAAGCAGTCACAAATACTGGGTATACGAACCCTTACACGTCGATCAAGGTAAGGGGTGCTCAAGCCTGCTAGTGCTCCAGTACAAGATATTTTCTTTTTTGTCTCTTGTCTGAAAATGACAATCGTTTTTAACTGTAACAACACAATTAAAAAAAAAACGTTGCTGAGCATGTCCCTTTTTTAGCCCGAAAAGGAGACTCTTAAGTTTGCATTCTTTTAGTGTTAAGTCGAACAGATGGCCTGAAGCATCCCTGTGATAGGACGCTAGTCTGTCGCCGGTTATATTTCCCAGCACGGCTGGTACCCATTTATATACTTAGGTGGCATGTTTGCTTATAGCACCTGGTATTCCCAAATGATAACCCATCTAAGTATTGACCAGGGTCAACGTCGCTTAATTTTGGTGATCTAAGGAGAACCAGTGTGTCAATGTGATTTAGCCCAGCATTTTTGTCATTCTGGCCAAAGCTTTTCTTCTGTCCAACTTTCACTTTTTTCAAAATAGCCATAATGTTACATTTTAAAACTTGTATTCATTCTAAAATATAATTTACTAGCTGACCCGTCCTGGCGTCGCCCATGAGTATTTATACTTTCATTTTACACATTCCCCACAATATTACTGTAAAACCCCAAACAGATAAATAAAAAAAAAGGGACATTAAGAAAAAATATTAAGAAATGGAAAGTTACCGGTGTATGTATCTAACTGTATTTTACTGGGAAAATGCCGAAACGGACATAGTATGTAATCAATGAATTCGACTGGAATTTCAATTTTCAATAGGAAACAAAAGAGACCAATAAATGACACAATGGAATTGATAGTCAGAATCAAATATTGATGTGTCAGATGTATTGCTATTTAGGTCCAACATGTAAAGTCTGACAAAAGTTAGAAGATTGAATAAATGCTGAAAATGTCATTAAAATTAGATACTTCTATGATTTTCGGTGATTAAAAACATTGATTTGTTTACAATGAATAGTCTCCGAGTTAGGGCCATGTATCAGATTTCATGAGGGAAATAGAATATCTGCAAGCCCCAACACAGGGTATATCGGGCGAAACATAGCATAAATATAAACATTAGCGTCAAAGAGGACAGTAATCTGAAGAAAAACAATTTAAATAAATGCAAACTTCTTATATTCAAAACGTCAAACAAAAAGAAATTCATATTTTTTTCCTGCGTTTGTATTATTAAAACTATCGGCCCCTAGTGCCGGCACTGGTTGCAATGGTAGGAAGAAATAAATGACAATTTTCAATATGGTGGTTCCATTTTTCTTGAAGACTGACTTATCTGATAAATTTGGGACAAAATGGGATTTGTGGAAATCTTTTGATTAAAAATTGGCATTTTTAATCAAAAGATTTTATCTTTTGATTATGTGTCATGGCTTGATTTTAATTCTGTTGAATTTTGTGAAAGCAAAAACATGAAAAAATGATCAAACTGTTTGAAAGATAAAAGAAACGCCATTTAAAAAGGTTTTTAGAGATATTTTTATGGTAACTATATTTTATAATCTGCTGCACACAATGTGACGATGAGCTGTGAGAATATCAAGAGCATTTTGAAAAATAAATATGTATAAAGGGTTTACATTATGAATAAAGAAACATATTTGTGTTAAATCAATTAGCAGATCTTCATTATATTACACACATGCATACACACATATATACTATAGGAGAGTTTGAATTACCTTCTAGAAACTATAATCGAGTGTCTTTGGTCTCTCTGTACAAGGGTTTGTCAGGACAACCTGACATGAGGATACTTCACCCTACAAGTAAACCCTGACAAAATATTCAAAATAACAGTATTCAAATGGCTATACACTGGCTCATACGAGGAATAGTGCACCTTCTCCAAGTAATATTACCTCAAGTAACAGCACTTAGCTGGATACTCCACCAGACTAGATGAATTCTTGTCTTGGAATCTGGTAAGACCAAGAGACCAAATGAAGGATATACTATAACATAGTAAACTGATCAATTGAGGAGAAGAAAAATTAATGTTCTTAACTTTTTTTACTAACTCAACATTTGAGAGGATCTTGATTGGCCACTCGGATATCTATGTATCTCATATAGACATCAAGTGTTAGCCGCAGGAAGGGGCTCCTTGATTTCTGAGAACTTCGACTGAAGTAAAAGGAAACTAGACATACTCGTGACCCATTGGGTGACAACTGCTATCACTGTTCTACTTTAATTTCATTCAAAAATTCATAAACTGTGATATATCTTTTAAGACATTCTTCTTACATGACTAAAAACAATGTTTCTTTATTTCTATATCATCCTTATTATAGTTATTTCATTATTATATAGAAGTATAATTATTCTTAAATAGAAGTAAAAGACGTATTATTTTGCCATCTAATTTACATAAGTGTTTGTGGTTCATACATACATTTAATGCTAAAAAAGGGTCACTCTTTCTCTAAATGCTAACAGAGAAATTAAATATCATAGAGTGGCTGAACGAACATAGAGTGAGAGGGGACGAAAGAAATACAACAATCTTCTGTAAAGAATAGATTTCTCTTAGTTAATGGTAACGTGGTAAAAATATGTAAACAAAAAGTATATATATATATATATATATATATATATAGATATATATAGTAGTGAGCAAAAAAACAACGAATGTTGCAATCAGCAATAAAAGTAATTACATAAAAATATATGAAATATTTAGGTGATAAAAATCGTACATATTTCTAGACAGGGCGTCTTGGTCCGATGGTAAAACGCTGGACTATAGACATCAATATCGAAGATTCGATCGTTGTCTAAGTTAGCCATGCCAGAAACATGCGTCCATGGATTACTTTTATGTACGTATAAAATAAATAAAATATACGGAGAGAAGATTTTCTTTGTGTTTGAACTTTAATAAAATCTGATTAATTTCTCATTTTATTATGTCATTCAATTAATATTATTGCTCTATACACTATATTGAGCTTTGTTTTTATCTTAATAGTCTACTGGTTAAAGATATTATTTATATTTTTAAAGTATCATTTTACTCATTATATATATATATATATATATATATATATATATATATATATATAAAGATAGATGGACGAAGAGTGATAAACATGCACGAATTTCCAAATTTATTTCAAACTTCGATTGTTCAATGCAAGGTATATTCTGTAATAAAATTATGTTTATTATCCTTTCCTTAAGCCAAGGCTTTTCAAAGATCGAGATCTTATCATCAGAGGAATTATACAGATAGATAAGTTGGCAATAGAAAAGCCAAAATTCAACATTTGAAAAAATATTAAGAAAATGATGGGTAAAAAAAGTTCGTATAAAAAGATATTGTGTTTGTCCAGGTGGTAATTGTCCGCCGATAAGGTGTCCAATGGAAGGAAGTTTCGATGGAGAAGAAAAAGTTTCGTGGAGGCATCACAGAAAGGCGTTCAAAATTAAGTAAATCCAATGGTTAAAATTGAGTTCAAGTCGTAGATGGAGCGCACTTAAACGGAATTAAAATGAAGAAATCTGGCGATTTAAAAACAATGCTTCCTCGGCCAAGAAATGAGTCGTAAGCGAATGACATTAGCAATGGAGAATTGAAGTAGTTCAGAACTACTTCCAAGTTTTCTCATTCAAGCAACCGACAACATTAGAACATTCCTGGCGTTTTATTTTTCATTCATTAATCCGAAGTACTACGCTGACGAAAGTCTGAGTTTCTCGGATCTGAAACCGATGATACGGATGTTGTCCTAACTTTCTATATTACATATAAATAAATATTATGCTCTTATTAATTATCTAGTTAATTTTACTTTTGATTTAATAATTGAGCACTCTGCTGGGAAACTCTCCCAATACCTTAAAAGGAAAGGTGTATATATATATATATATATATATATATATATATATATATATATATACATACATACATATATATATATATTTCTCGTCACACAAGAGTTAGCAAGTAAAAAACTGCCAGATAAATCAGTTTCAAGTATTTAGGGAAATTGAGAAAGCAAATACCAAGTCAGAGACCCCCCTTGCCTTCAATCTATTTCCATAATGAGGCGTTTACTTTCTTTCTCCTTTCTATGCAGATTTATAATTTTTTCTTTCCTTTTTAAAATTTTCCAGTTTAAGACCTTTTCTTTCTTTCTTATTTCTCTTTTCTTCACCGATTTAGACATTATTTTATACAAACATAAATATGAATAAAAACACTGGCGATGGATATTCCTCTCCCGTCATTTAGTATGGACGGTGTACACACACACACACATATTTTTGATAGTTACATTCAATTTAAGAATCAACTTACACATATGTAACTTGTATACATATACAGTCTGCTGATCAAAATATGCCATACATTGTCATATATATATATATATATATATATATATATAGATATATATATATATATATATATATATATATATATGTGTGTGTGTGTGTATGTATGTGCACATTATTATTTATAAGTTGTATAGTATTATTTACAGGTTGGTTTTTCAACACAATGGACACTATCATTGATTATATTGTAATCAGAATAGTGGTATACATTTTGAAATGAAAAATACTTCTGCATACCTTTCATCATTTTTATTTCTTTTCATTTCAAAATGGAAGACATCACTACCATGAAGCAGATATCTAACATATAAAATTGTCTTGTTGAAATTTTGATATAGAGTTCTCTCCCTGGAGGTTTTCAAAAATAAACATATATTAATTAAACTAAGCGATTTCAAGCATGTTTGTATATGTGCATATGTTTGTGTGTTTCTAGTCTCCACATAATTTACACATTTTTATTTTTTCGTTACTCTTTTTGGCTAAGATCAAAGTGTAGTATCTGTTCCGATGGATACTGCACCCCATAGACTATTATTGTCTTGGCCTTCGGGGTTTGATTTACGCCGGTCTATGGGTCTGTCCTGTGCAGTTCTAGGAGGTCCACCCTCCCAGGCTTTGCCTCCCCTCTTTGGGGAGGAGTAAGTTTATTGCTTACTGCCTGAGGCGCCCCTACCAGGGAATGCCGACGGGGCTACCCAGGCAATTTTTAATGGCCAGAGTGCTCACCTCTCGGGCGCTGGCTTTTCAAACCCCACTTTCCCGACCCGACCTTGGGTCACATCTTACTTGTGGGAGTAAGATAAAACTGGCCTTGTGCCTAACTCCTGGAGAGGAGTAAATCAATACTCTTACACGATTAGTATCAAGTACTAAAACGAATATTTTAAAATTCCTATTTCACAAAATAATGTTACTATGAAATTAATATCACCAAAATTTAGTTTCAGTTTCTTCATAAAGAAGTCAGTCATTTTTCGTTTTATTACCAGGCAACGACCAGTGTATACAGCTAGTAATATATACATATACATATATGTGTGAAAAATGACGACCAGAAAAACGGTTAAAGTGCAGGAGAAAAATAAAAACAAGAGATTTGACCGGTTTCGTTCGTGTTAGCAAATGTCTTCAGATAAAGTGAAGATTTGGAAATAATTTTATTTTGAAAAGGCACACACATGGGAGAAGGAAAAGATGATCCGATTGGACCATATGAGAAGACTTTTAGTGACATTGAAATATGACAAGTGGGTGACACATTCTTCTTTATTTCTTATTCTACTTTTTATGTTTTTATTTATTTTCGTTTTCTTTTTCACTTTCACACCTACTGAGCTAGTATAGGGGAGGCGGTAGGTGGAGGGGTAAAGGCGATAAGAGGGAAGAAGACAGAGGAACTGGCTTGGATAAACATACATAGGAGTGGGCATGAAATTGATACACTGAACGCAAGCACCCAAAAAATTAATAGGAATATATCAGAAATAGGTCTGCTAATTTGTCTCATATTAAGTTTTATAAAGCAATAAAAATGTTAAATGGACAGTCTAGAAAAATCTATTTTACAGAAAAACTAATGTAAATGATATCTTATTATAAAAAATGGTTTTTTTTAAGTGTAAGATGATATGAAATACATGTAAGAAAAAACCACAGCATTTCATTTTCATGACTTATCATGTACCTTACCCCATATATATATGTATAAGTGATGAGAATAGAAATTATGTAGAATACAATATCTATTAAAACATCAATTGTTAAAAACAAGGGTTGTAAATAAAAAAAATTATTTTCCTTCCTTAAACCATGGCTTTTCAAAGATGTAATCTTATTTCAGAAGAGATTCGAAAAATAAGTTAGTAAAATGGAATTTTCCATGATGTCAACATTTGAAAAGATATAAAAATGTAAAATAATATGAGGTGTAAGCAAAAAAATTATAAAAAAATAAATAAATAAAAAAAAATCACTTATCCAAAGAATTCAGGCACTGGGTAAAGTCCTGGTCTTACGTTGGAATGATTCAGGTATCCAGAGTTGTATAAAAAAATCAAATTCTTGAAAGTTATCCGTCCTGAAGGAAATTTGTGAAGAGTTGATAGAATCAGAAGGCTAGCATTTCGAAATTCTCCCTTTTCACATATATATATATATATATATATATGTTACTTGAGATCAATATAATTTGAACATTGTTCCAAGAATTCAATTGGAACAATGTTCAAATTATATTGATCTCAGCTAACATTATAATAGCTCTGGATGATATAACAATCATCCATTGAGCTGATATTAATATCTGTGGTATTTGGGGTTTTCTAAAATGCCTATATTTTCAATATACCTATATTTACATAGCTATATTATTCTATTGTGCATTATCACTCCACTCTAGTCAAAAGATTTTCTTACTCTAAATTATATATATATATATATATATATATAACATGCCAAGCCTTTCTAGAAGGCTTGCATGCCATTTATCATCTTAGCACACAATTTTACAATATCTAAACAGCACATATCCTAGTTATACTACCAGTCGAGTAATACTCACTAATAATGATAAAATAACACCCCATCTCACATAAAATAAAGTACTGCTTCAGTTTCGCTCACTCAAATTTTTAAATAAACAAAATAATAAAAATATAAATGCGATGATAAATAATAAAAATAAAAAATAAATCTCATTACTTTAACCAATGACGTGAGTTATCGTAATATTTTATTTTGTAAATTTGTAGCAGTCACCAATAGGGACTACTTTTGAATGCGTAATCACTGTCCCTGTGAGCTGGCTTGTCCAATCAAATCACAGGGCGCAGTAATATCGTTAGTTCCCTAAGGGACTACTTATGTCCCCTTAGGGTTCGAGGAAAAAGATCAGACGACCTCCTGGCACCAGCTTGGACACATCGCAGAGAGCACCAGCGAGGAACGAGGAAACGCTCTCTCTCCGCCGCAGTCGCCACTTGACGACTACTACCATCTTCACCTGAAGAAATCCACGGGCGGCCCTAAGAACTCTTGTATTCTTCCTCTTCCTCAGACGGACTCCGTCCCACTCTCTTCTACCTATACCAAACGGTATAGGTAACCTTGAGTTAATAAACCCCCTTTTTGTTATAGTTACAGAAATACTTTTCGTTGTTCCGTTTCTTTATGAGAAGATAAAAGGATAACCCCTTTCATCCAAACATCATCTCCCTTACAAATTTGCTACATTTGTGTTTATCAACATCCATATTCAAAAGAAAAAAAAAGAAACGTGTGGGTGTGCAAAAGTTAAAAACTATGAAGCTACGTATCATATGCAAGGTTCATCAGAAAATGGCATTTATTTTTTAAAAAGTAACCCTTATATTTGCAAAACAGATAGTGCAAAAGATCTGAGTAGACATCAACCTGGAAAGAAGTAGATGCTCACTACTTGGGTTTTCGTTCATGATCGTCTTGGTGACTTTATCCTGGATTCCACGGGTGAACCGTGCATGGGTTGCCATATTGGATTTCGTTCTTCTTAGTGCCTGAACTGCATAGATGAATTCATAACTACTAATCACAAAATATTTAAACTATTAATTTGTCAATTCTACAAACACTCGCTGGCTGGATTGTGGCTTTCTCAACAACATCTTACCGGATTGACCATAAAAAATTCTCATAAAACATGTAATTTTGTTCGATCAATCAGAGCTAATATATATATATATATATATATATATATATATTTGTATAACTCTTTATCTATACAAACATTGTTGGCTACACATTTGCAGACATGTTTCAGTTCTAGCTGCGGAGTCAGCTGAATTTCGTCATGCCATGTTCTTAGTATGAAGTCAAAGATGATCATCCCTTACTACAGAGTGGACCCTAAAAATGCAATCCATGTAATTGTTAATAAAATTCACAAATCCTTTTTGCAATCCAACCATATTTTTTTTACAAATAAACTTCAGTTTATGTCTGACTTGTCCACCAAGTTTCAGTCATGAATATCCAACAGTCTTTGTTTATTTTAGCCAGGGTTATGAATTTTATTAACAATTGCAAAAATGGCATTTTGGAGGTATCATCTTGTATTTAGGCGTTATACTCTGACTATGATTAATCTTGTTCAATTTTTCTGCAACCTTCTGATGTTTTGGTTTCTTTTTATATTTTTATCCATTGTATATTTTTTATTGAGAAGTTATTTTGTAATAGCATAGTCTTTGGTTTATTGTGTGAGGTTTGGTAAGCAAGACATTTTCAATTCATCAGTATTATATTAGGGTTTTTTTAAGTGTATTTTTCAGCATAGCCATTATGATAGCAGTTGAAAGGAACCGGTTAAGCATGCCACCTTAATAAAATAGATTGTGTTGCCATCTGTTTGAAAAAATGTTAAATAAACAGAGCACATAAACATTATGAACCAGTGTATGGTAATATATATATATATATATAATTAACTTGTTACAAATATCCAGGGGGTATAAATCCGAAGGAAGTTTAAACCGGGTTTATGAGAGTGCTCAATGAAAATTCAGAGCAAAATATATTTTTTTGTTGGTGATTTTATTATTCCATTATTGTGACAAAATATATGTTGTTTCGTTAGCGTTCATAATGAAAGCCAACTCTTCAAGCGTCATTGTAAAATCCATAAATAATTATATTAAAATAGAATGCAAAAGTAGCAATTAATACCCTAAATTAAAATTATCAAACATTTTTATCTACACGATAATCACCTATTACAACAGAAATGACAGTTATAACTTTATAATTTTATTCTCATTATTAAATTAAACCCACCCGGCCTCTACACAGGTTGGAATTGAGGTCACGATGGCCCAGACACTAGATATCACCCCACTCAACTTTCTGAAATATCACCTGTTGGGGTCTCCCCCCTCCCCATTTCCTGTCCTCATCCTGAGCCCCATCTTCGTCCCCCTCCCTCTTATGCATCTTCAATTTCCGGTTGAGGTTGAAATAAAAATTTTAGGCAGTGATTCCGTTGACGCTTGAAGAGTTGGCTTTCATTATGAACGCTAACGAAACGACATATGTTGTCGCAATAATGAAATAATAAAATCACCACCAAAAAAAAAATTATGTATATATATATATATATATACATACATATATTATACTAAAACTATAGTTATATATATATATATACACATATTATACTAAAACTATAGTTATATATATATATATATATGTACATATATACTAAAACTGAGTTAATCAACGTTTGTTTCTCTAAGGCTTTTTACTATATATTTTAATCACACGAAATACATGATATATTCTTTAGTTTTAAGATTGATTTATGTTTGATAAACTTCCATTTTAATTGTTTTAATTAGTAGTAATTTGCAAATAACTCAAGTGACTCATCTTTTACTAACTTTATGTCTATCATTTTCACCCTTTCTCACTGAATGTTGTTTGACCCATCCCTACTCTTATTCTATACATCGTTTATTACTCTCGCTTCCGTCACTCTTTCTCTCTCCCTATCTCTCTGTTTATTAACAGTCGAAGGTAATAAAGAAAGGAAAAATAAGATTGGGATAGTCCATTATAAACAAAAGGGAATATAACCACAGAGCTATATATTTGATTGGTATAAATATTTATTTGTAAAAACATTTTGGCTACACATTTGCAAACATGTTTCAGTTCTAGCTGCGGAGTCAGCTGAACTTCGTCAGGCCATGTTCTTAGTATCAAGGCAGGGATGATCATCTTTGGCTTCATACTAAGAACATGGCATGACAGAATTCAGCTGACTCCGCAGCTAGAACTGAAACATGTCTGCAAATGTGTAGCCAACAATGTTTGTAAAGATAAAGATTTATACATATATGTATATATATATATATATATATATATATATATATAAGAGCGAGAGAGAGCGAGAGAGATTTTAAGATGGTCCCAGACAGGAAGTGGCAGTTTATTTATGTATATATTCATTTTTATTACCCTCAAACGCAGACACAGAATACATTGATAGATTGAGCCACAGATTTAATGTTGTCTTCTGCAATATATAATAACATTATCAAAGTAGAAAATTCCGTTAATTTTCACAGATAAATACCTGATCAGAATGAAAATCGTCTGAGCAGTATATTGTTATTTTTGCTTCTTTTTTTTTTTTTATATATGCAAGCCATATTACATGCTCTTACAAGCTGTTATTTGGTATCACCCCCCCCCCTCCTAATACCACACGGAAGGCCACAAGCCTGCTCTGGATGACAAAGTACTCTTGACAAGGTCGATATTTCCACATTATTGATTAAATATATAACTTAAAAGCCTGCCCGCACATCATGCTTCTGCCAGAAACATTGCCTAGGGATGTTAACTATTTGTCGGATATATATTATAACCGAAGACTGAATTCTGCTGTGTCTGCTATTTCCTTTCTTCAGTAAAAATCTTAACTCTTTCCTTCCTGTCATATTGAAAAGCATAATCTTATGCCGTTATTCGTTAAGTTTATTTCCTTAAGATAATAACTACTGACCCGTTTGGATTGGCCTTTTGGCTAAGATCAAAGTGTAGTATCTGTTCCGATGGATACTGCACCCCATAGACTGGCATTGTCTTGGCCTTCGGGACTTGATTTACGCCGGTCTATGGGTCTGTCCTGTGCAGTTCTAGGAGGTCCACCCTCTCAGGCTTTGCCTCCCCTCTTTGGGGAGGAGTAAGTTTATTCCTTACTGCCTGAGGCACTCCTGCCGGGAAATGCTGACGGGGCTGCCCAGGCAATTTTTAAACTCCACTTTCCCGACCCGACCTTGGGTCACATCTTACTTGTGGGAGTAAGATAAAAACTGGCCTTGTGCCTAACTCCTGGAGTAAATCAATACTGACCCGTTTGGATCACACATAAAAACAAATAAAAAATATTAGATAACAAAAGCCACGATGATGTTAACTTTTTATATTTACTAACCAGTCACCATTTATCAAGGTCAAAAGCCACTCGAGGATAAGGATTACTGAGACACATAGATTGAATGATGAAGAATATTATGAGAGGATTGAAAATGATGAATAAAATGAACAAAATTTAATTATTTAAAAGAACAGTATTTGTTGATATTGGATTTGAAGATGTTGTAGCCCACAAGGAAGAAATCTTGTGGCAATGTGTTCCACAGATGGGAAATTCTTGGAAAGAAACTGTTCATGAAAATTTTGTTTAATGTTAGGTGCACGGAAGAAAAAGATCTTTGCAGTTGTGGTAATAAGACGAGTTCTTGTTGTAAATGTCTTACAAGGAAGAACCAAAGATTGAAGCTCAGTCGAGCATCTTCCATAGAAATAATGATAGAGTAGAGAAAGACTAGCAATGTCTATTTTGTGAGGAGGAGGCTATAGAATATAGAAGAGATTATCACCCATTCGATTGCGAAATTCATTTTGAACTCTTAAGACAAGAAAGAGTGTTCCGAGTGGCACCTCCTCAGATGTCGTAGTGGTACTCCATCTTCGGACGTATCTGGCTAATTACATAGGTAGAGGATTGCATCAGGAGCCAAGTACAATAAAATCATAACGTAGGACAGACAAAATACTGGTGCGAAAATTTAAGTAAATAAGTAAAAAAAATAAATGTGTCTAGATTTTTATGAAACATTTCTACGAGACTGCTTCCTAGCAGACTACAACATGGTGATCTTCAAATGCAATGTCAACAAATACTTATAACCCTTCTTGATAAGTAATTAAATTCTGTTCATTTCATTCATCATTTTTAATCCTCTCATAATATTCATCATCATTCAACTGAAAATCCATCTATTTCATTAACTCTTATTTTTTCTCTATTGATGAGAAAAGACAAAACTAATTGATAAGAAAAAGACAAAACTAATAAGAAAAAGACAAAACTAATTGATAAGAAAAAGACAAAACTAATTGATAAGAAAAAGACAAAACTAATTGATGAGAAAAAGACATAACTAATTGATAAGAAAAAGACATATCTCTATCTCTCTCTCTATCTCTCTCTCTCTCCCCCTCCCTCCCTTCCAATAAGGAAATATTTTTGTGTCTATATTAAAAGTGAAAGAAATTTTTTCTCCTCTTCTTATTATTATCAGTTATTAAGATTAAGCCCCCCCCCTTCTTTATTCATAAGATTAAATTTGCATACATGACTATTGACACAAAACGGACACACATACGTTCACTTTTATTATATAGATTACACTAATTCAGATTTTAAAACAAACAGTTCTGTTATGTAAGCCGTTTTGTTTTTGTGCATTCTGCATTTAAAATAACATTAAGTTACAAAATAAAAAAGTATTCTCTGAGATAAACATGTGAACAGGTTTTTATTTATTTTGATGCGATGAATTGGAGAGTAGAAAGTGGATAATGCATTTACTTTCGTCAGCCTCGTAACTCCCGCTTCCCTTATTTTGTCCTTCAGTCCTCACATTCCATGAACAATGTTTTTGATGGAGGGAGAGAATTGCTGTTTTTGGGGTCAGAATCTATCCATCTGACACTTGTTGTTGGCTTGTTGTTTTACCTTGAAGTAGTATTTTTTTAAGCTCCTTACATCAAGTGGCTTTATGCTTTGTCTGTAGCGATTTCCATAAAAAGAAATTAAAAATTAAAATTTCCGAACTGTTCTGTTCTTTCATGTATAGTTTCTCCTTCCATGTATTCTGTTTTGATTATAATGTAAATGTAGATGTGCTTATTTCATACAATATTTAAATGAAAAAGAAGGTTAAAAAACAGTTTTATTTTTCTGATGAACACGATGGACCAAGAAAAGCATATTACAGAAAAAACATAAAAAATACAGAGAACTGACAGAACGACATAGAGTACTATAAGTTCATCAGCTTCTTTTTTGTTCTTACACATACACAAAAGAGATAGACAAGAGAGAAAGAAGTAAACATCCTTACACCTAAAAATACAACAGGATTTATTTATGCTTAAAAGTAATACACTAAAATATGCACACATGTCAAAGCTTCCTAATAAGTGGATATAATGAAAGACAAACTTGTGGATATCTGGCCTGCAAAAACATATTTACAGAACGGGTCTGGATAGAGGAACACCTGACCACAGGTCTGAAAGACACCTTGACAGAACTGGTCTCCATAGGCAGATAGGAGCAGTGGACAAACAATGGATGTAAAACTGTAAATGGAGAAAATGGGAAATGATTTTCATGTCATGATTTTTATATGAGTGACCACGTGGCTAAATCAACTATTGGGAGATTGCCTCATCATGTCATCTATAAATCCATGTATTAAGAATAACAGACCCGCCACTAGAGTCATTTGTATAATACACTATATAGATAGTCAGAAGAGTTTTAATATTTGACATTTATGCATACATGTCATCATCATATTTGGTTTAATACCTGTTTTACATGCAAGCATGCTTTGGCCGGCTTTTAGAAATTTACTTCTAAACTAACCTATCTCTGACCAGGTCTTTATTTATCCCTCTTTCTCTCAAGTCCATTTTTAACTCTACTTCTCATGGTTTCCTTGGCCTATCCCTGCCAACTGAAGTTGCTACCTCAACTGTTCTACTTCTACTGACCCACAAACTTTCATCCATTCTTTCAACGTGCCCATACCATCAAAGTCTCCTGTTCTACACACTTCTCCCTATACTGTCCAGATGTAATCTTCCTCTGAGGTCATCAGATCTAAGACTGTCTTTAAGACCCACACTACACATTCATTGTATCACACTCGTATCATTTCTCTTCATGCAACACATGTTCTCAACCGTCACTGGCCAGGTTTCACTTCCACGCATCATCACATTTCAGACATATACTTGGTCGACGGTAGTAACACTCTGCTGGTTAGTAATGGCAGAAGTGCATGTAGACTTGTAATTCTAAAAAGATTAGACGAGAATGGGTGTTATATCTGAAATCACCAAAATTAGGTTAAAACTCCTATTTTTTTTTTTAATAACATTTACGTGTTTTGGACGAGTTTTCTTTATCTTGGTATCACTTTTTCGACATTATAATCTCCAGCCTTCTTTAGGTGCCTTTTATCATAATTTTTATCTTTCTAATAATTTCGATCCGAACGTTTTATTTAATCGATTGCGGTAGATTGCATTCATTCCATATCTGATGTCGATTGGATATTCAGTATCGGTTAATTTTTTTCTTAAGTTTATTCACCAGGGAGTGAACTCAGAATAACTTGGTAAAATTCACCTCAAAATATCTCTTCACCAACGCCTATATCCACTTGGTCAATATGCAAAACGCACTTGAAGAAGGCCAAAGAGTACAACGGCCAAAAGATTATGAAAATGGCAACAAGTTATACGAGTAAATTATGTAAATAATAGTTCATGCCAGAAATATTGACAAATATTTTTATGTTCACTGCAATTTGTTAGTGAATCAGTGTACTCAGATATTTGATATGAATTTAATATCTTTGATCTTTTGTAAAGAATTTTAAATGGAAATCCATTTTTCACTAATCTTATATCTATGTGTCATATATGTAGGCATACATAAGCATTCGGTATATATTATAAAAATATTTAATGATCTGTTTGAAATGGGTTCTAGATTCGCCAGCTTCCGACAGGCCTCCTTACGCATTTCTTTGGAAAGAAATTTCCATGGCAACTCGCCCAAAGCATGTCGAAAGCACAAGGGTTGATGATGCTTTAACACTTGAAATTGGCAGTCACCATGGAAATTGAATCCCATGTCCACACGGATTAAACTTATCTTTATATATCCTTCATGATTCATATTGAGTATTTGAACCTCATAAATAAGGCAACATGGACTTAATAGGGGTATATGTAGATTACCAATTAAGATGAATAATTCATATATATATATATATATATATATACACACACACACA
The DNA here is from genome assembly GCA_963556195.1 of Sepiola atlantica. Taxonomy (NCBI): domain Eukaryota; kingdom Metazoa; phylum Mollusca; class Cephalopoda; order Sepiida; family Sepiolidae; genus Sepiola; species Sepiola atlantica. Next base: position 20,097,376 of record OY744525.1, on the reverse strand, counting down.
CACACCAGCGTTGCCTTCGAGTAAATCTACACCCTGTGTATTTCTGTTCCCGGGCCCAACCCCTATATTACCATTGTTAGTCTTATTTTGTAAAAGAAAGTTAAACGTCTTTGATGTTTATGAATATCCGGTGCAAACGCAGACATATATATACAGGGTGGGCCAAAATAAGGGTCCTATCTTTGAATTTGAATAACTTCCACAAAATAAAAGTTAAACTCACCAAACTTTATGTGTGTGTAGACTGACCCTTCCGAGATTTTTTGAAATAAACAAAACAAATTTTAGCCGAAAAACACTTCTTAAAACTTACAAAAACTAAAGTATTGTTCTTTACACTGTTTTGAGTTTTTTTAAGCAAAAATAATGTTTTCTAAATGAGGGTACATTCCTTAGGGCTAATACAGCTCATGCTTGCTTCGGAAGGGGTCCTTTACTTATTCTAAAAAAAAAAAATTTTTTAAATCAATAAATAAAAAAGTTATGAATATTTAAAAATAGGACCCTTATTTTTGCCCACCCTGTATATATATATATATATATATATATATATATATAACCTATGACATCTGCTGTTATGCATAGAATCTCTATTCCAATTTTCAGAAGAAGTTCAGTGGTTTCGGAGTTCACATTTATATATATATATATTATATATATATATATATACTAACTCTGTTTGCTAGCTCACTATCGCTTTGCAAAGTGTGTTGCCTGAAATACTTAAAACATTAATTTAAAATAATAGGCATTTCATTCATAGCTTTGTTGTAAACACGAAACAATTTCTCATTTATTCATATAGATAAACATTAACATTTTGACAATTTCGATACAAATTTATATATTTCTTAAACATGACTAAAAAAAAAGCAAAAGAGATCAATTTGCCTTTTCACTTGCAATTTAAAAATAGATTGCAACTTGTTGAAAATCAAGTCGATTCCTCTAAAAAAAAAAAAAAAAGAAAAAAAAAAGGAATATTTGAACAAAAATGCTAAATATTTGTCCAGGAAATAAGACAATGTTGCAAATCAGAGCTATTTGTTAGATTAAAATGAAAACAATTATTGAATTAAAAAAAAACAAATAATAGTTAATTAATAAAATGTCATTTTTCAAAACTAACATGCAAATTGGTTAACCTTGTGACTAATATCGCATATACATAAGCAGTATGTAAAAAAGATGGTGCATCTATTGTGTCAAGTTGAATTAACTTGAAATAGGGCGTTTTGACTTTACCGTTAAAGCGAGAACTGGACACGACTGTCGCCTTTATATATATATATATATATATATAACATAAAATGGTACTTTACTCAAAGATTTCAATGGGAATTTTCTTAAACTTTACTGCAGTTTCATACATGCTCAAAAATTATTTTATACCTTCTAGAGAGAGAGAGAGAGAGAGAGAGAGAGAGAGAGAGAGAGAGAGAGAGAGAGAGAGAGAGAGAGAGAGAGAGTAGTGCGGTTTAAACGAGAAAAAAGTGCATATTTTTCAAGTGAGGCTACCAAAATTTTTTAATTTTTAAAAAATTGTTTATCATTTTATTATTTTAGAACACGTTTCGAGCATCTTGGCCCTCTTCAGATATTCTTTTTGCTAAAAATAAATGGGTTTATATATATATATATTGCCTCTGTACTTTAAATACATTGAGCTCACAAGTTGAAAATATGACGTTTGATATATATTTATATTTTAATATTCAAATTAAACTGAGATTTCCATTCGGATTGAACCTGTAAGCAAACTTCAACTCCCTCTCATACAAGAGAGAGAGAGGAGGTAAATTAATCAAATAATAGATTTCGAATTCAACAGCATATTTTTGGGATAAAAACGTTGCTATATTTTTTAAAAGATACCCATTTTTGCATTAATAATATCATTAAATCAATGAGTAATTATCTATAGAACTGGAGCATAGAAAAATCCACAAAGGGAAAAATTATGTGGATTTGTTTCAACCCCATAGATAATTACTGTTATCCCTTTAATTATTATAGTATTGACCTACACAAAAATGGGTATCCTTCAAAAAGCAACGTTCACTCCAGCATGACTTTTGAAAATTTATTTATTTTACAATTTTATTTGCATAAATTTGCTAGCACCAAATGAAATAAATACAAAATATCTTATTCATGAAATATAGTATAAAAATCCAAAAATAATAGATTCAGATATTTGTTGCATTTTTTCCAGTATATATTTCAATAGTGCTCATTACAGTAATAGAGCTTTATAATGTAGTATTCAGTGTCAGTCTGTAAAAATAACTGATTCTTATCAGTAGCATTAAACGTTTCATTAAAACATATGAAGTAGCAAGAATTCGAAAGAAACATTTTTTTAATGTTATCAATAAAATGAGGTGTGAAACAGAAATGTCCTTTTTTTTCAGTTTTCTATGAATAATTGTTTGCATTTGTGAGATAACATCAAATAATTCTGTTTGCAAAATAATTAATTTAATTCCAAAATTCATAATAATCGGTTAATTAGTTTAGGAGTGAATCCTATACAAATATATAAACTTACACACGTACATAACTATATATTATACATGTTTAATATATAAAGTAAAGTCATTATCTTCATAGCTTTTCTCACTGATATCCTTTTTCCTACAAAATCAATATTTAATTCTTGTTTGTCAGTTCCTCTTGCGGAGCGTTGCATTATGTTGTTAAGAAGAATAAAATGTAATTTTATTTAATTCCTTCGAGAAAATACTCTGTCCGAGTCAGAATTATTTTCAAATAACTAACATCTTTAAAAAGTGTAATAATTCTGTATTCGTCCATACAGAGTTACTTTGATTGGAACAAAAAGAATAATAGGGTGGAAAAAAAACCCAGCCTAGTTTTTAAACAAAACAAAAAAAGCAAAGCAAAAGAATTTGTAAGTAAATACACTAGCAGGCAACACTGACAAGGGACAGCTAGCACACACATGCGTGTGTATATGTGTTATTTACCAGATTTTATGGATAAATTGTTGTTTCTCAACCAAAATGGTAGATAATAAATCTTCTACAGTTTTTTGCTCTTTTTCAACCTCACAAATGAGTAAGTAAACCTAAATAAATTAGTTTGGACTAATTTCCCCAACTGTATTTCCTTTAAAATAATTTAAGGTAAATTTGAAATTAGTCCCAAACAATTTATTTGGGTTTACTTACTCATTTGTGGAGGTTGGAAAACTGCAGAAGATTCATTGACTGCCATTTTGGTTGGGAAACGACAATTTTACCGATTTTATCAATGACTATTTTTGTATATTTATTTTATTCCCACCAAATTGATAAGGGTGAGATTAATCAAGAAAAATTACAGTGTTATTGTCAGAGTGATTTTGACCAAAGCATGATAGGATAATTCTGCTATTGGCTAAACACCGAGTTATATAATGACATTTACTGTCGACAAGACAGCACTGGTGCCTTACATGACAGCTCGGTGTAAAAGAAGGATGACATTCCTGTATTATTGATTTACTGCACCATTTAAAAGAATTACTCTGCTTCCGTCCTTGCCAAGTAGATAGTTAAGAATTCCAAATTCGATATATTGCTAAACGGCTCTATTGCACCGACAGAATTCCTTGGTGTTTTGTATTACTCTTTATTGTAATATTACTTTATCTTAGATATCCACATACATAGTATACACACACACACACAAGCACGTGTGTAGTATGAGGGTTTGTGTATACATTTATTGCTTTTATAGCTGCAAGCAATAATTACAGGTTTTTTTTACAAGAATTACTTTAGTGATATCACGTCCACTAGGCTGTTTCCTAAAATCCTACAGCAGCTTACATGTTATTCAATTTCTTAAAAGGCTGCAAGACTTGTATTTGATTATATGCCATTTATTATGGCGTTGTGTTAGCAGCATATTAATTACCTCGCTTATATATGTATATGTATATACTTAGCATACATTTTTATTTGTACAAACATTTTAAGCTACAGCATTATTTAGGCTAAGCCTCCTCAGACCAAGTTGTCAGGATTAAAACGTTTTCACAAACTTTCAAATACGCACAAAAAAAAATGCAACATGGGTTAAATTTCTTGAGTTACTCAATTTTTCCTAGGCAACGACAGGACGGATAGTATATATATATATATATATATATATATATATATATATATATATTGAGCTTTGTTTTTATCTTGATAGTCTACTGGTTTAATATATTATTTTAAATTCCCGAAACAGTTTTTCATGGTAAACAACTGATGATCCCTTAAAATAGTGTTAGAAACTAACTGATATAATAACTGTAAAAAATAAATTGACTTACATGAGTGATTTTCCACTGGAAGACTTGAGACTATAAGTTTTTTTTTTTTGTTTTTTTTATATAGTTTTAATGGTTGAGAAACTTCTGAGACTATATATATATATATATATATATATATATATACTTATCTCGGCATTGTTTTCAGTCGTCTTGAACTGCTTGCCATTGGAATCAAGCAGTACCGACTCAGGACAGGTGTTGTTGGATATTGCGTAACCCTTGCTTCACAATTACACACGCGGCCATCCCCTTGCGGGGCACTCATACGTCGAAAGAGTCCATCATATATATATATAAACTGGGCGCTTTAATGAGTAAATAAAAATAAGCCGTCAAAAGCTATAATGCATGTTCCTCACTGTTGAACACTTATGACGGCCGACTACAGCTGTCCGCTTCCCTTGACACATATAGGATTTATTTTCTCATCTCGTATGTAGCCATTCACGTTAGCATCATTAGTTAGTGTGTTTGGATTTGGAGTTAAATATGACAAGTTCGAATCGCGTGACTTGTGTGAATGGTTATTTCCACACTGATGATTCCGGAAGGAGGAAACGTATATGTAGATAATATTTAAATATTTACTGTTATATATATATATTGAACTAGCAAAATACCTGTCCTAGAACGAGTATAGCATTAGAATTTAATTTTAATTTTTTTCTTTAGTTGCATGCGATTTTGGAGATACTCCTCCTAAATGATAACATTTATAAACACACGAAAATAATGTGCCCACGTTATTCACTGTGTCGCCTAGAATACATATCCCATAAATCATAATAAGTTCATTAATTTAGGAGTTTGCCCCACACATATATATTATTGACACTCACACACCAGTCGTATCAAAATTTTATTACATACTATAACTCAAAATTTGATGTAGAGCAATTCTTTTCCCTATTTCACTTATTTAAAAAGAGGCCATGCAAAGATACGGACATTGTGATAGAAGTTAGACAAAACATTAAACACACAGAAAAATGTTTCTGCCAATAATGTCAACTGTGTAAAAAATATTGTAAATAAAAATGTTTTGCAAATAGTTATACACTTTCTTCAAATCTAATCCACTTTCCATAAACAATCAATAAAAAATATCTTTAATTTCACAATCGGCTAAGTTAACTAAATCTATTCACTAATGTACAATGCAATAAAGTTCACCCAATGGGTCACTGGTCGTCTATTTCTTTTATATATATCATTATTAGAACAAGAGACTTTTGACCAAGGTATACAAAGGCATTCCCGTTATAAAATCTAGATTAAATCTAAAAAATGTAGTTGTAGCGGCGCGCGAGGGGGGGGGCTGTCTTTCTATATATTATTGGACTTTTGTATTCATCTTAAATCGAAGAAACATTTTTTTTTATACAATTTTTCAACTTCAACAAAAATTCCTTTGTTTTCATTATCAAACCGTAACTTAACCCTAACCCTAATCGTTACTTAAAATTCAGACAAATCCTACTTAAATTCATTTCTAGAATAGTGGTCGCTTTAAAAAAATTAAAAATTTTCTTCGATTTAGGAGCACAAATGAACTGTAATACTTGACTTTTTCGCTCATATAAACTTTGGTAATATCCAAAATGTACGGTCACTCATTATTTACAGTGAAATGAGTTTTAGCAGGGTTCCATTGCTTCCAACTTACCTTTACTTAATAATAAAAAAAGAAAAAGAGTAAATTTGTAGATTAGCCCCCTCCTCTCTAAACCCCCCCCCCACACCAAAAAAAGAGATTGTACTTTTTTTTTTAGGCGATTACGCGTGAACACTCTAAAAAACTGGTTTGAAAGAAATACAAAGAACACTAATTGGTACTTCTGCAGTTTACGGACGGTGCTGAAATAATAGCGTTATTATTTAGAAACCCATTCTTAGCATGAGAGGGGGCTTTGTTTAATATTCTGTACTTTCACCTAACAATTTAACAAACAAAAGATATCGTAAAAATTGAATCTAAAAGATAGCACGGTCCGTAAGCTGCAGACGTATCCAATTATTTTAGAATTGAGAGTGAGGGATCAGTTACGCATATAAATTAAATATAAAATGATCCACTATTTAAGCTTTTTAGGGCAGCCAAAAAAATCCTTTGCTATGATGAAAAAAAAATTTTTTTTGGGGGGGGGGGGGGTCTTTCATACTAAAAAGTCAGCAAGAAAATTACTTTCCGTCATTAAAAAATAGTTATTGACAATATATATTTTATCAAAAGGAAACTAGAAAAGATATTTTAAAATAACATTTTAAAAACATTTGAGGAAAGAAACATTTAAAGATACTTTTAATGAATAGGTATCCAGAAAATTGCATTCATTACATTGTCGGTTCCGAGTATGAACGGAGAATACCGAGACATTACGGAGTCTGAAGACAGACGATACAAATAAAAGGGTGCGGTTACATGTTTGCTGAGTATTATTTACTCCTCTCCAGGAGTTAGGCACAAGGCCAGTTTTATCCTACTCCCACAAGTAAGATGTGACCCAAGGTCGGGTCGGAAAGTGGGGGTTGAAAAGCCAGCGCCCGAGAGGTGAGCACTCTGACCATCAAAAATTGCCTGGGCAGCCCCGTCGGCATTCCCCGGTAGGGGCGCCTCAGGCAGTAAGCAATAAACTTACTCCTCCCCAAAGAGGGGAGGCGAAGCCTGGGAGGGTGGACCTCCTAGAACTGCACAGGACCCGTCTCATAGAAAGGCGTAAATCAAGCCCCGAAGACCAAGACAATGCCAGTCCATGGGGTGCAGTATCCATCGGAACAGATACTACACTTTGATCTCGACCAAAAAGGCCAAAAGGCCGAGAGTTCGGCAGATCAAAACAGTTCTCTATTTGTGATCCCACAAAAATGCCAGTTATGCTAGGACATTTTTTTTTTTTTTTTTGCGAAAGAGGCTAATCCGAATAAGTTGGGGCGGGAACGAGCTGCACTTGTTCACCATTTTCTGTTACATGGGCCAACTAGTGCGTTCGGGTTTCATTCAGGCATAATTTCTGGTGGTGCTCAATCACATTTTACGTTACATAAATTGTTTGAACCCCCCCTCCCCCCCGCAAAAAAAAACAACTGAACAAAAATAATTCCTTTCTAAATACTAAAAAAACAAAAACCACTCCCTTAACTTAGGATTAGTGGTAGGGTTAAGTGGCAAGCCGCCTCACTTCCCAAAACACTTTTGTAAAACCACATGTAATAGCCTTAAAGTAGCCGGAGCGGAACCCCCCCCCCCCCGCACAGAATGTATCTATCATAACAGAAAAACTGTCGGTTAATGCCCTAGAATGTTAGAATAGGCCGGAAATGGGGGATCATTTTACGTTAAATTTATATGCAAAACTCATTACATACTCTAAATTCTAAAATATTTTTTTCAGCCAAGTTTTTCGGGGTGTTCACGTAATAGACTAAATCACCCTTTGCTAAATTCCCTCTCCTAAATAGGAGAGGAGATTTAGCGAAAGGTGATAATCTACAATAATACCAAGGAAACAAAATAAAATTTAAAACAGCAAGTTATAGCAAGTTTAATTGTATACGCGAAACATTGACGAAACAAGTCGAGCGAGCAACGAAAGATAACTGATGTATAAAGGAAATAAGTTTTACCATTTCTTTAGGGGAAAAAAAATGGTCAGACTTGGAGTAATCTCACTTTTTGATTTAATATATCGACCATCTTTTCCCCATAGACGACTTGTTTTGATGAGGATAGACGATTAAACTTGCTATAACTTATGTTTAATAGTATTATTAATGGTACAGTTTCGGGAAATACGACCAAATATTTACAGGTGTTACGTGTGTACAACGAATGCTACGAAAACGAACGGAAATAGACGAAAGAAGGTACGCCGTTCCGAATGTTCTCGACCCCCACGTAAAAACTTTTTATTTCTTTCTTTTATTTAATGTAAGTTAAATTAGTTACTATACGGCGAGCACGAAGTTTCTCAGATTTGAAACCTTTGCACCACATGCCTGTACTATTTTCTTGTTCCTCGTGCTTGTACCCGGTTGCAGCAAAAACAAAAACAATCTTCTTCAGCTAAATCTCTTCTTTCTACTTCTTTGCCTTCTAATATTTCGTGAATATGCCTTCTCCCAATGTCAACTTTTACAGAAGAAAAAAAAGAGACACAAAGTAAATATTCCTTGTATTAAATTTTTTTTTTTTGTTTTAAACTCCGACTCCCTCCCACATAAAAATCCCTAACCCTAAGAAAAAAAAAAAACAAAAAAAAAAACAGACAGTAATAAAAACTAAATTTCTGGGGATCTTTTACGACGCTCAGCAGAGTAAAAACGCCCCCCAAAAAACAAATATACAACAAATAAAAGTAACTGTAAGCTGTAAAAGTTAGTTTCAAACTTGCATGTGCTATTTGTTTGTATTTTAAACCCGTTTGAAGTGCTATTTATTAGAAATTTAAGTTCGACACACGGTCAGCGAAGAAATCAAAATGGCCGATTTACGTAATAATATAGAGGGACTGGCGGCCATTTTTCTTTGCCAAATTAAATGTTAAAAAAACAAGAATTTTTGGGAATCTTTAATAATAGCCCTACAACTCGCGAGTCGGGTTGAAAAAAAGTTGTAGAACGTAGTCAAAAAAATGAATATGCAACAAATAAATGCGACGTACGTAGACACTGGAGATTTTCCTAGTTTTCTATTCCATTCGTTTGTATGTTTACGTAGGATAAATGGCTTTTTATTAGACATGAAAAAAAAAAAAAAAATTTTCGCCAACAAAATGTTGACTTAATAAAGATGGCGTCAATAGTTGTCACGTGGTGTGTTTTTTTTTTACCGGGAGTCATAATGAAAGCGGCGTTTTTTTTTTTGTTCTTTTGCTTTACTGAAATATGAAAAATTGGGGTTCGGTTTAGGGTTAGGTTAGGGTATGGAATTTTTTACAGAAACAACAGGAGAAAAAAAAACATTACGGTGTGACGAATGAAAATAAGGTATTTTTTTTACTATCCATTCCCACTACTTGTTGCAAATTCTTAACATGGAGAGAGGGGGGACTTCGGAAACATTCGGAACGGCGTACCTTCTTTGGTCGGGTATTTTTTAACAATAGCCTTACAACGAAAACGCTGAAAAAACAAAACAAATATACAACAAATAAAAGTTACCGTAGCATGTAAAAGTTGATTTCAAAGTTACCTGCGACATTTATTAATGATTATAATCTGTTGAAAGTGCTGTTTTTTTTTTATAAATCTATTTTTATCACACGCAGACTAGAAAATAAAATGGCGTCGGCTTCTTCACATTTTCGAAGCCTCGTGTCTTTTTTTTTACTGGGACTCATATTCAAAGCGCAATTGCATTTTTCAGCCAAGCAAAAGAACAAAACAAAACTAAATTTTAAGCAAAAGAAATAAAATCATTTTCTTTTTATTTACATGGCATTGTGCTTTTATTTACATATTATTTTCATTCGTCACACCGTAATGTTTTTTTTTTCTCCTGTTGTTTCTGTAAAAAATTCCATACCCTAACCTAACCCTAACCTCAATTTTTGGTGCGATTTTAGTTAAAGGGCGATGCAGTTAATTATTTTCATGTAAAAGCATTATTTTGTACTTACTCAGTCATAGTTTATCTCTCATGGCACGAAAACGAATTTAAAAATATCAAGCAGAACTTTAATTAGAACGATTTTTCCATAAGGGAGATATGAAACGTCGAGTCGCCATTTTCGGAGTCGCCGGTTAGCTAACTAAGGGCAGATAAGTGTCGCGAAATTGGGTCCCCTAGGTAGGCACGTGTGACCTAATTAGTAATTTTGAAGAATTTCTCTGAGAATGGATGTGAACGCATTAAATTTGAAGGATTTGGTAATTTTCTATTTTTTTTATTTAATAAATATATATTTTATTATTATTGCTTATGTGTTTTTCTTTTTATAACCATAACAATAAAAACGGAGTTAATGCCCTTGTCTATTCTACCGACCGCTCACAGCCAAAATGTCGGCTCGGGCGCAAATACAGGTTGTATATCGAAATGGAAAAATTAAAGTTCTGCTTGATATTTTTTAATTCTTTTTCGTGCCGTGAGAGATAAAATATGACTGAGTAAGTACAAAATAATGCTTTTACATGAAAATAATTAACTGCATCGCCCTTTAACTAAAATTTCACCCAATTTTTCATATTTATGTCAAGCAAAACAACAAAACCAAAAAAAAACAAAAAAAAACGCCGCTTTGATTATGACTCCCGGTAAAAAAAAAACACACACCACGTGACAACTGTTGACGCCATCTTTATTAAGTAAACTTTTTGTTGGCGAAAAAATTTTTTTTTTTACATGTCTAATAAAAAGCCATTTATCCTACGTAAACATACAAACAAATGGAATAGATAACTAGGAAAATCTCCAGTCTCGACGTACGTCGCATTTATTTGTTGCATATTCATTTTTTTGACTACGTTCTACAACTTTTTTCAACCTAACTCGCGAGTTGTAGGGCTATTGTTAAACATTCCCATTTTGGGCATTTATAACGACAGCTAACAGAACGGAAAAGGGGTGAAAAAACAAATGGGCAACAAATAAATGTTACCAAAAGCAAAATAAGTTACTCTTCTAACTTCTAACCCAGATAAGTTTATTTGAGTTTTAACTAATTTTAAAGCGTTTTTTAAAATTATTTTTAGTTCGATTTAAAAGTAGTGTCGAGACGTCATGTTAAAATTGAAAACACAAAAGGGACCCATTTAATCATGTGACGTCTCGCCACTACTTTTAAATCGAACTAAGAAACGCTTTAATATAAGAATCAGAAAATGCTGCCGATTCATTGTCCGCCATTTTGGTTGGGAAACGACGAATTTACAGAATATTTACTTTCTTTATAAATCCGAGGGCTTTTAAATATAAAAACAATTGGTTTAAAACTTACGAAAGTAAGCGGAAATTGCGTTCAATGGACTTTATTCAAATTATCCTAATAATTATTATATTTTTTTTTTACTAAAACATGTTTTTAAGTAAACATATTTCTTTGGGGTTGGGTGGCATTACGATAAATACTCGACTTTTTTTGCTTATATAACCTTTAATAATGCTAGCCAGAAATATATTTTCATGGAACAATTAAAAGACTTCACTTTCAAATATCGAAGTCTACAACGTAAATGTTCGGATTTTTACATTTTTATTATATTATAAAAAAGAAAGGAAAAAAAATGGTCGCTACGACGATTTCTTAATGACTGCGAAATTCGAAAGTTATTTTAAAGCCTTTACTGTCAACTCGAAAGTAATTTCTGGCTTGAATTAAAGTTTAAAGGGAAAGTAAAGAAGTATTCTCTTTATTTTTGTTTCTTTTTGTTTTTATGCTCACAAACAAAAACAAAGCAGCATTTTTCAAAGGAGCTACTGTTCTACAAAAGAACCTTTTACTTTATTTTAATTATTATTTCATTATAAACATTTTAAAAAGAAGAAAGTTACGTTTACTTACAGATAATTTCGTCTTTATTTTCCAACCAAAGAAAAACGAATTTTTCTATTTTAAATCTTTTTCGTCCTTTCATATAAATATGTTGACAATTATTTTCCCGTCCAGTTGAGAAGAAAAACACAAATAATTGTCATATTTTAACACTAAAAAAAAAATCCTCAACAGTTAAAAAAAAAAAAAGTCCATCTTTTTCCAAAATTTGCGTCTGCTCAATCAAATTTTTCAGCTCTTTTTCGATTGGTCCATCCAGTCACACCTCTTAGAAATACAGCATTCTGATTGGATGAGCCGATGGATAATATCAATATAAGGGCACGTAACTCTAGCCCCTTTTTTTTTTTTAACTGATCTTACAATTTAACTAGCAAGGCTATCTGTTGATGCCCGGGAGCATGGATAACAAATAGAAGAGTTAAAAAAAGTAATGTCTTTCTTTTAAAATTTCTTTCTCTCTCTACCTCTCCCTCCTATTGCCTCTCTTTCTCTCTCTCTTACTCTCTGGCAACTGGTTCATTATAATAAAAAGAAACAAACAAAACAAAGGTGACTGACGGTTTGACCTAACTTCAGTGTTGTTTTTTTTAAACAACTACCAGTAAGAATGAAAAAATATTTTTTACCTTTATCTCAAACTCTAATTTGGTTCATGTGAAATGAGTAACAAAAAAGAAAGTAAATAAAAATTGGAAGAGAAGCAACTACACGGATTAACTACAAGACAGACTAAATAAATTGTGCATGAGAAAACATGGATTTGGCTGTAAGAAGGATACTTGGAAAGAGAAATGGAATCATTACTGACAGCCACACAAAACAACATGATTAGAACAAACTTCATAAAAGTCAAGATAGACAAGACACAAGAAAACACTAAATGTAGTCTTTGTGGATAAAAAGACGAAACTGTTAACCATATAATAAATGAATGCAGTAAACTGGTTCAAAAGGAATATAAAAATAGACATGACTGGTTAGGAAGGTCGTCCACTGGGAACTGTGAAAACGACTAGACTTTGAATACGCTGACAAATGGTTCAAACAAAAAACGGTGTCAGCATTGGAAAATGAAAGGTATAAAATTATCTGCGACATGGAAATACAAACAGACAAACTCATCCACGCTAGAACACCAGACATGATAGTAGTCAACAAGTAGGGAAAATCTGCCAAATAGTAGATTTCACTGTCCCAGTTGATCAAAGGAACAAGACAGAAACGCTAAGTAAATACATGGACATTTCCGAAGAGCTTGTGGTAGACTGAGATATAAATGGAAATGAAGATTTGAGAAAAGTTTATACAACTTGTGTTCTTTGTTAGAAATTGTTCATTTTCTAAGCAGACACGACGGTTAAAGATGTGTATGTCTATATTTGTTGTAAGTGGTAATGTGATACTGTGTGTGTGAGTAGGTTACCTTGTTCTGTTACTGTGTGTGTGTGAGTTATAATGATTTGCTTCTGTTCGTCTGACTATTTGACATTATGTGAGTAGGTGTGCGCGAGGCAAAGAAAGCTTGTACGTGAGTTTTGAAGTGTCCTTTTCTTCTTGTCGCCCCCAGCCAAAAGGCCAGGGGTAGAGGGGGAGCATAGTTCTTGTGTGTTCTTTCGAGGTGCATCTCTTGGGTCTGTCAGGAGAACTTTGCTTGTTTCCTCACTCTTATAGAGGTTATGGAGTTTGTGCCGGCTTGTCACTTTAACATAGACGTGTTAGATTTTGACTTTAGAACGATTTTTATTGGTTGGAAAATATTGAGTCAACACGTTTCTGTTACAGACCCTTGCTTTTGGTGATTGAAGATGAGAGCGTATCCCAACGAAGCAGGGAAAGAAAGAGGGTAGCAATTCAAGCCATTTGCTTTTTGGCGTTCGTTAGGATCGCATCTTGGTCTACCACTAGCTAAAAGGAACTATTGAACATGACAATTACCATAATACCAGTAATTGTAGGAGCCTTAGGAATATTTTCAAAAACCCTTAAAAAGAATAATAGAATAAATTGAAATCAAAGAACACCATACGAAAGATGGCACTTATTAAAACAGTTGACATATTAAGTGTCTTATAGTACCGAAATAAAGAAAAAAAAACACTGAGAACTAACTGATGAGACTTGCTAGCTCAACCTGTCGATTGCTACATTACTCTGTTCACCTTATATCTTTTGCTTAGTAAATCTTCTTTTTCTAATTTGTATTATTTTGATTATCTGGACCACTGTTCTCATCTTGGATGAACAGTAGTCCGAATAATCCAAAGAATCCATCAATCCTCATCTCAAAAATTTAAAAACTTCTGTTTCTATCCTTAAAACTTTTTTGGGTTCTCTTCTATCATTTTCACTGTTTAGCCGGATACAACGGTTGGCGATAGAGAGTTCGGAGACATGCGGATTTCAATTAATTTACGATGCATTGATATTAGATATTAGAATTAAAAAAACTTTAATGCGTCATGAAAAGGAGAAAAGAAAAAACCAGGATGGAAAACTTTAAATAAGTTGGTGCTGAGTTGTTTATTTGTTTGTTTGTTTGTTTATTTGTTAAGCGAGGCAGCCTTCTACAGAGAGCTCACGAAGATCGTGCCTCAGGGTTGTCTGGTCTGCATGAAGTTCTCCTTGTTGGTCGCAGCTATTCCTTAACCTGCAATCTTGCAGGTTTTCATCCCCCGACACTAAGAACAACAAAATTCAGAGGTTGCATGCGAAGTCTGAAGATTTGGCCCAAAACACACGAAGGAATGGTGCAGAAGCAACATTGCAACTTTGTTCCTTTAATTTGCGGTTCCGCACCTGAAACGTCTTTGCTTACCACACACACAGGCAGAGACGACCAGAGGACGACGGATCCTGATGCTGACTCCTCCTGGATTTTCACCAGAGCCATGTTAGTAGAGTTGTAGCCCTAATACCGCTTGGTGCAAAACCTATCCACCTATTCATTAATCTGCAGGATCCAACACTGAGAGCAGCAAAGCTCAGTTGTTGCATGCGAAGTCGGGGAAGGTTTGGCCTCAAAAACACAAAGAAATAGTGCAGAAGCAACGTTGTCATTTTCATTCCATTGATATGCAATCCCATTGATGTGCAAGTCTTTGCTTGTCACATGCAGAGGCAAAAACGAGCAGAGGACGACAGATTTTGATGTCAATTCCTCGTGGATTTTCACCAGAACTCTGTTAGCCAGGTTGCGGTCCTAATACCGCTTGGTTCCAAAACTGTCCACCATGGGTGACACTGCCAGGAACTGGAGTTCAAGACATCATAGATCTGACACTACCATGTTGCCACTGTCTCTACCACAGAGAAGAAGGTTTGAAATTTAGGGGTGTGTTGGTGCTAATGAAACAACAGGGGATTTATTAACAGCAACAACAATACTCACAACAACAACAACACAGGATTCACCAACAACAGCAACAACAACAACAGCAACAACAGCAACAGCAACGGTGCCAAAAAATTATTTTACATTCACAGAAACAACAATAAAACATTTTGGAGTTATGCACTAAAAGTAGGATGAACAGAAACCCGTTTTCGTTTTCACAGAACATTGTGTTAAATGTGTTCATTAACTCACATTTAAAATAATAATCTTCCACTCTATAATAAAGACCAATGTGTATTTGTTTACATATAAATAAATATCAATCCGTCCTCTCACACAAAAGCTAACGAGTAAAAAAAAACATTTCAAGTGTTTAGAGGAAGGAAGAAAGCAAATAGTAAGTCTAACACTCTCTCTCCCCACTGTCTGAAATGAGTTCGGAAAAACATCTTTCACTCTATTTCCATAGTGAGACATTTTCTTTCTTTTTCTTTTCCTTTCATCTTTCTGTACTGATTGATTCATTTTTTATTTCTTCTAAACTTTTTTTTACTTTTATTTACCGCTAACAAGGCACATTGCCACTGAGACGTAAGGGGCTACTGTGAATTAGGGACCATACCTACAGGGACATCCTAAGTAGGGAGTTGTGCAGCGAGATGTCTGTTCACATTACATTTAAATTTTTGCATGTTAGTACAGTCAGGGAAGTAGGCAACAGGGAGGGAATTCCGAGGGAACAAATCATTAGAGTAGAAAGCTTTCTGGCATCTGGGGCTCTCTACAGCGAAGGGGTGGGATTTTGCTGTTTGTCGGGTTGGTCGGGGGTATTTGTGCCGAGGGGGGGCACCAGTGCCACGAGTTCATTGGAGCACATTCCATTGAAGTACTAGTAAAACAAGCACAGGGATGCAACATTGCGGCGATGGGACAGGGGCTGAAGCTTGGTTGACAGTGCGGGGCCTATTAGACTGGACACTCTTTTTTGAACTCTGTCTAATAGTTTGTGACTTTTCATTCTTTTTTATTTCTTATTTTTTTACTTCACCGATTGAGACGTTATTTTTTACGAATATAAATATTAGTACGAACATTAGCAAAGCATTTTTTTATCATCTATTGATAGAGGATGTACACATGTTTATTATATATATATATATATATATACGTGGATTCACATTTCTAAAACCGGTGACTACATAGACTGAAGAGAGCCGGAGGGTTAAGTCCTTCTGAGCTTGAAACCGACAGTATTAATGTTGTACTAATTTTTCTGTACCAAAAAATAAATAAATATTACGCTCTTAATTTTGATTCTCTATTAATCGAGCACTCTGCTGGGATTTTCCCACTATATTACATAAGAAGTATATATATATATATATATATATATATATATATATACATATATATATATATATATATATATATTAACTCTGAAGAACCAATCTATATCTTCTTCATGTCAATGCAACTAAATAAAAATATTTTTACTTTAAATTCTAATAGAAGCAATTAAAATTATTCTTTTTAATCAGTTTTATTAGAATAAAAACACTTATAAATTACTTCTTATCATTAAATACATAACCTTAATAATAATTAAAGTTTTTGTTAAAAATTTAAAATACAAAATTATTTAGTCTCACACAACAGACTATATCGAAAGTAGATGTGGTGTGTTTTATTCAAATTTAGTTTTAATGCATTTTTTTTTCAATATCTAATCTAAAAAATTAAGTATTTGCTAGAAAAATAAACCATTTGTGTAAAGTTTAAAAGAGAGAATTATCTCCCTTACTCTTCTTTTTTTTACTTCTTCTTTCGTTTGCTTCACAGCATCTCACTGTTAGATCACCAGGCCGGTTTAGAAAAGCCATGATAATGTTTTGTTGTCTAGCGCAGCTATGCCGGCTTCGCCATTGGGTGGTCGATGTTTAAGGCATGACTCGATGATATGGTCTACTGTCTGTTCAGAGTGACCACAGTCGCAGACAGCCGAGTCTCTGAGTCCCCATCCTTTCATGGTCGCGTCGAAACGGCCGACACCTGTCCTGAGGCGGTTGAGCATTGTCCATGCCTGGTAGATTATCCACGTCCTCCACAAATCTGTGCAACCTTGATTTATCTGCTGCCTGCCATTTCTCCATCCAGCAACGTTTCAGCCAGATTTTTTTACTAATGAGTCACCACTTATCAAAGCTAAAATCCACTCGAAAATAAAGTTTAATGAAATGGATAGATTTACAGTTGAATGATGAATATTATGAGAGGATTCAAAATCTACGATAAGTGACGTTAGATCTGAAGATGACCATGTTGTAACCTGCAAGGAAGCAGTTCCATTGTAATGTGTCCCACAGAGGAGAAATTCTTGGAAAGAGCATCTATTTTTAAAATTATTATTATTATTTTTATTTTTGCCTCTTCGTGTCTCATGCTGAGACGTTTCATGAATGACTTCCAACTTCTTATATTACTGTTGCCAGTTCGCTTGTGCCGCCTGCTATTTAATTTCTGTTGATGAAATTCCGTTTGATGTTAGGCACGCGAAGGAAGAAACGGAAGGTTATTTGCAGTTATGGTAGAAGGACGATGGCGCCTAAACTCAGTGTTCAGTGTTTAGATTGAACAACCAATCAATGCCACGACAGAAGACATGTTAGTCTTACTGTTTTGTTGTTCCTATCAGGTCTTTCATAAAATAATATCCGATTTATGACACAAACATTTATTCATCAATATTGTGCAGGAACCATTAATCAAGCTTATTCACTTTTTTATGGAAATTGCTCCAGACAAGGCATGAAGCCACTTGATGTAAAGAGCTAAAACAAATATCACTTCAAGGTAAAAAATTAGCCAACAATAAGTGATATATAGATAGATTCTGTCTCAGAAAACAGCAATTCTTCCCCCTTTGTCAGAAACATCGCTCATGGAATGTGAGGACTAAAGGACAAATTAAGAGAAGCGAGAGGTACGAGGTTGGTTTAAATGACTGGACACCGTTAAAATACTGACATCATGTGTCTTAGACATTTCTTTGACTTTTTGACGTGGGTTTTGTTCAACAATCGCTTTTAAGCGTTCATTGCCAAGCGTGCATGCCCATCCTCTACCTTCATCATCTTTAAGGTCTTCATTACAAGCATATATGTTCTTAAAACCACTTTGTACTGTCCAATTCCTTGCAGACTCTTCTTCACAGTCTCTGTTGATATTAGCCGCTATTTGAAATGCATTATGGCTGAATTAGAACTCGTGGAATAAAAGCATATGCATTTCTTCTTTTTTCGTCTTCGTTATTAAAGGATTATTTGCTGCAACAGTGTTTTCTGAAAATGATTATCGGAAATGAATTACAGAGTACATGTCAATTATAGGGTAACTTTTCAACTTTACACTTGCCTGACTTGTCCACCAAGCTTTAATCATGAATATCCAACAGTCATTGTTTTATCATCGTTGAATGGTAAGCACACCTTCAAAATTGTCAATAGATTTGACACACTCCTCTCTTGGCACTTCCCTGATTTTGGCCGTAATGACTCATCTTTAGTTTAGAAATAGTCTGTGGATTGTTTTGATCGACATTGTCTTTGAAATAATCCCACAGATAAAAATCTGAGGGCTTAAGGACCGATAATTGTGAAGCCCATTCAGTATCACACCTCCTACTGATGAGCCGATTTGCAAAGTGTACCCGTATATCATTTTTTTATATATACTAATGGGTCACCGCTTATCAAGGCCTTGAGGATAAGGGTTAAAGAGATTGAACGATGAACGCCACCACGAAAAGATTGGAAACAATGGGTGGAATGGCCAGAAGATAACTTAGGGAAATGATTATCCAAGAGGACGGCTCAACAAGTATTTGTTTACATTAGACTTGAAGACGACCATGTTATAATCAGTTGGGAAGCAGACTCGTTGTATGTTGTTCCACAGATGAGATGTTTTTATAGGAAAGAAACTTTGTTCATGGAAGTTCTGCTTGGTTTTTGGTACAGAGAGAGAAAAGAAAATCCTAAAGGAGATAAAACAAAGAGTGTTGGATATTCATGAGTGAAACTTGGTGGACAAGTCAGGTATAGACTGATGTTTATTTGTACCAAAATATGGTTGGATTGCAGAAAGGAGTTTGTATTTTATTAACGATTTCATGGGTGGCATATTTTGGGGATCACCCTGTATTTCAAGATATAAAATCAATGAACCGTGATAAAATAAAAACTGTTGGACATTCATGACTAAAACTTGGTGGACAAGTCAGGCATAGACTGAAGTATATTTATACAAAATATGGTTGGATTGAAAAAAAATTATGAATTTTATTAACGGTTCTATGAGTGCCGTTTTTTAGGGTTAAGTATGTAAAATAAATCAGTGCAGAAAAATAGCAAGCTAAATCAAGTTTTGTAAACATGAGTAAATAAAGTATTTTTGCGAACAGCATCAAGTAACAGTGAGCTATTATATGATTGGTATGAGCTTGGTACTCTTATAGCTGACGCACCATGTTTCTGTGACTTTGTGTCGTTAACGTTCGGGCAGGTTCCAGAAGCGCTCGAGAGTTGCCGAAGCGAAAACTGGCAAATGCTAAATTGAAGACTGGCAGCCGATAAATTACGACGAAGAAAATCACACTAAAATACATATATACAAATAAAGAACGAACAAACCAGAGCTAAACAACTGTTATTAATTAGATGTTTATTTTTGTTCTTTTTGTCAAAGGAACCATTGTTAATCAAATGTTTTAAAATAAAATGTTATTTTGTTTGTGAAGTTTCAAATGGTGATTTTGTTTGATTTGTTAAGCAAATGTTACTGTTTTTTGTAATATTTTTTCAATGTTTTTTTTTTTTTTTTACATTTTTTGTCAATTTCTTTCTTTTTAAAAAAGAATGTTTCTTGGTTAATAGTTTCGTCAACTCTCGGGCGCTTCCGTAACCTGCGAAGTTACGGTAACATGGTGCGTCAGCTATAAGAGTTTTAAGTCTGTCTTGGGTGGAGAAAGCATGAAAATCGGATAGACAGACAATTTTCATTTTTTTTTATATATAGACTAACAGGAAGATCCGACATAGTTCGAGATTTAACGAGGAACACTATGTCCTTTATCATTATGTTCATAACACCATAATTACTTCCTTTTTTTACTGCCTCCTGTTTCGCCCCTTAATATAGTTTAAAGAAACTGAACTTTTGGAAGACTCTCTCAATTAGTGTCCTATACAAATTTCATTCAAATCGGATATACGCATTTGAAGTTTTAAGGATGTTCTGCCCCAATAGTTTTTTTAGATGGTTAAAGCCAACTTTTAGATGGGAGAAAGCGGAGAACAAAGAAACAAGGATATGTGCATTGGTTTGTGTAACTTTTCTTTTGAACGTAATACAATTGAACGACACGGTGCACAGATGAGTAATAGTTTTATGTAGGAGAAACACGGGAACAATACAAAAAATAATACTTTCGGTTGAGTATGTGTTGATAAGGCGAAATATAATTTCTTGGAGTTCGTAGATTCTCAGCCATCGGCCTGGCAGAGAACGCAGGATCACATCTTGTCTTGTTGGGAAAGAGTCACAGACTGAAATGTCTATGTCGATCACGTGATCTGGCCTCAGCGATCGCGTGTAGATCTCGTTACATGCAGACGCGCACCCGTTGAAGAGGCGATGATTGCAATGATTGTCGAGCCGAATCACAACTTACATAGTTAATTTCTGTAAGCTGCTATAGTTTCCTTAGAGCAGGCACATAGAGATTCGACACATTGAGGAGCACATAGAAATTCGGGACCACTTCCATTGTCTTTCCCAGAAAATTTTACATATGAATACATTTTTAGTTTTTATGTAGATTCTCTAATCTTTTCTTCCATCGGAAACACACACAGACATTGAGTTTTATATAATAGAAGAAAAAACTACACCAAGAAGAAACGCACTAAAAGGAAAAAGTATCCAAAATCGAAAATCCATTCAAACCAAAAAAAAACTCTGCCATTTTTAAAGTTTTTCCTTTTTTTCTCATTTTACCAATTTTTTCTGATTCTTTTTTGATTGATCTTTGATTCTCTCTTCAACTTTTTCATATTTTCCAATATTCTCTTCCTATTACTCAATCATTTTATAACGTCTTATTCCTCGCTTCAGGTGAAATTCTTTTCATATCCAATGGCAATCTAGATTTGTTTATGTATCGTCTGACGCCGTATTAAATTTAGGGAATTAACACCGACTCAGATAGCATGGACTCTGCCACTTCTACAAGAGTCATTCAATAAATAAAGTGAAATCTTTGGAAAAAAACGAAATAAAAATAAAACCTCTGAATACCTAATATTATACTAAAGCTGAGTTAATCAATATTTGTTTCCCTAGGGTTTTTTTTATTCCTATATATTTTATTCATGCTAAAATATTCTTTAGTTTTAGGATTGAGTTATGTTTGAAAAAACTCCATTCTAACTGTTCTAATTAGTTGTAATTTGTAATTAACTTACCAAGTGATCCATCACTTACTAAGTTTCTGTCCATCACCATCATCCGCCTTCACTGTATGCTATTTGACTCCTGCTCTTATTTTATGTTGTGTCTATTACACTCGCTTCCATCTCCCTCTCTTTCTCTCTCTCTCTCTCTCCTCTCTTTCTCTCTCTCTCTCTCTCTCTATTTCCTTCTCTCTTTATTTATTAACATTCAAAGGTAATAAAACTAATTATAAACTTCAAGATTGGAACAGTTAATTATAAACAAAAGGAAACATCATCACAGGTAGTAATACTATTTAAGCCGTAACTGGAGAGGAGAAAAGAGAAAGAGAGAAAAAAGAAATAGAGGGAAAGATACTGAGTATAAAGAGACTAATTTTGTCTTTTGTCTTGTAATTTTTAAAACTGGTTTTGAAAACTCACTTTTTCCTGAATCAAACAATCTAACCCGAGGTCAATGGGTGACCCAATAGGTCGCATGTATTCTAGTTTGTATTGTTTGTAGAATAAAAGAAAAAAAATGTATTGTTTGAAATTAGTTTATAGCAAAAATTATTTTAATCTTTCAGAAATATTTTTTTTCTGATTATTCTAAAATGGCAGCAAAACAGAGTGCTCCAACTTTGAACAGAGCTTTGTCATCGAACGTTTGCTGGCTGAGAAATGCAAATCATGTGACATTTGCAGAAGAATGTGTCATGTGTACAGAAAAGCATGTTTTAGTTAAATAAAAAGTTTAAAAATTACACCACTTATCGCAGTCTTGAGTTTCCTACCAGTATCAAATCTTATCTGGTCAGCAAACGACGTTGGTTGCTTTCGCAGCACTTGTAAAGCATAAGTTTTCCAATTAGACTATCTTGCTGTAGCAATAGAGACAAAAACAAACACTTACCAGCTTCAAAGAGTATTAGATGTTTTGCATGTAGGATGACTGTTCTCGAGAAAAGAAACTAACTCATATTCATAATGATAGATTTTTTATAGTTGAAACTAATTTTCATGTGTAGAACCCTAACCCACTGACATTACAAAAAGATGGATTAAAAGCAGATGGAGGTTGAATTCGATGTTGGAAATTTGTCAGTGTTATTATGGTGTTGTTTGAAGAGGAGTTCCTTCTAAAGTTTGGACCATTATTGTAACCTCATTACGGCTACAGAAGATTTGCATACATCTTTTTTCTTACAGTTGCACGTTTATCTGTGCTGGTTTCAAATCTGACACAGGGCAAAGTAATGTGTCAGGGCACCAACTACCATGATACTACCAACCACGGTGGGTACCTTCCACTGCATAGATCATGTGATAAACATGCTGCAAACTAACACATATGCAAACACTACAATATCTTTGACTCGTCATTGCATAACAAAAGAGAAATTATTACAGTGAGAAATGCAAAGAAAAAATTATGGGCTGGTTTAAGATGCTACATTTGATCTTCTGTTATTTTTCATAGTTCAGCTGGTTAGAGGAGTTGGTACATTGGACCAGTCTTCCTTCAGAAGGTACGAGTTTCATCGAAAGCTTTCCTTAATTACTTGACTTAACATATTTGCATACTCCAGAGAGCTTCGGTGTATGCTTGAAAACAAAACTCCACCATTTATCACAATCTTGGGACAGTCTTTCAACTATCAGGAGCGGCATGCCAGTCTCAACCTTTATCTGATCGACCTATCTCTTTGGTGGTCGTTCTCTTGATCTTTCTTCAATGAAATCTTCTTGACATGATTTCTTCACATAGCTGGAGTCTAATAGCCAGGAAACATGTCCAAACTACGTTATTCTCTTTTTTTCAAACAACTTTATTAATTTGGATTATTCGGGCTACTGTTTTTCTATCTTGGATGTTATTCTCACAATGTTTCGGCCGATATAACCTCCAACCTTCTTCAGGTGTATCTTGTCGAGTTCGACGATACACCTGATGAAAGTCAGAAGTTACCAAAGGTTGAAACATTGTGAGAATAGTATCCAAGATGAGAACAGTAGTCCGAATAATACAAATTATCAATCATCATCTAAAAAATTCAGAAACATAACTTTGTTAATGTTAAGCTTCTTTCTGATATCTGCATTTCTTCTTCTATCACACAGAATTATTCCAAGGATATTTCTTAAAATATTTCATTTCAAAGGCATTGGGCTTCCTTTCATGCTCTGTCAGTATAGCCCATGTTTCACTTGCATAGGAACGAACAATGTAAAGTTTTAAATTCAGAAACTGTGTATTCACTTAATTTTGTTTGACGAAAGAGTCAAGTAAGAGGACACTTCTGAAAATCTTGGAATTTCTGTTGATACAGAACACAAAGTTGTTCACGATGACCTTGCTTTTTTAAGGTCAGTTTTTGTTGTGTTCCCAGAATAAAATGAAGAACACCGTGGCAAAATGGCTAAAAACTCAGATTTCTAAACTGAAGGAATACAAATGCTTGTTTTTCAATCAGAAAAAATGTGTTTTAAATAAAAGAGTTTATATCTATATAACAAAGTACAGTCGATTTTTTCTCTGTACATTCAGACATTATAGCTTAACAATCAAAACCTTCATATGCTAATCTGTTCTGCTATCCAATTAGGCTAAGACCTCATGCATGTTTCCAGAAATTATGCGTTCATTTCATCTTCTTTCAAACTTTCTTATATTTTCTCCGACTTAACTGTTTCTCCCAAATAAACCTTCTGAAATGAAAGTTTCTGCCATTTTTAATCTCTTCTAAATATCTACTCCTACCGCCACCAGTAATACTGGCGTTTAATTGTTTATGGCCATGAACACCGTTTCTGTTTACTTTTTCATGCTACTGTTTTTCTCTGTTATTTACAGTACATTTTCAATCGAAATAATGACTTTATCGAATATAAGAATAGAGGTTTCGTAATTCTAACATACTCACTTCATTATTAAAACTTATACATATGTTTTCCTTTTTACGTTCGTTTGAGATTTTTAACATCATACAATTTATGCAACGACAAAATACTAACATTACCAAGGCACTCCAAAGAAATTAAGCTGATTTATATTACTTTTTCAGAACTCGGAATTTATTCAAGAATAAGAGATTAGGCTTCAGATTCAAACACATGTATTACTTTTCTTCATTAATTTAGTTAATTTTCTTTATTAAGAAGACGTCTATTTTCGGTAAGGGTAACCTTTTGATGACATTAAAAAAATAACATTTTTTTTCAATGGTGTTTTGAATTTGCTTCATGTCTATTTAATAGCGAAATGTAGACAACTTATTATATTTCCGGTGACCAAACTCAGAAATAACACTGTTGCCGTATATCTTAGTCAGAATTAATGTTGGTCTCGGAATTTCTTGAATAACAAAAATACAAATCGGCGCTTATTCTACATCACCAACAAAAATATTATAGAATCATTCCCGGCGGGGGAAAAACACACTTATTTTTAGAATTCACAGTAAAAGATTAATTTTGCATATACCTTTAACGTAACATGTTGTTGTATTTTTTTTTTTTTTTTACTTATGAAGTATTCCAGAAAACATAGATATATAAATACTAGCTGTAAGACCCGAATATATAAATACTAGTAGGAAGGCCCGACGTTGCTTTAAAACAACAACATCCCCTAAGCCCGTTTACACCAACAGAAGCCGGGAAAATCCAAATCCAATAAGATCAGGATATATAGACACACTGAAGAGGCCAAGTTTTCAATTGGCGAAATTATTTGTATCACTATAAACAAAAAAAAAGAATGAAAGTTTATAAAAAGAAAAAAAAATCGGTTTCGATTTATTTTTCTTTTAAAATTGATATCGCATCTTTAAATGCTTCAAAGGTATTTATTTTACCTTATTCTTTATTATATATATATATATATATATATATATATATACATTAACAATACCCATAGTTTAATGTTGTGGCCTGAAAATTCTTGATTAAATATACTTCCCCAGGCAACGCTGGGACATAGGTCCTGCTAGTTATAAAATAAAGTAACATTTTCTTTCTGTGTTAAATGCGAGCCATTTTATTGTAAAATTCAATTTATTTATAGATTTACTCTCATATTCTATGTGTATTTAAGGAATGGCTCTACTGTAACATTATCTGTTCTGTAAATTTTCAATGTTCAACAAAATCTTAGACCAAGCTTTCTGCCTGTTTTTGACAATAGAAATATAACTCTTTGATTTTAGATTTAATCTTTGTTTTGTTTTAAAAATTTTTGCGATTTTTTTTAAACATGCCTAATTGCAATTCTAATCAGATACAAAAGAAAACAAAATCAAGTTGTATCAAAATTAAACATTGGGTGCATCAAAATAATGGTAAACATGGAAAATTCTACGTAGAGATAGTTTAAGCAAGAAGATGAAAGGTTCTATTAGAAGTCAAGTTGGAGTTAGAGCTATGCGTCAGCATATGACGTCATGGACAGGAAGTTCGAAATAAGACGTGGCTAAGAAGAGAGAAAGATCTTCCTCTTTTGCTTGTGACCTGACTGTGTTTGGATGCTTTTTTTCAAAACTCTATCTTCGTTGGCAACTCTGGGGAGTGGGCGAGAGAAACTCACGTCATGTGTAAAGGAATAAAACATCAAAAAGTATGACGACGCCATTCAACAAAGATGTTGCTGGCGTTTTTATTTCATTTTGTTACATTATTGCAGGCTTAAGGAGCGAAGAAGACACCGAAACTGCAGCTACTACAACTAGACGTCTCTATCCAATGAGCCAACTACTTAGTGATTATAGAGACGAACAGCAGTTTCTGTCGACGAAGAAAAAGACGGGCAATTTGTGTTGATCTACGCCATAGCTTAGGCTATACGACATAGTATCATGCTTATTGGATACATTTTACAACCATAAAATACAGTGCCAAATTTACTTATAGGTAACAGGCTGAAGCTTAGAGCCTCAAGATCCAATGAGCCAACTATTTATGGATCATAAAGACGAACAGCAGTTTCTGTCGACAAAGAAAACGATGGGCAATCTGTGTAGATCGACGCCATATCTTACATACTATCATGCTTTTACAACCCTAAAATGCAGTGCTAGATTTACCTATATGCTTAACAGACTGAAGCTTAGAGCCTCAAAGTCTGTGAATCACCGGGCAAAGTGTATAATATTTTCTTACACATGCTGTCATAACATGCTATTACCACTAAACAACACTTCTGTATGTTTTCTTGCACTCAATTTTATAGTAATATCGTCTTCAGCCAGTAATTAAACACTATCATTGGTTTCCGTAATGATGGTGTCCTTCAAAGGAAGCAGTGAACACTGCTGCACAAGTATCTAATCAACTGTAGATAATGTTACCACTTCCATCCGTAACGTTAGTAATAAAATTAGCGTCTTTGTTTTATGTCTATTTTCAAACTGGTTCATTTTAATTGAATCTGAACACGAGTAAAAGATTTGAAAGCAGGCGTCAAAGAAAGAGACTTGAAACATGATACGGTAACGCTATATACAATCATTACTTTCCCGCATCAGTCATTGTCAGATGCAATATGTTCCAGCCATGAAGCAGATACATTGATACGAACACAAGAAAATCAATGTGGTGCAGTTAGCTGGTTAACTACTAGTTTTCAACCAGAAGAAAACCGTAATGCTGAAACAGAAACAGAAAAGCAAAACCCTAACCTTAACCCTAATTCTAAAACATGCTGATTATGAAGAAGCAGCCATTATAAAAATAACTGAAAAGTTAATTACCAGACAGGAACTGGCTTAAGAACCACACGCATTTTGTAAAGTTGGCCAGGTCCAAGCTATTCCAGAATGAAGTTAAAAAATACGAATATTTTATTATGCACGTTCAAAATGTTAGGCACATTGGCATCATCACTGAACAATAAGAATATTTGATAATCTAATTCATCGTTTGTGTAGCATCACACATGTTGGAGTCGCTCCTTCAACACATGCCCACTATATTTGATAGGTTGTGTTATCATGGATACCATGAGGTCAGAATAAAAAGGAAAAAGGACAATGATGGAGAAAGAGTAATAAGGGAACGTTTGAATTTACATTTATTTCTCGCAGAGTAGGTTTGGCAAAGACAAATGTAAGAGAAACATAATAAAACAGGACACATGAAAGGGGGTAAAAATAACAGACATATTACTAATGAAAGAGTCCAGATTAATAGACTCTAAACTAAATTGAAATAGACATGAATTGCCAGGGCAAACAAATTATAGAGCGATGCATGGGCGATGTAAAATCTAGAAATATTTTGGTAATAAATTCTGCAGCCAGTAAAAAAACGGCTATGCTAAGATGGCTAGCTGTCTGCGAGTTTCTCCTGACTGCAACCAGAAGTGAGATTTGACGAAACGGAGTCAGAAGTGTGAAACTATGTGAAAATATAGAGCTAGACGGAACACATTGTTTGAAGCCTACAGCCAGAAAGAGGAAAAGACTCGTGTTGAATCTTGCATTTGTGTGGAGCGAGTCCTTTTCTATCTCTGAATAGAAGAGTGCATTCTCGGTTGCTCAGTATAACTTAAGGGAGATAACTTGGATATTGTTCAAGGGGAATAATTCCTGAATATTCTGAGCCTACACGGGTATACATGATGCAAACTATAGATCTGTTGTAACCGACGTTGGTTTGAAGGTAGGATTATCACATGAGAAAGTGTTCTATTGGGTAGAGAGAGGCCCCTCTAAACGTTGGTATCGTTGTGGAACATTGTCAAGCGAGTGTACAATAAGCAGACTGTTTTGCATGAAAGCTCTTTTCTTTTCAAGAAAAACCAATGCAGAAACATAGATGACAGTTCTCGTGTATTGTCTCTCGAAAGGCTGGATTTATTGTTTTGTTTGTAATATCTTTTCAAACCTTGCATCTTCTGATATAGCTTTAACTTCTGAAGGGTTTCATGATCGCCATAACTTCTATCTTATCGAAACTCATGAAAACTCAGAGAATCACATGAATGCCATGTTTACCTACCAAACAAGGAAGCGATGGCAAACATTAACTTCAAAGTTAGAGGAACAAAGAATAGCAGAACAACCGTACTGATAGCATCTCATGGACAGAATCATTGCTCTCGTACACATCCTTGCCGAAAGAGGGTGATCATCCTGCAGAAACAATGGACAATTCGAATCTCCAGATGATGGCAATTGTCTTGGTCTTTTAGAGCTAGTAATAAAGTTTTATTTCTTTTTACTTTCTCGTATGGGAGATGGTTGTATGGTGGTAGTAAAGTGGATAATAACGTCGACTGACAACCTGGATGTGCCGAGTTCGAATCCAGTCAGTTCCATAGCACCACTTTCAATTATGAATGTTGCCAACCTTCACGTGGTCCCTCTTGTAAGTACCTGTCTCTAGAAAGAATTAGGGAAACCAATGCCAACAAAAGTCGTAACATGCTGATTCATACGGATTTACATGTTTTAGAGAACGCCAAAATGTCAATTGTCACACGCAGATGATTGAAGTCTTGATCGGAATTTTTTTTTTTTTTAAATACGTGTTCTAACAGGAGGTAGCTGTGGTGAAGTGGATAACGATGCGGACTGACGACCTGTGTGTGCCAGGTTCGAATCGGTTCCAGAGCACCACTTTTATTTATGGATGTTGGCAACCTTCAAGTGTAAGCATCTGATTCTCGTAAAAATCAGGGGAACCAAACCAACAACAGAAGAAGCCGATCAAAAAAGTTAATGTATTACATGTTTATAATAGTATACATGATGCCAGATACAGATCTACTGTAACCGACGTTGTTTTGAGGATAGAATTATCGTGTTAGAAAGTATCTTATTGAGTAGAGAGAGGCCCCTCTCAAATTCGGTATCATTGTGGAACATTGTCAAGCGAAAATGTTATTCCTTTTAGCTTACTCATATAGCAGGTGGTTGTGGTGAAGTGGATAATGATGCAGGCTGATGACCTGTGTGTACCAAGTTCGAATCCAGTCGGTTCCATAGTATCACTTATGAATGTCACCAATGTTCTTCATCTAAGTATCTGATTCTAGAAGAAACAGGAATCCAAGACCAAAAACACATCTGAGTCAAAAAAGTGAATGCATTAGGTGCTTTATTTATCTTTTCTTTAATTAATCTTGTAATTCAACAGTTCTCTCTATTTATTATTGCAATTAAAATTACCATCGCAGTCAAGAATTTCCTACCTGTGAAAGACATCACCACAGCAAGATGCACCTGAAGAAGTTCGGAGGTTACATCGACAGGAAACGTTGTGAGAATTTTTTTATTTATTTATTTTTTTTATTTATGGAAATTCCTCTAGACAAGGCACGAAGCCACTTGATGTAAGGAGCTAAAAAAATAAAATACCACTTCAAGGTAAAAAAAAACTAGTCAACGATAAGTGTGAGATGGATAGATTCCGACCCAGAAAACAGCAATTCTCCTCCCTTTGTCAGAAACATCGAATAACATCTAAGATAAGAACAGTAGTTCAAATAATCCAAATAATACAGACTATCAATCGTAATCTAAAAAATTCCGAAATATATTAACATGGGAGTGATTCCCTGCAGGCTACAACATGGTCATCTTCAAATCCAATGTCAACAAATACTTGCCATGAATTGTCCCCGTAAGTAATGAAAGTTTGTTAATTTGATTCATCATTTTCAATCTTCTCATCATATTCTTCATCATTCAACTGACAATCTATTCATCTCATTAACCCTTATTCTCGAGTGGCTGTTAGCCGTGATAAGTGGTGACTCATTATTAAAATAAAAAGTATTTATTTAACAACTGTATATAATTAGTAAAACATTAATATGCATTGAATTTAAATACTTTAAATAAAGACACTGAACACTATTGATTTCTTTTTATTTTGGATAATTTATGATATAACTTGGTAAGTAGTTATAAATAACAAAATAACCCAGAGTATAAAGGTCTTAAAATAGTATGGTTTATTCCAACGTACGTATCTTGTACAAACAATAGTAACTACAGGTAATCCAATAGGATTTAACAGCATACCATCGAATACCCCATACTACTGTCCTTAGTCGTATTTATTGTCCAGACTAGTTCACTTATTTAGTGACTGAGGGGAGTCTGGTATCCCATCACAACAATTTAGTTTTAGCTTTATAGATTTAAAAGAGTCCAATAGTTTAACTAAATAAAAAAAACTCCCAAGGAATGAAGATCACAATACTAATTTTAGTTTAGAGACAGACTGGGAAACATTCTGACATTTTGCCAGTCTGACAGTTCTTGAGATAGAAAAAGAGAGAGAGAAGGAGAAAGAGAGAAGGGGAGAGAGGTAGTGGAGAAGCAAAGAAACAGCTAAAGATAGGGAATGAGCATGGCTAAATAGATAAAGAGACAACCAGATAAAAGGGAGAGAGAGAGAGAGTAGATGGAGAGAAAAAAAGACAGGCAGAGAGAGGGTAATAAATGGCTCCTTCTGTCACACTCTTTAGATTTATAAAGAAGGTTGCAGCTGCTGTTATTAAAATATATAAATGAAACCTCTTAAAGGGGGCAATTCGAAAATTATTTGCATTTACATAAATGATAAATGAGTAGGACTATATATATATATATATATATATATGTTAGTTGAGATCAATATAATTTGAACATTGTTCCAAGAATTCAAAACCAACTACCGTTCGGCATACGATCGTTTGAACTGTTGAACACTCTCGGTAGGCTACTCTCTGTACCTAATCATAAATAGAACTTAATTTCCTTTCTTTACGTGGTAATTTTTCATGGCCGTTTGGTTGGAGTGCTTGGTTTAAGTGTCTAGGGTGATTCTGTAACTGGGTTCGGATCTTGTGACCGTCTGAAATTATCATCTCCTACACTGATGATAGCGTAAGCTTGAAACGCTGGCGTATGTAGGTAAAAATAATTTGATATTTACTTTAATAAATATTAATATAAGCCCCTTTAAGAAAATTGAAGTTGAGTCCTGTTTGGGAATTTAAAATAGACTTTAGGTAGGTAAAAATAATTTACTATTTACTTTAATAAATATTGTATATATATATATATATATATATAAAGCCCCAAGTCATAATGAAAGGTGAAAATGTCGAGGAAGTTGATAATTACATCTAGCGAGGTTAGATAGTGAGAAGTGACGCTGATATCATGCTTGAAATCAAACGGCGAAAGTAGAAAGTCCACGATGAACATTAAGCAAAAAGTATTCAATGAATACATCATGCCTGTTATGACATATGGTAGCGAAACATGGGCACTTAATAATGCAGTAATGGAAAAGCTAAGAGTTGCACAGTACAAAATGGAACGCATTATGCTCGGCATCAGTTTACATGGTAGAAAAATAAAACACCTGATCAGACAGCAAACTGGAGTAAACGACATCATCACTACCATAGGAATGGCAAAACATAGATGGGTAGGTCACTTTTTATGATGTACAGACAACAGGTGGACATATAGAGCGACAGAATGGACCCCCGAGGCAATGGAAAAGACCTAGAGGAAGGCCAAAAACCCAGTGGAGAGACGACCTTGATAGTCAACTAGGTCCTACTTAGACACGCCTAGCCAGGGATAACACAAGGTGGAAAGAAACCAGGGAGGGGTTTCTCCACCAGGAGTGAAATAAAAAGACACTGATGATGATGATGATGATGATGACATATATATATATATATATATATATATAGTAAGCTATGAAAATATATTTATGGCAATTAAGCTACACAGAGGCTCCCGCGTTTCATATATATATATATATATATATATATATATATATTTATTTTGGTACAGAAAAATTAGTACCAAAATAAATAAATATTATGCTCTTAATTTTTAACTTTAATTCTTAATTAATCGAGCACTCTGCTGGGAGTTTTCCTACTATATTACAAAGAAGTTATATATATATATATATATATATATATATATATATATATATATCTTCCTCTCTTCAACTGAGTTAAATGTGACGATATTCCCTTTTCTTTATAATGGACTCTTCCTATCTTTTCATTTTGTCTTTTCTTTATTACCTTTGACTTAATAAAGAGAGAGAGAGAGAGAGAGAGAGAGAGAGAAAGGATCATGAGTGGTAGATATAGTATAAACTAAGAGTGGGGGTCAAACAAGTTACAGTGAGAGAGGAGGAGAGTAATAGATTCAGACTTAGTACGAGATGTGTCACTCGGTGAGTTAATTACAAATTGTGGTTAATTAGAACAATTAAAACGGAGTCGTTGTTTTTTCAAACATAACTCAATCCCCAAATTAAGGAATATTTTAGCATGTATTTTATGGGATTAAAATATATAGTAACAAAATCCTTAGGGAAACAAAGGTTTATCAACTCATCTCTAATAGAATCATAGATTGTCTAATACTATTACTTTTGGGGAAGGGTGTTCTAGTTTGCTTGAAGCATTGTTTGTAGCGTGTAAGAAGTTTAATTTTGAAGGCGGTGACTATGCAGTTTGCTAGAAAACACCGTTGGGTACAAGGACAAGATAAATATACTAAATGATAACATTGAAAAATTCAATAATTTTCAATTAAAGATTTAGTTACCAACGTAATGTGTCGAACCAGGATGGTGTGATGTTCTTTAAATTTTCATAGTAAACCTCCTGTTCTTTTATTTTTTGTTTCTAAATGTTATGTCTCTTAATAATTTTGCTCCATTGTCCCAGTTTCGCTGCTCACCCGATGCTACTGTCCTGTCATCTGTGTTTTTTTTAAAAAAAAAGACTCAGCAGATGATATTGCTTTTCTCATTCGAGTTTAATACATGATTGCGCTAACTGATGTTTCTTACGTGTACTAGATATTGTCAGATGAATTAGGGTCTCACGTGCAACTGACAGCTTATATATATATATATATATATATATATATATATAATTTTTTTTATGTTCGTGAAGAAAGACGAAGACAGTGGTGCTTCTTTGTATGGCAGTTTTCTTTTGGTTTTGTCATTTTATTATTTTTTTTTTCTTACGCTGCTGACACATGATGTTCGCGTTATTGATTAAGAATACGACCGACCCAATAGATTTGCCATGATTCACACCGAAACAGATACATCAAGATGTAATCACGAACAGACACGTGCGCAAACAGGCATGAGCACACGCACACACACACAAGGATAAACAGATGATAACACATACATACGCTCACTTAGACAGGCATCACATGAAACATCGGCAGACAGGCATAAACACAATCACACTGAAACAGATACACCTAGATATAATTGCGAACAGACACGCACAAGGATAAATAGATGTTAACAGACGCATGCACTCACACAGAGGCGCTTAAAGGGACGGTTAGAATCCTAAGAAGATCTTTCGGTTGGAGTCTCTAAAATAGCGGGAGAATGTCTGGCATCCGGTAGGATTCCCCATCCCCAGCAAAAGCAACAAAAAAAAGGTAAGCAAATTGAAATAAAAAAGGCTACACATGGAGACACAGACCTAAACACATGTAAAACATGAATAAACAGGCACAAACACAAACACATCGGAACAGATAGATATTGATACAATCACACACATAGATGCATGCACACACAGATATAAACACACACACACGAGGATACTCACACACCAGCATGCTTACACAAACATATATGAAACATACACATTCACTCATACAGATGTAGACATAAACGCACATAAAACAAAACAAAAAACAGACATGAAAACTGCTGGAACTGAGTTTATCAAAAATAACATTAACATTCTGAATGGTTAATCATTTTTTTAGGTGGGAAAAGCCATTTTTAAATGGTGTAATAAGACGGGAATAAAGGAACAAGAATAGGTGCAATGGTTTGTGTAACTTTTCTTTGTAACGTAATACAATTGAACAACACGGTGCACAAATGGGTAATAGCTTTATGTAGGAGAAATACTGAGAGTAGAAAAGTGACTGTGGCTTTACTTTCGACATCCTCGTCACCCTCGCTTCCCTTATTTTGTCCTTTAGTCCTCACATTCCATCAGCGATGTTTCTGACAAAGGGGGAAGAATTGCTGTTTTCTGAGTCAGAATCTATCCATCTAGCACTTATCGTTGGTTAGTTTTTTTTACCTTGAAGTAGTATTTTTTTTTTTAGCTCTTTACATCAAGTGGCTTCATACCTTGTCTGGAGCGACTTCCATAAAATAAAGAAAAGAAAACAAAAGACAATACATAGGGTTGAGTGAATGCGGACAAGATGAAATAATCTTTCTCCCGGAGTTCGTCGATTCTCCGCTGAGACGACAGCAGAGAATTGAAGGATCACATCTTGTCCGCTTGGGAAACAATCTTGAACTGGAGTGTTCCTGTCGATCACGTGATCTGGCTTTAGCGATCTCGTTACATGCAGATGCACACCTGTTGAAGAGGCGATGATTACAACGATCGTCAAGCCGAATCACAACTTACATAGATCGACAGAAAATAGTTCATTCATGTAAGCTGCTACAGGTTTATTATCTTTTGTACAGGAAAAGACATTCACAGAAAGAACTCGTCTTGCTACTATAACAGAAAAAAAAACTCTGCCTTTGTTTCTTTGTGTGCCTAGCATCAGGTGGAATTTCCACGAACTGAGATTCTTCATAAAGGCTTCCCATCTGTGGAACACATTACCACAGGACTGCTTCCATGCTGATTACAACTTTATCATCTTCAAATCCAATGTCAACAGATTCTTGTCATGAACTGTCTCCACAATTATTTGGACTTGGTTCTGAAAATTACCCCATCTTATTAACCCTTATCCTTGGGTAGCTTTTGGCCTAGATAAGTCGTGACCCATTTAGTAAAAACAAAATAACGAGAAATAAGAAATGTGAAAAAGAATGGATAGTTCTGAGTTTAGCAGTGAAACGAATAACTGTTGCTAGCAAGACAGCTACTACTACTACTACTACTACTACTACTACTTGGTGTAAGCAGTATGTTATGCCTTTGTTCGTCAGAAAAGTTCAAATCTTGTCTGAAAATATTTTCCATCACAAAAAAACACAAAAGAAACTGGAATATTAGAAAGATCTCTATCATTCAAGTAATCATAAAAGCTACCGAGCTCATGGAAAAGAAATTTAAAAAACTACCTGGTGAATATACCCGGTGAACGAAGTGCAAGAGAGATACAAACAATTAAAGGGACGGTTAGAATCCTAAATAGATTTCTCTGTTGGAGTCCCTGAAATAGCAGGTGATTGTTTGGCATCCAGTAGGATGCCCTATCCCCAGCAAAAACAAAAAGATAAGAAAATAAATAAGAAAACAAAAAAAACAAAAACAAATGCACACATATGAACATACGCCTACATATAGATAGAACAGATATTAACAGATGCACACATATTCATACATACATGGCTTTACATAAACACATATGGCGAAATAGAAAGGCACACATGCGTGCATATGTGACAGCTATAAAACATACAAGTCTACACATAGAGATGAAGATGTAAAACACGGACAGACAGGCATGAACACAAACATACATGCACAG
The DNA here is from genome assembly GCA_963556195.1 of Sepiola atlantica. Classification (NCBI taxonomy): domain Eukaryota; kingdom Metazoa; phylum Mollusca; class Cephalopoda; order Sepiida; family Sepiolidae; genus Sepiola; species Sepiola atlantica. The sequence continues at coordinate 20,061,200 of OY744525.1, read as the reverse complement.
AGAGACATGGATAATTACACATGGATACACAGCTACACATGGATGGAACAGATACGAATCCCCTAAAACATACACAGACATGTCTCTACATATAGACACAGACAAACATGGACATAGAGATATAAAAAAATGCATGCATATATGTATATATATTTAATATATAAAGTCATCTTGTGGAATTTTCAAAGTTAGGCCCAAATAGCAATCCATCTGACATATCGATACTTGATTCAAACCTTTTTTCATTTCTACATTCCACTATGTTATTGACGCGAATATATTTTATTTCGCATCAGTTTTTTTCTGAAAATATTTATTCTGGCTAAGAAAACTTTTAAAGCGGATACTTTTTCCCTTACTCACCGTTCTTGGCCTTTTGGCTAAGATCAAAGTGTAGTATCTGTTCCGATGGCTACTGCACCGCATAGACTGGTATTGTCTTGGCCTTCGGGGCTTGATTTACGCCAGTCTATGGGTATGTCCTGTGCAGTTCTAGGAGGTCCACCCTCCCAGGCTTTACCTCCCCTCTTTGGGGAGGAGTAAGTTTATTGCTTACTGCCTAAGGCGCCCCTACCGGGGAATGCCGACGAGGCAGCCCAGGCAATTTTTAATGGCCAGAGTGCTCACTTTCTCAGGCGCTGGCTTTTCAAACCCCACTTTCCCGACCCGACCTTGGGTCACATCTTACTTGTAGGGGTAAGATAAAACTGGCCTTGTGCCTAACCTCCTGGAGAGGAGGTAAATAAATACTCACTGATTATCATTAAATATTAAAGAAGGAAAATCATTTTGTGAGTTATTTCACTTGATTTCTGAAAACATATTTGTTATTTACTAATAAGCGATTAATGTCAAGTACTAAAGCAAACTTTTTAAACATTCAGTTTTCACAAAATAATTTGCTTATTACCAAAATTATTTCCGATTTCTTCATAAACAAGCCAGGCATTGTTTCTTTTACTCCCGGGCGACACCAGGTAAATACATCGAGTATATATAATTGACCTTCATCAACGGTGGGTCAAAACGGTGGCTCTTTCTGTCAGCTATCAGATGTGGAGAAAGTATATATGAATGACGAAGCTATTGAGGTTGTTGAGAAGTTACCTTGGTGATACCATTGGAGCACAGGGTGGAGCAGGTGCTAGTATGATTACAAGAAGAATTAGGAGTGGATGGAGTAAGTTCAGAGAATTCTGCCATTACTAACCAGCAGAGCGTTACCACTGTTGACCAAGGGAAGAGACTATCAGACATGTTTATGCAGTGTTATAATGTATGGAAGTTAGACATGGCCAATGAGGATTGAGGATATGCATTGCATGGAGAGAAATGATATGAGAATGATACAATGGATGTGTGACGTGAGTGTTAGTTCTGATGACCTCAGAGGAAGATTAAATCTGAACAGTATAGGAGTCTATAAGGCATGTGTATGCAGTGTGATGATGTATGAGAGTGAAACTTGACCGGTGAGGGTTGAGTACATTTGTTGCATGAAAAGAAATGATATGAGAATTATACGATGGATGTGTAATGTGAGTCTTAAAGACAGGCTTAGTTCTGATGACGTCATCAGAAGATTAAATCTGGACAGTGGAGGGAGATGTGTGCAGAACAGGAGACTTTGATGGTATGGTCATGTTGAAAGAATGGATGAGAGTTCTTGAGTCAGTAAATGTAGAACAGTTGAGGGAGCAGGTTTAGTTTACCGGGGGAGGTCAAGAAAAACATGGGAGCAAGTGATAAAATTGACCTAAGGGAAAGAGGGATAAATAAATACCTGGCCAGAGATATATTAGTTTGGATGTCAATTTCTAAAAGCCGTCCAACGCATGCCAGCATGTAAAACGGACGTTAAACCGATGATGATGATGATGATGATGATGATTGTTGTGCATTTCCCAATGTTACACTCTTCTCAATTCAGCTATTAAAATGTCACTTGCCAGAATATTTAATACAATCTCAAGATCAAATTCTGTTTTATTTCAATTATTCGGACTACTATTCTCATCTTGGTTTTTATTTTTACAACGTTTTGGTCAATGTAACCCCAACCTTGTTTCGGTGCATCTTTTGAACTTCGAATCTTTATGCCGATCCTGTGAACCTATGCGTAATTTCAAACTGGATGCTTTATTTAATCAATTGATAGACCCGTGGCGCAATGATTAAAGGTGTTGATTAACAATCAATTCTAAGTGACAGTCTTCTGCAGGTTAAAGGTTCAATCCTTACTGGAGGCGATAATAACTAACAATAACATAAGAATTAACAGTTTTACCCAATCATGGCTGACGGAATGAGAATAGTCTATCCCCATATATTAAATAAACGATTCAGTTCAAAATTCTGTATCAGTTCTCGAGTTCGACATAAAGATTTTCAAGTTTCAATAAATGCAAGAAAGTTGGAGGTTACATCAGCCGAAACGTTGTTAAAATAACAACCAAAATGAGAATAGTAGTCTGAATAATCTAAAAAATCCAAATTATTAATCCCCCCTGAAAAATTCTAAAACAGATCAAATTCTGTTAAATATTTCATCAGATTGTTTCCAAAGATTTGCCCTGAATTTCTGTTTTTTACCATTATTTCTGAATTCATCCAATTCAATCCAAAAATGTAATCTGGCATTTTCTTTCTAAACATATATTACACTATGAGCAAAATAATTCAATTGGTTAATAGATTTAGTTTTTGGAATCTGTCTCATCAATAAATCTCCAGACTGCTTGTCATAGTTATAAATGTCATAATCTATTTTGAAGGTAAGTGTGTACAATAAAGCACCATGTTCTATGATATTCGGTCCTCAAGTTCTTTGCATCATTAGTCAATGCTCTTTGTTGATGGTTATAAAGAGACCAAATAACAGTTCACGGTTATGACAAGTATTTGTTGACATTGGATTTTAAGACCACCATATTATATTGAGCAGGGAATCAGTCCGGTGGTAACGTGTTCAACATCTGGGAAGCTCTTGGAAAAAAGCTCTGTTAATGGCAATTCCGCTTGATGCTAAACATACGGAAGAAGAAAGGAATGTTTTTTTTTCAGTTGTGGTAGGAAGACGTGAATGTCTTACATCTTACTATACATGTTTGTATGTTATTGTATGGCCCTATTTTCAAAGAATTCACACTCGCTGTCATGTTCTCTGGCATCTGATCCGCGAGGTCTTTGCAAAAAGCAGCCAATTTTTCATGGGCCTTGTTGAGTGTTGATGGTTATATAATGGATAACAAAATAAAAGAATTAAAAAGAAACAATATTTTTCTTTTAAAACCTCTCGCCATCCCTTCAACAGCTTTTTCTCTCTATCTCTTTGTGGCAACTGGTTCAATATAATAGAAAGAAAAGAAAAGGCAAGAAAAAGGAAGTTGACGTACTATATGACATAATTTCGGTATTGTTTTTGAAAGAACTACTAAAAATCAAGACAAGTAATGTTTTACCTGAAGGCACTACCCCTCCCCCCCCCCAACCTCCAAAATGAATATTACTGTATTTTTTTCCTTACCATAACCAAGTCGGGGTCAGACTAAATCTAATGATGTAAGGTTTGTAAGTTTATTTTGTGTAATTTCTGACTTTTAGCTGAATGAACGGATGGAAAGTTACACACACATGGAATTCTTAAATCTTGGACCATTAAAACATTTCAGAAGACATCAATCATCTGAAAAGTCTTCCTTAAAAACGACACTTTCAAGCATTTTATTCTTTCTCCATGAAATAATTTATAAAATATAAATACAATGAAAATGATAAAACTCTTGCTCAAAAATATTTCAGAAGTATGTGAAATAAATTTTTTTCGTTTTTCTTGTTAGGATCGAGGGATTACGAATGCAGGCAGATGCTTGCAATTTTTTATTATTACTATCATTATTATTATTATTATTATTATTATTATTTACTCACTAGGAGTTATCACACTGGTCATCGTCAGTGATCGCTCACTGCCAACAACCTGTGGTATTCCCTGGAGTCTGAGTGACAACAAGTCTCCTCAGACTTTCAGTATGCTCCACCTCTTTTCATTCATCACCACTGATGACCTTGCGGTATTGCAACAGCCACCTACCACCGATTTCCCGCTGATAAGGGCCATTGGTCCCCTCTGGGGCCCGAGTGGCAACAAGCCTCCCCAAGGTATTATTATTATTATTATTATTATTATTATTATTATTATTATTATTAATGAGTCACCACTTATCCAGGCCAAAAGCCACTCGAAGATAAGAGTTAACGAGACGGATAGATGAAGAATATTATTAGAGGATTGAAAATGGTTAATGGAATGAACAGTTCAAGTTTATGACAAGTATTTGTTGACATTGGATTTGAAGACCACCATATTATAGTCAGCAGGGAATCAGTCCGGTGATAATGTGTTCAACATCTGGGAAGCTCTTGGAAAGAAGCTCTCATCATAGCAATTCTGCTTGATGCTAGACATACGGAAGAAGAAAAGAATGCTTTTTTTTCAGTTGTGGTAGAAAGACGTGAATGTCTTACATCTTACTATACATGTTTGCATGTTATTGTATGGCCCTATTTTCAAAGAATTCACACTCATTGTCATGTTCTCTGGCATCTGATCCGCGAGGTCTTTGCAAGAGCAGCCGATGTTTCATGGGCCTTGTTGAGTGTTGCATGATTGTTGCCGGTTACAAAGAGGCGCCCAGTAAGAGTTCAAGCTTTAGATTCCTCAAAAATGTAGGTCTATCACTTGGTAAGTAGACATCTCCTAATATTAGCCAGGTCGATGCAGCAATCTGGAAGATACTTTAGAAAACAATAAAACTTAGTAATAAAACAGGGACAAAAAATATAATACGTGAGGAGGAGGGTCATATTAAATCATAAAAGTAACAAGTACAACAGAAAAATAAATGAGATATACACAATTGCCTAGGGTTATATATATATATATATATATATATATATATATATATATATATATATATATATATATATATATAGGATAAAATATGAAACTAAAAGTAAACTTTTAGTAGATAGAACCTATAGTGAAATGGTTTAAGCTCAATATACGAGAGCAATTATAAAGATAGATGAAAGAAGAGTGATAAACATGTACGAATCTCCAGATTTATTTCAACTTGCTGCCTTTACGAAAACCCTTCTTCTCCATCTAAATCTCCTTTCATTGAACACCTTACTAACGGACAATTACCAACTGGACAAAACCCCATATCTTTTTTACACGAACTTTTTTTCACTCTCCATTTCTTAATATTTTTTCAAATGTAGAATTTTGGCTTTTCCACTGCCAACTTACCTATCTATGTAATTCCTCTGATGATAAGATTTCGATCTTTGAAAAGCCTTGGCTTAAGGAAAGAATAATAAACATAATTTTATTACCGAGTATACCTTGCATTGAACAATCGAAGTTGAAATAAGTCTGGACATTCGTACATGTTTATCACTCTTCTTTGATCTATCTTTATAGATATATATATATATATATATTGTAGGTACATTCCAATGACCAAAATAACAATCAATCCATAATCATACTTTTCAATTGTTCTTTCAATTTCTTAATCTTCATATATCGCCGAACGACCACAACCAAACTTTTCTTCTGTTCTTTCAATCTCTTTACTTTCATATATCAGCGAATACCTTTAATTCCTCTTTGTCTCACAGACAAAACAAAAAAATTTATATGTTTATATTGTATTTTTAAAAATTAATTTATGTTTATGTTTTCCAAATTCAATGCTTCTTTTACATCTTATGCACGTTTCACAGCAGAATCAAGAGCGATACATCGTGTTCATCTCAACTTTGTGTCTCATCAGAGCAATTGTTCATTCAGTAGCAATAGGAAAAAAATCTTGATTCAAAGATATGGGAAAAGAGGATAAAAAGTTCAAAATGTGCTCCCGACAAAGGTAACGGCAAGTCAAAATACAAGAAAAACTACATTTTTAACTTTTTCTTTCTACATAGCGATTCATCTGTCAAATCGATATTTTATTCTGATTGCTAAGCCTTTTTCGAACATTAACACTATGTTATTTGCCGGAAAAATAAAAATTCTTATCGATTTCATTGATTACAGATTCTATGTAGAAATACAAGAAAAACTACATTTTTAACTTTTTCTTTCTACATAGCGATTCATCTGTCAAATCGATATTTTATTCTGATTGCTAAGCCTTTTTCGAACATTAACACTATGTTATTTGCCAGAAAAATTAAAATTCTTATCGATTTCATTGATTACAGATTCTATGTAGAAATACAAGAAAAACTACATTTTTAACTTTTTCTTTCTACATAGCGATTCATCTGTCAAATGGATATTTTATTCTGATTGCTAAGCCTTTTTCGAACATTAACACTATGTTATTTGCCGGAAAAATAAAAATTCTTATCGATTTCATTGATTACAGATTCTATGTAGAAATACAAGAAAAACTACATTTTTAACTTTTTCTTTCTACATAGCGATTCATCTGTCAAATCGATATTTTATTCTGATTGCTAAGCCTTTTTCGAACATTAACACTATGTTATTTGCCAGAAAAATTAAAATTCTTATCGATTTCATTGATTACAGATTCTATGTAGAAATACAAGAAAAACTACATTTTTAACTTTTTCTTTCTACATAGCGATTCATCTGTCAAATCGATATTTTATTCTGATTGCTAAGCCTTTTTCGAACATTAACACTATGTTATTTGCCAGAAAAATTAAAATTCTTATCGATTTCATTGATTACAGATTCTATGTAGAAATACAAGAAAAACTACATTTTGAACTTTTCTTTCTACATAGCGATTCATCTGTCAAATCGATATTTTATTCTGATTGCTAAGCCTTTTTCGAACATTAACACTATGTTATTTGCCGGAAAAATTAAAATTCTTATCGATTTCATTGATTACAGATTCTATGTAGAAAACAGACTTTTGAGGCACCGGTGTCAGTCAGCGTGAAACTATTTAAGTTACAAAAACATTCATACATGTTTATCTTTATTTACTTTAAATGAATTTAATTATTTTTAAATATACATAATTACATATAGACGTCGATACATTTATTTTACTTGCTCCTCTATTACCTTAGTCCATTTAATAATTTAGTAACCAAACGATTTTGTGAGAATCAAATTATCTTTTGAAATAATATTTACTAAATTACTCCATATTTTGGTAAAGAAAATTAGAAAAAGATACTTTACAAAAATCGTTACTACCATGAAAGTAACATTATCAGCAAATACACTAATAACTACTTCTGGCTTGAAACAGTCTTCTTAGAGAGAAATAGCAGAAGAGAGAGATGTCAATACGCCATTTTTCTTTTATGGTGGGAAGGCTAGCATAATTTTGCGTTGCCAGTTTCTTATTTTTTCTTACAGCTAATATATATATATATATATATATATATATATATATATATATATATATATATATATATATATATATATAATAATAATGGTAATAATCCAGGTGAAAAATATCCACAGGGTGGTAATCCAGAGAATTTTAACCGGATTCTTCTCTCTCGATCTGAATCAACAGACGTTCTCTTTTTCTCCTTTTTTTCCTTTATGTGTCTACCTTCCCATCACCTCTCCTTTCATTATATGCCCCTTTTTCCACCTTATATTTTTATTTATTTATTTATTTATTTGCCCTGTTTGTTTCAGATTTTAGATTTTTTGTTTTTTGTTTTTAGATTTTTTAGATTTTTAATTTTTAATTTAAATTTTTTAACGGCCTCAATTTTTGAAATGTTAAATTTCTTTTCTTCTTCTCTTTCTCTATCCCTCCATTTCATTCTCTCCAAATATGATCTGAGGTTAAGATCGGATTCTAACTCTGCCTGATGAGATCTCAGTTTATAGTAACTGTTGATCGATAACATCGACATGCCAGTGTCGCAGATTTTGTACATGTCTGTGTAAATAAAATTATCATATATATATATATATATATATATATATATATATATATATATATATATATATTACAGAAGATCACGACGACATTGGTACCATCGGTTTCAAATCAACAAGTGATCAACAAATGATCAACAAATGATTGTGCATTGTTGACTCTCTTCAGTCATTGTCGCTCTTATTTTTTAATTTTCTTAATACTCGAGCACTCTGCTGGGGTTCTCTCCTACTGATCTTACAACATATATATATATATATATATATATATATATATATATATATATATATATATATACATATATATATATATATATTCATAAAAATATTATGCGACATAATATATGTAAGGGAGTTAACTCTCTCAAGTGCTTAGGCAACGCATCACTATAAACTTTAAAACAGCTATTATCGCTAACAATAACAACAAATAATGAAAACATTTATAAGCGATAAATCATCACATATTTCAGATAGGCCCTTCGTGGCTTACTGGTAAAGAATCTGATTACAGTCTCTGTGGTTGTGATTTCGAATCTTGTCATAGTCAGCCACTCTGATGAGTCGCAGTAACAGCGAAACACGTGTCTGTGGATAGCTATTTTATCTATAATTAATTAAATATATATGTACATATGCAGTGTGTTAAAGTGAATAATTATGGTAAGAAATCCGAGTGAGAGAGCTCAATGTAGAAAACCTTGCGGTTGGAAGAGGGGCGGTAAAGTTTAGTTTCATGTCAACATAACATGACAAATATAATTTCGAGGAAATTATCGCCGTATTTTAATAAAAAGTTTTTAATTTTATTTTTCGTTCCAACTGGAGATACATATTATCTGACCTCTTTATATTTCCCTCCCCTTCTTTTTTTTTAAAGATTTTAACGTTTTTATCCCCCCCCCCTCTTCTTTTTGACTGGTGAATATTTCTGTTTTCCGTCATTTCCAATATGTAGTTGTCCCGTTAGCATTCTGAAGAGGCCAGGAGGTCGAAATAAATTATAATGCCGACAGTTACAATGTGTATGTGAAATTTTTTTCTTTCTATATTCTATATATATATATATATATATATATATATAAAATATTTGTTGTTGTTTATTATCTATGTACGTATACGTTTCATCCCTTTTCAATCAGGACTCATCAGCATAGAGATATGACTATTCACTACCGGTCGTACGATTCGAAACCCTGGATTACAAGTATTTTTCAACTTACATCCAACGTTGTTAACCGCGCGCCCAATATTTGAATAGCCGATAAACAATGATAATTTAACACATATAAAAGCGGCTTGATGTCGAGGCATTCTACTTCTATTAAAGAAGGAATGATGCATATAAAGCAAGTGACGTCATGCTGTGTTTGTACTACCATTTAGAGTGCTCTACTTATTTTACGAGGAGCGACAAATATAAAATATTTGTTGTTGTTTATTATCTATGTACGTATACGTTTCGTCCCTTTTCAATCAGGACTCATCAGCATAGAGATATGACTATTCACTACCGGTCGTACGATTCGAAACCCTGGATATATATATATATATATATATATATATATATATATATATATATATATATATATAATACTGTTTCATTAGTTATATTATAAGACTAGCTGGCTTCAGACGCTCGCTATCGCTTTGCAATTTAATTCCTATTCACTACTTGAAATCTCTGTATCTCTTAATACCATGAGGCACTCTGGACACATGTACGTTCACTTCTATAATATAGATAATATATTATATATTTGTTTGTTTCAGTATTTACTTCAACAGTGCTAAATACATGAGTAGAGCTTAGTAATAGTGTAAACATATACTTATGGCAAGTGAGCTACACAGAAACGTTTGTGTTTTATTCCTGAAGGAAATCATCAGGCTAAATGCAAAATAAAAGTTTATACCCGAGTAAGGTTTTGTATTTAGCATTTTACACTTTAATTAACAAACACCAACATATCGCTGCTATATAACATGTAACAGTGGTGCAATTTGTATGAAATAAATCCGTAGTGGCAGACTTTAAAGAAGAGCTTAAACAACAACAACAACAACAACAACAAAAAAGAAGTTCGTTTTATCCTAAAGAGTCATTTGAACCTCATGACAGCCTCATTTTGGTAAACACCTGTGTACATTTCGTTTAGACTCAAGTCAATACTTTGGCAAATGATGTGGATGAGGACAGCAAATCAATTAGAAGGAATTTTGTTAAGATGCCAATAAAATCGCCCCCCCTCGTCCAAATGGATTTTCTCAAAGAAAGTTACACACACACGCACACACACACACACACACATACTAGCAGGAAAACCCGACGTTGCTCGGGATTAAACACAGTATTACTTTTTTCTTTTTTTACTGCCCCCCCCCCTTTCGTTTCAGACCTTAGTATACTCAGAAAAAACTAAAATTTTGGAAAACTCTCTGAATTTGTGTCTTATACGGTTCATTAAAATTAAAGACGCCAATAACCCCCTCCCCTCCAAAAAAACCGCAAGAATACCCGACGTTGATCGGGTTTTAATGAGGAATACTATGTCCTTTTTCCATATACTCATAACATCATATTAATTAACTTTTTTTACTGCCCCCTACCTCCGTTTCAACCCCCCAATCCCAATATACCAGAAAAAAATTTTTTTTTGTAGAATCTGAATTAGTGCCTTATACATTTCATTGAAATCGGATATACGTATTTGAAGTTTTAAAGGGGTCCATAGCTCACTGAAGGGAATACTTAGATATTATCTTCCGCGGAAAATTTTACATATAAATATACTTTTAGTTTTATGTAGTGGAATTTTTCAGATGAGGATTAATAATTTGTATTATTTGTGTTATTCGGATGACTGTTTTCATCTTGGATGTTATTCTCACAACGTTTCGGCCGATGTAACCTTCTTCAGGTGTATCTTGTTGAACTCGGAAATCTTTCTGTCAAACTGGAGAATCTGTACGGAATTTCAAACGGAACCCTTTATTTAATCCACGGGGGTAGCTGGCTCATGTTCCTTCAACCATGACCAGATAGAAGTAATTCTTCAGTAATTCATAATTGTATTCTTAGCATATCCCGCATTTGTTCGCAAGGATCCGTGGCATAACGTATAAAGTGCTAAGTAATAATCAAGTGAAGGTTGAAGGTTCAATCCTCAGTGCGGGCGATACTAAGAATACAATTATGAATTATTTCTATCCGGTCATGGCTGACGGAACAAGAGAAAGCTATCTCTGTTGATTAAATAAAGGGTTCCGTTCGAAATTCTGCACAGATTCCTAAGTTCGACAGAAAGATTTCCGAGTTCGACAAGATACACCTGAAGAAGGTTGGAGGTTATTATCAGCCAAAATGCTGTGAAAATAACATCCAAGATGTTTGGCAAAAAAACTAAAAGTGTGTATTATTCGTCCTTTTAGTTTTTTTGTAGATTCTCTAACCTTTCTTTCTATAGGGAACACACAAACATTGACATATATATATATGTATATATATATATATATATATATATATATATATATATATATATATATATATATATATATATATATATATATATTATAATATAAAATGAAGTAATAAAATAAGGTGTCAATCAAATTTTATTAGAATTCAAAGTTCAAGCAAAGCATCCTTAAGTCCTTAGCTCATGAGTTTTCAAAGATAATTCTTCTCTTCAGAGGACCATTACCGCAGTTATACTACTACAGGCAATAAAATTACGCTTTGAAAATATATAAAATTATATACACAAATATATAAAAGTACATAACATCAAACATATCAATCCAAAAACATACTTTTGTTGAATCCATACAGTCCATCCAGGTCATACAAGTTGAGAAGCATAATCAGGAAGGACATTACTCCAAGATACAAACAGCAGTAATTTTATTGCCTGTAGTAGTATAACTGCGGCAATGGTCCTCTGAAGAGAAGAATTATCTTTGAAAACTCATGAGCTAAGGACTTAAGGATGCTTTGCATGAACTTTGAATTCTAATAAAATTTGATTGACACCTTATTTTATTACTTCATTTTATATTATAATATTAATGCTCTATCCAGTATATTGAGCTTCAGTTTTTTATCCGGATGTTTCACTAATTATAAGATATTAGTTGACGCTTATATCTTTTGTTGGATTGCTTCATATATGTATATATATATATGTATATATATAATATTTATAAATAAATATTAAATTATTAATACCTACAGACGCTAGCGTTTCAAGCTTATTGCTCTCATCAGTGCAGGAAAGTAACAATTTCAGACAGTCGGGAGGCGCGAACCTGGTTCACAGAGTCAGCCTAGAATCTGCAAGCAGTCGCCATATCCACTCGGCCAACAGAAACTGTCACGTATTTAAGGGAAATTAAGATCTATATGTACCTAGACGTAGGCACAGATAGGAGACAAGTCGAGAGTGTTCTACGAACGTATTCGGAACTTTGTATTAGAGCTTTTTGACAGTCTATTTTTAACATCCCCGAGAGTGCTCAACTTTAATTTCTTAAAGGGGCTTAGTATAATATTTATAAATAAATATTAAATTATTAATACCTACAGACGCTAGCGTTTCAAGCTTATTGCTCTCATCAGTGCAGGAAAGTAACAATTTCAGATGGTCGGGAGGCGCGAACCTGGTTCACAGAGTCAGCCTAGAATCTGCAAGCAGTCGCCATATCCACTCGGCCAATATATATAATTGATTAATAATGACTGGTGGTATTCCCTGGAGTCTGAGTCAATAAGTCTCCCCATATTTCCAGTACTCTCCATCTTTCTCAATAACCATTGCAAATGCTTTGCGTTATCGCAACAGCCACTTACCATTGATTTCTCACTGGCACCGATCATTGATCTTCTCTGGGATTTGGGTGGCAATAATTCTCCCCAAGGTCCTCCGCACCCTTTAAATCTGTTTAGTGCTCTCTCTCTTCGGTCTTTCCATCCGTCTTGCCCCTTCATGACTATTTTGTGTAGTATCAGCCGAGGCTGGTACCATCACATTGTTGGTGGGTTATTATTGTATAGGTAAAGTACAGGAAGTACCGTGCATTATCTGCCCCTTATTACTATATAAGAAACTGTGGGGACAGCCATTTGCAATTCAGTAGTGAACAGTGAAAGATGTTGGAAGGGACATTTTCCATACTTAACAATTATTTTTTTTTTGTTTATTTTTTATTATTATTATTATTGTTGTTGTTGTTATTATTATTATTATTATTAATAATATTATTATTATTATTTACTCACTAGGAGTTATCACACTGGTCATCGTCAGTGATCGCCCACTGCCAACAACCTGTGGTATTCCCTGGAGTCTGAGTGACAACAAGTCTCCTCAGACTTCCAGTATGCTCCACCTCTTTTCGTTCATCACCGCTGATGACCTTGCGGTATCGCAACAGCCACCTACCACCGATTTCCCGCTGATAAGGGCCATTGGTCCCCTCTGGGGCCCGAGTGGCAACAAGCCTCCCCAAGGTCCTAGAGCTGTCCGCGCTCTTCCAGTGGAGGTCTGGTTTGCGCTTTCCCTCCTCGACCCTCTGTATTATTATTATTATTATTATTATTATTATTATTATTAATAGTAGTAGTAATATATAGACACATATTATTCTTCATTTTTCTTACAGAGAAGCAAGGAGACATTATTTTGCTATCTTATTTATATACAGACACACATATGTAAATTAGATGACTATAGCTGAAAAAAGAACGTCACTCTTTCTTATAAATGTTGACATTAAAAAAATTTAAACAGTGGTTGAATCAACATAGAGTGAAAAGGGCAAGGGAAATACATGAATAGTTGAGGGAGAGAGAGAGAGAGAGAGAGAGAGAGAGAGAGAGAGAGAGAAGGTGTGACATGTTCAGTTAATTATAAATTACGGCTGATTAGAACAATTAAACAGATATTTTTCAAACATAGCCCAATCTCAGAACTAAAGAAATTCTAACATGTATTTTGTGTTATTAAAGTATATAAGAAAAAGACTTACTGAAATAAACGTTGATTACCTCACATTTAGTATAATAATAGATTCTGCTAATAAATCAACATAATACCATAGCATTTATGTTATAGTCTATCATAGTTATTAAAAGATCATTATACAGAATCAAAGAAACATTATGGCATTTCTATAGACAAATGTCTGTCTGTCTGTCTGTCTCTCTCTCTCTCTCTCTCTTGCTCTCTCTCTCTCTCATATATATATATATATATATATATATATATATATATATATATATATATATATATATATTATATATATATATATGATTTTTTATCTTGGAGCCGTTCTTCTTTGTGTTTTTATACTTTATATTTTATCCATTCAGTTCTTTTCTGCAAGTTTTCATGATTTTCTTTCCGCCATCTTTTCCCTTGCCATTTCAAAATTTGGCAGCCTAAAAAAGGATCCTGTCTGGAAATTTGGACAAAAAAAAATCTTGATCTGAAAATCATCTATTTTGGTGTTTTGTTTCTTGTCTTTTCAACAATTGTCAGTGATTCCTACCACAAAACAGTGCGAGTATACACACACACATATATATATATATATATATATATATATATATATATATATATATACATTTCTTTAAGTTCGCACAAAGGTTTGTATAGTAGCTCAATAGTGTATAATACGACTAGAGCTCTTAAATTAACATGACATAATCCTAGTTCATTTAAACAACATTTTATTTACAAACAATTGTTTCTGCCCATTTTGTAAATATACACATTTATGGTATGTGTATTCTTACAAAATGAGCAGAAACAATTGTTTGTAAATAAAATGTTTTTTGAATAAACTTGGATTATATCATGTTATATATATATATATATATATATATATATATATATATATATATATATATATATAAACTACAATAATCCCTGTCCAAGAACTGGTCAAATTAATTCCGTGAACAGAACAGTTATGCACCACTTTTATGTCTCCTTAAGAAGATTAGAATCAAAATATGCTGCTGGCAAACCTTATGTCTATAACCCTTATTCCAATTTTGATCAAAATCCATTACAGGATTTTATACTAGAAAATGTCTCAAATTTAAGCTTAAGGAGTCTTAAGAAGAAATTGAAATTCAGAGAATCTAATGACCATGGATAAAATTCGATACGGATTTGAAGGATTCCAATTTTCAGTACTGATATCGAATATGAATCAGTTTCTGGGAACTTCACTTCGGCAGCGTTTGGGCATGTTACGTAAACAGTCAAGAGATGACGAGACGAATGTTGACAGACAATAACTTTTATACATTGCTGCGTCGTATTTTTTCAGTTTTATTTTCAAGAAAATTAGCAATTAACAAATAAACGAACAAAACATAGCGAAATCACTGTTAAGAAATTTTTTTTTTAACAAAACTATTCTAAACAACTGTTAATAAATACATTTTTATTATTTTTTTTGTATTCAGTCAACTGGTTAAAAACTAGTTTGTTTTTGTGTTTCCTAAAACTGAAAAAGGATTTTTTTGTGTGTTTGGAAATTTTCTTTTTTAAACAGTCAGGTTAGGGTTAGGGTTAAACAGAGACTCGTACTTGTATAGGGTCAGGTTAGGGTTAGGAGTAAAAAAAGATTTGTATATCTCAATCGTATGCCCTGGGCCTCCGATCTGATGAGGATTTCATAACAAATGGTCTTTGCAGACCTCCCTTAAAAATTCTTCCAATCGGTCTGCATATTTGGTGATCCAACGCCGCATTCCTTCCATGTCGTCTGTCAGCTGACAGCTGATTGGCTAATCGCCTTGGCATCTCTCGGGTGTTTACGTAACATGTCCGAATGCTGCCGGCGCGAAATTCCCGGAAACTGGTTCATATTTGATATCAGTACCCAATTTTCAAATGGGAGATTGTGCCCATATTACATCCATTCAAAACTTTTCAAATACTCCAAAGAAATTGAATTTTGAGGAATATTTATTACTTGATGTCTAATCTAATGTTAAAATTTCACACACATCGGAAGTATCTGAAATTGTTTTTCCTTTTTGTCTAAAACTAAATGTAACCCACATTACGACCACTTCCGCCAAGCAGCTATGTTAAAAAATCATAATGATCGGTTAATTAGTTTAGAAGTGAATCTTTTACATACAAATATATAAACATATACACATACCTAACTTTATATGTCTATCAATATAAAGTTAGGTATGTGTGATTGCAAGAATTAGAGGTGGATGGAGTAAGTCCAGGAAATTTCTGCCATTACTAACCAGCACAGCGTTACTACAGTCGACCAAGGAAAGAGTCTATCAGGCATGTGTACACAGTGTGATGATGTATGGAAGTGAAACCTGGTCAATGAGGATTGAGGATATGCGTTGCATGGAGAGAAATGATATGAGAATGATACGATGGATGTGTAATGTGAGTTTTAAAGACAGGCTTAGTTTTGATGACCTCAGAGGAAGATTAAATCTGGACAGTATAGGGAGATGTGTGGAGAAGAGTAGACATCGATGGTATGGCCACATTGAAAGAATGGATGAGAGTTCTTGGGTAAGAATTAGATGTGGAATAGTTGAGGTTACAGGTTCAGTTCACAAGGGAAAGCCAAAGAAAACATGGGAGGAAGTGATAACAATGGACTTAAGGAAAAGAGAGATAAATAAATACCTGGTCAGAGATAGATTAGTTTGGATGGCAATTTCTCAAAGCCGTCCAACGAATGGCAGCATTGAAAACAGGCATTAAACCAAAAATGCTGCTGCTGCTGCTGCGGATGATGATGATGATGATGATGATGATGACATGTATATGTTTTATGAAAAAGTGGTAAAAAGTGAGTGGAACTCTCTGTGAAAATTTTGATACTATCACTTTTTGTGAAATTTTAACACTAGGTATTAGACATCAATTAATAAATATTCTCCAAATTTCAGTTTCGCCTTCGCTGTTAATGTAGCCACACCCTTATGGCGTTTATTTAGTGGTGGGGTATTTTCCTCTGCAGCTATCCTTTTTGGATAGAATAACATTTACAGGTGGTTTTTAATCTATCAACAATTATTTTATTTCCGACAATCGACCGTGTTTTCCCTTCCGGCTAGGTGCGTGTCTGTGTCATGGTTTTAAAAAGTAAGTTTTAAGAAATAATTGTCTAGTATTATATATTTCTTATCTTTTTATATTGTTTCATTTTCATGACTCTGGTATTTACTATGGGTAGCAAATTCAAATCATGTATCTGCATCAAATGTATTCATCTCGGAGCCATTCCACCATATGATTGTAAAACTATGTGCAATAACTTAATATGATTATCTAGCAAAAGTCCTGTGCTAGATAGACTAAGCAAGCTGAGTACTGTAAGCAGTTTCAAATTAATATAGTGCTGGGTGTTGTGGTCGCTACAGACCTTGCATCTTCAGAGGTCTCGCATCTTGACAATTTAGAAAAAAGACTAAATAATCTAACATTAATGAATATGAAATCTTGTTTGACATTGACATTGTATGACTTGATCAAGAATTGAACCTCGGTCTCCTGACCCATTAGCAAACACTCTAACGACTATTCCAAATGGGCGGGTTAAAATAAGTTAGTTGTACATGATTAAAATCCAATAATATCCTTTATAAGTGTACACTCCCCATAAAAAATGACAAAAAACAACTATTTTGCCAGTGTTCACACCAATATTCAAATGAAATAACGTCTGAATCGTTGAAGTTTAAAAGAAAAGAAATAAGAAAAAGAGAAAGAAAACGTCTCAAACTGAAAAGTTTTTAAAAGAAAAAAGGAAAGAAAAATCTGTATTTTATTTACTTCTTCTCCAGGAAGTTTAAACACAAGGTCAGGTGTGGGTTTTGATGAAAATGTTTCTGTGGAACGAATTGGATTCGAACCCAGCACACCTAGATCCTCAATCCGCGTTGTTACCCACTTAGCCATAAATTGGTATAGAATGCAGAAAGAAAAAAAGAAGGAAAACATCTTGTTCTTGAAGTAGGTGGGGGTGGTCTGACTTGCTATTTGCTTTCTTAATTCCCGTAAATATATGAAATGGAATTGTCCGGCAGTATTTTACTCACTAACTTTTGTGTGAATGAAAAAATGTTATATATATATATATATATACATATATATATATGTATACATATATATATATATATATATATATATATATATATATATATATATATATATATATATATATATATATATATATATATATATATATATATACAGTGAGTCGGTTTAGCTCGAAATTGTAAAAGGATTGTACATTTTGTGATACAAACATAAAATTTGGCACAAATGTACGTTGATATATGGCGAACATTTTCAGATATTGAGTCACTCGGAATTCTCCCTTCATGCCCTCCATATTGGATTTCAAAATGGCCGCTATTTGAAATCTACATTTTCGATTATCTTTGGGTCTAATGCTACTATTGACTCGATTCTGGTGTCCAAATGTATGTTTTGGGAGAAAAGGAATTCGATTCTTACACACTGCATTGTGTATCTTTATAAATTAGCCAACATAGTGGATTTCAAAATGGCTGCCACTTGAATTCTACATGTGCGATTACCTCTGGGTCAAATATTTCTATAGTACATGACAAATAAAAAAAACATTTTTTCAAAATGACATACTTTATTACAGTACTCCACTTAATTCATGAGATATGAATATTCATCATCATGTATTTTTGACAAGACAACATTTTACTCAAAGTCTGTGAAGTAAAAATTGTTTTGACAAGTTTGAGTTATTGTTTAGATTCTGTGTTGTTCTAGGTTTGATATGACACATTTCATAAGAGATTTGGTTGATTAGTCTTCTGCATTCCTTCAATCAATATCACAAAATGATCAATTCGGGTTTACGTCTGAATATCCACAAAAATAGTTGTTTTGTGTTAATACACAAAACAACGTAAACTTCTCAAAACTAGCTTTCCCTGTATAACTCTAAATAAAAATATCAATTTACTTCAACTACTAATTTTGAGTTTTATACATTTGATACATGTCTTAAGTCATTAAATATCTAAGTTAAAATTCTAACATGCGATGGTGTAATATATAAGGTTGAGTGTGTACTGACATTCTACAATGATCTGGTATTTGAGGCTAGGTATACATCGGTACTGAAGATATGTGTACATAAACAGTGTCATGTTAACCAGTTCAGCACTGCCACAAGTAAATGAATGTTGTGAACTCATCTTCATGTGCAGTCCCCTTCACGCACACACAGGGCTGTACACTTAAGGACAGCCTTCTTGCACTTGCAGCGTCTGACACACCCTTTCTGTCACTTGCAAGAAACCAAATCAATGCAGGTGTGAGCTGCCTCAGGTAGCCTGGTCCAGTATAGTGTGTATTGCCCCCCCCCCCTAGTCATTGACCAACCCCATTTGGTTGGTGGTGGGAGTTCTGGTGCTGGCCACAGTATCTGACCCCACACATGTCCACCTTGATATACTGCCCTCTTGACATGTTCCTCTTCGTTGGAGGGATCAGCTGGACATTGTTCTTCCTTGTGAAGAGTTTCCCCCTGGCCTTGTCAATGTCCATGCATTTGCTGGTTCAATCATACAACAGGATCAC
This sequence comes from Sepiola atlantica, assembly GCA_963556195.1. Classification (NCBI taxonomy): domain Eukaryota; kingdom Metazoa; phylum Mollusca; class Cephalopoda; order Sepiida; family Sepiolidae; genus Sepiola; species Sepiola atlantica. The sequence goes on along the minus strand of OY744525.1, from coordinate 20,041,613 downwards.
GAACCTCTCGATGATGCACATTGCATCATTTGGTATGTCATTTGGTGCGGAAGACAGCTGCATCAGCATCTCAGTTAACTCTGGCAGTACTGTCCAGACTGCCCATGCGATCTTCTTGCCATGTCTAGAAAAGCTTGACACAGTAACGCATCCAGTTAAAGTGTGGAACATTGGCAGTGCACGAGCCTTCTCTGGTCCCAGTCCAGCTGCTATTTTATGTGCTGCTAGGTATCGGAAACTTGGGCCTGTTCCGAATGCCAGCCATAGTTTGTCTTCTGGTTGCAATTCCTGTACCACGGACACTGCCAGCACCACAATATCGGTGTCTACAGTCCGGATGACTATTGAATGGTGTCCGTGCTTAGCTGCGTGCGATGCATGGAGCAACATCCGACTGTCAGCCTCTTCATGGTTGCATGGGTTGAGTGAAGTCAGATCTGGTAGTAGTGACTTGCTGACCACTACCTCTCCATCAGTAATGACGAGTTGCTTGTCCTCCTGGTCAAACCATTCCACAAGAGCTGTTGAGAGAAACTTGTTGCTGTCCACTCATAGGAAGTGCTGCCAGTTTCCTGGTATGGATGCAGCAGGCACCACATGTCTCCGCACACCTTGTCCCCACTTTGCACGTGTACTACCTTTCAATGAATCAGCAAAGTAAGTATCCCAGATCAGATCCAGGCGTGACACTGTTTGCAGCTTAGTAGATATATATGGAATGAAGATCTGATGTGCGTACTCTTCAACGGTCTTTGATGCAGCTGGCTTTAGCATCTGGACGATAGCTGCTCCATCAAGCACTATACAGGTAGTGACAGGAGTCTCTGTCTTAGCATCGGAGATTTCTTCCAAACATGTGATAAGATCACTTTTGGTACCAGTGAAGAGGTTTCCACCATCGGACAGTGCAGGAGTATATGCCTGGTTCTCATGACGAAAGAACTCCTCAAAGTTTCCTTCCCTCATCTGGCAGCCAATGTACAGGTGTGCGAAGAGTTCATGGTAATTCTTGATGAAGGTCAGCTGTTGCTGACCGTTGTTCTGGCTTCTTGGAGTTGAAGTGCTGAACACCTTCAGCTTGTTACGAGGTATGGGGTTGTCCACTGCCTTTGTTTTGTCCAACAGACACTCTCTGGTGAAAGCCTTGAACTGCTCCTGGCCAATCTTCTTGGCATTCATCACGGTCTCCACGGCAACAGGACCTGCAAGGTCCTTTGAATCCAGTATTACTAGATCATGGCTCTCCTCCTCGAATGGGTTCCCCATCTCCTCTATTACACCAATGAGAGCAGACATCTCTTACAAATGAGGCCTGTACACTTGGAGTCTGATCATGATGACGTGTGCCTGCTGTTTGCCGTCTACAGTATTGGTTCCCGTCTTGGAATTCTTCGATCACCCTAGCAACTTCTGGTTCTGCAACCATCCAGTGACGAAGGGCACTAGGGTTGTCAGTAAGCCCAACTGCGCAACCGTCTCCTTTGATGCAGATATTATTCTGCTCATGTGCCTGGTCAGGCGGGATTGAAGGGAACACCCTCTGCGTTTTTTTAACTGTGAAGTGACCGTCACTGAATTTTCTGGCTACGTTTGGGTGTTTGGTAGTTAGCTCGGCCATGTCTTTCAGATAAACTGTTGATGAAGTTCGCTCAGCATGAGCTAGTGTGAACCTCTTGGACATGGTGATTGAACTGTCTTCAGGAGAACAACCAGCACCGTCAGTCTACAGGCATGCATTCATCACGATGAACCTGAAAAGACACAATGTAGCATTTCTCTAATCATAAATGCCATGAAAACTGCTACTACAACTACACTCTTAAAAATTCCGTGACAGACCTGGAAAAGGATCAGTTGAGGTCGAACTTCATTCTGGAATAGAGTTAGATTTTATACAGAAAAGGTCAGATCTGACCCAGAAATGGTCATATTTATTATACCTTATTCTGTGCCATTTTTACCCGAAATGGAGTTTGGCCCCAACTGGTCCTTTTCCGGGTCATTCAATATGGCAGCAAAATTAATAAATATGCGCAATGCAGCTTGTTACCATTGGATTCCTTGCCCCCTCTCCAATTATACATTTAGACACAAGAAGCAAGTCAATAGTGCTATTAAACCCAAAGGTAATCACAAGTGTAGATTTTAAATGGCGGCCATTTTGAAATCCAACATGGTGGCTTATTGCTAAAAGATACAAAATGCAGATTGTTATCATTGCATTCGTTGCCCTCCAATACATTTAGACACCAGAATCGAGTCAAAAGCAGCATTAGACTCACTGATAATCGAAAATGAAGATTTCAAATGGCGGCCATTTTGAAATCCAATATGGCGACTAAGTGGTAAAAAATTCGCAATGCATATTGTTACGATTGGATTCCTTGCCCCCAAAAACTTAGATTTATGCACCAGAATCGAGTCAATAGCAATTTTAGATCCACAGATAAGCACAAATGTAGATTTCAAATGGCGGCCATTTTGAATTCCAATATGGCGGACATGAATGGAGAATTCCGGGTGGCTCAATATCTGAAAATGTTCGCCATATATGAATGTACATTTGTGCCAAATTTGGTGCTTGTATCACAAAATGCACAATAGGTTAGCTATGCCACCCCGCTAATATATATATATATATATATATATATAATAAAGAGAGGTAGTTTGCTTGAAGCATTGTGTGTAATAGGTATATAGAGGAGTATTAGAAGGCTATCACAATGCAAGAAATGGCCCGGGCATGGTTATCATCAGTGCCGTATATAAAATTTTAAAAAGTTAATGAAAAACCATGACAGGTAAATCCTTAATTTCAAACCGTACTCAATTATCATCATTATTTTTTATTTATTTATTTTTTAAAAAAATGTAGTTACTATCATCACGACGCTTGGTGGTAGACATACACAATTCGTTTATGTTTCGTTATGAATTTTATATAATCGTTCATTAACCACGTTTTAAATTAACCTCGATGTACATCAATTAAAAAAGTATGTTTATCTATCCGTTATAGTTCGGACACCGTTCGTTTTCATTTCGCTCTGAATTTTATATACTTGTTCATCATCCACGTTTTAAATTCACCTCGAAAATGACTGAAAGAAATATGTTTTACTAACCAAACACTTAACCCAATTATTTTCTTTTTCCACTCGATTTTAGTCATATATTTTTCGTGATAATATTTTATACCATAGCTCTAGCTTCGCACTATTGAGCTATAAAACTACTTTATGTTATTAAAACTTTACATTTGAAATATCAAAAGTTTTAAATGTAAATAGAAATATATATATATATATATATATATATATATATTTTGCCCTGTGTTTCTTCCCCCTACAACTTTTATTTTATTTTTTCAAATTTTAAATCTTGGCCTTTGCCAACTTATCTATCCCAGCGACTTCCTCTGATGATAAGATTTTGATCTTTGAAAAGCCTGGCTTAAGGAAAATTTAACTTGAATAAATTGCCTTTTCTGCGGAATATACCTTGCTCTGAGCAATTGAATTGAATTATGATTTGGCTTTTGCTTCTCTAATTCCTTTCCATTCTTCTTCATTATATATATATATATATATATATATATATATATATATATATATATATATATATATATATATATATATATTTAAAGAAGTGAGGCTACCAACATTTGTAAAAAAACTTTTTTCAACAATTGTTTGTTATTTTATTATTTTATCATTTTATAATTTTGTGATTTTATAACGCGTTTCAAGTCTCGTACGGCTCTCTTCAGATATGTTTTCCATTTGAAAAAATGTTTGTATTTTTTTGGTCATGTTCGTGTGCGGAGGTTGAGTACACTTTGTTCAGAATGCTTAAAGTTGGTCTTCAAATTTTATGATTTTTTCGGCACTCCTTAAAAAAGGATAAAAAAATGAAAGAAGAAAAATAATAACTAAAAAAGCTAAAGATAAAAGAAAATAACCGGACGAAAATAACAAAGACGTTCAGTAAAAATATATACTTTAATTTTATGAATAGTTATATTGACAATGATAGCTGATGATGAATGATTAGAAATATAAAAAGATAGGATACGTATGTGTTATTTAAAAAGATGTAAAAGGGACCATAATTCCATGTATAAAAGAAGAAAAAAAGAAAAAATTGATAATGAATATTGACTGTAATTTCGGGCTATAATCGCCAAGTATTTAAGTTTTGTTAATTTGTTTTTTGTACAATTTGCACTGATGGCCACACTTAAAAATGAATAAATGCATAAGAGCATTTTACAAATATCTTGATGTTAGCCAAAACAATTGTCTGGTAAATAAAAAAATAAGTCGGAAAAAATTACGTGAATCTGTCCTCTGTGATAATGATGTAGTATGGAACTACATAAAAATACTAAATATAGCATAGCTCTAGCTTTAAACTATTGAGCTATTATAAGTACTTTGTGTTACAAAAATAAAAAAAAATACACACACACACACACACACACACACACACACACATATATATATATATATATATATATATATATATATATATACATTGCTAATTATTATTGAATGGAGTATGAGATAGTATTAATATAAGAGAAAAACGTATTTTTCATCTTATCTGCAGCTTTTCATTAAAGTTGGGGGAAACTGTAGGTTCATGCCTTTTCTCAGCAGTATTAATGCATAACTGAGCAGAATAGATCCAGTACATCAGGAAATAAAGCGAATGACAACTTTCTATTCTTAACAACATGTTGCACTGATCAACAAAACAAACTGACGAATCAGAATAAAATATAGATGTTTTTAACCTTTTAAACTATAGATGACAAACTCCGAAAATCCGACAAGATAATTTTATATATTAGATTAGATAGTGTCACTAGAAAATAAAAAAACATATTTTTGTCTTATCTGCAGTTTTTTTTTAAAGTTGGGTCAATTTGTGGGTTTATGCTTTTTCCTGGTGGTACTGATTGAACAAATAATTGAACAATTAATTAAACAATTAATTGAACCCAATAGATACGGTGTAGGACTTGAACTCTGCATAGCCTCCGATTCCATAGTTTACCAGAGTATCCATTAGGCCAATCACGCACCATTGCTTTCTTCATATTTTTGTCTTATCTGCAGGTTTTTTTAAAGTTGGGTCAATTTGTGGGTTTGTGCTTTTTTTTTATGGTACTAATTGAACAAATAATTGAACAATTAATTGAACAATTAATTGAACCCAATAGATACGGTGTAGGACTTGAACTCAGCATAGCCTTTGCTTCCATAGTTTGCCAGAGTATCCATTAGACCAATCACGCACTCCTGCTTTCTTGTTCGCAATAAAATCATTGAAGCTTAACAGATATCTGTTCCAGTGTCATCGGATGATGCTAGGAATCCATATTAAAATCAAATATTCAATATTACTTTCATCCGAAGAGAGGAATAGATTTTCTTTCTGTATTTTTAGAGTTATGCAGATCACAGCCACAGATCAGACAGATAAATTATTCGATATTACTCGCATCATAAAGTCAAAAATATATTCTGTTGTAAGTCTACATCTGGTTTATACGGACTAATTCGCCCTGTTCTGAGCCACAGCGCCCTGTTGCTCACTGACTTGAGTCATGACAAATAGCAGCGAGTGACTTTAGCTATTTGAGCTGCTGTTTCAGAAAATTCAAAAATTCAAAGAATTTTAAGGTTTAAAAATCTAACTTGAAAATAAAAAAAAACTTTTATTTACCAATCTGTTCAAGTCTTAAAGTAAAAGAAAAATGTGCTCTGATGAACTTACTGCAATTGTAGCCCCTCACCTAAAATAACTCCGACCCACAGAAGCTGTCCTTAGATGCCGGAAAACTTTCTTCTCTAATAGCTTCTTTCTTTGGACCGCTTGCCTTTGGAATTCCCTTTCTGCTCTCTGTTTCTTCGACCGTACTAACATGAAGAAATTTAAATGTAATGTAAATAAATATCTGGCTGCCCAACTCCCCAGTTAGGTTGCTCCCTATAAATATGGCCCCTATCACAGTAGTCTCTATGTGCTATGCCTTGTTTGGAGTGAATAAAAGTTTGTGTTTTTTTAATTAAAAAAAAAATTTTTTTAATAAATATTTAAAAAAACTTATTCTTCGCTTTAATTTAAAGACATTTTATGCTCAAATTATAGTCTTTATGAAAATAAAAGATTAAATATATTTCATCACAAATATGAAATGTTTGGCAAAGAAACACTTGTATAATAACATTAAGAATAAAATAAATAGTTATATGAAAAATGAATTATAATGATTGTTTATAAAAATACATTTTAACCAAAAATACGAATTCATGAAAAACAAATTCCAGAATGTATATGTTCATCTTCCTTTACCCTAGAGAAGTAAAAATGGATCTTTTCGTGGCTCTGGAGTCGTTGGTTTCATGACGTTTAAAAAACAAAACAAAAACAAATAACAACAGCAACAGCAACAACGGTGTGGAGTCATGTTTGAAATTTTCGCTCCACTTCGAAAACAACAAAGTAAATATCTACTGGAGACTTCTCCACTTATAATCTTCTTTATAAATGTTAGTGGTCTGGCTTATGGCTAGCGACCGGTCTCTGTAAAATATTATTGCTTCGAAAACAGTCAAAAGTATGCCAAATTCAAATTTTAATGAATGTGATGGTTCATTTTGACTGCCTCATGTGTCTCGGGACATGGGAGTACCTTAGTCTTAGTTAGTTTTGGCTAAGATCAAAGTGTAGTATCTGTTCCGATGGATACTGCACGCCTGTTCTGTGCAGTTCTAGGAGGTCCACCCTCCCAGGCTTCGCCTCCCCTTTTTGGGGAGGAGTAAGTTTATTGCTTACTACCTGAGGCGCCCCTACCGGGGAATGCCGACGGGGCTTCCCAGGCAATTTTTACTGGTCAGAGTGCTCACCTCTCGAGCGCTGGCTTTTCAAACCCCACTTTCCCGACCATGGGTCACATCTTACTTGTGGGAGTAAGATAAAACTGGCCTTGTGCCTAACTCCTGGAGAGGAGTAAATAAATACAATAAGCACCAATTAAACCAGCACATCAATTCTCTCCCTCACACGGTCAAGTGTTGCTTAAATTCAGAAACAGCAGCATTCTTTTAGCCTCCCCCCTCTCTCTCCCTCTGCTTCTCTCTCTCCTCTCTCATTATATATATATATATATATATATATATATATGTTGAATAAGAATTTAAAGATAAATTATGTATCCTTAAATAATAATAATCTATCGTGATAATAGAAAGCTCAATATCTTGGTTAGAGCAATAAATTGAGTGATGAAAATAGAAGTTGTACAAATGCAATATTTATTAAACCATCAGAAGTTCAAAAGCAGGAAAGGGGGTCTTATTATCCTTAATCCATGGATTTTCAAAGATCAATTCTTTTCATCAGAGGATAAAAATCGGTAATGTAAATATTGCCGGTAACATTTACATTACCAACTTTTATCATCTGATGAAAAAAATTGATCTTTGAAAATCCATGTATTTCTCCAGCTCTTTTTTGTGTCTTCCACATAGTCTTCTATATTTACCAGCCCCCTTCCCCCTTCGTTTCTTTTCACGTAGAGTCTGCCCATATCGTCTTTTGGTGTAATGCATTGTGCATGGTTATCAATTTTCTAGTCTTCTGGTCTAGGTGCCTAAGTTCTTCTTAATCCAGCCTATGAATGGTCCAGAGTATCTTATTAGTGATACTGCCCAGGTGTTTATTTCTTTTACTAGATTTCTGCTGTATAATTTCGTTTCTAAGAGTTTCCTTGTTCTTCGTAAATATTCTTTCCCAAGCTTCTCTTTTATTCCTGTAGATTCGATGGAGTCTGCTTCCAGAACTCCAAAATATTTATAGCTATCCTATTGCCTAATACCCTCATCTCCTCTCGGTTGGGCAGTTCCATGCCCTCTATTGTCTCCAACTTTGCCTTTTTTATCTCTAGCAGTGCACACTTTTCAATTCTAAATTCCATTTGAATGTCCTGGCTGAAGATTCTGGTCGTATTTATAGGCTGTTCTAGTTCCTTTTTGTTTTTTGCAAATAGTTTAAGGTCGTCCATGTACATCAGGTGGTTTATTATTTGTTTTGTGTCTGTAAACTTGTATCCGGCATCACATTTCCTGAGTATGTAGTTGAGTGACATCATGGCTATGATAAATAGTAGTGGTGATAGGAAGTCTCCTCGGAAAATGCCGCTCTGTATTTTTATCTCAGTCAGGTGTTGTCCTCTAGCTGTTAGTTCTAGTCTCCATGTTCCCATTGCTTTCTTAATAAGATTAATAATCCTGTTGGGTATTTTGTAAATTTTTAAGCATTCAACTATCCATGCTTGAGTGATTCTGTCGTTATTATTATTATTATTATTATTATTATTATTATTATTATTATTATTATTATTATTATTATTATTATTATTATTATCCATCCGTGTATATATAAGTATGTATATTTTGTATGTATATTGTTTTTATACTAAACTATGTACTTGAGGATAATAATGTTGGTGTTTTTGTTCGACTTCAAATTGTGATGTTAAGTAATCGGAGCTGACGAAGGTTAAGAATTCCTCCGCCTTCCTTGATTTATGACTAATAAAATATTGATCAGGATTAAATATAAAAATCGCTGAAATCGATTTAAAATATTTTTTAATCTTTAACAAAACAGACCAATATTTAGCTTATATGACTGACTAAACATAATTTTTCATAAGCTTGTAGTAAAAAAGCTATTGATCACAAAAGTACGGGGGGGGG
>OY744525.1:20005342-20027842 GCA_963556195.1 Sepiola atlantica | reverse complement strand
CAATTATGTAAAGATCTCAGAAAAAAGGAAAAGTTTTTTTTCTATAATCGGATTTGTCTGGCAGTCGGTCTCACTTAAGATTGAAAGTCGATTTATAAATATAAATTTACAAATATTTTTTTTTTTATTTAAGATTTTCAATGTCGTTTATTTGTTACAGAGACGATGTTCTCTGCTATTTTGTCAACTTTTTGAAGTTATATTCCGAATCTAGGCGAAAATTTGAAAATCTAAAAAGAAATTTGCTTATTTGTTTTCTCTAAAATTTTAAATATTGTTTTTTTTACACAAAGCATAATATACAAATTTGAATCATATAAGGAAATGAGGTTGATTTAGTCTGGACGCTGCATTTCTTACACAGACATATGGCTTTAACAAATCCTGGGTAATTCGTTTTTATTCAATTATTTTAGATCTTAAAATAATTATTTAAATGTTTAAGGGTTTTAAAATACATTCTACACTGAGGTATTCTTTGTTTAATTTAATTTTTTTTTATAAAATGAAGAAACTCTATTTGAAAAAAATGAATCTAGTTTCTTTACGTTCTAATACATTTCAAGCATTTTATGGACCTAATCGCTAATTGCTCCTAGTGACCCTAGATGGAATTGAAAGAAAATTTCAATACTTTTTTTTAAGATTCTGTGAAAAATATAACTCTTATTGAAATTTATCTGAATGTTCTAACTGTTAACACATCGATTTCTTTAACACACAAAAAAAACACGACGTTTATATATATATATAAAATATTTATATTATATATATACCATAAATATTTTATGATTGGCATCCATCAGTTTCTAAAGACTATTGAATTGCAATCTTCAAGAGCATCAAGCCTGGGCAAGTAAGTATGGATGGTAAGCTGTTATCCATGTAGAAGATTCTCCCTTTCTATCTATCGGAAAAGGGAAGAGCTGATACACATGGTAAGACAGCTAATCTAAGAGAAGGAAAACTCTGATCTCAAACCCTTGCTGCCTTATGATCACACCCACTCATATGAAAGGATTAGAAGTTAACCTTGAGGAAAATCCAGAGCCGGCCCCCAAAAAGTCTGAGGCCTGGCTCATGTATGGAGTATTATTATTGCCACATCTGGACTGGTGCTCCAACCACTAGTCTCTTCCTTGTGGACAGGGTGAAAAAAAGAGTTTCAAACATAAGTTCCGCACTGTCTACCAAGCTTCAGCCCTGTCCCATCGCCGCAATGTTGTATCCCTGTACTTGTTTCACAAGTACTTTCTTAATGGAAATAGCTCAGACAAGGCATGAAGCCACTTGATGTAAGGAGCTAACAAAAACGAAAGGTGATTATCGCAAATACAGGAGATGCCTATTAGCCTTCGTCTTTAAAAGACCAAAGCTATAGCTAGGAGGAAAACAATCACCAGGAAGAGAGTTCCACAAGCCTGCAGTTTGTGGAAAGTAGCTACTGGAATAGGAAGCAGGAAACAGATCACACAATTCTGGAGAACCCATGCCAATATAGTATTTATAGAAAAGACTGAGACTAGCAATATTACGTTTGTGAGAGAGAGAGTGCAGAGAAGAAGAAAATGTGGCGCCAACCAAATTACAGATACTTTTCTGCATCTTATCAAGAACCCCCAAATAGGACAGACAGAGATTCCCCAGCCCAAAAATGACAAAAGTACTCCATACATGGTCTGATAGTAGATTTGTAGAGATAGAGAATAGTCTCAGGCATAAGAAAATGTTTGGAACGATAGAGAGAACCGACTTTACGAGAAGCTGAAAGAGTGGTAGAGCTAATGTATGAACTCCAAGAAAGATTTGATGAGAAAGAACGGCCAAGAAGTTTCAGAATCGATTTCTCCTCAAGAGCAGAGCCATTCATGAGAATCTCAGGAAGAAAAGGGACACGCCTATGATTGAAAGACACAAGCTGAGTCTTAACAGGATTAATCGAAACAAGCCATTTCATACCCGAATCCACAACCGAACCCAGGTCAATTTCAATGGAATGTGATCGGACAAACTTGCTGCACTTGTACCCGCCTCAATGTAAATACCCCGACCAACCCGACAATCAGCAAAATCCCACCCCTTCATGTAGAGGTTGCCAGATGCCGGAAAACTTTTTACACTAATAGCTTCTTTCCTCAAACCGCTTGCTTTCGGAATTCCCTTCATGCTCCCTGTTTCCCCGACTGTACCAACATGCAGAAATTTAAATGTAATGTGAACAAACATCTTGCTGCACAACTCCCCACTTAGTATGCCTCCTATAAATCTGGCCCCTAATCACAGTAGCCCTTACGTCTCAGTAGCAATGTGCCTTATTTGGGGGTGAATAAATATAAAAAACATAAAAATAAAAGATAAAAACTCCTGTGGCATCATTGGAACCATGTACAATAAATATACAAACAAAATAATTTAGTGAATAGTTAGGCTTCTGTTTTGAGGGGTTTTTTTTTCTATAACTTTCGAAACTTTGAAGCTTTTATTTTATGTCGACATTAGTTATTATTTATTTTTTCTGCTGGTGCAGTAGAATTTCAAAACTTTTACTGATTTTTCAAATTTTGTGAAAAACCTGAAAATTATAATTTTATTGCCATTAAAAAAATTTTTTGTTCTCAATTTATTCCATGACTGATTTTTCAAATTTTGTGAAAATTATAATTTTATTGTCATTAAAAATTTGTTTGTTCTCAATTTATTCCAGGACATTGGAGGAATATCTCGTGGTAAAGATAATGATTATAAGCAGTTTATGTCTGCTGATTGTAATGGAGAAATTGGAGGTGACACGGGATGTTCTTTGAAAGAACAAGGTAAGTCACTCGTTTTCCATTTAAAACTTTTTTAATTAAATTAGTGTTGTGACCTTGGAGAGCCGATAATAAATAAGACAATAAGGTGGTATATTTACAAGAGTGTGTATTTACAGAAGTACAGAATAATATGTTAGAGAAAGGCTGCTCTGAGACTGCTTCGAGACTTTGTCGTAATCTTCTCTATCCATAGTGTCTGGAAAAGTTCATTTAGTCATGAATAGGGTAGATCACCATCACACCCCCTTGCTCCGTATGGAGTCAATACTTTTTCCTTTTAGGGTTTATTACAATTAAGTCCGTAATCTTATGCTTCCTTTTTGATCTTCGTTGTTCAGAACCTGTTTGCGGGATTGGTATCTCAAATGTGTCGAACACGACATCCATTAGTTCGTCTCTGGAGTATTATTCTCGACAACATCTTAATATCGTTTCCTCATCTAGTTCATGTATCTTTTGTGTGTAAACTTGAGTCTCTTTACCATGTTAATCATGCTTCTAATCCGTTTATCCACATTATTATCGTGACATTTTTTACACGTCCTGGTTTCGTATGGGTTGCTAATCATGCTTATAATCCGTTTATCCACTATCCTTGTTTTCCAGTAGGATTTATTGTTCTTGAACATCCGAAAAAAAAACTTTTTCTGCAAATTTGAAGCGTCCCTTCGTGACATTTTTTACACGTCCTGGTTTCGTATGGGTTGCTAATAGTCTATGAAACACTGATTTAATCTTCCCTGCAAACATTGCTTCTGCTGGCGTCAGAAAAGATGAACATTGTTATTTGAGGTCATTCTATATACTTGCATAAATTCTTGAATGGCTTTTTCAGTAGTTGTACCTCTCACTTTCTTAAGCTCTATTTTGGACGTATCCACGAACCGTTCTTCCTGACCATTGCTTATCGCATGATACGGCACAATCGTGATATGCTCCACTAAAGAAGTTTAACAGAATATTTTAAATTCACAAGACGTGAATTGAGTTTAGTTGTCTGATACAATACAGTAAATGTATGTAAAAAATTAATGTTTACTTCCGTGGTTGGTTCTTTACATTTTATTATTTCCGGTAATTTTGAGAAACTGTCCACCACTATTAGGTAATAGAAACCATTCAGTGATCCAGCAAAATCTATGTGAATCCTAGACCACGGTCGGTCAGTTTTTGGCCAGGGTCTGAACTTTATAGGAAGTGTCTTCACTGCCAAAGCACAACTGTTGGATGTTTCGCCACATTTTCAATGCCTTCCCATGAGACTTTTCATTCTGAAATTCTTTTAGTATTCTTTTCTGTAATGCTGCAGGAATAATCACTCGATCGCCGTACATAACTAGATTGAATACACTTCCGAAATTTGTCGGTATTTTTCCCTTATTCCTTTTTTTATGTTAACTAAGAAATCGTTGTCTTACGCCTTTTCTTTTAACATTTCGAGTGTAACCGAAAGCTCCCTAATGGCGTTACACAATGTATTTTTTTTTTTACTTCGCCCTAAAATGTTATTTGTTCTTTTAGCCACGTTTTTAGTTCTCATCAACGTTGCTTTTCCAATTTTTCCACGTATGATCAACAAATCTGAGCCAGAGTGAAGTTACAATTTAATATTTTTATTTTATATTCTTACTTGCACAAACTTTCAAATATTTTTATCTTCGTCACTTTTAACAATTTTTATAAAGCTTTGTTTTATTATATTTTAACTCTTCCATGTGTACCTTTGTGTCCAATTAAAACACTTTTTCATTTTATATGGACAATCTTTGTACCAATGTAATTGCCCGCAACCAAAACACGGTTTAGGAGGGAAATTATTTTTCTTTTGTTTATCAAACTTAGTTGGTGAATTAATTTTCTTTTTGTTACGGATTTTTCTAATATGTGATACTCTGCTTTGTTCAATGTCTCTTGAATCTTGGATAACACTAATAAAACATTGGCAGTCCTCTGCGATATGTTGAGGTGTTAAACCAGGTTCGATCTGTAGTTTATTAAGAACCCTTATTCTGATGTCTGCACTCGTATTCGCTACTAAACCGTGTGCAAAGATAAGGCATTTAAATTGTTAGCGCTCAACTCCGACAACTTGAAATCATCGCAGTGTTTTTTTTTAACTTCGATTGCAAAAGTAGTGTAGTCTTCATCTTCTTTCCTTGTGAAATTTATGTTTCCACCTTTTGAAAAAAAGATACGTCTAAGGGCTAAACAATTTACTTAATAATTGTATCACTTGAACAAATGTAGGGTCGATGGATTTCTGTGACAATATATAATTGACGAATTTTGTATATTCAATTGTACCCAATTTTCTTAATAGCAAACAAACTTTTTTAAATCGATCAAATTCACACAGTTCGTATCATAAATATCTTTGTATCGTCTGAAATACGAAGTTGACATAATTTCGTTTCTAGAGTCGTAATTTAAATTATCGATAGTACTCCAAATAACGTTTTGTGAAAATGCACTTTCATCTTCACCATTTTGACCTCCATTCGATCATTCGTATATTTTTTTCTATTCCTGTTGGGTATGAAGAAACATTTCATCAAATCTTTTTCATTTGCTCCAATTGTTTTTCTTGAGATTTCTCTTCTTGTTCTTGGAATTATTTTTCCTGATCGAAACTTTTTTATTTCTATTTTTTTCTGATATTTCATTTGTTTCCTTTGTAATTGCAGTTGTTTTTCTTGTTGGTGCCTGATAATTTTCAAAATAGAGCTTTTAAATTCATCAATTTTTCGTCAATTTTTCGTCACTTAAAATAGGCTACCGACTTTTCCGTGTATATATATATATTTTATACGGTCGTAGCTTTTCCGACTGGAAGATAAATTATTTACCGCTTAGCAAGATAAAAACATAAGCTCGTTAAAACTTATTTTCGTGTTAAACAATAAAAGAAAAAAATCGACAGATTTTTTGTTGTGTTTTTTCTTCTTTTTTTGTGGTCGAACTTTTTAAAGTTCAAAACCTCGATTTGAAATCCGTTTTCGTCCTACTCAAGAACGAAAACTTTTTCTTCTTTCAATACTATTTTCTGACGTTGGAGTGGTTTTGCTTTGCAGATTTAGCACATCTTGTATGTTAAAATCCAGTGTGGCTTTAACTTCTCGCTGTATTTTTGTAATTAAATTTTTTTCAAGCATACCACCTAAGTCTTTGTTTTCTAAAATTCAACATAAACTAGTTTACTTTCAGCATGCTACGTATGCTTGCAACTGAAATGAACGGGTTTAGTATAACACTTTATCTGGTGTAACACAAAAACTTCATCTAATATTTAAAGTTATCTTTTCAGATTTTAGAATTTAGGCTCAAATAGTATCGCATCTGACACATCGATATTTGATTTTTGCCTAACAATTTTGTCTTTTTTTTTCCCTTCTGGCATGTTTATTTTACAATACCAGTTTGTTTGAAAAAAATTATTCCGGTTAAGAAGATTTTAAAAATGGTGAAACTTTTCAAATAATGAATCAAATAATGTAAGAGAGCTAAGTCTTTGCAGTGAAATTTGGGTGAAATTTGATTAAACTGGGTTTAGCTGTCCGTAGAAAAATGAATGTTTTTTCTGCTAGAAAAAATAACATTCGTTTAATTAGTTTATAGGAGTATTGAAAGGCAAAGTTTTGCAGAACAGCATATCAAGAAAAAAAATAGTGATTTTTAAAATCTTTAATGATTACAAAAGAAATGAATTTTCTTTTCACCCATAGACTTCTCGCCCTTGTCAAAAGTAAAACACCTGTCGAGTTGTCATATTATTAAATACTAGCTGTCCCTACTCGGAATTGTCCGAGAATCTTTTTACTTGCATGAATAATTTACATGATTTAAATAGGATATCTTCGCCTGCAAAAAACGTTATGAATAAATGTAAAAAAGAATTTGCATTCTTAAAAAAATAATAAGTAAGAAATCGGACATTTATTTTTCTCTCCCACTCCATTAAATTAAAGAGTCGGCCATGATTTAAAAATAAGAATAAATGTAAAAAAAAATCATCAGATGGGAGTTGAACTAGGAATCATATCTTAACAGGCTGGCATCTTATCAATTTGACCAGCGTGTTGATGTTATTAATACACAGATTATAAAACATACTATGGAAACGTTACTGAGGAAAATCGCTTATAAAAAAGGAAGAGGAGGGGCGTATTAGAGGTGTGTGAAATTCGAAAAATTGATAAATTAGATTTCTTCAAGATTTCTTCATAATGTTGTTGGTGGCAGGAAGAGTACTTACGAATGTAGGAGGGTTAGTTCCTCCAACTACCTCCATGATGTTAGTAATCAAAACAAAAACTCTTGATTGAATTAAGTATCAAATTCGATTAAATTGATCTGTTGTGGCCTTGCAGGCCGGTAATAATCAAGACAAACACAATGGTATAACTAACAAAAGTGTATAATTAACAAAAATGTATTAGCAGAAGTATGTTACCAGAGTATGTGTCAAGGCGCTTGGGTGATAACTACCGCACTTCGCCTTGCTGACGCTTAGATGTTACTGTATTTATTGTGTCTGGGTAAGTCCATTTATTCCTGAAATAGGTAGATCAGCTTACCCCATAACACGATTGAAAATTACATTTTTGTTTTTCAGAACATTGACTAATATTTGTCAAAATTGACAAAAAGCTATTTAAGTCAAAGAAATCGACTTAATCAGATGAACTCTCTAAGTTAATGGGAAATTGGTAAAATGGATATCTCTAGTTAAGTTAAATCAAATATATTTTAAGCAAAAACTTCGTCCTTCTTCCTGCATGCATCAAACAACTAAATAAAAATTAATAATATTACTATTACTTCTCATTTGAACTTCTTACACCACTGATTACAAGTAATCTCTCAGTAATAAAAAAAAAGAAGCTTATTTTCACTCATTTTTAAAACGCTGGAAAATGAATGAAAATAAACTTACACAAAATTCTAGTATTTGCTGTCCCCTTTCAGTCGTGGATGGATTGATCTCCCCTCAGTATTTTAATCCTCCCAGACTTTTTGTAATGCCAATAGAGTATTTGCTTGATGGCAACTTATATTATTGTTCTCATATATCGTCTCAGTTCTCTTGAACTCAACTCAATATGCTCTATCTCTCCTGGTGGCGTTTGGTCTCACTGCCATTTTATTCCAACTCACCTGTTGTTGGTCAGTGGCAATTTGTTACGTGGCGGGTTGGTTTATACGATTTTTCTTAATATACCAGATTTCATCAGTTATATTGGTTGGATGATGCCGGTCCGAATTCTGATTCCAATTTATTTTAGTTTTTCTTTTTTTCGGGACTGTTTCTAGTTATTGATATTGCTGTAGTTTTCATGCTCTGTAGCCCCCTAAAGCTGCTGCTGCTGTTATTATTATTATTATTATTATTATTATTATTATTATTATTATTATTATTATTATTATTATTATGTACTCACTAGGAGTTATCACACAAGTCATCATCAGTGATTTCTCACCGATAACAACCGGTGGTGTTCCCTGGAGTGTGAGTGACAACAAGTCTCCCCAGATTTCAAGTACTCTCCACCTCTTTTCGTTAATCACCGTAAATGACGTTGCGGTATCGCAACAGCCGCCTACCATTGATTTTTCACTGTTAACGACCATTGGTCTCCTTTGAGATTTGAGTGGCAATAAGCCTCTCCAAGGTCCCAGTACTCCCTACACTCTTCCAGTGGAGGTCTGGTTAGTGCTCTCCCTCCTCGGTCTTCCCATCCTCCTTAACCCTTCACAACTGTTTTATGTGGTATCAGCCGAGACTGGTGCTATCACTTTTTTAGGGTGGAGGGGGACAGTTTATGAAGTTTCTTGCAGTTTCAGTTCCCTCGGTTTATGTGATAGTGTTCTTCCTGTTGTTTTGTTTTCTTCCTATTGTAACTTCCATGTGACTAGTTACCATTCGTAGCTTATGCGGGTTGGTTTCCGCATTCAGAGATTTTCCTTAAGATTGCAGGTGTTTTGATCATTTGTGGGGTCTCCGTGATCCCTTTGATTCCAATTTCTCTCAGTAATTTTTCCAGTTTTTTGGGGGACTGTTCTTAGTGCTCCTACTATCGTTGATATTATATTGACTTTCTTCATGCTCCATATCTCTTTCGATTCTCTGACAAGTTCCGTGTATTTGCTTCATTTTTCCGTCTTCTGGAACGTGACTCTTTGATGTAGTATATGGAAACATTAGTTGTAGCAGTAATTAACTGTATTGTACTATATTTACTTTGTGATTAAATGTATTTTTCTTTGGTGGTAAAATTATACTACAGAGGTAAATTGGTTGAAGCTGAGCCAATCAAAACCTTTGGCGGAGTGATACAAGTTACTGGACTACTTAGACCAGAGAACAGAATCAAAAAACAGAGACTGTTCCACGATTTTCTGCTGTCAAGATGACAACTCTTTGAAAAGACACATTCCTATAAATCTCCGCAGGAGGATAAACTCAAAATAACTTTCCACGATTTCCAACTGTTCTTGTTTGTAAAGATGATTCCAATGTTTTACCACAAATAAAAGGAATTATGTTTTATAAGAGATTGCCTCGTTATATATCATTATTTATGACTTCTGAGGCAATAGTTTTACTAACACTTACAGCAATCTTTTTTTATACTAATGGGTCACCACTTATAAAGGCCAAAAGCCATTCGAGGATAAGGGCTAACGAGATTGTCAGTTGGATGCTGGACTATGAGAGGGTTGAAAACGATAGACTGAAATTTGATTACTTAAGATGATGGCTTGACAAGTGTTTGTTGACATCGGACTTGAAGACGACCATGTTACAGTCCACAGGGAAGCAATCCAGCGACAATGTGTTCCACAGATGGGAGATTTTTGGAAAGAAACTTTGTTCATGGAAACTGCATTTGGTTTTAGGTGCACAGGAGAAAAAAAAAGGAAAGTTTTTTGCAGTGGCGGTAAATAGTCGAGTTCTTGCTGTGAATGTTTTATAAGAAGGGGCAGGATTTAGAGCTCGGTAGAGCACCTACTATGGAAATAGTGATATAGTAGAGGAAATCTAGCAACGTCTCTTTTGTGGTAAGGGGGTTGTAGGGAGGAGTTGTGATTGCATGGTCAAGTTCAAAACTAAAATGTGTTGTGAGATTTTTGTTAGCTGCTGAGAGAGATTATTATAGAATTGATGACCACAGACTATGCGGACATTTCCATAGAAGCTGTGGCTGACAACAAAGCAGCAGATACACTTCATCCAAAGTCGGTTGATATTAAATGCGAATGGATTAATGTTGGCACAATGAGGAACATATTATGTAAGGAATAAATAGCCAAAGTTCAATTGATTCTTGGAGAAAACATTATTGCTAATTTACTTACTAAACTTGAGGTCTTGTGGTTTAAGTTACTGAAAACTATCTAAAAATGACAAACTAGCAAGCATCGTTTGAAGTTTACCTTTTTCTATTTGCGTGTGTTTGTTTCCTTATAAAAAACTATTATTGCATATAATTGAACGTGGATAGAAGAAAGACTGTTGGACATTCATGACTGAAACTCGGTGGACAAGTCAGGCATAGACGGAAGTTTATTTGTAGAAAATATTGTTGGATTAAAGAAAGGATTGCGAATTTTATTAACGATTTCATTGGTGGCATTTATTAGTGGGAGAGGAGGAGGGGGTCACCCTATAATTCTTTTTTAAAGAATTTGTGAAAACCTCTTAACCAGAACTGGCTCCAAATTGTATACTCTCAACACAAAACTATGTATTTCTTCTTTTGAAAAGTTGATTCAAATGTATCAAAAATCCAAAAATATATACATAAGAATTAGTGATGGGACGATTCATCGGAATCGAAAATATCGGATCGGAACTTTTTACGGTTTCAAAATCAAAATCGGAATCGGAAAAATTTTAGCTTAATTTCTGATTCCAAAAACGATTTAAAAAAATGTTAGTTGTTATCGTTTTTGTTTAAAACTTAATTTTCCATTGCTGGTCCAAATGAGGAAATGATAAATATTGATTGATTTTAAACGACCAGTAAAACTAAGGTCATAATAATATCTAAATACAATCTAAATTTATTACCAAAGCGGAAGTTAGGTTTTCGGTCGAGTTTGTTATCTATTCTAAGGCGGAGGTTATGTTTTTAGTCAAGTTTATTTGTCACTATATATTTAGAAATTTTAAAATATCGGAATCGATAATTGTATCGGAATCGATAAAAAAGGTGGAATCGTCTCATCACTAATAAGAATGTTATTTTGTGATGTCATATGTTTGTTGGGAATTGAAATTGGAAAGGAAATGAATAGCATGGGTGGCATTTTTTGAGGTTCGTCTTAATTCTAATTTGAGATTTTGTGAAAAGCCTTCAACCAACACGAGCTTCAATTTTGATATTCTCAACATAAAACTATGTATTTTTTTTCTTC
Source organism: Sepiola atlantica (assembly GCA_963556195.1). Lineage (NCBI taxonomy): Eukaryota > Metazoa > Mollusca > Cephalopoda > Sepiida > Sepiolidae > Sepiola > Sepiola atlantica. Next base: position 20,016,611 of record OY744525.1, on the reverse strand, counting down.
AGGTTGAATTAAATGTATCAAACATCATGAGATATATACATGATATTGTTAATTTGTCATGTGATATGTTTGTTTGAAATTGAAAACGAACAGCATAGTTCTAATAGGATGGGTATATCTGAATTCTAATTCTTGAATTTATTAAAAAAAAATCTTAACCACTCGGCACTGTCTGCAATTTTGATATTCTCATCATAAAGCTATGCAAATATTCTAATGCAATGCCAGTTGTTCAGCAGAAATGTTTTCAAAATTTTAAGCCGATCCATTTGAAAAAAAAATGTCCGAATAATGAATGAGCAGTGAATCTCTCTATTGTGCAATTCCAGATTTGTATCTTTGCTGAAAGAGAACTTAATGAGATTTAAAAGAGAAACGAAATAGCTAGAACTGCAGCTGAAAGGCAAAGTCATTAACATTTTAATGCAGAGAATTTCAGTGTTAATTATTTACTCACGTTTGAACTGAATAGTGATTAGTGACTCTATTGAATAAGATCAGTGTGAATCGAGGAAATCAGCGGATGGTGCCTACTAGCAGATCTACACAGCATTGCTCGGGTGTGAAATTTGTAGCATTTCAATATTTGTTGAATATCGGATCTGAGGTACCAGACATGACATCTGGTTAGAAGAAATAACACCCAGCTGATTGATGCAGACACACCCACCTGGCCGGAAGTATAAATATCCGACGATTTGATGCAGAGACACTTGCAAAAGAAAACCTGTGGATGCAGCTGATAAAAATACATCCCTATATGTATGAAAGAGGAAAGTTCCCCTGCTCAGATTTTGGAAAGGGAGTCAGGTACAATTCAATTTTTTGTGGTACCTGCAAGCATTGGGTACACAAAAAGTGCAGTGGGATTACTGGTAATTTGAGATAGGATAACCAGTTTGTATGTAAAAAATGTAAGACAATGGAAACGGATGAGAACTCAAATGTGGATGGCAAAACTATTGAGGTTGTCGAGAAATTTTGTTACCTTAGTTATACCATAGGAGCACAGGATGGAGCAAGTTCTAGTGTGATTGCAAGAGTTAGTAGTGGATGGGAGTAAGTTCAGTGAACTTCTGCCATTACTAACCAGCAAAGCATCACCACTGTCGAACAAAGGAAGAGTCTATCAGGCATGTGTACGCAGTGTGATGATGTATGGAAGTGAAACCTGGCCAGTAAGGGTTGAAGACATGTGTTGCAAAGAGAGAAATAATATGAGACTGATACGATGGATGTGTAATGTGAGTCTTAAAGATAGGCTTAGTTCTGATGACGTCAGAAGAGAGATTAAATCTGGGCAATATAAGATGTGATGATATAGCAACGTTAAAAGAAGGGATGAAAGTTGTTGGATTAATAAATGTAGAACAGTTGAGATAGCAGGTTCAGTTCAAAGGGAAAGAGGGATAAATAAAGACCTGTCCAGGGATAGATTAGTTTGGAAGACAATTTCTTAAAGCCGTCCAATGCATGCCAGCATGTAAAACGGACGTTAAACCGATGATGATGATGATGATGATGATGATGATGATGATGATGATGATGTCTCGTAAGGGTTGTGGCTACATTGAGTGCATAGACAAAATCTTGAAATTGGTGTTGCAGTTGGAGATGAGTGTGTATCCAAAAATGTTATATTAACCAACCCGAATTAAGATCGGTAGAAAGCAGCTGGCTAGCAAATTCGAGAGATCAATTTCCATCAGCTCGTGTGCACTCTCCAACCCCCCCCCCCACCACTCACAGACTTTTCTCGTTTGCTACAACCGAACAATAATTATATACCATTATAATAGAGAATGGTAGTTTGCTTGAAGCATTGCTGGGAATAGTAGTAGTATGTTTGTAAAAGCCTGTGGTCAATGCAAAGTCCCGGGTAGGATGTAAGCTGGAAAGAAACAAAAATAATAAATCGAAATCGAAATGGGACTTACTATTTATTTTTTCTTAAAATCTTACATAACAGCAAGTGTGGTGTTAGCTGTTTGTGTGTGGTCCGGATGATTATTAAAAATCATTTATTTAATATTTCGGGAAAAAGAAACTTCCCTTTGTCAAAAATAATAAACGCCAGAGGAAAACTCTGTCTGTGCATAGAATCTACCAAAATGGATGCCAGAAGACAGCGTAGGAGCAAACCAGTCCCGCAGAGAATAGAAATTAATAAGTTTTAAAAATATGTGTGTAATATTGGATAAATAATAGGTATTGTATGGCGATCGATTAACTGTTAGTTTTGATAAAATATATTTTTATTTTTATTTTTTTATTTGTTTCTGTGTGTTGTTTTATTTTCGTATTTTTTTTTCGTATTTAAAAAAATCTTTTTGTTTTAATATAAACTAAAGTAAATACTCTGTCATTTTTAAATATTCTACATTTTATTAAATTTATTGATTATCATATATTCAAAAAGTATTATTAATTGTGAGTTTCATTAAATTAGTTTATCGAATTAATGTTACTTATTATAGGATAATATCATTATTAATGATTCTAGTATATATATATATATATATATATTATTGTTTATTTATTTATTTATTCTTTATTTTTCCATGTTGTTTTTATTTCTTTATTTAATGTTTATTTAAAAAAAAAAAATTATTTATTTATTTATATATATATATATTTATTTATTTATTTATTTATTCTTTATTTTTCTTCTTGTTTTTATTTCTTTATTTAATGTTTTTTTATATTTATTTATTTTATTTATTTATGTATTCATTTATTTATTTATTTTTTTTATATTTGTATGTTATTTGTATACATTTTATATGTATTTAGATTAATTAATTTATAATGCCCGGTTACGAGGTGAATTATTTTGGTGGGGTAGCAGGAGTAGGTTGCTTATGGTTTTTGGTTGTTAGGGGTTGTAATTCTCATGTGGTTTAATGGATGTGGAGATGGGTTTTCATATGGGAAGGGGCCTACTTGATTGTTTGGGTGTGAGATGACTTAATATAGGAGATAAGTAATGAGTGAAATGGTGGAAATGGAATATAATGAGTGTTAGATATGAGGGTTGGTCAGTGGGTGAGAGGGTAGATTATTATAGAATGAATCATCATCATCATCATCATCATCATCATCGTCATCATCATCATCATCATCATCATCATCAGTTTAACGTCAGTTTTACATGCTGTCATGCATTGGACGGCTTTAAGAAATTGACTTTCAAACGACCCTATCTCTGGACAGGTCTTTATTTATCCCTCTTTCTCTCAGGTCCATTTTTATCACTTCCTCTTATGTTTTCCTTACCCTTCCCCTGTGAACTGAACCTGCTATCTCAACTGTTCTACATCTATTGACCCAAAATTTTTCATCCATTCTTTCAACATGGCCATACCATTAAAGTCTACTCTTCTAAACACATCTTCCCATACTGTCCAGATTTAATCTTCTGAGGTCATCAGTACTAAGTCTGTCCTTAAGACTCACATTACACATAAATCGTATCAGTCTAATATCGTGTGGTTGAAGATTGTGCAACCTTTGCTTCACTATAAACCCCATCATTATGCAGGCACCCTTTTAGGAGGTATCTATTGTCTCTCTAGATAGAAAGAGGTCAATCAGTTATCTTGCTTCAGACATTTTTTAGAATTCATCGGACATATGTAGTTACCAACCATTAATCTATCAATCTCGTCCATTTTTATTGCGTTTGTTTTTAGCTGAGCCTTTGTCAACTTTCCAATGCGATCAGCGATCAGAATATGAAAGAGTCATCGTGAACTTAAAGTGTGTAGCAGCCATTTTGTTTTTCAAAGATTTCTGCTGCTACTTTCATTTAAGTTCAGTATGAATCTTTGATGGTCAGATCTGAGAGTTGATATCACTCGAAGAGAGGAAATCTGTCCTAAAAAAAGATTGGAAGAGGTTCAAAGCTAATTGGATATAACATTCTCTTGTCGAAGGCAGAAGAATGCAGCTGAAAAACAAGAGACGAAAAACAAAAACAAAATGACAATATCAAATCTGAATAATTTATCAAGTAATCACAATGCCTGTACTTCACACAGAATAAGTTTTTTTTAGCTATAAAATCAGATTTGGCTTTAAATTGGATTTCAGTTGTATGATACAAGACAGCAGAATATATATATATATATATATATATATATATATTTGTGTTTATATACAGAATATATATTTTTAAGATATATATCCCTTATTATATCATGCAAATTGTTTCAGATTACAAGCTCAATGCAACCAATCAATATATATATATATATATATTTGCATTTTAGCCTGAAGATTCCCCCCGGGGATGACACGCGGGAGCCTCTGTGTAGCTTAATTGCCATAAATATATTTCATAGCTTACTACCTAGCTCTACTTATGTATCGAGCACTGTTGAAGTAAATACTGAAAATTGATACATAAAAAATTATATCTCTTTATAAAAGTTTATGTGGATACATGAAATACTAATATATTATATATATATATATATATATATATATATATATATATATATATATATATATATATATATATATAGTGTTTGAAGGGTTTTGTTTTTCATAGGGGTTACACCTATAAAACTACAGTGTTTATAAGATAGTGCTCAATAAGAAGTAGCGATGTATTTTAGTATAACTTTCTATTTATGCAAACATTTTGGCTACATATGTGCATACATGTTTCAGCTATGATCTTATTTGAAGTCTACCATCATTAGGTTACTGACAGAGAAGACTCTGAAAAGTCTTTGTATAAATAAAAATTTATACTTATATATATATATATATATATATATATATATATAAAACACCATGTCTAGCCACACTGAGGCACCGTGACACGGCGAAACAGTTGCCTATGAATGACATATATATACAAGTTCTACCTACCTGGCGTTGCTCAGGTTTCTGTTATTAATAATTGATTAAAATGTCCGACTTCTTTACTACTTTTGTCAGTTCGAAATTGATTTTGAGTCCTTTAAACTGTCAATTAGAAGTCAATTTCTGTTGTGAATTAAAGTTTGTAGACCAAAAGTCTAGCATTATGGTTGATTTGTGCTTCTAAACCAAAGGAAGGAACACATTACCTCTCCCACCCCCATCCGCCACCCAATAATGTTTGTGAAAATAACAACAACCAAAATGAGGACAACCGTCTGAAACATGTAAATACGGTAAACTAGCTGGCTTCGTCCACTTGCTATTGCTCTTTAATTTACTTTGTATTCACTACTTGAAATCGATGAAACGAAACTAATTGATAAGAAAAAGAAACAAAACTACTGCTATTGCTACCTCAAACATAAGCTTTCGCTCTTTATCTCTTTCTCTTTCCCATTAATTCACATACACACAGATACAATACTACTACTACTACTACTCCTCCTCCTCCTCCTACTACTAATAATAATCATACTAATTATACTACTACTTATAATAATAATTATGATAATAACAAGCAGGGAATATTTTTGTGTCTATATTAAAAGTAAAGGAAACTCTTTACTTTTTCATTATTATCAGTTATTATTAAGATCAAGCCCCCCCCCCCTATTCTTTTGCTCAGAAAAATTTAATTAGCATATGTGATTATTGAAGCGAGCCGGCCACACATACGTTCACTTTTATTATATAGATAACAACAGTAGGAGTATAGTGGCAGTTGTTCTCTTAAACTTTGAAGAATGTTTCGCTCCACTACAATTGGTCATCATAAGTGAATGATAGATGCGTAAAGTGATTAATACATTTCGAAAAGTTGATCCCGAAACTATGAGTTTTTGTTTGTTAACAGAATTGCACGCCCAAAGCGTTTTTGTAGGACCTGTAAGAGATGCAGTGTCAGTTTTGAGTAATGCTGAGAACTGAACCCAATCTTGACCAAGACATTCTTCTAAATCATCAGGATGAAATGAAACCCGATTCCTTTCTTGAATGCGAGAGCCTTGAAGATGTAAGGCCTGTGCCGACCACAACATCCGGCACTATATTAATTCGAAACTGCTAAAACTCAGTCAGGCTACGACAGAATTTTTGCCAGATAATCATGTTATGTCATTATTCATGATTTTATCATTATGCAGATATGTGATTTGAAGGTGTTATTGATTGTAAATGCGAGGGTTCCTATTTATTTGCCTCCTCACGAGGTCAGAGTAAGACACAATGTCGGTTTTTAATGTGGAGTAAAATTAAGCTCCCAAAAGAGCTCCCCCTCAGTCTAGAAGGATTTCCTCTTCATTGCCCGAGGAAAGATGAAGCATAGTATCAGAACAGATACTACACTTTGCTCCTAGCCGAAAGGACAAGAATAATAGATGAAAATAAAACAACCTCTCCCAATCTATAATAAAGATCAATGTACATTTATTTTTATACTAGCAGGACTCGGTGTCCCGGCACTTCCCGGGGAAAATATAACGGACTGATTGTTAATTTAGCAAATGAATCTGCTCAATGAATACTACTTTAGTCACAGATGAGTGTTAAAAAAATTCCTTTTTTTCTAAATCTGATGCATTTTTTGTTTGTTGAAGGGGGGTCTAGTTTTTAAGGCGAATATGTGTATTTTCGTAACTTAGCCACTTGGACTTAGGGTTAGTGGTAAAAAATATGATTAAATGCCCTCAAAAGTTAGAATTCATTATTTCCGTTTTCACATGTAATCACCTAAAAAAGCAGAATCTCATGTTTTAAGCGTGGTGGTAATTAGTGGAGGGTGAAAATTTTAGTAATTATTTTTGCTATAGGAGATAAATCTGATGCGTTTTGAAGTGGGGGTGTAGTTTTATTAGGCGAGTACGTGTATTTTCCTGACCTTGCCACTCGGATTTAATATCACATTTTTTTTTTAACCAGACATGCTTTTTATTATTTTAAATATAAGTAATTTACCTTTCCGGTGACCCCCCCCCCGTCTCCCCTAAAAAAAGAAACCATACTGTACTATGTTTGCAATTTGGTAAAAATTACAATGTATTTTTTCCTAATGTGTGGGTAATATACTACTTGACTATTAAAATGAATAAATACTCCATGACAGCACTGTTTAGAAAATAAATTTCGATGATTTAAAAACAATAACAGTCGATGCTAATTACTTGATTCTATTTAAAAAAACAATAACATTTGATGATAATTAATTGAATCCATCACGAATACGCAATAAGTTTTTATAAAAGAATACAGAGCATTAGACTACAGTTGTTTTCTACAACAAAAAATATTTAAATTTAAAAAAATCTAGCACCTGCAAATCAATGAACTCACCATGTAGATTATGTTTAAATGAAAAACTGGAAATTATCCGTTTTAAAGACAGAAATAAACTCCTAAATAGAAAACAAGAGACGTCTATCAACTGTAAACATAGTAGACTCTACCTCCTTAGCAACCCACATACTCCACCTTAACCCCGCACTAACCCCCCACATATTTAAAAATGAATCATTACATTTAACACCCCCCATTATACACTACTTCAAAACACATTACAACCCCTTACCCACCCACCCAAATTTACCACCCAACCCCACCCCCAACAAGTCTCGATGAATCAATATATAACCACCCCACTAAACCATCAATAACATCAAATCTCTAAGTATTACCTATAATTCTCAGCCTTAAAAACCTCTCAATCATACTACCAATTCTACCATAATCATCTCCCACCTAAACCCATAACTGTGATAGCTATTAACTCTGATATCACTTAGATTAATCTAATACCAATTACTTAATCCTTCGATTACTATCTTGAACACTTAATTATTGACTGGTGCTTAGTCTTTATTATTGGTAGTAGAACTATAAAAGCTTACCATTACTTGTAGACTTATTTTTCCCACTGACTTCACAAGTAACAGGATTATAATAATAATAATAATTATTATTATTATTATTATTATTATTATTATTATTATTATTATTATTATTATTATTATTGATACTATTGTCACTGCAACTATCGTAGGTACTATTGGTTTTATTATTATTATTGTTGTTTTTATTAATACTAAAGATAGTAACACCATTAAACTTCTTTATATAGTAATTTTACTAGTATTAATTTTAGTTTAATATAATTACAATTAACAAATATTATCACAACAAAATTCACTACCGTTACTGAGCTCATTATAAAAGCCATAAATAATTATATTGAAATAGAATGCAAAAATAGCAATTAATACCCTAAATTAAAATTATCAAACATTTTTATCTACACGATAACCACCTATTACAACAGAAAGGACAGTTATAACTTTATAATTTTATTCTTATTATTAAATTAAACCCACCCTGCCCTCTGCCCCGGTTGGAATTGAGGTCACAATTGCCCAGACACTAAATACCACCCCACGAAACTTCCTGAAATATCACCTGTTGGGGCCCCCTCCCCCTTTCCTGTCCTCGCTAAAGGCTGAGCCCCGTCTTCGCCCCCCTCCCTCTTATGCATCTTCAATTTTCGGTTGAGGTTGAATTAAAAATTTTAGGCATTTAAATTCCGTTGACGCCTGAAGAATTGGGGTTCATTATGAACGCTAATGAAACAATATATATTTTGTAGCAATAATGGAATAATAAAATCACCAACAAAAATATATTTTGCTCTGAATTTTCATTGAGCACTCTCATAAACCCGGTTTCAACTTCCTTCGGATTTATACCCCCTGGATATTTGTAACAAGTTAATTATATATATATATATATATATATATATATATATATATATATATATATATATATATATATATATATCCGTCCCCTCACACAAAAGCTAGCAAGTAAAAAAAAACTGCAAGATAATACAATTTCAAGTGTTTAGGAGAAAGCAAATAGCAAGTCAGACCATACCACTTAAATGAATTCGGAAAGAAACCCTTCAATCGATTTCCAGTTGGAAATGTTTTCTTTCTTTTTTTCCATTTCTTCTTTCTATACCGATTGATACATTTTTTTTCGTTAAAACATTTTGTAGTTTGAGATATTTTCTTTCTTTCTTCTTTCTTTTTTTAAAAAAACTTTACCGATTTAGACGTTATTTTATATAAATAGGAATATCAGTGCGAACACTGGCGAAGTAAATTTATTTCCATCATTTTTAACGGAGGAAGTACAGTCAAAATAAAATAATTAGGAATCTATAATAGTGTGCAATTGTTTTTAACGCTTGCTTTTTAAAAGCATTATGTACAGTAATCATCTCGTTTCTTTCTCAATATATAATAAACAATGCATGTTAATAATATGCATTAATGATAGATTCTGTTTTGAATGACATCTATCATAAAGTTTACTTGGATTGTATCAGAAATGTTAATATCAAAAGAAGACAAAGTTTTTTAACGGTTCAGAATTTAAAAAAAAATGTTTAAGAATATGGCAACATATGTTTGAGAAATGGTAAATTTTATAGCTACTAACAATACTGGATTTAAAGTGCCTGCAATATCTTGCTTGTCGAGCAGCAATTTGTGAAAGGGAAAAAGTGCATGTTCTGTGTTGTGGGTTTTTGAAGGTGTTGGTAATTTGCATGCATGGACACCGTTTTAAAAGACGAGATGCGATGACAGTGAGGCAAACGGAAAGACGAGGTGGTGCAGATGAGCATTTTGGTGGTTTCTTTTTATGATTGATCATGTTTTTTTTTAATCATAATTCACCCCAAACAAGGCAAGTTGCCACTGTAGACGTAAGGGGCTACTGAGTATTAGGGTGACAGTTTTGGGGACTATCCTAAATTTGGAGCTGTGCAGCAAGATATCTGTTCACATTAGTTTTTAATTTTTGCATGTCGATACAGTCGAGAAAACAGGAAGCAGGGAGGGAGTTCTAGAGGCTGGCAGCATGAGGAAAGAAGCTATTGGAGTAGGAGGCTCTCCGGCATCTGGGGACCTCCACGGTAAATGGATGAGACTTAGCTGATTGTCGGGTTGGTCAAGTGTATTTACGCCGAGGGGGCACCAGAGTAGCAAGTTCATCGGAGCACATTCCATTGAAGTGCTAGTAAAACAAGCACAAGGATGCAACATTGCGGCGATGGGACAGGGGCTAGAGCTTGTAGGATAGTGAGGGACCTATTAAATTAGCTACTCTTTTTTTAACCTTATCTAAGAGGGAGAGACTAATGGATGGTGCACCAGCCCAGATGTGGCAACACTACTCCATGCATCGGCGAATGGTGGCTTTGTAGAGATAAAGGATAATGTTAGGTGTGAGAAGTTACCTTACACGGTAGAGGGAGCCTACTTTCTTTGTAGCAGTCTTGACAATGTCTTTAATGTATTTGTTCCAATTTATGTTACCTGTGAATGTTAGACCGAACAGTTTGAACGTTGGACTCTCAGGTAGGGTGTTATTTGCCATGGCAATCGGTGGTTGAAGAGGTTTAATCTAAATACTAGCATGGGTATCCGGTGTTGCTCGAGGACCATCGACAATAAAATAGAAGAGTTGAACAATGTAACACTTTTCTTTAAAAATATTTTGAATATTACAAAAACATGTGTCCTTATTCTATTCAAAGCAATGCTGAAGAAAATATATTAGCTTTGTAGGAGTCTCTTGTGTAGTTTCTGACTTTTAAGGTGGACACACAAACAGACAACTGCTTTTTATATAATCGATGACTGGTGTTATCCTTGCGCCTATGTTAGGCGACAATGGACTCCTAATATCTCATATTTGGCCTTTTCGCTAAGAGCAAGGTGAGGTATCTGTTCTAATGCTACACTTTATCTTTTTTGTCCTCGATTAGGGAAGGAGAAATCATTCTAGATTGAGGCAATTTGAATTTTTGTTCCAATCCAGAATGCCGCAATTTGGGGAGATAGATTTCCCCACATTAAAAACCAACCTTATTTCTTATTCTGTCCTTGTTAGGAGGCAAGTAAATACAGACTTCTGTTATTCAACACCATGTTTCTTTTAAATCATATTGGTAGTTTTGGTTACAAACATACAGGCACAAAAGCTTTATTATATCAGGATTGTAATTAATTTGTATTTTTTGTTTGTTTTATTTATTGGTACACATATGTATATATATATATATATATATATATATATATATATATATATATATAAAGTATTTTATTTAAAAACTATACATTACAGTGTCTGTAGGGTGTACCGAGGTTTCATCGATCTGAACGCATCTGGTGTAGTAGCAGACCGACTCTTCAGTTCCGTTTAGAAGGCAAAGATTTTGAGAAAAAGGAAATAAAAAGCACAAATCACCGGTTCAAGACAAGCGGTGCCCCACTTTTTATGT
>OY744525.1:19990342-20000342 GCA_963556195.1 Sepiola atlantica | reverse complement strand
AGTTGAGATTAAAACAGTTCAACTCAAGCAGCTTGAAAAAAAAAATGGAGGTTAATCATGATTTGTGCTGCTTTTGTGTTAGTGAGATTGTTTCAAATGAGTTAATACGATTTAAATTTCACCAAAATTTTTATTGATTCAACATTAAGTTTGGTCCAGTAATTTTCAAAACATACACAAGACATCTAATTACACATCTGAGTCATTGGAAGATACATACAACTCGGCACACGTGTGAGAGGTAGAAAGATGCAAGATGTTCAGAAATATTTGCTTGTATAGATAATAAAATTATGGGGGAAGAGTTGATAAGTGTAGCTACTTTCGTAAATATTTATATTTCTCAAAATTGGATGATGTAAATATTGTTTTCATGAAAAACATGTTTTTAGGATTTATTTTGGATATTTATATTTAAAAGTTTGTTTATATATGTGTAAACACGCATGGACACATGCATTTTATGAGATGAACATATTTGAAATAAACTTTTTAAAAAAATTGATTTTTTTAAAAATCAAAGTGAAACTGATCATATGGCACTCACAACTTCACAAGTTCAAATGAAGATACATTTTTTTACCATGTATGCTCGGTCTCTCACTCTCTCTCTCTCTCTCTCTCTCTCTCTCTCTCTCTATATATATATATATATATATATATATATATATATATATATATATATATATATATATATATTGATATTTGGAATTTAGTCACGTGACTGTTACAGATTGTAATTTTGTATCATTCTTCAATATGAAAACAAAGAGAACAGATACTCATTTTGAGACCTGAGGAAATCGAGCTTATCAAAGCTACGATTGAAACATGTTCTAGATATGTAGCAATGCTATGCTTGTATGAATAAAAAATGTATTATATATAAATAGCTCTATTTATTATTGAGCAATATTATATAAATTCTCCGGATTTTAACCCTGTGGATAAAAATCTTACCTGGAGTACTATATATATATATATATATATATATATATATATATATATATATATATATATATATATATATATATATATATATCTATATATATATATATATATATCTATATATATATATATATATCTATATATATATATATATATATATATATCTATATATATATATCTATATATATATATATATATATATATATATATATATATATCTATATATATATATATATATATATATATATATATATATATATCGAGCAAAGTAGAGGGAGAACCGAAAGTTCCCCTTTTATTGTCTACTACGCTAAGATGTAGGGGAGGGCACCGTTTCTTTTTCTGGATTGCTCCACTTACCATTGATCCTCACCATATAATGATGAGTGTTTAGCAAGAGGGGAATAAAGTACCATTTTTAAGTCTTTAGTATGATTCGACCAAGAATTGAACTCCTGGATCTCAGCCCATTAGCGAACACTCTAATCAGTATGCTAAACGTTTCTTCTCTGTAAGCGGAATGAACGTTTTTTTTAATTTGAAAAGGGGAGAGTTTATCCCAAAGTATGAAAATATTTTCAACAATGCCAGATTCTATTAAGAGTAAGTGAAAAAAAAATACTGAACCAGTATGTAAAAGATTTACTGAAACATAAATAGATAAATATTTTTTGAGGAAAAATATTGCATATATTGTCTTCAAATATATATATATATATATATATATATATATATATATATATATATATATATATATGAGAGAGGAAGGATGAAGGTAATCCGACGTAATGGGAAATAAAAAAGGAAAACCAAAAATGATGTTTTTTTTTTATATATTCATCAACGTTTCGTCTTTATTTGTAAGACTTCCTCAGGATGATAATTTTAAGAAAAATGTCATGCAAGTACGTGAGAATATTGGGTTGACATGATGGGTTGAAGAGAAAAAGTAGTAGCCACTACTGGGTGCACATGGACCGAGGTCCGGGCTTAGTGAAGTCAGTAGCATGGACTGAAATTAATGAGGATGGTTCTGAAATTATCCTCACTGAACAAAATCTTAACCTAGATCATGGCTAACCTCTATTTTTCTCTTCGCTCTCAGTTATACTCACATACAAGTCTCTGCATACACACCCATACCCCCCACACACATTTTCATTCACCACGAATCCCAACCTTTTAACTTACTCATTCCACACATTCTTGACATAGCCGCTGGTCAAACATTACTACTCTCCCCCCCAAAAAATTTCACACCTAACTACAACAAAATCTCCCCTCTCCCCCTCACCCATTTCACCCTTTCGACTATTTCTCTCACACTCTTACCCACCCTCCCACTTTCAAACTACCTTCATTTTTTTCAAATCTTTTCTAAAACCATGACATTACCCACATACCAAAATCACAGAGCCTCCCACCCCCTCTCTTCTTTCCCCACCCCTCCACTTCTTCACTCACTGCTATCCACATTATTTCCGCTCACCCCCGCCCCTCCACTTTTTCACTCAAAAACATCCTCATTCCATGCTACTGACTTCACTAAGCCCGGACCTCGGTCCATGTGCACCCAGTAGTGGCTACTACTTTTTCTCTTCAACCCATCATGTCAACCCAATATTCTCATGTACTTGCATGACATTTTTCTTAAAATTATCATCCTGAGGAAGTCTTTCAAATAAAGACGAAACGTTGATGAATATATAAAAAAACATCCTTTTTGGTTTTCCTTTTTCATTTCCCATATATATATATATATAAAGTCAGGTTCAATTTATATTCCAATAACGATGTTTTTATTTTATTATTTTCATTTTTTCACATTTCCAAAAAACAATATTTCTGTGAGAACTATTTTTTACGGTCCGTTTCATTTGCCGTGAGCCAAACAACATTTTTATGTCAATATAGTCTTTACAACACTACAAAATCATCAGAAAAAGTTCTTGGATTGAAATGTCTTGAAAAAAACCTACACTATACAGTGGTTCATTTTTGGACGAAACCAAATAAAAAACAAAGAAAAGAGCAAACTCACATGTGGGGGAACCCACTAGTACGCCATTTTGAATTTTTCAGTTCAGAGCTAGTACATTCTAAAAGTTGTGTGGACATTTGTAGATTTTAATTCAGTAATATTTCTTAACATAGTTAATAAATTCTATAAATTATTTATAAAAATTCGAATTCACTTGAGGGTCATTTTTTACTTTCGTAAAGTTACATCAATTAGCCTTCAAATGCCTATTTAGGTCATTTGGATACGAAACTAACTTCAGAGCTGATCTCTTTTAAGTTCATCAGTTGAGAGCTAGCTATATACATTCAGCCATCAATTCAAGCAACTATTAAGATTGTTATACTTTGGTGTTTTGTGGAAGATGTTTAGTATTTATTCATAAACCGTTTAAATTAACACTAAGATAATATAACATTTCTTCACTTAAGTAGTAAGTTTCTATTTAATGCAAAACTAAGAGGGGAGTTTATCCCTTACAACGAAAATAATTTATATTTATCTAGACATGAATCAAAACTCCGAAAGGAGTTATTAAATATTTTTTTTTTTTATTAAAATGTTTTATTTTTAACAGTTTGGCGTTTCTGCGCGCGTGTGTGTGTGTGTGTGTATATATGTATGTATAAACAAAAACACATGTATGCAGACTCGCTTACGTACACAAACCAAAACTAACTGCACACACACACACACACACACACACGCAGACAGAGTGACGATATGGTCATAAAATTTGAAGGGCAAGCATTCTGACCAGAATGTACTCAACCACTACACACCCTAACCCTAACCCTAACGACGGAGTCAAAGTTATCTCGGGTCCTAATCTGGAGAAGCACATAAACATCTAAATTGAAACAAACAACAACACAAAAAAAACGTTTGCTTGTTGTTTTTAAAATCAAGGTCAAAAAGTGATCACATGACACTTTAGACTTAATGAGTTTAAATGAAAACAGCTTTTTTATAAACTCTTTCTCTTACTTTGACTTTTAGACATTGATACTTTGAAGTGGCCAAATCATCTCCATTTTTGTAAACACACACATGGACACACGCATACATTTTATAAAATGTACATGCTTGAAATAAACTTCTAAATTAAAAAAAAGAAATTGAGAATAAAAATACCAAAATAACTTTTCATTTTATTTTTTAATCAAAGTTAAAATTGATCACATGACACTTTGAACTTAACCAGTTTAAATCAAAACACAGTTTTTTATGTAATCTCTCTCTCTCTCTCTCTTTGTCTGTCTAGCTGTTTATCTTTTTTTTTCACTCTCTTTCAACTTTTTATGGTCTCTTTCTCTGCTTCTAATTTAAAGAATTGTAATCACTCAAAGATGAAAAGAAAAAGGAAAGGAAAAGTCAATTTTGGAATTATTCTCATTCACTGGAACGAATTGTTGATGTGTGTGTGGGGGATCGGAGACTGACTCTCCGAAATTAAAATTATTCTAATCATTTTGATGAACATCATACACAATACCTGCTAATTTATTTCAGCGCATGAGTTTTCCTATTTTCCTGTTTTTGTCAAAGATTCCACATTTCATCCGTTAGTTGATCCAAAGAAGTATCTATAAAATATCATACTAGCCTGGTATACCCCCCCACACACATATATATATATATATATATATATATATTGTTAAAGTGAATAATTTTGGTAAGAAATCCGAGTAAGAGAGCTCAATGCAGAAAACAGAGCAAGAATAAAATATAGAAAGAAAAATTCACATAAACATTGTAACTGTCGGAATTATAATTTATTTCGACCTCCTGGACTCTTCAGAATGCTAACGGGACAGCTACATATGTGTATGTGAATTTTTCCTTTCTATATATATATATATATATATATATATATAGGTAGAAGGATGAAAAGGAATTAGAAAAGCGACGGAGGCAGATCTTTTTTCAATTCAGTTGCTCAATGCAAGGTATATTCCGCAAAAAAGCAATTTATTCAATTAATTTTTTCCTTAAGCCAGGCTTAAAAAAAAATAATAATTTAATAAATTGCTTTTTTGCGGAATATACCTTGCATTGAGCAACTGAATTGAAAAAAGATCTGCCTCCGTCGCTTTTCTAATTCCTTTTCATCCTTCTACCTATCTATCTGCTCTATCCGGTATACTGAGCTGTATATTTTTCACAATAGGTTTTACCTTTCCTAAAAGTTCGCTTTAAGTTCTCCACTTTATATATATATATATATATATATATATATATATATATATATATATATATATATATATATATATATATATATATATATATATAAGAAAAGTCAGTCCAATTCATCAATTTAGAACGTTACAGCATTACAACTGACAAATCGATATTTGGGTCTGCCTCGTTAGTTTATCCAAAGAATAATCTGCAAAGGGTCATAATATTCTGATATATATATATAGTGAATGCTTTTATTCAAACATGTACACGGTCTGCTACACTGGCATGTCGATGTTATCGATCTACAGCTCTCAAGAGCTGAGGTCTCATCAGGCAGAAAATTATTTTTTGATCCAACCTGGTTGCTGAATCAAACCCTGTTTGATTCCCTTTGGATTTCTACCCTGTGGATTTTTACCCTACCTGGATTACAATATATATATTGATCTGTTTCAGGACTTACATTGAGACATTTTTTCCCTATAATGTTTTTAAAAAGTGTTTTCGCTTTTGCATTTTCAAGATATTCACCTCTAATAATTAATGAATATTTAATTGTTATTGGTCAGACCTTCTGACGGTAAGAGCGTTATCTTTGAAAAGCCATGGTTTAAATGTCATTTTGTACTTGTATTCCTTGTTTGAACACTTGATGAATGAATAAACTTCGATTTAGTTTGGTAGAAGGCCGGTGACAATTTCTTTACGTTACCATTCAAGAAAACCCAACGAAGCATCATGTTTCGTTTTTTTGGACTTGAAACCGATGGTATCATGTTGATTTCATCTTCTGTAACATATTTAATATATATATATATAAAGAAAAGTCAGTTGGATTCTTGAATTTAGACGCTATAGCACTGCAACTGACAAAGTGATTTACGGAAATTTCCAGTGTGTATTCTTTACAAAAAGAGGAATTTTAATTGATTTCATCGATTACATACTATATCCGGCCGAATATTTCTTTCGTTAACAGAATTTTCCATATACTCACAGTTTAGTTTTATTTGATAATCAACAGAGATGATTATCCAATGAAATTACGGTAATTACTGCATTTGATACAACTTCAAAATGTAAATGACGTATACATCGTATATTATAGTATTTCGGTCAAAGGTTTTCCTCTGATAAATAATAAAAATTTAAATACATAAAAACAAAACATTTGATTCGTACATGGCGACCTAAACTTTCGTTATTTTACACGCTAACAAACACGTTTTACATCGCAAATCGAACAACTTAACGTAAGTCAATAAACTAATGATTAAATGATTAACGTAAGTCTATTAAATAATTATTTTCATTTTTGGTGGGCTGGCATCAAACGTTATTTTCATTGGTTTCAAACAAACCGAAATCGCCAGTGTTATCTTCTCCATAAATTAAACCATTCCATGCAGTTAACTATTTATAAATCCGATTGGACAACAAAATACAGATTTGACAACATTACGTTTATAATGAATATTCATCGTTTTATAATATTTGTATTAAGTAATTAGTTTTTTTTACCAAACGATGCAGTAAAAAATCATATTTAACTTTAAAACTTGTTATTTAATAAAAAAAACTAATATGTTTGAAAAAAATGCATAGTTTACAAAAAAATATTAAAAAAAAATTTAATTATGATATGAAGATACTTTAATAATTACATTTAATTATCAACATTATAAAAATTACTTTGTAATAAAGAAACTTTATTTATATATATATATATATATATAAAGTATGAAAATATGGAAATAATATTCCAACGAAAAAGGAGAAACCAAACTTATTTATGTATTCATCAACGTTTCGTCTTTATTTACAAACTTCTTTGGGATGATTGGTTTGTAGAAACAACACACAAGTACAAATATTTGAAAATATTTGGTGTGTTTCAATATTTTCAAATACTGTACTTCAAAAAAAAAAAGTTTTTACGGTAAATAAATAATTTATTTTAAAAACAAATAATTTGCGTTGTGAAGGTTTTCTGAATATTTTATAAAAAATATTCTCTTTATTATTGCCATTCCGCCAACGTTTCCAATGTGTGACTTTTCAAAATACCTTTCCCACATAACCACGTGATGCACACAGCCATCACAACATTTTCGTCCATGAAATCAAGACGAATTTCAACCTGACTGCGATAAGTTTGTCCCAGTCAGGAAGAAAAAAAATGAAGAAAAAGAAGAAAAAAATATGCTTATTCTTCTGAAGATGGTATATATTACCGAAAGTACTCAAGTTCAAAAAAAAATGTTTTTAAGGTAAATAAATAATTTATTTTAAAAACAAATAATTTGCATGGCGAAGGTTTTCTAAATATTTTATAAAAATATTCTCTTGATTACTGTACTTGTATTTTATTTCTTCAAATTAATCATCCCGAGGAAGACTTGAAATAAAGGCGAAACGTTGATGAATACATGAATAATTTGTTTTTTCATTTTCCATATATATATATATATATATATATATATATATATATATATATATATATATATATTAATAAATAAATATAATAAAATTATTTATACCTACATACAATGTCGCTTCAAGCTTATGCTCTAATCAGTGTAGGGAAAGCGATAATATCAGACAGTCACAAGGCGTGAACCCGCTTCACAGAGTCAACACAGACTCTGCACTTGTAAAGCCAAGATTACACATACTTACTAACACAAGAAAAAAACTTTATATTTTAATTTAATCCAGCATTGAACAGATCGTAACTTAAACTACGCACTATACGGACCGCACTTCTACTATCAACTTTCTCTACCTCTCTCTCTCTCTCTCTCTCTCTCTCTCTCTCTCTCTCTCTCTATCTATCTATCTAACCATACGCTTGTGTGTGTGCACATATATGTATGTGTGTGTGCGTCCGTGTGTGTGTGTGTGTGTGGCTGTGCATGTATGTCGCTCATCTATGTACAAGATTCAGAACTAACCGCATACACACACACACGCACACACACAGGGGCACAACAGCCAATGCAACGACAGGGCAATAAAAAATAATAAATTTCAAAAGAAAATCGAAACACTTCAGGAAATGGAGATGACCGATAAAATAAAGGTCACAATTAAATAATAAAAAAAAATAAAAATAAAAAATAAATGAAAAAATATATATATAAAAAAAGGAAAAAAACACTAAATAAAGAAATATAAAAACAAGATGAAAAATAAAGAATATATAAATAAATAAACAAATATATACATACATGTATATGTGTATATATGTATATATGTATATATATATAACTACTAACTTAATACACAGACTTCTACCGACTGAATCTATAAATTAATTCGCATTAATGACTCGTATAACAAAGAGTTATTTGCCCTACATCATCTTCACAACCGAATTTAATCCTATAGTAAATAACATGTTACATTAATTCGATAAACTAATTTGATGAAACTCACAATTAATAATACTTCTTGAATATATGATAATCAATAAATTTAATAAAATCTAGAATATTTAAAATGAGAGATTAATTACTTTACTTTATATTAAAATTCTTAAAATACGGAAAAAATTTTAAAAATACGAAAATAAAACACACCGAAAATAAAATGTAAATAATTTAAATATAAATAAAACAATATATATATATTATTAAAACAAACAGTTAATCGATCACCATACATTTATCCAATATTACACACATATTTTTGAACACCACATTTATATACATAACATAGCTTTAACACTTATTAATTTCTATTCTCTGCGGGACTGGTTCGTTGCTACACTGTCTCTGTCTTCTGGCATCCATTTTGGCAGATTCTCTGCACGGACGGAATTTTAGTCTGGTGTTTATTATTTTTGATAAAGGGAAGTTTCTTTTCCCGAAATATTAAATAAATGATTTTTATAATCATCCGGACATCACACAAACAGCTAACACCATCCTTGCTGTTATGTAAGATTTTGAGGAAAAATAAATAGTAAGTCACATTTCGTATTCAATTTATTATTTTTGTTCTTTCCAGCTTACATCTTATCCGGAATTTGCATTGCCCACAGCCTTTTAAAAACATACTATATATATATATATATATATATATATATATATATATATATATATATATATATATATATATATATATATACAAATGGATTAAAGCAAATGGCTTAAAACAAATATGACAAACTCCTTTGATTTGGCCATGGGTGCCATTGACTCTGCGGAGGCATCAGATCTTGTGGGGTTATTTATTTTATATACACTCACAAATATATTTGATAATACAGATATCGGTCTATATAGAGATGGTGGATTAGCGATAATAAGATATCCCAACAAAGTCAAGTGAGAAAACTTCAAGAAAATTATGCATATTGAAATGAAAAAACTAGGCCTTAAAGTAGAAGTACTGGCTAACATAAAAACAACTCACTTTTTATATGTCATATTAAACTTAAATAAAAAATACTTACGAACCATACCTAAAAGATAATGTCAACCCAATATATACGTAAACCCAAAGTCTAATCACCGTCCATCAATCATAAAACATATTTCGAATTCTATTGAACGTAGGCTTATCAATAATTCTAGCAACGAAAATGTTTTTAAAAAATCAAGCAACATTTACAATACAGCTCTAAAAAATATTGGTTACCATAATACCGAAATTAAATATAAGAAACAAAAATATATATATATATATATATATATAATCAATTATACACCGCCCTATAACCAGATGCTAAAAAATAAACTGGGCAAAAAATTCCTAAATCTGATTGGAAAACACTTCCCTGTAACCAATCCCCTGCATAAAATATTCAATAAAAATAACCTAAAACTGTTCTACAGCTGCTTC
>OY744525.1:19982842-19985342 GCA_963556195.1 Sepiola atlantica | reverse complement strand
TTTGTAAGGAATGCATATTTTAAATATTGTACTTCTTATAATATCCGAAAATTTCCAATTGCAAGTAAAACCTTGTGTAAAAATATGCTTGTCAATCAATTTCAAAGTTAAGAAAATATATATCTAATCTCTTATATATTAATATTCTTGTACCTTCGTTTTGTGTCACACTCGCAGTAATACATACATAGGTATTAAAATAAGTTACAACATCTACAGGCGATATTGCAATTACAACTTTGTTGGTAACTATTAAAGGGTTTTTATTAGATTTACCCCTTCCTCTTTCTTCCTTTTCTCTTCCCTCACCATTTCAAGACAGTCGACACGGACCTACTCACCGTTTTCTTGGCCTTTTGGCTAAGATCAAAGTGTAGTATCTGTTCCGATGGACACTGCACCCCATAGACTGGTATTGTCTTGGTCTTCGGGGCTTGATTTACGCCGGTCTATGGGTCGGTCCTGTGCAGTTCTAGGAGGTCCACCCTCCCAGGCTTTGCCTCCCCTCTTTGGAGAGGAGTAAGTTTATTGCTTACTGTCTGAGGCGCCCCTACCGGGGAATGCCGACGGGGCTGCCCAGGCAATTTTTTAAATCCCACTTTCCCGACCCGACCTTGGGTCACATCTTACTTGTGGGAGTAAGATAAAAACCGGCCTTGTGCCTAACTCCTGGAGAGGAGTAAATCAATACTCACCGTTTTCTTTGTAACTGAACAATTTAATTTTGTGATATGAATCGGTGAAATACATTTCAATATTTTCTTTTAAACATTTACACGAATATGTATAACATGGGTGAGAGATGGTTTTAACAAAGAAAGCTTTCTCGGCTCTTTAGCTTCCCCACGTTCATCTGTCACCCCTATGTAATTTTGCATTGTATTGGGTTCAACCCTTGTTCATATCTTTTATTTTATTTATTTATGATAGAATTATAATTTCTTGCTGTAAATTAATATATATATATATATATATATATATATATATATATATATATTGCCCTTTTTTATTTTTTATTTTTCTTATCTTTCTGTTTTTGCTGGAGATGGGGCATCCTACCGGATGTCAGACATTCACCAGCTATTTCAGACACTCCAGCCTAGAGATCGTTTTAAGATTCTAACCGTCCCTTTAAGTGCAGTTGTTTGTATTTCTCTTGCACTCGGTTCACCGGGTATACTCGCCAGATAGCTCTTGAAATTATTCTTCATTAGTCCTGTTGCTTCTATAATTACTGGTATGATGGAGATTTTCCTAAGATTCCAGTTTCTTTTCATGTCGTACATAAGACCTTGGTATTTCGTAATCTTTTTCCTTTATGCTCTGTTCAATCCTGTATCATTAGGGACACTGACTTCAACTAGGGTTGCTACTTTCTCCCTTTTGTCCCATATTACGGTGTCAGGTTTAACAGCTCCGTTTTCTAGATATGAAGCTGTAGGGATTGCATAGTCATGTGTGTGTATATAGTCATATATATAAATACACTTGTATCTTCTTCGTTTTGCGTCACACTATCAGTAATACATGGATATTAAAATAAGTTACAACAGCTACAGCCGGTATCACAGTTAATAACATATATTACAAATACTGAACCAACGGGTCAGGAGGTGTCTAGTTGATCATAAAAATCAAGCAACACATTCCATTTAATTCTAAATGGAAGACCTTGGATTAAACGTTGAGCCAGGTCTCCTCGACAGTCTTATTTGAGCGAATAAAAATAAAGCATTACGTTCCATTGCATGTATGTAAACCCTGCCGCCTCTAAACCAGGGCTGTCAGCTGAGGACATGGCTCTCCATGGTCAAAGCAATCTTGAACTCATGTCGGGTTGCCAACTCCACGCCTTTGCCGGTAGAATCAAGTAGATCATAACTGTGGGTTGAGGAGGTCCAGAATCGCAAAGCAGTGATGTGGAAACTTTCTTATCAGATTGATGGAGGCCAGCTCAACTCACCCCGGGTGATAACCATGACAAGGATAGGCGTAAACTCCATCATTTTAATTCTCAATGTAAGATTTTAGATTCAAAGGTTGGGCAACGTCTCCATTTCAACTGATCGCTACATGGATGTCTCCTTTAAAATATTGTGTTAGGCTCAATCACCTTTCCAGTTAAAGTTTGGGAAGCGATTTACATTTTGTTATTAGCAAACTTCGTTGCATAAACAGAAGGAAAATGTTTATTTTCTGAGTCTTTCACGAACAATGTAAGAACTCCATTGAACGTATAATTGAATGTATAATGCTATCGTATAATTGAATGTATAATGCTATCGTTATATTCGATGTCGCTTAAATTCTAACGTTATTCCTCTGATGAATGTTAGTTGAGTAAAGTCTTCTTTGGAAACAATTTAACAAAGTAAACCTGCCACTAGAAAAATAGGTGACCCATTCGGTCACCCAGTGAGCACAGGTTAGATTGTTTAATTGGGAAAAAAGTGAGTTTGCAAAGCCAGTTAAATTTTTAAAACTAAAAAGACAAAATTAA
>OY744525.1:19965342-19975342 GCA_963556195.1 Sepiola atlantica | reverse complement strand
GCTTTTCATTCTTGCAGTTTGTTAATACATTTGAATATATATATATATATATATATATATATATATATATATATATATATATATATATATATATATATATATACGAGGTAAATAAATTTATGGCATATTCATTTACGTACGTCCCAAGAATTCAACATAAAAACAAATTTGTGTACGACCGTTACTGATATATATATATATATTATTTCTTGTATCCACATAAAATGTTATAATGAGATATAATCTTTTATGTGTCAATTTTCAGTATTCACTTCAACAGTGATCAATATGTTAGTATAGTAGAGTAGTAAGTTATGAAAATATATTTATGACAATTAAGCTACACAGAGGAATCCCCGTAGGCAATCATCAGGCTGACGATACCTTACAGGGATGAAACGCAGAAGCTTAATTGCCATTAATATATTTTCATAACTTACTATATATATATATATATATATATATATATATATATATATATATATATATATATATGTATATATTAGAAAATAATGTAAAGTCATTCGGTCATCCACTGAACACGGCTTAGATCATTTGAATAAGGTAAAGTGAGTTATTGAAGCTAGTTAAATTTAAAAATTAGTCGCTTTTTGCTGGCCTAACTCTTTATCTCTCTCTCTCTCTCTCTCTCTTTCTTACTCTTTTTCTCTCCAGAAATAATCAGAAACTTATGGCTAATTAGTACAATTTAAATGATTTTTTTAAAAAACATAACTCAATCCTAAAACCAAGAATGTATTTTGTGTGATTAAAATATATAAGAAAAAAAGCCTTAGAGAAATAAAAGTTGATTAAGTCAACTTTAGTCTTCTATAATAGTATGAAAATATATCTATGGCAAGTAAGCCACACAGAAGCGTATACGTTTCATTCCATCAGGAAATCACCAGGCTAAATGCCTGATGATTTCCTGATGGAACAGAACATGTACGGTTTTGTGTAGCTTTAGTCTGATGATTTCCTGATAGAATGAAACATGGACGCCTCTGTGTTGCTTACTTGCCATATATATATATATATATATATATATATATATATATATATATATATATATATATATATATATATATATATATATACGTACTACTACTAAGCTCTACTCATGTATTAAGCACTGTTGAAGTAAATATTGAAAATATAGGCCTATACACAATATATTATATCGTCTAACAATAGTATATGTATACAAATTAAATAATATATATATATATATATATATATTTATGTTTTTCTACAAAGAATATATATATTTTTAAAATTATTCTTTATAATATCTGAAATATTTCCAATTGTAAGCTCAATGAAGCTGTATATATATTATATTTGCATTCTAATGCAAATATAATATATATATATATATATATATATATATATATATTAAATTCCCGAAACAGTTTTTCATGGTAAACAACTGATGATCGGTTAAAATAGTGTTAGAAATAAACTAATATAATAACTGTAAAAAATAAATTGACTTACATGAGTGATTTTCCACTGGAAGACTTGGGACTATAAGTTTTTTTTAATTTTTTTCTTTATTAAATATAGTTTTAATGGTTGAGAAACTTCCGAGACTATATATATATGTATATATATATATGACTTGGATGAACTATATAAGTTTAACAAAAAGGTGCGTTTTTCGCCGATATATTTGATGTTTTATATATATCTTTATGTATTTCTTTATATATTTTTTATATATTTTCAAAGCTTAATTTTTATTACCTGCAGTAATGTCATTGCGGTAATGGTCCTCTGATGAGAAGATTTTCTTTGAAAACTCATGAGTTAAGGACACAGTATCACTCCTTGTTTTTGAACTTTAATAAAATCTGAGTTATTTCTCATTTTATTATGTTATTCAATTAATATTATTGCTCTATACACTATATTGAGCTTGGTTTTTACCATGATAGTCTACTAGCTAAAGATATTATTTATATCTTTAAAGTATTATCTTACTCTCTCTCTCTCTCTCTCTCTCTCTCTGTCTCTCTCGCATATATGTATATATATATATGTATATATGTTTTATTAATTTTATACGTACATAAAAATACATGTAAAATTAATAAAATATATATATCAACGAAAAATACGTCCTATAAAGTTAAGGGCGCCTAAAAATACAATCTTCTACATTACCCTTTATCACTTAGGAAGTGAAAACAACAAATCGAAAGCAACAAACGCTACCATTATCAATAAAAACAGTTACATTATATATATATACATATATATATATATATATATATATATATATATATATATATATATATATATATATACATTTGGAGAGTTTACCAAGAATCTTTCTTTTTGTAGAATTTGTAAAGACGCTTTATTTGTAAGCTTAGCCTTTAATACTTTTGATTACATATATAAATATATATATATATATATATATATATATATATATATATATATATATGTATGTGTGTGTGTGTGTGTGTGTAAGGTTAGTGGGAGATAAGCTCGATTATTAAGAAAATTTAAAAACAAAAATTAGAGCATAATATTGATTTATATATGTATTACAGAGGATTGTTTTTTTAATTTGAAACCGACGGTACCGATGTTGTTCTGATGGCCCCAACCCTTTCTTCTTCTCTGCACCCTCTCTCTCTCACAGACGTGGTGTTGCTACTCTCAGCCATTTTTATAAGTACTATCATGGCATGTGTTCTTTGGAATTGTGTGATCTGTTCCCGTCTTCTTTTGTTCCAGCTTTTTGACTCGTTGGTCTAGTGGTCTCCATCAATTCGCTGTTTTTATACCTCATTTTAATGCAGCTTCCTATTCCAGTAGCTTCTTTCCAAGAACTGCAGGCTTGTGGAACTCTCTTCCTGCTGACTGTTTTTCGTACTGCCTATAGCTTTAGTCTTTTCAAGACTAAGGCAATAGGCATCTCCTGTCTTTGCGATAATCATCTTTCGCTCTTGTTAGCTCCTTACATCAAGTGGCTTCATGCCTTGTCTGGAGCGATTTCCATAAAAAAAAATAGGTATATGTATGCCAGCATTGCTACCAATCGTTTTAGAATTCTCCTTGCAGCTTCGCAACCTTTGCTTCCCTATAAAATCTTCATCGCACGCCCCCCACCCTCTTACAGACGGTTTGAAGGCAACAACGTTAATCGATGGACGGTCGACTATATTATATCTAAGCATGTAAGCACTTAGCACGTCTAGACATACTGAAGTGCGGTGATACGACGAAACAGCTATCTGTGGACGGCTACATGTATATATAACCACATTTTTCTACTCAGACTTTTACAACTGTTTTTCCCTTATCTTTTGACAAATGAAAGATTAATAATGTTTATTATAGAAAAAGTAAGTTTATAGTCCTGAGGCTTGTAGTTTATAAGTGATATTAAATAATCAATAAACGAAATTTGATTCTTGTATTAAAAGAATAACCAATGTCAGTTAAAAATAATTGTCATTTTCTTCACGGGACAAAATTTTATTTTGGAAATTTAATTCTGTAAACGTTGCACTCAAATTCATATTGCTCTTATATGAATAGCTAAAATATAATTTCTAATTGCTTATAATGATTTTACCACCGTTTCTAGTTTTGTATTTCCTGCTTTGCTTGTTTTTGTTTTTTTTCATGGAAAGTTTATGAGAAAAACATATCAACTTTAAAATTTACATATCAAACTGTGATTTTGTAATTTTTATAAATCGCAGAAATTTGTCTTTCTATACATAACATAAAACATATCGCAATTTAGCGTGATCCCCTAACTTTCACCCTAATTCTCAGTAGCCACTTACGTCTACAATAGCAACTTGCCTTGTTTACGTAGTTAACTAAGTTAAAAACAAAATTGTAAAGAATTTCATTTCTATCTCAAGTGCATTATATATGTTTCTGGATTGATAATTTGTATTCCTGAGTTCGACAAGATACACCTGAAGAAGTTCGAAGATTACATCGGCCGAAACGTTGTGAGCATAACAGCCAAGATGAGAACAGTATCCGAATAATTCAAATAATACAATTTTATTACATGTTATTTATAGATATTATTATTATTACAAATATTATTATTATTATTTGAATTTTTTGACTTAAACAAATATTAAAAAAATTGCCTCGTCTATTAACAGTGAAAGTAAAAACAGTAAATCAACAAATATATTCTCATATAACAACTTTTAAATAACTATTTAAGCATAAAAGCATTTCACAAAAGTATTTTTTCTTTTATTATTAATTATTATTATTATTATTATTATTATTATATTTTTTAAATCAAAGAAAAATAAATACATTAACCCCTCTATTAAAACAACATAAAAACTGTAAATAAATAAACATTATTATATAACATTATATATATATATATATATATATATATATATATATATATATATATATATATATATATATATATATATATATATAGTATACTTTTTTATTCATACAAACATTATTGGTTACATATGTGCATACATGTTTCGGTTTTACTCTTCACAGAGAGTCCACTTCTCCAGACCAAAGAAGCCAAGGAAGTGAGATGAATTTGGAAAACTTTCCTATTAATTAAATCTTTTTTGGGGATGGGATATGTTTATAATTTTCACCGGTCAAGCTCAGTATCGGATTACATTCTTTACTTGTTAACTCTTTCAATTAGTTTCTATCTTTTTTCTTATTTTTAGTACCTTCATCATTCGTTTTTTTAACTACCGTTCTCTTCCATTTCTTTCTTTTTTTATTACCCACTTAGCTTGGATTCCTTTCTTCTCTATTTAACACTTCAAAGTTTTAATCTACATACATACATTTTCATGCATAAATATCGTATTATATATATACATAAATACCTACATAAGAATACGAACATATCAATATCAACATACTCTGATCTTCATATAAAATACATATATAAACACTGGAGTTTCTATGGATTTACATCTACAGAAACTAATACAATACATGTACCATATATATATATATATATATATATATATATATATATATATATATATATATATGTGTGTAATACTAGTCATAATATAATAATAGATAATAACATTTAATAAGAATATACATATTTCCTTCTTTTTATTATTTATTCACTCACATGAGTCATTATTAGTGATGACAAGTGGTGTTCCCTGGAGTCTGAGAGACAACAGATCTCCCCAGATTTCCATCACTCTATGCTTGTTGAAATAACCATTGCAAATCACTTTGCATTATTGCAAGCTGATAATGACCGTTTCCTTTCTCTGGAATTTGAGTGACCTATAAGCCTCCCCAGGATTCCAGTAATCTCTTCACATTTCCAGTGGATGTCTGGATGGTGCTCTCTCTCCTCGGTCTTTCTATCCTACTTGACCCTTCACAATCATTTTGTGTGGTACCAACCAAGGCTGGCACCACCACGTGTGTTTTTTTTTGGGGGGGGGGGTTATATTATGGGATGTATTGTTGTTGTTATCGTTGTCTATACTTTAAATCAATTTATTTTAATTCAAAGCATTGATTTAACTATCAAAAACACAACATATAAAACACATATATATATATATTAAAAAATGAACTTTCCCAAATTTATACCTACCAGCGACCACGCGTGATTTAAGTTCAAATTTAAAAGAGACATTTACACCGTTAAGTCCACACAACATGGGACGTCACTTCTACAAGACCAGTAAGGATTGTTACGAAAAAAAATAAGGTTAATACCTTTTATTTGTCTAAAGCTCTGACGAGGCTTGTTATATCAAGCGAAATATTAGATAAAAAAAAGTCGAGATGAAAAAAATAAATACATATCGTTTTGATTTTTTATTGTGATTTTAATAAAAAATATCTACATCTAACATGGTGTTTTGAAGGCATTTTGCCTCTTTCTTGAAGTTTAAAATTTTAAAGATGCTTAAAAAAATGAACTTTCCCAAATTTATACATATATATCCATATAGCACCCCCTCTCTCCCACCCTAGGACAAATTCACTAACACTCCCACCCCTCCCCTTTTTCCCTCACAGCTGTCCACATTAATTTCGCTCTCTGCCACTGACTGACTTTCTCCCAGCCCGAACCTTGGTCCAGCGCTCTCGGTAGCCACGGCTACTACTTTTTTCTCATCAACCCATCATGTCAACCCAATATTTCGATGTACTTGCATGACATTTTTCTGAAAATTATCATCCTGAGGAAGTCTTAAAATAAAGACGAAACGTTGACGAATATTTATAAAAAATATCTATTGTTTTTTTCCTTTTTCATCTCCCATTACGTCGGATTACTCTCATCTTTCCTTTCTCATATATATATATATATATATATATATATATATATATATATATATATTTTTTTGATTTTATTTCATTAGTTGCGACAAAACAAGTTTTGTTTCATTGGTGCTAATAGCGACCAACTCATCGGGCCGGCGAAAGGAATTCAAATGGCATAAAATTTTAACTTCACTTTAACGGGAGATTGAAAATTGAAAATACATTTTCAATTTTCAATCTCCCGTTAAAGTGAAGTTAAAATTTTATGCCATTTGAATTCCTTTCGCCGGCCCGATGAGTTGGTCGCTATTAGCACCAATGAAACAAAACTTGTTTTGTCGCAACTAATGGAATAAAATCAAAAAAAATATATTTTGCTCTGAATTTTCATTGAGCACTCTCATAAACCCGGTTTCAACTTCCTTCGGATTCATACCCCCTGGATATTTGTAACAAGTTAATTATATATATATATATATATATATATATATATATATATATATATAACATAAAATATAATAACACGAAATTACATATATATATATATATATATATGTATACATCTATGATAGTTTTTCTTATATAACAAGCTTTAAATAATAATAATTTTATAAAGTTGTTTCAATTACCGTTCATGAGAATACACAGTTACTTTTTTATTTGAATATTTTCCCCTTAATTTCATTAAGATTTTGTTTTTATTATTTTGTAGAGACGGCATTAAATTTGTCTTGTGAATGAAGCCCTAATTGTTTTTATAGTTAATCTGATTGACTTTCAAATTAAATCCACATGAATGTTGTTATTGTCATGACATGTTAGCAATAATTAATAACAATTATACAATTGTCTTCTTTTTCTTCTTTTCTTCTCTTTTGCTCCATTTCATTATTATTATTATTATTATTATTATTATTATATCGTTTATCCATCTAGTTCTTCTTTTCTCCTTCGTTCTTCTTCTTTTTCTTCATTACCTTCTTTTTATTATATCACTTATCCATTTTCTTTTTTTTTCTTTCTTCTTCCTTTTTTCTTCGTTCTTTCTTCCTTCTTTTTTATTATTATATCTCATTCATTTCTTCCTTTTCCTTTTTGTTGTTCTTTCCTTCTTCTTTTCTTTCTTATTATTGTATCTCTTATCCATTTTCTGTTCCTTTTTCTTCTTATTATTATTATCATTATATCTCATCTATTTCCTTCTTTTTCTTCTCCTTTTCTTCTCTTCTTTTAGTATTTTCTTTTCTCTCATCTTAGTGTTACCATTGCACTTTTTCTTCTGAACAGTTTTTCTATTCAAATCATCATCATCATCATCATCATCATCATCATCATCATCATCATCATCACCACCACCACCACCACCACCACCACCACCACCATCATCATCATCATCATCATCATCATCATCATCATCATCATCATCATCATCATCATCATCATCATCATCATCATCACATCATCATCATCATCATCATCATCATCATTCTATTACTACTTTTAACTTTTTCATCATCTTTTTCAATTCTTACCATTCTACTTCTTGTTATTAATATTAAACACTTTCTTATCCTAATACTGCTTATCCACCTTGTTTTTCTTCTCATCATCATCATCATCATCATCATCATCATCATCATCATCATCATCATCATCAATCCATTTCCTTAAATTTCTTCTCTTTCTAATTCTCCTTATATTTCTTTAACTTAAAAAAAAGAAGTCCTCTTCCAATTAAAACCGAATTAGTTTGATTGAAATTCCTCATTTGATTCAAAATCTCCTCTCTCCCTGATGCGAATTCCTAATCCCAATTCTCTAACCACACCCCATCAATCCCCCCCCCCTCCTGTGTCTCACGACATTTTGTCAAATAAGGATTCTTACAGGTATTTGCTTCTATCCTCTCGATTTCGGATGGAAACAATCCGAACTAATGAATGAATGAATTTAATTGTTGTTTAATTTCACTAATGCATTCACTTTCACTTTCACTTTCACTTTTACTTTCTCTGATTTGATCAACTTTGATTTCTTCTGCTTTTCTCTTTCCTTTCCCCTCGATTCCTTTTATCCACTCAATTTGCAAACCTCCTCTCCATTTCCACCGTCCTGTAATTCGCAGGTGGAAGAGGAGGGAAAAGGAGGTGAGGTGGGAGGTCAGCGAAATAATGAACATGTTCACAAAAGAAAGAAATATCCAAAACAAAAATGACATAAAGATCCCTGTTTATTAATCCAAATTCATTATCCTACATATTCATCTGAATTAATTAATCAAATTATCCCTATAATTGTTTTACTTATTGTGTATCTTAAATGTACACTTAACTGAAAGTTTGGTCATAAATAATTGTCACTCAGACTCCAGGAAATACCACTAGTTGTTGTCGGTGAGCAATCACTGATGATGATCTGTGTGAGAACTCCTAGTGAGTACAAATAATAATAATAAAGATTATGATAATAATAGTAATAAAAATAATAATAATAAACAAAGCAAATACATGGAACTTGCCAAATAACTGAAAGGAATATGGAGCATGAAGAAAGTCAGTATAATACCAATAATCGTAGGAGCACTAGGAATAGTCCCAAAAAGCTTGGAGAAAAAACTGGGAGAAATTGAAATCAAAGGGATCAAAAGGATCACTGAGACCATACAAAGGACACCAATGATCAAAACAGCTGCAATCTTAAGGAAAATCCTCGAATGCAGAAACTAACCCGCATAAGCTATGAAGGGTAACCAGTCACATGGAATTTACAACAGGAAGAAAACAAAACCACATGAAGAACACCACATCACGAACCAAAGAACAGAAACTGCAAGAAACATCACATCATTAGCTCTCCCCCAATAAATTACACCGGTCTCAGCTGACAACACACAAAAATGAACCAATGAACAGAAATTGCAAGAAACAACACCATAAGCTCTCTCCACGCACCCCCTAAAAATGGCGCCGGCCTATGTTGACACCACACAAAATATTTGTAACGGGTCAACGAGGATGAGAAGACCGAGGAGGGACAGCACAAACAAGACCTCCACTGGAAGAGTGCGGAGAGTACTGGGACCTTGAGGAGGTTTATTGCCACCCAAATCCCAGAGAAGACCAATGGTCCTTGTCAGCGAGAAATCAATGGTAAGCGGCTGTTGCGATACCGCAAGGTTATTTGTGGTGGTTATCGAAAAAGAGGTGGAGAGTACTGGAAATCTGGGGAGACTTGTTGTCACTCAGACTCTAGGGAACACCACCGTAGGAAGAGAAACAGCTAGATGGATAATTCATAAGAATGGCAAGAGAAGAGAATCACGAAAACACCTGGACATGGCTAAGAAAAGCACACGTGAACAGAGAAACAGAATCGCTACTGACAGCTGCATAGAACAATGCGATTAGAACTAACTATAACAGTAAATGTAGACTCTGTGGATAAAGAGACGAAACGGTAAACCACATAATAAGTGAATGCTATAAACTAGTCCAAAAAGAGTATTATAACAGACACGACTGCATGGGGAAAGCAGTAGACTGGGAACTATGTAAACGACTGCATGTTGAAAATGCAGACAAATGGTAAAAACACAAAGCAGAGACAGTACTGGAAAACGAAAACCACAAACTCCTTTGGGACATGAAGATACAAAACAGATAAACTCATCAAAGCAACGAAAACCGGACGTCATAATAATTAATAAGAA
>OY744525.1:19900342-19960342 GCA_963556195.1 Sepiola atlantica | reverse complement strand
TTAACTACATTAAATATTGATCCAAGAGAAGCGACATAGGCTAATAAGCCAACTGGTTCCAATCACCTCGACAGATATACGCGGAGACATACTAATCGGCTGCGCTCCAATGTAAGACGCTGCGTTCGTCTTTAGGGAGGATTAGGTCGCATACAAGAAGTACACATGGAAAGCGGAGATAGGTGAAGCTACAATAGTCAATAGTCTTTTCACATCTTCCGAGGCGACTTGGATTTTCCTTCACAAAGGAAACCCGATTGATAGTCGCTTTATCCCTACCACACACACACACACACACAGCGGCATAGTTTTAACCAATAATGGGCAACTTTAATCTGCTTAAAGCTGTGCACTCGTGAAAAATGGGTGAGTGTTTGACACGATGAATGTCCCTGGCACGAGATGATAACCTTTCTCATCCGCGGATCATGTAATCCTTTAAGTCACCATTCTTGTACATTTGGATTGGAAGAGATTTAAAGAATCTCCATGCAAACACTCTTCTTCCATTTGTCACTTTGCTAGTGTGTTCGCAACGCTTTTTTTGCAAATATCCTGCCCTCTTCTACCAGGATGCATTGCACTTATTCTTTGAAAACGCTGATCCTTCCAAGATGCTGCTTTTTTTTTTCATCCATTTTTAACAGTTTTTTTTTCTATCAAGGCCAATGTTTTCTTTTTATTCTCTTCAATGTCTTTGATTTGCCTGTTTTACAGATTATCAGCCCTTTAATTGGAGATTTATCGTTGGAGACATTTTTCTGTTTTTTTGTTTTTATTTATTTGCACATAAGGATAATAATCATAAACGATTCATTGCAGACGACGATTGTAAACGATTCATTGTAGACGAGTATTGCAAACGATTCATTGTAGACGAGTATTGCAAACGATTCATTGTAGACAACTATTGCAAACGATTCATTGTAAACAAGTATTGTAAACGATTCATTGTAGACGAGTATTGCAAACGATT
Organism: Sepiola atlantica; assembly: GCA_963556195.1. Taxonomy (NCBI): domain Eukaryota; kingdom Metazoa; phylum Mollusca; class Cephalopoda; order Sepiida; family Sepiolidae; genus Sepiola; species Sepiola atlantica. The sequence goes on along the minus strand of OY744525.1, from coordinate 19,959,366 downwards.
CATTGTAGACGAGTATTGTAAACGATTCATTGTAGACGAGTATTGTAAACGATTCACTGTAGATGAGTATTGTAAACGATTCATTGTAGACGAGTATTGCAAACGCTTCATTGTAGAGAATTGTAAACGATTCATTGTAGACGCGTATTGTAAACGATTCACTGTAGATGAGTATTGCAAACGATTCATTGTAGACGATATTGCAAACGATTCATTGTAGAGAATTGTAAACGATTCACTGTAGATGAGTATTGTAAACGATTCATTGTAGACGATATTGCAAACGATTCATTTTAGAGAATTGTAAACGATTCATTGTAGACGCGTATTGTAAACGATTCACTGTAGATGAGTATTGCAAACGATTCATTGTAGACGATATTGCAAACGATTCATTGTAGAGAATTGTAAACGATTCACTGTAGATGAGTATTGCAAACGATTCATTGTAGACGATATTGCAAACGATTCATTTTAGAGAATTGTAAACGATTCATTGTAGACGCGTATTGTAAACGATTCACTGTAGATGAGTATTGCAAACGATTCATTGTAGACGATATTGCAAACGATTCATTGTAGACAACTATTGCAAACGATTCATTGTAGACAAATACCATACACTTAAAGCAGTTTAATATTCAATTAGTTATTTATAAATATTCAGTTCTGGCATTAAACTACCAAAATCAAAATTCTACCATCAATTATTGACACTTTATTTTTTTTTAAGAACAATATCGTTTATGTTATTTGTATTATTCGAACTACTATTCTCATCTTGGTTGTTATAATCACAACGTTTCTGCCGATATAACCTCCGCCATTTTTCTGGTCATGTTTTTGAACTTTGAATCCTTCTAAGAAAACAACATGAATCCATATTGAACACTGGACGGAATTTTGAGCTAAACCCTTTATTTAATCCACAAAGGTAGATCGCTTCATGACCGGGTAGAAGTATTAATTTATGTTATTCTAAGTTATTATCGCCTGTAGTAAGGATTGAACCTTCAACATCCAGAAGACTGTCATTTAGAAGTGATTGTTAACCAACACCTTTTAACTGTTACATCACATATCCATTTGGATAATTCTAACATGAATTTTAGGACCCTTAAACCTAATCCTGTCTAGATATGTAATATTGCTATTTATTAATATAGAATTAGTATTTTTTTTTACTCTTACTCATATTGCAATTTTCTTACTTTCAAGATCCTTAAAAGACATTAAAAATGTTGTACTGGTCGAGCTTTTGAACCAGACAAAAACCGAACAGTATTTTTTTATCCTACACCTCACACTTATCTAACCCTAACCTAACCCTAACACCTCACACTTACCTAACCCTAACTTAACCCTAACACCTCACACTTACCTAACCCTAAACTAACCCTCACACTTACCTAACCCTAAACTAACCCTAACACCTCACACTTACCTAACTCTAACCTAACCCTAACACCTCACACTTACCTAACCCTAAACTAACCCTAACACCTCACACTTACCTAACCCTAAACTAACCCTAACACCTCACACTTACCTAACCCTAAACTAACCCTAACCCTCACACTTACCTAACCCTAACCTAACCCTAACACCTCACACTTACCTAACCCTAACCTAACCCTAACACCTCACACTTACCTAACCCTAACCTAACCCTAACCCTAAACTACCTACTTTTATTGCCTTTAGTAACAGTTATTTGTCGACTATTTGTTTTTTGTTTTTTTCACTCCATTTTTTCCTTTTGAAAATTATTGAAAATCGCCAAAATTATGATTTAATCAAGTTACAATTTAACTTGCTGTCTACTATTCTCGCCTTCTGATTGGTAAGCACTTCGGCATCTTCTGACTGTTTATGTAAACAGCCGGAAAAAGCCGAACAAAAGTCGGTTTTTGTCTTGTTCAAAATCTGTAGCCGTACCAATTTTTTATGGTGTGCATTAAAAATACCAACCAAAACGTTAAAGTAGAAGGGTTGAAGCCAGCCTTTCGGGGCGCTACCTGGCAATGTAGACACTCCAGCAAATCTCTCATCTATTGCTTGTTTGTTAATGTTCTATGTTTACACAAAGTTTAATTGTGGCCTAATCACACTGACACACCGGTTCTCATTAGATCACCAGAGTTAAGCAACGTTGAGCTTGGTCAGTACCAAATGGGTGGCCATTTGAGAAAACTGGGAGAACAGCAATACCTCCCTGCAAAAAAAACCCCCCAAAAAACTAACATTGTCGAAATCATTTCCCCTGACCCGGATATACATTTGACTGGGGACTGCTTGTGTTTTAATATTTCCTAGAAACTTCCTCCTTGAAAGAGGAAGCTGGCTAAACCTGCGTAGAATACCGCACCAGGATAGGATAAGTGTCCTTTTCCCTATTTACCTGTCTCCCAACGAGGGCAGAATTAGACACAAGGTCGGATTTTAATGTGGAGAAAAACTCAGCTCCCCCAAAAAATGGGAACTTTGCATTGGTACAAAAATAAAAATTGTCTCAGTCTAGAAGGATATCTCCTTCACTGACCAAGGACAGAAAAGATAAAGTGTAGTATCAGAACAGATACTACACTTTCCTCCTAGCCAAAAGGCCAAGTTATTTACCTCCCCAGCAGGAGGTTAGACACAAGGTCAAAGTATTTTTATTTACCTCCTCTCCAGGGGAGGCTAGACACAAGATCAAAGTATTTTTATTTACCTCCTCTCCAGGAGGCCAGACACCAAGGTCAGATGTGATTAGCCAGCGCATTAGGATTAGTGCGATCTGATCTACAAAAAATGCCTGAGCAACCCCGTCAGCATTCTCTGGTAGGGGCGCATCAACGATTAGCAATAAACTAACCCCTTCTCAAAGGGTGAGAAGGCAAAGCCTGGGAGGGTGCACCTCCTAGAATTGCACAGGACAATACCTCTATCTGGCAGAACAAAGGCCCAAAGGTCAAGGCGGTACCGGTCTAAGAGTGTAGCATCCATAAGAACAGATACTACACTCTGATTTTAGCCAAAAGGCCAAGGAGCCATGGGATAAGTGGTTCAAAAGTAAAGTGTCTGTGTGCTGGTGGGGGGGGAGGGGCTCTGAGACCTCTCTCCTCCACCGGATTTACAGAGAGCCTAAAAATTGAGAAGATAGTTAAAAATGGTGACGCCCAAAGAGGATTAACATATGAATAAATAAATAAAATATGTATATAGTGCCTTTTGTTCAAAGATGATGCGCACACTATCAATCACTCCATTTTTTTTTTTCATCTCATAATAATGTATTTGTAAAACTAACAAAAATATCATGTGAGATTGACTCTTTGAGTTTGACTTTTGTTTCTCGTTCTTTTTCGTTTTTCGTTTTTTATCTTCTGACTAAAAGCAATGATTACTTGAAACAGCTTGCCAAAGAAACATAATTCGATATTGTGGAAAAGCAGTCTTACACAATCTAATATACAGTCATGACAGGTAGACAGAGAGAAGAAGACAGATTCTGCTGGCACCGCGAGTAAACAACATCATTTTAATTCACAACATGGACAAACTCTGGCTAAAACAATTGACAAGACAAAATACTTAGTGTTAACAGATGATGATGATGATGATGATGATGATGATGATGATGAGGAGGAAAATAATTGGTTAATGAATTTCGGGCATCCATTTCATGGTATTAAAAGAAAGATATCCTTACTTTCTATTGTCATGCATCCCTTTAATCAAGGTGTATAGGTTAGTGTTGAAACAATTAATCGGAATCGGAATCGGGAATCGGAAAAATCATAACTTTTTTGGGGGGTATCGGAATCGGAAAAATTTATGCCTATTTTCCGATGCCAAAAACGATTATTTTAATTGCTTGTTTGTTTAAAACTTAATTTTCCATTGCTGGTACTAATGACAAAATGATAAATATTTATTGACTTGAAACCAGTGAAACTAAAATCGGTGCTGGTGCAGATTAGCACTCAAGCTAAAATCGACTTGGAGTCGTTAGAGTTAGGTTTAGGGTTAGGGTTAGCTTAAGGGTTAGTGGTATTGTTAGTGTTAGGATTAGGGTTAGCTTTGGTCCTAATCTGCACCAGTACCCTAAAATCTATAGCTCCCCTTCCACTAGTGTACTTTTTACATTTGCGAAAATATATGCACATGGGTTTTTACGTTAATCCGAAAATATAAAATAAAAAGCAACAACTCTATTACTAAATATTTAGAGTTTTTACAAGAATCGGAATAAGAATCGGCTATTGTATCGGAATCGGGAATTTTGAACAGAATGAGTAATTGTATCGGAATCGGGAAAAATATGTGAATCGTCTCATCACTAGTATAGATGTTGTTCCCTTCTTGCGCCTGCTATGTCTGTGTATGGTCATAAGTAGTAAACACTCTAGCATAAAGGATTCGAGGCTGCAGACCCGCCCTCCTAATAAAACATATGACCTATGCTATAATGGTTAAAGTCGTTGGTTAACAGTACGTTCTAAGTGACAGTCTTCTGGATGTTGAAGGTTCAATCCTTACTAAGGTGATAATAAATAAGAATATTTTTTTAACAATCTAACACTTCTACACGGTCATGGCTGATTGAACGAGAACAATCTACCCCCGTGGATTAAATAAAGGGTTCAGTACGAAATTTCGTATAGGTTCTCGAGTTCAACAAATATTTCCAAGTTCAAAAAGATGCAGGTCGGAGGTGACATCGGCCAAAACTCTGTGAAAATACCAATCAAAATGAAAATAGTAATTCGAATAATACAAATACAAATTATTATCAAAATTCCAAAAGATGGCTGTTCGATTTTATTTGTTACCTAAACATATTAAACATAGTGTGCAGATATAACCTGTTGGAAGCACACAGTTGGAATTCTGCATATATCAGATCATACAGATGGTACAAAAAGATAGCTACAAAGTCACAGATGAGGCAGGACTGACAGTGGAGAAACATAATGAGATGGCAATCATCTGTATAAATCATCATATATAAATGAATATGTTTAAATCTATTATTATTATACTAAAGCTGAGTCAATCAACATTTATTTCCCTATATATTTTGATTTTTGGATTGAGTTATGTTTGAATAGAATCCGATTTAATTGTTCTAATTTGATGTAATTTTCAATTTATTCAGCATGTCACCCATCCCTTATTTTCTCTCTATTACTTTAACCCTCTCTCATTTTATGTCTATTTTACGCAGTTTTATTACTCTCGCTTCCATCTCTCTCTTCTCCCTCTCGCTTTCTTTCTGCTTATTAATAGTTAAAGATAATAAAATCTGGCTTTGCAAAAACACTTTTTCATGATTCAAACAAACTAACCCGAGCTCCATGGCTGACCCGATACATATATATATATATATATATATATATATATATATATATATATATATATATATATATATATATATATATATATATATACTTTATAGTTGCATTCGAATGAGCACAGAAAAATAAATCCAAAATCATCATTTTCATATTCACTGCAATTTTCATTTATTTTCATATTTTGGCAAATACCTGTATTTTTTCTTAATTCTTTCGACAGACAAAACCCTTTTATTTATTTTTTCCTTCATTTTATGTTTTTTTCCCAAAATTAAAACATTTTCTTATGCGCGTTTCACGACAAGGTCAAGGGAAAATATCATCGAGCTTGCAATTGGAAATATTTCTGAAATTATAAGGAGTATATTCGTAATATATATCTTTTATAAGAACTTACAAATCTCTCTCTCTCTCTCTCTCTCTCTCTCTCTCTCTCTCTCTCTATATATATATATATATATATATATATATATATATATATATATTAAAAAAGTCATGGAAGACAAGGACTACGATGAACAGATAAATAGCCAGCCAACACTTATCTCATAAGAGAAAGCAAAGATATGTTTTCCATATGTCCAGAAACACTGCAGGATCAGAATCAGCTCAATCGTAGAACTATGAGATCAACCAGAGCTATTATAGTATATATATATATATATATATATATATATATATATGTTTAGATCTATATATAAGGAAGTCCATTATCCATTAGACACTCTCCTAGTATTAATGATCAGGCAAAAATGTCCTTTCTTCCAACTTGTCCTCAGCATAGGGAATAGACAAGTGGACGACTCCCGACCCTCTTCCCAACCCTTTTTTTGGCCTTGTGCCACATCTTTTTTAAACTATGATTTATTGTAAATTTAAGAGATAAATAAATTCATGCTTCTTGTCCATGTGACTAGGATCAAAGTGTAGTATCTGTTCTTCTTAATTTCCTATGGATAAGTAAGGCTAATAAAATCATCATAAAAGAATTGTCTGAAAGAAGCATGCAAGAGAAGAGAGGTCAGGAGAGCACGTCAGCAACTCTGGACATACATGCTACATGTGAAGAGGGATGATTTCATCATCATCATCCGCTGCCTGGATTGATACATTGACAATCTACAATTACCAGAAACATTTTCTACATAAGCACATACAATCCGAAAATAATGAAAAACTTCAATTCACACAGTTTATAGTATGTGCTTCAAAATATCAAATGAAGGAAACAGAAAATCAAAGAATGCAAGATAGGACGCAATAAATGCAACATAATCTTCTTTTCAGACAATAAAAATGTGCGCTCAAATAGAGTAGACTTTCTTGTACGTAAAACACATATCACTGCAGAGGAAGAACATAAGTCAATACCCGATAGATTTTCGACTTGCTAATGAGAGGGGAATAAACTCAAAGCTAATATTTATACAATGCTATTTTCTGACATCCGCACACTCTGATAAAGAAGATATTAAAATATATGTGAAAATGAAGTAGTGACTATCTCCAATCCACCGAGTCCCCGGGTGGTGGATTGAGGGGAATGACCTTCAGATGATCAGCTGTGAATAACCAATAAGTAGTCCTGGACCAACTGACAGGTCATTCTAGAGGGCGGTGTGGGACTCATGCTAGTCAGATGTGTCTCCATGAAATGCACCAGATGTCTGTTGTGAAATAATCAACTTGCGAGAGTGTTAGGCTGAAACCCTGACTAACTCGGTCGAGTGAGGATTGTTGGTAACAATAACAATAAATAACACACACCCCTGTAACAGGTTGGCATTAGGAAGGGCACCCAGCTGTAAAAGGGAGGGCCTGTGGACGAGTGGTTATAGCACTTGTCTTTGGGCTGGACGACCCGGGTTCGATCCCACTCACGGCATGCGAATTTTCAGGTCTGAAAACTCCCTCTGTCCACCCAGCAGTAAATGGGTACCTGACTAAAACTCAGGGAAGGAGAGGGATGGGCTCCGCCTTCCATATGCTGTGCCCTTAACAAATCACTGCCGCTACAGCCATGGGCAGTGTGCGATGTCGGCAACGACACTTGTGCACATCCAGGCTATGCGACCTTTACCTTTTTTTACCAGCTGTAAAATCCGGCTTAAATTCTAACTATTATAGATAAAATTACAAAAAGGGATCATATATATATATATGAAAAGTTCGAATGCAAAATTCGATGAATCCAATTTGTTTAAATTGAGACATTAAACCCTAAAAAACCTTAATTTTCAATATTAATTTATTTGTATTCCTACATGTGTTTATTGGCAGATTCGACAAAAATTATAGTTCGGTAGTCCGTTTGTCAATCTTCAGGGAATGATGGAAATATGTAGTGAAGTTATACAAACAACTTATAATATAAAAAAAGCAGAAGCAAAAACCATTGAGGAGATTGTAAAAAATTGAAAGTTCCAATAAACGTCTGTTAATTTAGGTGTGCGTAGGAATAAACTCATGTGAAGAGCAGACTGCAAAAAAAATATAGCCCCCATACCTCCAAAAAACAGAAACATTAAGAATACAGAAGCAGTCCCTTTTACGTTGATTTCAAAAGTGTTATGTGATGCCATCCAGCATTGCTGAATTTAAATCGTCAACGACCTATTGGAACAATGTGAAAACCGTTCTATGCGCATTTCTCTGCTGTCTTTTTAAAATTCTCTTCTTTCTCCAGCTTTGTTGTTCATTTGCCTTTAACACCTCAGGATGATTCGTGGTCTTTGCTTTGAGCTGATCATATTTATTTACCTGTATTCGGTCTGTTATATTCTCTTACCTGAAATAAAAAGGCCAAAATTCGCAGGATGCTAACCGGGTCTCCTATTTTGGCTAGCAAAGGAGCCTCTGTCGATGATAACACTCAGAACCTTCTAACTTTCTTCTGAGTCCCATGACTTTCATATTTGTTTGATGAGATTTTTTTTCATAGTTTTGTTGGTGTATGTGGTAACACCAGACCCAGGCTTATTTTACCTATGATCCTGTCACGGGGATAGTGTATATCTATTCCAGATGCAGAAATAACAGTGCACTATCACACATGTTTCAATGGCACCTAACCTGGAAACCAAGTGTTTTCGAACCTATATATACATAATATAGAACAGAATCCTGAAGTAATAACATCGATTTTCCAAACACCCTATATATATATATATATATATATATATATATATATATATATATATATATATATATATATATAGATAAATAAAGTTAGGTATATTAATATGTTTATATATTTGTATATAAAGGATTCGGTCCTAAACTAATTAAACGATAATTATGAATTTTGGAACACAGCTGCTACGCATAAAGGACTGAAAAGTGAGTTATATTTAGTTTAATTTAGTTTTATGCAAAGAACGTGAAAAGGGGGTTGAATCCCATTGTGAAAATTCAGATACCTCTGATTTTTGTGAAATTGTAACAATAGGTATTAGACATCAGTTAATAAATATTCCTTAAATTTCAGTTTCTTTGGATTATTTTAAAGGGATTTTAGGGGGGCATGATATGAGCACAAACTCTCATTTGAAAATCAAAATATTTCAGATTTGCATTAAAGTTGATCCATAGTCATTAGACACCAATTAAGCAAGATTCCCTGAATTTCACTTCTTTCTTAAGACCCTTAATGCTTAAGTTTTACACATTTTCTAGAATCAAAATATTGTAATGGATTTTTATCAAGATTTGAATAAAAGATTATAGACAAATATTAGTATCATTGTATCTTGATTTTACTCTTCGCAAACTGATATGAAAGTGGTACAAAACGGTTCTGTTCAGAGAATTAATTTCACCCGCCCTGGGACAGGTCTTAGTTTATATATATATATATATATATATATATATATATATATATATATATATATATATATATATATAATATTCCAGGTAAGGTAAACATCCACAGGATAAACATCCAAAGAATTTCAACCGGGCTTATAAATGAGTGCTCAATATAAAATAGAGCTTTTATATATAATTATTTCGTTTTTTTTCCTTTCTTTTCTTTTCTTCCAATGTCATTCTTTCCAAATATGACCTAAGGGAAAGATCAGATTATTATTCTTCCTGATGAGATCTCAGCTTTTCACAGCTGTTGATTGATAACATCTACACATCAGTGTCGCAGATTATGTACATGTATGTATAAATAAAACTATATGATAAAGAAAGTAATAAAATGTTCCGACGTAATGGAAAATGAAAAAGGAAAACCAAAAGAATATTTATGTATTCATCAACGTTTCGTCTTTATTGGCAGACTTCCTCAAGATGATTTGTTTGAAGAAAAAAATCATACATGTACAAACATTTTTGCCAGCAGGCTCAGAGATTGCGGCCGATATTGAGCCTGCTGACAAAAAATGTTTGTACATGTATGATTTTTCTTTAAACAAATCATCCTGAGGAAGTCTGACAATAAAGACGAAACGTTGATGAATACATAAATATTCTTTTAGTTTTCCTTTTTAATTTTACACACACACACACACACACACACACACACATATATATATATATATATATATATATATATATATATATATATATATATATATGAAGGTAGAATATAACACTTTTGTCAGACCCAATATATATATATATATATAGATATATATATATATATATTAAAGGCATTTCAGTATACCTTCTCCCCACTCATATCGAGCTTGATTGATGGTGGGTTTCTTTGCTTTAATTAGTAAGGCTTCAATTATGGGGAGGTGCAGGTTGCAATGTGAGACAGCGAGGATGGCAGTGTTTTTGACTAATATGTCTCTGAATTATTTTTTGGGGGTGTCGTGTTCTACTAAGTGTTGGTAAATAGAGCTAGGGGGGGAGAGGTGACATGTAAGGCGACGAGAGATACTAGTCCTAGACATACCAATATATGTGTTGTTTGTGGAAACAAATTCTCCTATTGGGCATTTAAACACATATATAACATTCCTAGTCTTTAGTAAACCGTCCCCCAACGTCGGGTTATTTCTTATTAATAAGTTAGGTGTTTTACATTTTTTATAGTAAAGAAACGCACCATCAATCAAGCTCGATATGAGACGGGAGAAGGCATACTGAAATGCCTTTAATATATTAAAAAGAAAATAAAAAGTTTTAATCGCGTTTCTCAATAAGACTTAAAATTTAACGCCAGAAATTTATAAAGACGCATCGGAATTAATTTCAACTCCCGCTTTCCCTTCTAACAGTTTATTCACTTTCGTTTTCTCTTTTATTTCGACGTGTAAATCCTATTTTGGCTTGTCTTCCCAAGGAAACAACAACAAAAGAAGCCGAAAATATAAAAAGGAAAACGTAAACTGAAAAACCATCATCTCCAATATATTTTGTAAGCCGAGTGAATTTCAATTAAGCGCACCTGTCAAGCGATTTCCAGGCGTTAAAGTCAGACTAGCAAAGTGTCAAAGAGACAAAACAAGAAGAAGAGAAGGGAAAGGAAAGCGGGATAAAATATAACAAAAACAACAACAACAACAAAACAAGACATATATAAAATGGCTTTCTTCTTGTCAAATTACCGAACGATGCTCTTCGTTATTCTTCTATCTTTATTCCGGCATCGCTTTCATTGCTTCAAAGTCAGGCGTTTGTTCACTCGGACGTCCATCCTCACTCACCTACATGAAAAATGGTTTTAATTGGGCATTATTGCGCCTCGGCCTCTACCGTCAAATAAACAGGAGAGTTACATATATAAATTTTTAAAAAGCCATCCTTTCTTTCTTCCCGCTCTTAGTTTCAATAGATTTGTTATTCAGTCAACCTCTCTCTCGCGCGCACGCGCTCTCTTTCACCCAATCTCTCTTTCTCTTTTTCTCTTTCTTCTTCTCTGTCTCTTCCTTCCTCTCTCTCTCTCTGTCTCTGTCTCTCTCTCTCTTTCTGTCTCTCTCGCTCTCTCTCTCTCTCTCTCTATCTCTATCTGTTTCTTTTATTTCGTTCGTGTGTTTCTTTCTTTCTTTCTTTCTGTTCTTAGTTTTAATAAATTTGTTATTCGGCCAATACCTCTCTCTCTCCCCTCTCCTTCCACCTCCCTCTCTCTCTATCTATCTCTCTCTCTCTCTCTATGTATATATATCTCACTCCCCATCCTCTCTCTCTCTCTCTCTCTCTGTTTCTTTAATTTCTTTCGTGTGTGTGTGTCTCTCTTACTCATTCCCCCCTCTCTCTCTGTTTCTTTTATTTTTTTGGCATGTCACACTCATTCTTCTTTTTTTCTTCTCTCTCTCTCTCTCACACACACACACTCTCTTTCTCTCTCTGTTACTCTTATTTGGGGGACGTGTCTCTTTCACTCACCCCTCTCTCTTTCTTTCTCCGTCTTTCTTTCTCTCTCTCTCTCTTTTTTCTCTCGTGTGTCTCTTTCACTCACTCCTCTTCTCTCTCTCTCACTCACTCACTTTTCTCTCTCTATTGTATTTCCAGTTACTTCTTTTTGTAAGCAAATATACAATAGAATTACATACACATTTTCAACGTTCCCAACCCCCTACATTAATTAATCATTTCATTTAATAACGATACCACCTACACAAACACACGTGCCCACCAAAAAGCAACGTTATACATAAAAAAAACCCACTCTAACTCTCCTCCTTCCATAGATATCTCCTTCTGTCTGTTTCCTTTATTTGTTTGTTGTGTATCCCTCTCACCCACCCCCTCTCTATTCTATTCCCAGTTAGTTCTCTTCTCGCTATGAGGATCAAATATACAATAGAATTACATGTATATTTTCTATGTTTCCAGCCCCGTAGATAAATTAGTGGTTTCATTTAATAACGGTAATACCTACACGAGCACGTGTGCCCACCAATGACCGGACAGAAGTCTTAATTATTTAATGTTATTCTTAGTTGTCATCGCCTGTAGTAAGGATCGAACCTTCAACCTCTAGAGGACTATCACTTGGAATTGATCGCGAAACAACGCCATTGACCATACACCATGTCAATCTATTTTAAATCCCTCTCCCTCTATAATATTTGTTAGTACTTTTTTACATTAGGACCCACACTAATTTTGACCATGACCATAACCCTCAACCCTAACCCTAATGCTAACCCTAACCCTAATCCTAACCTCCACTTTGACCCTGACTCTAATCCTTACCCTAAACCTAACGACGGGGTCAAAAACGAAGGGGTGGGATGGGCAGAGGATTACGTAAGAGGAATTGATTATCCAAGGAGACAGCTTAGCAAGTATTTGTTTACATTAGACTTAAAGACAACCATGTAGTCAGTTGGAAATGCTGCCTTAATACATACTATATATATATATATATATATATATATATATATATATATATATATATATATGTGTGATTTATTGAAGGTTTACCGAAGCATTCCGTTCAGGCGGTTATACATCACCACAAAAGACTGTTTATTTCAAAGTATTATTTATTTACGATATACATTAAACTAAAGATGTTTCTTCCTACACGTGTTTCACTACCAAGCAGGTCCTTGCTTGGTAGATCATCAGGGAAATTAAATACTTGGATTAATAGTTTCAGCAACAGATAATAGACAATGTGGTGTTGCCCCAATATATATATATATATATATATATATATTTATATACTAGATAAGAGGTAATGATACAAAAAGCAAATTTATATGGTTCTGATCGATTCGAATAGGAATTATTTTTCCAAAAGCAAAAATGGAGCTCAATATTTTAATATTCAACAGAGCTTAGAATAAATAAAGTATTCAATTCAAAAAGGTAACATTCTACGATTTTAGAACAATTTCAAAACAAATGTTACAAAAATGTTTTTATCTGAAATTTTTATTAAATAATAGAATTTAATACTTCATTTATGTACACAAGAACACAATCACACACACATATATACATATTATTCTTATTCCTTTATTTATTTTTTACTGATGTGTCAACATTTATCAAGGCACGAGGGGGAACTCGAGGATAAGGGTTAAAGGGATTGTCAGTTGGACTATAATCGCCTCTACTCGCCTCCACGAGGGGATAGGAAAGTTGGAAGAGAGAGAGAGAGTCAGCAAGATCTTGATCTTCGATGCTCTTTGAAGTATTGCCATAGATAGTTGTGTCATCTGCACAAATGTCGACGAACGATCTCAGAATATGATTAGGAAGATCATTGATGAAGATCAGGAAAAGGGTTGAGCCTAGAATGGATTCTTGGGGTGCGCCGACAGTTTCGGACATTTGCGCGTCAACAACTACTTTTATAGACCTATCGAAGAGAAACGATTCGATGGTTGAAAGGACATTTCCAGATATTCCATGGCTAATAAGCTTGTAAAGCAAGCCTTTGTGCCAGACCCTGTCGAATGCCTTTGATATGTCAAGAGCTATAGCCTTAGAAACGAAGCCCCCCCCCCCATAAGTAGATTCACTAAGAAGATTGTTTTCGTTGAGGTGGTTGACAATTCCTTGATTTACTACAGATTCAAGCAACTTACTCATGACGCACAGAAGACTGATTGGTCTGTACTAGGATGCAGAGGACTGGTCTCCAGTATTTTAAAATACTGGTCAGAATAATGAAGTCTTCCAAGGTGATGGAAAGCATTTCTCCTTTCAGCAACGATTCAACAGCTTGTAAGGCTTCTCTCTTTCATCTCTATTTAGGCTAGCATCATTGGGGACGCTGACTTCAACTAGGGTTGCTACTCTCTCCCTCTTGTTCCATATCACTATGCCGGGTTTAACAGCTGCGTTTTCTAAATATGTAGCTGTGGGGATTGTGTAGTCATAGTGGATGGTGTATGACTAATTTCCAACTGTTCTTTCTGGTATATGTTCCCAGAACTTGCCGCTACACTGGGTGTTCTAATTTGTTGAAGATCACGCAGTGGAGATATTTACACACTCCATTATGTCACATTGTGTTGTAGCATTTACATCTGGATGTCAGTTGGCTAACACTCTCCACTTCTATGTGGCAGAACCGGCACTTTTTTTAATTTAATGGTTTTATATCCATTGCCAGTTCACAGAGTAAATAAAATACTTTTTACTAAACGTAATATTCTTTCTGTTAGATTGAGTAACAAATAAAATGTCCAGTTAACGGAGTAAATAAAATATTTCTTCTTTTTTTTAACTCACTTTTTAGTGAGCTGCCGAAAAAGCTTTCTACTCTGACAGTCCAGTAAAGTAAATTCGTCTGAATCAGCACGGTACAACGTTTACTGACCGGCTTGATTTTTATTGTTGGCATTGGCTTCCCCAATTCTTTGTTGAATCAGATACTTAGTGAATGGACAACATGAAGGTTGCCAACATCCACGAGTGAAAGTAGTGCTATGGAAACGATGGATTAGAACTTGCTACACCCAGGTCGTCATCCACATTGTTGCCCACTTCACCGCGGCCACCTCCCTTAAGTCCAGTTAGAACGACAAATACAAGATGACCGGATGCAATGCTAGGATAAACAGAGAATGAATTATGTTATTTAAGAGTTTTCCTTCTCCTGGATTAATTACCCTACCAAGGCTTGAGAGTCTAGTCTAACTCTACTCTTTTACTAGGGGAAAAGAGAGGAATTCATACCTTTCCCAAGAGTATTTGAAGAAGTAACTTATGGCACATCATCATCATCATCATCTGTTCTTTTTTATTAACATGCAGGTTGAGGGGCATTATCCGCACTGGTGCCCCTCCCATCCAGATAGCTGTTTAGTTGCATGCATGGCAGATCTCACTCCACACCTCCAAGAAACTCTATCATGAGGAGCAACAGCAGAGAGCTTCCATGCTTTGCGATATCTCTGCAGCAGTTCCCTCTAAGGCAACTTAGGTCAGCCTCTCCCCCGTCTACCGGAGACTTTCAAATCTCAAGCTATCTTGATGGCATCGCTCGAGTAATTCATGTGTTTATATCAACGTATTGGTATTCCAAAACATTCACCGACCTCAAAACTGACCAGATTCAACATTACCATGCATGGAGTAATGTTGCCACATCTGGGCTGGTGCACCAACCACTAGTCTCTCCCTCTTGGACAGGGTATAAAAAAGAATCAAGAACTTAACAGGTCCCACACTGTCTACTAACCTCTCGCTCCTGTCCC
Organism: Sepiola atlantica; assembly: GCA_963556195.1. Taxonomy (NCBI): domain Eukaryota; kingdom Metazoa; phylum Mollusca; class Cephalopoda; order Sepiida; family Sepiolidae; genus Sepiola; species Sepiola atlantica. Next base: position 19,943,906 of record OY744525.1, on the reverse strand, counting down.
ATCGCTGCAATGTTGCATCCCTGTGCTTGTTTTACAAGTACTTCCATGGAATGTGCTCTGACGAACATACTGCATTGGTACCCCCTTAACATGAATACCACCGACAAACCATACTAACATGAAAATTCCACCCTTTCACTGTAGAAGTCCCTGAACAAGCTTTCTACTCTAATTGCCTCTTTCCTTGGACGCTAGTCTTTGGAATTCCCTCTCTGCTCCCTCTTTACCGACTGTACCAACATACAGAAATTTAAATGTAATGTGAACAAACATCTTGCTGCCCAACTCGCCACTTAGGATGCCCCCTATAAATCTGACCCCGAATCACAGTAGTCTCTTATGTCTCAGTGGCAATGTGACCCCTTGTGTAGGGCGAAAAAAGTTAAAAAAAAAAAAATTACCAACATAACAATGACTGGTTCGCCGGCCAAAGATATGCCCTTGGAAACATTATGGCAACCTCGGGACTGGTAAGCAGACCCTTCTTTTGTCAAAATGAAGTTTGGTTTGGCTCAGTCCTAGAAGGTGCATCCTCTCAGATATTACATCCTCTTCCGAAGTGGGGGTTGATTTATTGCCAGTTGCCTGAACCACCCATGAGTCAGTTCTTGGCTATTTTTGCACGCAACCAGAGTGCTCCCTCCATGGAGCTGGTTTTCCCCACCTTCCGACCTTGCATTATATTTTGCTGCAGATGGAAGCAATTAAATCATATCAGACTCAACATTGATGACAAGCACCTGTACATCAGTATGATACACACTATTGTTTCATTTCATTTACCGATGGGTGTATAAACCATTATACACCCGTGTTGTCGTCATCGTCTTTGTGAACCCAGGTTGTTGATTGTATGTGTAATAGAATCACTTGGATGTCGGTGTTTGTATAAAAGGTTTATTAGGAAAAAAAGACAGTCACAAAAAAACATCAGAGAGACAATTTGTATATGCATGAGAGAGAGAGAGAGAGAGAGAGAGATCCATGTTGTGTGCACTGGGCCTCATTAGGGACAGCGGTCATATGCGTCCTTCCTCCTTGAAATCTCGCCAGCTATGAGAGATCGAAAATCTATCCCTCGGAAATCACGTGGTTTCATGACTTCCCTCTGTTGTCACCTCTGACCCTTGCACTTTTCCACTCAAACATGACCCTTATTATGTAACACTAAAGAATCAGCAAATCTCATTCCTCTAAGTCGAAATGAATCGTTCGTTCTGATTGGCCAGTAAAATAATGAGGGACGTTCAAATAGAAAATAAGAAGACACAATAAAACTATCAAGAATAATATTAAACTTTTTATTTCAATATTAATAAAATATAACACCGATTTAATGGTTTTATATCCATTGCCAGTTCACAGAGTAAATACAATACTTTTTACTAAACGTAATATTCTTTCTGTTAGATTGAGTAACAAATAAAATGTCCAGTTAACGGAGTAAATAAAATATTTCTTCTTTTTTTAATTAACTTTTTAGTGAGCTGCCGAACAGAGAGAGGGATGGAGGGAAGGAGAGAGAGTAATTAATGACTCTCTCTCTCTCTTTTCCTCCCCCCTCTCTCTATCTCTCTCTCTGATGTGTAGTAAAGTCGGATGTTTTTACCGTGCTCACTTTTTAGTGAATTGCAGAACATTTACAAATAATATTCTCTAGCTGAATAAATTTGTACAAAAATTATTTGAATAAATAAGGAAAATATAATAGAGATTTTCTTGCCAACATGTCTGTAACCAAAACTACGTCACAGTTCTCAAAGACATTACTTTATATTCTCCAATTTTTATTTTCTGAAAATAATTTGATACTAGAAATTAGCCTGACGACCTCCCCTCCCCCCGAGAATAAAACACAAATGTTTTGTGTAGCTAGCTTACTTGCCATAAGTATATTTTCATACTACTAATAATAAATACATGTGCGCTATGGGCACAGATATTTGTTAGTACTCTATATATTAATTTACTTGTTTGCTGTTGTATATTCTATCTTGCTTGATCGCTTCTTTTGCCGATCATCATCATCATCATCATCATCATCATCATCATCATCATCATCATCATCATCATCAGCAGCAGCATCATCATCAGCATGATTACCACCACCACCACCACAACCACCACCACCACTCTCTCTCTCTCTCTCTCTCTCTCTCTCTCTCTCTCTCTCTCTATTTCTATCTCTCTCTTCCATTTTTTTGTGGTATTCTCCATTTTTGTTTAATTTTTACATTTGTAAGAGCTTTCCTCTTTCTCTGATTATATAAATATTTCAGGGCTTTTTTATTTTTATCTTCGGATTTCCCGCCCCTCACTTAATGTCTCTTATATTCTCTATCACGTAATCTCTTTCTCTTTCTCTTTCTCCAACCACCATCATCATCATCATCATCATCATCATCATCATCATCATCATCATCATCATCATCATCATCATCATCATCATCATCATCATCATCATCATCAATACCACATGTTACCCTTCTCTCTCATTGTCCTTCCTATTCCCCCTTACTTTCTCTCTCTCTCTCTCTCTCTCTCTCTCTCTCACTCACTCTTTCTCTTTAACACATATATCCCCTCTTTCGCCACAAATCTCTCTCCCTCTATTTTTTTTATATTCTGTCTTTCTATTTTGTCTTTATACTTCTCTTTCTTTTTATTATTCATTGCTTCTCTCTCTCTCTCTCTCTCTCTCTCTCTTTCTCCCTCTCCTTTCCACATACATCTTCTCTTTCTCTACTAATCTAATCCCCTTTTTCCTTTCTTTCGCGTCATTATTTTTGGAGAGAAGACAAGACGCCAAAACTCTTGCCAAATTCTCCTTTGTTCCAAGAAAGAAGAAAAAAAAACATAACTTCAAGAGAAGATCTTAATTTAATTCCAGTTTTGCTCTCTCGTTGCTCGATTTATTTATATATTTTTTTTTGCATTTCTTCTTTTTTTCATCAAAACTCCACTTTAGCAATAGATTAAAATAGAAATAACTTTAACAATATTTTTTTCTTGTTTTGACATTTTCCAAAAAGGACTTTTATCCTCGCTTGAGAGTAAAAACGAAATTTATGACCTATCAATTTTGAGATGCGTCCAGACATCTCTCTGAGAGGCTCCGGCCACCAGTCACGATTCAGTTTGAAATGACATTTGCAGCGATAAACGTGCAGATTGAATGGACGCATCTCATTTTAGATAAATCCATATATCTTTATAAGAGGCCTTGTCCATTAGTCACTCGGTCGCAATTCACTTTTAAATATAATTTTCCTCGGTCTGTCGCATTTAAGTTTGAAATAACATTTTTCTTTCAACTGTCACCTTTCGACTGTCACATTTAACCGGTATTGTCCGGGCCTTCGGGTCTGGATTTATTTCGGTCTATCGGTTGTCCGTCCTGTGCAGTTCTAGGAGGTGCACCCTCCCAGGCTTTGCCTTCTCACCCTTTGAGAGGGGGTTAGTTTATTGCTAATCGCCTGAGGCGCCCCTACCGGGGAATGCCGACGGGGCTGCCCAGGCAATTTTTAAACAGCCAGAGTGCTCAAATTCTCGAGCGCTGGTTCTTTCTCACTTTCCCGACCTTGTGTCACATCTTACCTTGTGGGAGGAAGATAAATAGAGTCACATTTAAGTTCGAAATAACATTTTGTCGGTCTGTCATGCTTACGTTTGAGATATATATATTTTTAACTGTCACCCTTAAGTTTTAAATAGTATTTTTGTCGGCCTGTCATGTTTAAGTTTGAAATAGAAATTCCGTCAATCTGCGATACTTTAGTTTAAAATAGCTTTAGTTTATGTCCAGAATTTGTTCGTCTGTCAAGCTTCATTTAAAAATATTATTGCTGTCAATATCTCACACTTAAATTTAAAATAGAATTTCCGTCGGTCTGTCATACTTAAGATTGAAATAGAATTTCCGTCGGTCTGTCATACTTAAGATTGAAATAGAATTTCCGTCGGTCTGTCATACTTAAGATTGAAATAGAATTTCCGTCGGTCTGTCATACTTAAGATTGAAATAGCATTTCCGTCGGTCTGTCATGCTTAAGATTGAAATAGCATTTACGTCGATACTTCGTTAGTCTATCAAGATTGAAATAACATTTTCTTCAGTTTGTAATGCTTCAATTTGAAATGGCATTTTCCATAGTCCGTCATGCTTACACATTTATGTTAATATTTCGTTGGTCTGTCAAGCTTAAGTTTAAATTAGCATTTGCGTCTATGTGTAACACTTAAGTTTGAAATAGAATTTTAGTCAGTTTATCTTACTTAAATTTGAAAATAGCATTTACGTTGATATTTCATACATAAGTTTCAAATAGCATTTTCGTCAGTCTGTCATGCTTTAATTTGAGATAAAATCTTATTTAGAATAGCATTTTAGTCAGTCTGTTATGGTTAAGTTTGAAATAGCATTTGCACGAGTCTGTCATGTTTCAATCTGAAATAGGATTTACGTCAATATTTCACACTTAGGTTTCAAATAGAATGTTTGATGTGTCTGTCCGTTCGTTAGTTGGTTGGCCACGCTTACGTTTGAAACAACATTTTTGTCGGTCTGTCATGTTTAAATTTGAAATAGAATTTTCGTCGGTCATGTTTAAATTTGAAATAGAATTTGCGTCAGTCTGTCATACTTAAGATTGAAATAGAATTTGCGTCGGTCTGTCATACTTAAGATTGAAATAGAATTTGCGTCGGTCTGTCATACTTAAGATTGAAATAGAATTTGCGTCAGTCTGTCATACTTAAGATTGAAATAGAATTTGCGTCGGTCTGTCATACTTAAGATTGAAATAGAATTTGCGTCGGTCTGTCATACTTAAGATTGAAATAGAATTTGCGTCGGTCTGTCATACTTAAGATTGAAATAGAATTTGCGTCGGTCTGTCATACTTAAGATTGAAATAGAATTTGCGTCGGTCTGTCATACTTAAGATTGAAATAGAATTTGCGTCGGTCTGTCATACTTAAGATTGAAATAGAATTTGCGTCGGTCTGTCATACTTAAGATTGAAATAGAATTTGCGTCGGTCTGTCATACTTAAGATTGAAATAGAATTTTCGTCGGTCTGTCATGTTTAAGATTGAAATAGAATTTGCGTCGGTCTGTCATACTTAAGATTGAAATAGAATTTGCGTCACTATTTCACGCGCAAATTTTAAACAGAATTTTCGATCTGTTCGTTGGTCTGTCACGCTTCAGTTTAGACTTGAAATAGCATTTTTCATCGTTAAATCTGCAGATTGGATGGGCGCATCTCAAGAAAGAACCTATCCTTGTTATTTTTAATCTTGAAATGGTTTTGTGTCGGTGTCTTACACGAAAATAAAGCGCGCCTTGAACATGTTTTTGGTTTTTATGTAAGAAGACTCAATTATCTAGTTTCAGCTCGTAGATGTGTGATATCCTTTGTCATCGGAAAGTGTGAGGTATGTAGAAACGACGGCGGTATTATTTTTGTTGTTAGTGGATGCAAGTGACATTTTATACATGTCCTCTTTTATTAGAATGTATCACTTCAGGAAGCTATTATGGTTGTGGCTTTTATCTCCTGCTCACCGTGTAAGAAAATACAGATAGGAAGATAACTGTCACCATTTATTTAGCTTATTTTAGTATCGCTTCCTTTCTTTAACTCCTTCCCTCTCTCCTTTCCTGTTTGTGCCAGAGATTAATGTGTCAGCAGCACTTTGGTCGAACGCTATCTACTACCAATGGAGATTTGGTATCTGTCGGTCGGAAGTCGAAACTTTACTAGTACTTCTTATTAAATTGTACTATTGTACTATTGTACTATCTTCCAATGCTCAATTCAGAGGGGATAGTGTAGTATCTGTTCTGTTGTCATGAAATCCTCCTCCCAGGAAGTACCTTCTCCTTTGTGGATGGCAGTTTAGCATATGTTCGTTCGTCATGATACCGTCTTCTCAGCCATTACCCCCTCCTTTGGGAGGGAGGCAGTATACTATATTTTCGTTTGTAATGATACAATCCTCCCAGGCATTACCTCCTCCTTTGGAAGAGAAGTGTAGCATATGTTCGTTCGTCATGATACTATCTTCTCAGGCATTACCTCCTCCTTTGGGAGGGAGGCAGTATAATATATGTTCTTTCGTAATGATACAATCCTCCCAGGCATTACCTCCTCCTTTGGGAGGGAGGCAGTATAATATATGTTCGTTCGTAATGATGCAATCCTCCCAGACATTACCTTCTATTTTTGGAGAGAAGTGTAGTATATGTTCGTTCGTCATACTATCCTCTCAGGCATTACCTTCTCCTTTGGGAGGGAGGCAGTATAATATATGTTCGTTTGGAATGATACAATCCTCCCACGCATTACCTTCTCCTTTGGTGGAGGATAGTGTAGTATATGCTCGTTCATCATGATACCATCCTCCCAGCCATTACCTCCCTCTTTGATGGGGACAGTATAGTATATGTTCATTCGTCATGATACCATCCTCCAAGGCTAATCAAAATATGCGACTGGAGGGGGCATGTATTTGTTAGTCTGTATAGTACTGACAGTCTGTAGATGTGTATGTTTGTTTGAAAGTAGCAGCAGCCGTAACTGCTGGCTGCTGCCTGTTGTTGTTGAGCAAATTCGATTTCTGCACATTGTCTACGAAGCTTCACGATTGTCTGGTCTGCATGAAGTCCTTCTCGTTGGTCGGAGCTATTCGTTATAATGTCAAGATTGCAGGTTTTACCCCGACACCCATAGTAGCAAGGCCCAGCGGTTGCATACAAAGTCGGGGAAGGTTTGGACCCTAACACACAAAAGAATGGCGGTTGTACATGTGCAGAAACAACGTTATTATTCTCACTCCATTGATTTGCAGTTCCGTGCCTGACACGTCCTTGTTAGCAACACACAGAGGAACAGACGACCAGAGGACAACGTATCCTGATGTTGACTTCTCCTTGATTTTCACCAGAGCCCTGTTAGCTGGGTATTTCTGACACGATCACATTGCCACCGTTCCTACCATGATGAGGAAAGATTTGAATTTTAGAGGGGGGGGGTCTGCTGATCTATCTATATACTATCTATATACTATCTATATACTATCTATATACTATCTATATACTAATAAAACTCTATGGATCTTGTTAGCTTGTTTTCTTGTTTGTTTGTTCCAGTGCACACTGGAATTTCCTAATATTTAATAATATATATAACAAATACTGACCCAACGGATCACGGGTGGTCTAGTATGAATTTTGAAATATGATATTTAATATAAATTTTTATTATACCAATGAATCACGAATTACCAAGGCTAAAGTCTACTCGAGGATAAGGATTAATGAGATTGTCAGTTGAATGATAAACAATACCATGAGAGGATTGAAAATGATGAATATGATGGATAAAGTATGATTACTTAAGAGGGCGACTCGAAAAGTATTTGTTGACACTGGACTTGAAAAACGACTACGTTGTAGTGTGCAGGTAAGTAGTCCCATGGTAATGTGTTCTACAGATGGGAAGTTCTTGGACAGAAACTCTGTTCATGGAAATTTCGTTTGTTTGTTTTTGGGTACACGGAGGAAGAAAGAAAAATTCTTTGCTGTAATGGCAATAAGACGAGTTCTTGCTGTGAATGTTTTACAGTCGATCATCTTCCATGGAAATAACGATAGACGAGTTTGTATGATTTGTCTGTTTTACGGCATGCCAACCCGTTTTTGGGGTCATTTAATGCAGAAATGAAATTCCTACAAGTAACGATACTGTTATGGCAGAAACGAATTTGTTTCCCTAAATCTTTTTTCTCTATATTTGAATAACACAGAATACATGCTAAAATATTCCTTGGTCTGGTGATTGATCTAATTAGCCGTAATTTTCAATTTACTCACCAAGTCATCGAATTGCTTACAAAGTTTCTGTCTATTACTCTCACCCTTTCTCACTGTATGTTGTTTGACCTCCTACCCCAATCTTATTTTATACAGTGTCTATCACTCTCGCTTCGATCTCTGTCTCTTGCTCTCTCCGTGTTTATTAACAATCCAAGATTATACAGGTAACTACAGGGTGGCGGCTAGAAAAGCGGGGAATTTGAGGTTGTAAATTTTATTGCTTGAATTTTATTTTGTGTAAATTTTATTTCGTCTGGCTTATTCACTTCTTTGATTTGCACGAATAACATTTTGAGCATCTGTCAGTATATAATAATATTAATCTTTGAAAGACTTTATGAAAGTTATTCTTTGTAAAAATAAATTACCGTTTGAGAAATTCCCCGCTTTTCTAACGACCACCCTGTATAAAATATAAGATTGGAATAGTCCATTATAAACAACAGGGAATGTCATCACAAGTATTAATACTGTTTAATCTGTAACTGGAGAGAGAGAGAGAGAGAGAGAGAGAGAGAGAAAAGGAGAGTGAGTGAGGGAGGAGATATAGCAAACTGAAAGACTAATGATGAATTTTGTCGTTATTTTGTTAAAAGTTAACTGACTTTGCAAACTCATTTTTTCCTGATTCAAACAATCTAACCTGAGCTCAATGGGCGACTCAACGGTTTTTTTCTTTTCTATTTCAATATAAAAGTTTGTTATGATCTAGTATGTCTCTTTTACAGCATATCTACCCTTTCTGTGTCATGTAATGCCGAAACATCTATTGTAAACGATTCATGTGTTTGTTCCGGTTGTCTGTTGCACAGCGTATCAACCCTCTTTTGAATGTCGAAACGCAGCAGTGATTCGTTCAATTTGTCTGTTTTACGGCAGATCAACTCTTTTGGAGTTACTTAATATCGAAACATAAAAAAAAGAAAAGAAAAAGAACGCCACATGATTGAGAAAAGAGATTCTCACCCGGAGGAAGGTCGTTACATTGTATCAACACTTGTGGATTGGCAGGTTATATTGAGGTACTTGCTAAAGGTATCTTCAGAGCTGTATTATTATTTGGGGGGGGGGGGGCAGGGAGGTTTTGCCATCCTCTCACATACATCATCTGGTATTTCTAAATGATTATCCATCTGGTAGTGACCAGACTTAGCGTTGCTTAACTTCGGTGATCAAATGAGAACCTGTGTGTCAACGGGATTGTTAATACCTATTCAGAATGATTGATTGATTGATTGATTGATTGATTAAGTGTATCTCTTTTTTGGCCTAACGATCCGTTTAAGGTTATTTAATGCCGAAACATTACCCTTAGGGAACGATTCATTGTAGACGACTATTTGAACACAAGTTTCTATTTTATCGATTAGCGTTCATACCTTCCCTCCATGGCATTACAATGTAAGTGAATGCGATAGATCTGATTCGATTTGAACTCGCCATAGTCAATTCCATAGTCATCAATTACACCATATGTGCATCCATTAATATAAATATTTTATTTTATTTGCAAACATGTAAGAATCATTGTTACTATCACCCAGGAGGTTATGTTTTCGGTCGAGTTAGTTTGTTACTATGTGTGTTTGTGTACAGCCTAGCGTCGACATCGCTTGACTAATCGTCACCAAACTTGATCAAAATATCTGTTATGGTCTGACTAAAACTGATTTAATTTTGGGATATCTAGGTTCAAAAGGTTATAGTCAAAGTCACGGAAAAAGAGAAAGTAACGTTTTTGGCGATAAATTTGGTTCTGTTCATCTTAGAGACTCACTACTTGGTCCATATTGTAGCCAATGAAGTCCCCTATCTTATATGACCTTGACATTGAAAAGTTCGGTCATGGTCGAATTTTGACGGAATTTCAACTTCCGATTTTTCCAAATATGATATGACATATGGACCTGATGCTCTTTGATAAGCATAACCCCCATGCAACGTTTCAGTGTGATCCGAAAAATAGTTTTTGAGTTATCAACATTTCCATGGCATCACTTCAGGAATACTTCATACAATATGGAGAAGTAACGTTGTCAGATGGGGGTATGCAGTCTTATGATTGACTTATGTTCTTGTTTTCTTTTTGTTTTGACCTCTGCCATTGTATCTGTTCCGATGGATACTGCACGCCTGTCCTGTGCAGTTCTAGGAGGTCCACCCTCCCAGGCTTCGCCTCCCCTCTTTGGGGAGGAGTAAGTTTATTGCTTACTGTCTGAGGCGCCCCTACCGGGGAATGCCGACGGGGCTGCCCAGGCAATTTTTAAATGGCCAGAGTGCTCACCTCTCGAGTGCTGGCTTTTCAAACCCCACTTTCTCGACCCGATCTTGGGTCACATCTTACTTGTGGGAGTAAGATAAAACTGGCCTTGTGCCTAACTCCTGGAGAGGAGTAAATAAAACCTCTGCCACTGTAAAACTATTTCATCAGATTTATTGTGTTCAATTATGTACAGATATAGTGTGACCCTCCGAAAACGCCACTCATTGCATCGTCAATAAGATCCACATTCCTTTTCCTAATCCAACCATATTTGCTAGAAATAAACTTTAGTCTATATCTGATTTGTCCACCAAGTTTCAGTCATAAATGACCAACAGTCTTTGTTTTTTTACAGTTTAATGATATGGAGGGGGTCACTTTAATATAGGATGACCCTTTCCCAGCACCCAAAATGCTGCCACTTATAGAATTAAATCTGTTCCTGACTTATCCACCAAGTTTCAGACTGGAATGTCCAACAGTTTTTGTTTTATTTCCCTTCAATGATAAGCATACTTGGATATGATGTGAAAAATTGTCAATAACTCTGACACACTCATCTCTTGGCACTGCTCTGATTTGAGCTGTGATGGTCCTCCTCGGTTCAAGAATAGTCTGGGGATTGTGTTGATAGACATTATCTTTGAGATGACCACACAGATTAGAATCTATTTTATTTGCGTTAAAAATATGTAAAAAATCAAAATTGCTATTCAATATGTTTCAAATGTGCACCTCTGTGTTGCAAGAACACTTGTGTCTCACTCGTTTTAACTATGATGGTCCATCTCAGTTCAGAAATAGTATGGGAATTGTTTTGATGGAGATTATCTTTGAGATAACCCCACAGATAAATATCTGGAGTAATGAGTTAAAGTCCGGTGAATGTGACGCCCATACAGGATAACATCTCCCACTAATGAGACGATCACTAAAGTGTCCCCATATCATTTTGATAGAGATTATCTTTGAGATGACCCCACAGATAAATATCTGGAGTAATGAGTTAAAGTCCGGTGAATGTGACGCCCATACAGGATAACATCTCCCACTAATGAGACGATCACTAAAGTGTCCCCATATCATTTTGATAGAGATTATCTTTGAGATGACCCCACAGATAAATATCTGGAGTAATGAGTTAAAGTCCGGTGAATGTGACGCCCATACAGGATAACATCTCCCACTAATGAGACGATCACTAAAGTGTCCCCATATCATTTTGATAGAGATTATCTTTGAGATAACCCCACAGATAAATATCTGGAGTAATGAGTTAAAGTCCGGTGAATGTGACGCCCATACAGGATAACATCTCCCACTGATGAGACGATCACTAAAGTGTCCCCATATCATTTTGATAGACATTATCTTTGAGATAACCCCACAGATAAATATCTGGAGTAATGAGTTAAAGTCCAGTGAATGTGACGCCCATACAGGATAACATCTCCCACTAATGAAACGATCACTAAAGTGTCCCCATATCATTTTGATAGACATTATATTTGAGATAACCCCACAGATAAATATCTGGAGTAATGAGTTAAAGTCCAGTGAATGTGACGCCCATACAGGATAACATCTCCCACTGATGAGACGATCACTAAAGTGTCCCCATATCATTTTGATAGACATTATATTTGAGATAACCCCACAGATAAATATCTGGAGTAATGAGTTAAAGTCCAGTGAATGTGACGCCCATACAGGATAACATCTCCCACTAATGAGACGATCACTAAAGTGTCCCCATATCATTTTGATAGACATTATCTTTGAGATAACCCCACAGATAAATATCTGGAGTAATGAGTTAAAGTCCGGTGATTGTTACGCCCATACAGGATAACATCTCCCACTAATGAGACGATCACTAAAGTGTCCCCATATCATTTTGATAGACATTATCTTTGAGATAACCCCACAGATAAATATCTGGAGTAATGAGTTAAAGTCCAGTGAATGTGACGCCCATACAGGATAACATCTCCCACTGATGAGACGATCACTAAAGTGTCCCCATATCATTTTGATAGACATTATCTTTGAGATAACCCCACAGATAAATATCTGGAGTAATGAGTTAAAGTCCGGTGAATGTTACGCCCATACAGGATAACATCTCCCACTAATGAGACGATCACTAAAGTGTCCCCATATCATTTTGATAGACATTATCTTTGAGATAACCCCACAGATAAATATCTGGAGTAATGAGTTAAAGTCCAGTGAATGTGACGCCCATACAGGATAACATCTCCCACTAATGAGACGATCACTAAAGTGTCCCCATATCATTTTGATAGACATTATCTTTGAGATAACCCCACAGATAAATATCTGGAGTAATGAGTTAAAGTCCAGTGAATGTGACGCCCATACAGGATAACATCTCCCACTGATGAGACGATCACTAAAGTGTCCCCATATCATTTTGATAGACATTATCTTTGAGATAACCCCACAGATAAATATCTGGAGTAATGAGTTAAAGTCCAGTGAATATGACACCCATACAGGATAACATCTCCCACTAATGAGACGATCACTAAAGTGTCCCCATATCATTTTGATAGACATTATCTTTGAGATAACCCCACAGATAAATATCTGGAGTAATGAGTTAAAGTCCGGTGAATGTTACGCCCATACAGGATAACATCTCCCACTGATGAGACGATCACTAAAGTGTCCCCATATCATTTTGATAGATATTATCTTTGAGATAACCCCACAGATAAATATCTGGAGTAATGAGTTAAAGTCCGGTGAATGTTACGCCCATACAGGATAACATCTCCCACTGATGAGACGATCACTAAAGTGTCCCCATATCATTTTGATAGACATTATCTTTGAGATAACCCCACAGATAAATATCTGGAGTAATGAGTTAAAGTCCAGTGAATGTGACGCCCATACAGGATAACATCTCCCACTGATGAGACGATCACTAAAGTGTCCCCATATCATTTTGATAGACATTATCTTTGAGATAACCACACAGATTAAAATCTGTTTTATTTTATTTGCGTTAAAAATATAAAAAAATAAAAATTAAATTGTTTTCAGTTTGCCGTAATTATGTGACCGTTAACTTCCTTTATCTAAAACTATGTCTTTTTTTCTTATGAGGCGGCGATGAGCGTTTAGGTTAGATGTTTGTTGAATAGTTTATTCAATTCAATAATACAAGATATCAGAATATGACTTTATTAAGAAACATTAAACGATCAGCTTTACGGTCTGCACGTTATAGCAGGGTGTATATGCTTTTCTATCTAGTTCTATCATTTCGTTTCTGCATCAAATAATCAAATTTGGTTGATATGCCGTAAAACAATCAAATCAAATCCATTAATGGATCATTTACATTTTGTTTTTGGATTAAATAATAAAAAAAGGGTTGATATGCCATAAACAGACAAAACAAAGCGACCACTGAATCCTTTGAAATAGATATCGTGTTACCCTATTGCATAACTAAAAGGTTTGATATGCCATAAAACAGAAAAAAGAACCAATCAATTGATCGTGTGCAATAGGTATTATGTTTTGGGATTACATGACAAAAAAGGGTTGATATTGCGTAAAACTACAAAATGCAACCACACCTATTTTTTTTTTATTCGCACTTCAGTAACATAAACATTGAGAGAGGCAGAGTCTTTGAGTGTTTTCTAGTTTGATACAATAGATTTAGGAGACTTCTATCTTCCATCTTAAATATACCTGGTGTAACTGAGATATGATGGAATAGATTTAAAAAAAAAAAATCGTATACGAACAGAATTGAAATTTATCAGTTTGAAGGATTGCAGATGTTTTTTGAAAATTTGCAAAAATATCTTGACTTTAATCCATAAATCAAACTTTTTCTTTTATATTTCATCAAAACTGTTGTTTTCTCTTTCTCTAAACATCTTATCTATTATAAATACACGTAGGAAGACATTCTATCTGCACGGTTCTGACAGTCTATCTCGAAAACAAAGCATTCTTTAATGTTGTAATTATCATTTACAGCTTTCTAATATATACTAGTGGTGGAAGATCTTTTACTCATTTTCCCATTCACCTCCTGTTAGATCTGATAGTTCATACCGCTCGTTTCTCACAGAATAGACGTTGTTGGTCTTTCTCTATGCTCGGCCTTTTGGTCGAGATCAAAGTGTAGTATCTGTTCCGATGGATACTGCACCCTATAGACTGGTATTGTCTTGGCCTTCGGGATTTACGCCGGTCTATGGGATTGTCCTGTGCAGTTCTAGGAGGTCCACCCTCCCAGGCTTTGCCTCCCCTCTTTGGGGAGGAGTAAGTTAATTGCTTACTGCTTGAGGCGCCCCTACCGGGGAATGCCGACGGGGCTGCCCAGGCAATTTTTGATGGTCAGAGTGCTCACCTCTCGGGCACTGGCTTTTCAACCCCCACTTTCCGACCCGAGCTTGGGTCACATCTTACTTGTGGGAGTAGGATAAAAACTGGCCTTGTGCCTAACTCCTGGAGAGGAGTAAATTACTCTATCGTCTGGCCTTTTGGCTAAGATCAAAGTATAGTATCTGTTCCGATGGATACTGCACCCCATAGACTGGTATTGTCTTGGCCTTCAGGGCTTGATTTACGCTTGTCTATGGGTCTATCCTGCGCAGTTCTAGGAGGTCCACCCTCCCAGGCTTCGCCTCCCCTCTTTGAGGAGGAGTAAGTTTATTGCTTACTGCCTGAGGCGCCCCTACCGGGGAATGCCGACTGGGGCTGCACAGGCAATTTTTAAACCCCACTTTCCCGACCCGACCTTGGGTCACATCTTACTTGTGGGAGTAAGATAAAAACTGGCCTTGTGCCTAACTCCTGGAGAGGAGTAAATCAATACTCTATCGTTATTTTCACGGAAGGTGCTTGACTGAGCTCCCATATCTGGTTCCTCCTTGTAAGACATTCACAGCAAGAACTCGTCTTTTCTACCACAACTGAAAATAATTTAACTTTCTTCCTCTGTGTGCCTAGCATTAGGCGGAATTTCCATGAACAGAGTTTTTTCTAAGAACGTTCCATCTGTGTAACACGTTACCACGGTATTGCTTCCCTGCAGGCTACAACATGGTCGTCTTCAAATTCAATGTCAAGAAATACTTGTCATAAAGCGTCCTCATACGTAGTAATTCAAACTTTGTCCATTCAATTCATCATTTTTAATCCTCTCATAATATTCTTCAGCATTCAAGTGACAATCCATCCATCTCATGAACCTTTATCCTCGAGTGGCTTTTGGCCTTGACATGCGGTGACATGAGTAATATATATATATCTATA
This sequence comes from Sepiola atlantica, assembly GCA_963556195.1. Lineage (NCBI taxonomy): Eukaryota > Metazoa > Mollusca > Cephalopoda > Sepiida > Sepiolidae > Sepiola > Sepiola atlantica. Next base: position 19,928,448 of record OY744525.1, on the reverse strand, counting down.
AATATATATATATATATATATATATATATATATATATGTAAATTGATATTAATGAATAAATGTACGTTTGGTGTTTTGTATTCTTTAATTGCAGCAGATTATCCGGAGGACGGTAGCTCATCATATCATCACCGTCTTGTTGGTTTAATGACATGTAGCAGCAGTTCCTTATCCTTTTCTTTTTATTTTTTGTTCATTTCTTCTTAATAACAAAGGTTGTAAAAGTTATTAAAAAAATGACAGTACAAAATCATCAGGGATTAAGTAAGCTTTTTTTTTTTGGGGGGGGGGGTTCTTCTCTAGTATATGTCATACATACATAATACACCCAAACCCTCACCCGTAGGGGAATGGGAGCAGCTCACAAAAGTATGACTGCTCTCTATCTCTTACAGCCCAGAAAAAAGATAATAATCTCATCAGCTTATCTGCTATATGTGACTACCGACTTCTTGTTATGATACATTATCTCTGACGGATAAACCTAACTCTAGTTTAACTTCTAATGGAAAATTCCATCTTCTTGCTTAACTAATTTTATGTGGAATTTTTAATTTTTAATTTTTAAACTTATTTTAACACACACACAACTTCTAAATATTACTACAGTTTAGTCAAGCGAGATGGCACTATTTTACTTATTTGCATAGTAATAGTTATGTTTGCCGTTGACCAATCATAAGTGACCTAACAGGAAGGTCATATGCCGATGTCATCATCATCAAACATTTCTATCCTCTTTTACTGAAGAATACTATCCACCATGTGTTAACTGCCTTCAAGACCTTCTGTCTCTCACTGCTTAGTTTAACTGACTGATAAATCTGAAAGTCCAGAAACACATCTTCTCGGTAATTTACCTCTTTTTCTGCCCTCTTCCACCATTCCTTTTAGACATACTAGATGAGCAATTGGCTTTGAATTAAGTATTTTCGAATGGAAAGCTGCATCTTTAAAGAGAGCGTTGCCAAAATATATGAGGGAGTCAATTACACTTAATCTAATCCCGTTGACGTAGATGTTGAGTTCAACATACTCGAGTCCTGGAAGAGTGGTGAGCGCCCCTTAGTTTTATCAAGATAGGTCCAAAAGTTATGCACGCTCGAGAAACATATATATAAATATATGTTTTTTTGTTGTTTTTTTTTATTAAACATAGTTCACCCCCAAAAAGGCAAGTATCCACTGTAGAGGTAAGGGGCTACTGAGAATTAGGGTGAAAGTTTTGGGGGTCATCCTAAATTGGGAGCTGTGCAGCGAGATGCTTGTTCACATTAGTTTTAAATTTCTGCACGTCGGTAATCAGGAAAATGGAGAACAGGGAGGGAGTTTCAAAGGCAGGTAAATCGAAGAAAGAAGCTGTTGGAGTAAAAGGCTCTCCGGCATCTGGGGACCTCCACAGTAAATGTATATACATATGTATTAGCCTGATGATTTCCTACAGGAATGAAACATGAACGTTCTTACGTAGCTTACTTGCCATGAACATATTTTAGTACTACTACATATATGTATATGTATATACATAGATGTGTATATGTATACATGTATATATTCATATATATACATATTATATATATATATATATATATATTTATCCATATGTATGTCTATATATATGGATATATATGTATACATATATGTATATATATGTGTGTATATGTATGCATATATACCTGTGTTTATATGTATATTAGTATTTCATGTATCCACATAAAACTTTATAAGGAGATATAATTTTTTATGTATCAATTTTCAGTATTTACTTCAACAGTGCTCGATACGTAAGTAGAACTAGGTAGTAAGCTATGAAAATATATTTATGGCAATTAAGCTAAACAGAGGCTCCTGCGTTTCATTTTAGCCTGAAGATTCCCCCCGGGTATGAAATGCAGGAGCCTCTGTGTAGCTTAATTGCCATAAATAAATTTTCATAGCTTACTATATATGTATATATATATGCATACAACTATATATATATACCTATATATATATGTATCCATATATATACTTATATATATATGTATATTTTTCTGCACATGCATACACATATGTGTATGCATCTATATGTATATATATTTATCCATATATATATATATATATATATATATATATATATATATATATATATATATATATATATTAGTATTTCTTGTATTCACATAAAATTTTATGAGGGAATATAATTTTTTATGTAACAATTTTTAGTATTTACTTCAACAGTGCTCGATACGTAGGTAGAGCTAGGTAGTAAGCTATGAAAATATATTTATTTGCCATAAATATATTTTCATAGCTTACAATATACCTATATATATATATATATATATATATATATATATATATATATATATATATATATATATATATATATATATATATATATGTATCCATATATATACTTATACATATATGTATATTTTTCTGTATATGCATACATATATATGTATACATCTATATGTATACATATATGTATCCATATATATATATACCTATATATATACTTATATATATATATATATATATTCCTATATATATATGCCTATACCTATATATATATATATATATATATATATATATATATATATATATATATTTATCTTTATATATATATATATTAATATATATTCCTATATATATATACCTATACCTATATATATATACCTATACATACATACATATATATATATATATATATATATATATATATATATATATATATATATATAAATATATATATATATATATATATATATATATATATATATATATATATATATATATTTATATTAATATATATATATATATATATATATTTATATTAATATATATATATTCCTATATATATATATACCTATACCTATATATATATAAAAGAGATACATTTGTCACATTCCATTTCAAGAGTCCGAATATGACTTTTTATTTTAAGAATTTTTTTTTTATTCTTAGGTTACAATATTTGATAGAATTTCTAGTTTCATTATTGTGATTTGAAAATGAAAAAAAAAATGGTGGAAACAATGAATGCTAATTTTTTTTTCTTCCTGCTCCTTTCTCATACAACCTTTTTCGTCACGACACTTCCCTTTTTATCAAGATGGAGGTTAAAATAGAGAGGTGACACATTCGTCGTGCTTTCTTCATGTCCACATTTTTTTTCTTTTCTTCCCTTAACATATCACAAAGTCTCAAACAAAAATGAAAGTAGAAGGTTGTCCTGTACACGCCTGTAATGCACAATGCAACACACAATGCAATTATTCTCAGATTCATGAGCTAACATATTCATTCTTATGTTTTGATATACAGATTTATATTAGCATACATATTTCATATATATATATATATATATATATATATATATATATATATATATATATATATATATATCAAAACCTAGCCTCATATAATAGAATTTCAAAAGATACTATCTTCATGAGAACATGACTAACAACAATTATATATATAAAGTAAATTACCGTATATGTTCTTATATGTGTACTCCGAGAAAGACTTGGAATTGCCCGGGATTGAATAAGGAACTCTATATCCCCCCTGCTCCCAGCTCATAACACCATATAACCTTTTTTATTCTTTTTTCTTTTTATTTTTTATTCTTATTTTATACGCAATTTTTAGGGTGGAGCTCAAGGATATATGTAGTATTGCTTCGAATGGAGGAGGTGTAAGTACACTTATATTTTAACTCCTTCGAAATACCCCCGTCTCATTAAACCTTATCGTTGAGTGGCTCATTTTATTGATAAGTGATGACCCCAAAAAAGAACAAAAAAAAAGAAAACCCCCAATATTTCCTCGAAACAAATGAGAGTCCATGTTTGTTCCTACTCCAAGCCCTGAACCTCATATTATCATTTCTATTCTTATTAAAATTATATATACTTATACATAATATATTAGTGAGTGAGAATCTGTGTTCAAAGTTCAGTATTTTTTAAATCCATAGGTACATTCATTTTCAAGATTGGCTTCTGCCATCTTTGCCCTTCTCCGAAAAAAAAGAAGAAATAATAATAATTAATGCACTCCCTTTTATCTTTACTATCTATTATTGCAGGTTGATGAAGAATTTCTATTCACCAATGTAAACATAAACATATTTAAACATTACAGTCAGGCACACAGGTGTTCATCTTTGTTATATACTAGCTGACCCGACACGGCATTACCCAGAAGTATTGACACTTTATTTACACTGACTTCACCATATTACTGTAAATTATATATATATATATATATATAATATAGTGAGAATTAATTACTAATTTTTATTTACAGAAATATTTAATAATGAAAATAATTTATTTTAGTAATATTGAATAAATGAAATAAAAATAAATATTTAATGTAATAATGTATTATTCTTTGGTTTGTTTTTAGACAATGTTAATTGTATCACAGTCAATAGTTTTCTTCGAATGTCTGGCTGGCTTGGCAGGCTGAGAGCAGACTCAAGGCATTTCCACAAATAATGGCGATAGAGAGGCGCTCATAAAGCCATGTCAATTCGTGATTGTCTCTAGTGTTGTGCGTCATTAATAGACCAAGGCATGCTGAGGAAGTCGCGCGTGGCAGAGCTTATCACTCCACTCGTCTCCACAGCAATCGGTTGAAATACAAATCTGTCGAAGAGATTGGCATATTTTGACTGCTTGCAGCTCTCTGCTGACGCTGCTGCATGTCCAGGGTTTGTTGCCGATGGCGCAAAAGTGACGATGGCGCAAAAGTGTCAGCCCAAGTCGCATCCCATATCAGTGACTTACCGTTTGTAAAGGGAAACATCGTCAGGCCATCAGGTCGTTTGCCATCCCCTCTGTCAAGGCCAACTGGTTCAAGGATCGACAGGAAGCTAGCGATGTCTAATATTCGTCGGACGACATCATTGAGAGCACTGTGCCTAGGAAATCTGCTGGCGCTTCTTCTACACGAAAGGGTGTGGAGTCCATATATGTCGACCGGCTTGCCACAATGGCACTTGTAGTTGCTGCAAACTCTAAAACCTGTGCGCAGAGCTACGGCGAATCTCAGGCAATTGTCATCAACTAGGTTTCCGACAGCCAATGGTGGCAAGGCTGTTAGCCACGCACCACTGTGTGGCGAACTTGCAACTTCAAGGGAGGCCAGATGGTGTTGGTCACAAGATGTTCTTAGGGATTCGACTCTGATCTTCATCTTGATCGTGTCCCAGCTCTTCTGTCTTGAAGGAGATTCGGATGCTTCATGTAGAATATTCTCAACCAGATCCTGACATGCGCAGATGGAGGAGGCGTAAGCCGGTAATGCAACGTATAATGCAACGAGAATTTATTATTTTTTGCACTACATATAAATTTCCATTCTACAGTTTAAATATTTCCAAAACACACAAACAAAATGAACTTTATTTGTAGAGGTTATTACATATACACACAAACAAGCATAGAAGTATAGATTATATTACCACCATTTTTATTTTAATATGGTTTTAGTACATATATTTTTACTCTTAATAAGACATATTAATACATGTTATTGTTCGTCGTTCATCTGAAGTAAAAAATATTTTCTTTATCTTAATAAATCTACATTTCCCATTATAGTATACAAATTATGCTGATAATGTATACAAACCGATGTAAAACATTTGTTGATGTTCAACTTTGCTAGGTACATTTTTAGACACAGATAGTAGCTATAATTTGCAGATGCTTGTTTGTAAATACGACTTTTAAAAACACGTTTTACTAAAAATTAGAGAAGGTATTCTGAACAGTTATTTAAATTGTAAATACGATGTTTAGAAACTTTATGGAAAACATTTATAGTTTTTTCTCTTCCTATCAGATATCGAAAACGAACCGGGAGTTATGATGAATAAAAAAAAAATCAGAACAAGTAATTAAAGGCAAACCAGAACAAACCCTGACTCAAAGTCTGCAGCAAACGGTGTCCGGTCAGATTTGGTTCTTGATATTAAACTTAAGTTGAAATATAACTTCAGATAGGGTATCTGAAGTTATATTAAACTTAAGTTGAAATATAACTTCAGATAGGGTATCTGAAGTTATATGTATTTGATAATTTCATTTTCTATATACTTAACTGCTACTAAGTGATAAAAATATATTTAACTGGTAGCAATTAATAAAACTATATTTAACTGGTAGAAAATAATAAAACTATATTTAACTGGTAACAAGTAATAACACTATATTTAACTGGTAGCAAATAATAAAACTATATTTAACTGGTAGCAAGTAATAAATTATGCATAGTATAGTCAAAGATGTACTAACTCCAGATGGATTTCGTTTCGAAAAATTTTTTTTTTATATTTTTCCCTAAAAAAATCTAATCACATATTTGATTACGTATTTTTCTAAAATAATTTATTCAAAATAAAAACACAAAAACATTTTGTTATATTTTAAAAAAAAAGATCAAACCACCTATTTGATTACATATTTTTGTAAAAGAAATTATTGAAAATAAAAATTAGTATAAAACTTTTCCTGATTTTATTTACTTATTTTTAACCAAAACCGGAAGTCCGTTTAATTATTAAGAAATCATTAAGAAATGAATATGTTAATATATATTAAAAAATTTAAATCTTTGATCTGAAGTCGTACACAATTAGATAAATGTCTAAATCTACTTTTTATCAATTTCTTAAACAGCCGGTGTTTATTAGGTCATAAACGGAAAATGTCCTCAGTCTAAAAAAGTTTCTAGCAAGCCTAATAATTATCAGAAAGAAACTTAATCGAACTAAATTATATTTGGGTCAACTACATAGTGAAAAAAAAGAACAAAAGAAATATCGATTTATCAGATCTATTACTATTTTGGTTTGACAAAAAATCCGACAAAATAACTTTATATATTAGATTTGGTTTACACTGACACTAACATTTCAATTTATTTATTTCCTTTGAACCAAGTGTCCTAACTAAGAGTCGACTTGATATCTGAAAATAAAATGAAGTTGATCTGTCATTACCGGCCAGTGTCTTGTAGGCACAGGTCACAATGAGTAGCTCAGGACTGTTCATTATATTTGCAGATTGATAGCCGGCTCTAGGCTTTCAAGGCAACTAGGACCAGATTTTACATACAGCACCTAGTATTTCTAAATGGTCACCCATCTCAATACTGACTAGGCGCAATATCCCTTAACTTCAGTGATCTAACAGGAACCGGTCTGTTAACATGATTATAGTTGTTATAAGATGTTATAAGACGTTATATATATATATATATATATATATATATATATATATATATTTATTTATTTTGGTACAGAAAAATTAGTACAACATTCGTACCGTCGGTTTCAAGCACGGAAAGACTTAACCATCCGGCTCTCTTCAGCTTCTGTTGTCATCTCGGTACGAATGTTGTACTCATTTTTCTGTACCAAAATAAATAAATGTTATGCTCTTAATTTTTAATTTTAATTCTTAATTAATCGAGCACTCTGCTGGAATTTTTCCTGCTATATTACAAAGAAGTATATATATATATATATATATATATATATATATATATATTAATTGATCAAGTTCAAATGTGTTAATAAAGTGAACATAAAACCAAGCTTTTCAAGAGTGCTCAATACAAAGTAGAGCATTATATATATATATATATATATATATATATATATATATATATATATATATATATATATATATATATATATAACATAGATCTATGTAACCGTTATTAAAAGATCAAATTGCATTCCAAGAATTCAACATGACAACAGTTTGTGTACGATCGTTTCAGAGACCATATGTTTTTATTAATATTAGATCTCATCGTCAGCAGAGGGTATTGACACGAAGTTAAAAGCAAAATGATATAGACAGCATCAATGTAATATAGGTCAACGTCTTCAAGTATACAGCAAATAGAAACGATAAGGGAAGTTGATGCTAAAAATTTCAAATCAAAGTTGAGCAGGTTGAAACATTAACCAGGGATGTACATAGGGGCTCAGAGTAGAAAAGGAGCTTATGCAAAATTACATGTAGGAAGTCGCACCTCAAAAGGAAAAAGGAAAACAAATATTATCTTATACAATATCTAAGAATCATTAGAAGGGAGAATTAGTAGCATATACAATCAAACAATGAAAGAGTGTGAAAGTTTCTGAAGTTTAAATATCAGTGGTAAAGGAATTGGCCATAAAGGCCACAGTAATCTATTTCTAAGGCAGAGTTAGACACAAAGTTCATTTTGGTGCTTTTTTACATTCGCTCCAATATGTTAGGCCTCTCTTTAAAAAAAAATAGCTATGGGAATGTATAAATTTTGTTATGTACTTACGTGGTAGCTGAACAGAAGATTGTACACCAAAAATTACGCAGATTCATCCAGTATTTATTAAATAAAAAATAACAAACGATTTTATCTAACGGTTGCATTTGAGTTATCTCCCTTGCTTAATAAGTAAGTATAAATGTCTACAGATATGTAAGATCGTTTTTTTTTTTCTTTTTCTTATTATTTAATAAATACTGGATGAATTTGCATACTTTTTTCTGTATAATCTTATTTTCAGCTACCACGTAAGTACATAACAAAGTTTATACATTTCTTTAACTATTTTCATGTCGGAGCGAAAGTAAAGAAGCACGCCAGTTTTTTTAGAGAGTTGGGCGGAAGAGTACTTTATTTTATTTACCTATCCAGGATGTTAGACACAAGGTCAAGTGTAAAAGAAACTTGAAAGATTAATTAAAGGATAAAGCATATGGTCAAATTAACTACAGAATTAGTTAAGATTGTGACACAAAGTATAGAACTTGTAATTCAGAAATTAAGTCATATTTATAATTTAAATGAGAGTTTGAATTACCTATTAGACACAATTCTCGAGTGTCTTCGGTCTCTCTGTACAAGGGTTTGTCAGGACAATCTGACATGGGGATATTTTTCCATACAAGTAAACCATGGCCAAATATTTAAAATGACATAGTATTCTGAAACCCTAATAAGATCCCCCTCGGCTGTACACTGGCTCATACGAGGAATGGTGCAACTTCTTCAAGTAATGTTACCTCAAGTAACAGCACTTAGCTGGATACTCCACCAGACTAGATGAATTCTTGTCCTGGAATCCGGTAAGACCAAGAGACCACAAGAAAGATATACTAGAACATAGTTAACTGGTCAATTGGAGAGAGGAAAATTAATGTTCTTAACTTCTTTACTAACTCAACATTTGAGAAATAAAGGGGAACTTTAATAGAACATTCGAATATCTATGTATCTCATATAGAGATCAAGTGTTAGCCCCAGGAAGGGGCCCCTTGATTTATGAGAATTTCTACTGAAGTAAAATGAAACAATAATGAGCTCAAGCAAATTTAAGTTAAGATATCTACTATAGAATGCATAATTTTAGAAAAAGTAGGTCGAGGCATTATCCTTGATTGACCCCCAGAGACAATATTTAACAATATTTAACAATATTTAACAATAATAATGTTAAATTAAGCATTAATTAAATTAATAAAATTAAAATAATCTCTAAGATAGAGGGCATAATGTATGTTCTGTTAGCTAGTTTAACTACAATTATGATTAAAAAAACTTAACTAAGGCATAGTTATTCTATCCTAAAAAGGGAACGGATCCCCAAATCCCCCCTACACCCCCCCCCCTCCCCTGGAAGACTGACTTACAATAATCCAAGTTTAAAAGCGAGTTCATATTTAGGTGCTAACAAATTCTAATAGGTTTCAAAAAAATGTTATATATAAAAAATATTTTTTCAACGTTATTATTAATAAATTCTCCACTCTATAATAAAGACCAATGTGTATTTATTTGAATATCTTTATATAAATGAATATTATTTATCGGTCCCGTCACACAAAAGTTAGCGAGGTAAAACATGCCTTTATCTAGCCTTCGGACGAAACCATTTCAAGTGATGACGGGAAGCAAGAAAGCAAATATCAAGTCAGACAACTCCCACTGTCTGAAATGAATTCGGAAAGAAATCCTTCACTCTAAATAAAAAGTCAACGGTAGATGTTTTTTTTGTTTAGGTCATCAGAAATGATAATAATCATTTATATATGAAAAATTAAATTAATTAAATTAATCTCTGAGATAGAGGACATAATGTATGTTCTGTTAGCTAGTTTAACTACAATTATGATTAAAAAACTTAACTAAAGCAAAGTTATTCTATCCTAAAAAGGGAGGGTATCCCCAAATTCCCCCTACACCAAATTCTATGATTTTATATGAATGTAAGTGGGAACGCTGGCGAAGCATAATTTTTTCCCATCGTTTTTGACAAAGGGTCTACACTAGTGTAAATATGGATATGTTTATTGCTAAGAGTGCATACGATATGTAGATATATGCATGCATATATTGAACGATGATGAATGTATGTGTGTGTATTTAATGCGTATAAGTAAAGTTAGTGTACAAAATGGTTGGATCTGATACGTATGTCAACATAAAAAGATGTGTGAGTATGATCTGTATGTGTATATATATATATATATATATATGTGTGTGTGTGTGTGTGTGTTCACCAGCCGACATAGTTTCTATTATGTAGACGTGCAAATTGTCTAATGTCCACGAGTATTCTTAGTTCTTTGCTCAAATTTCAATACCTTCTTCGCATATCAATGTCTCTTCAGCTTATTCCTTTCATTGGAGCTCCATCGACCAAACGACAAAGTGTAGAGTAGCAAATAGGGCAGGTAACCAAGCCTTGCCTCTTTCTTTTTCTCCTCCTTAGCACTATTCATTGCCTTTGTTGAGTGGAAGAAAGAGAAATCCCACACGCGCCGCACATTCACATAGATATATAAAAACTAGCCGAAGTACGAGTATACACCAACTTTCTCAAATTTTCACCGGAAACAAATATGTTTTTCATTTTCACCGGAAACAAATATGTTTTTACTTTAAATTGCGACAAGAACAATTAAAAATTACTTTTTTTTTATCAGCAAATATTTTCTTTCTATATATAAACTAGCTGGCTTTGCCGGTTCGCTACTTGATTAAAATAATAAAAATGTTATTCATAACTTTGTTGTAAACACGAAACAAAATCTTATTCATTTATTCATATAGTGTATGTTGAAAAGAAATCAATAAAGTGCTCGATCGTCAGAATGTTAAGAATGTTAGAGCTAAATACAAATTATTTATTTAAAATCCATATGTTACATATTCCAGAAATGTACCATTGTTTCATTGACATTGATAGACTATTCCTGTTTAGAAACGGCTCTTATAATCCATCCCAAATACCTGGCGACTCACGAAATGAAGACAGTTCATGAAGACGGTGATTGTTGATTTCCATTTTTCAAACTGTCTTCATTTCGTGAGTCGCCGAGTATTTAGGATGGATTATAAAGGCCTTTTTCTAAACAGGAATGGTCTATCCATGTCAATGAAACTACGTATAATTTTTAAATAAATTCATTTATTCATATAGATAAACATTAACATTTTGGTAATTTCGATACAAATTTATTTATCTTTTAAATGTGACCGTAAAGAAAGGAAACAAAAGAAGAAATGGGTTTGCCTTTTAATTTGCAATTTAGAAATAGATGGCGACTTGCTGAAAATCAAGTCGATCCCTCTAAACAAAGGAACATTTGAACACAAACGCTAAATATTTGTCCAGGAAATAAAAACATTATTGTGAAACAAAACTATTAAAACAATCATTGAATTAAAAAACAATAACAAATGATAGTTAATTAAGAAAATGTACCTTTTAAAGCAAATATGCAAATTAGTTAACTTTGGGACTCATATCGAATATACATAAGCAGTACATCAAAAAGATGGCGCGTCTATTGCTTAAATTGAATTGGCAATAAATAAACCGTTTTGACGTCACTCTTAGTGCAAACATTGGCAAAACTTTCATTTTTAGGTAGATAATTTCGATACAAATTTATCTACCTTTTTAAAAAATGACCGTAAATAAAGGGAAAGAATGAAATATCAATTTGCCTGGGAGATGATGTGGGGGGGGGGTAACTTAGAAATAGATGGGAACTTGTTGTAAATCACGTCGGTTACTCTAAAGTAAAAGTAAGAAAAGGAACAGTTGAACACAAATACGAAACTTTTGTCTGCGAAATAAAACAATATGACTAAACAGAACTATTTGTTATATTAAAATCAAAACAATCATCAAATTAAAAAAAAATAACAAATAAAAGTTAATTAATAAAATGTCTTTTTTCAAAACCAATATGCAAATTAGTTAACTTTGCGACTGATATCGCATATACATAAGGAGTATATAAAAAAAGATGGTGCGTCTATTGTTTAAATTGAATTGCCTATAAATAAGCTGTTTTGACCTAACTCTGAGTGCAAGAAACAAGTCCAACTTTAACATTTATTTATGTAAATATCATATATATAAAGTTAAGTAAGTCTTTTCCCCTATACTTTTGTGATCAATGGCCTTTTTACTAGAAACTATATATAAAAAAACTCTATTTCGTCAGTCATCTAAGGCACATATTGGTTTGTGTTGTTAAAAACAAAAATGTCATTTTCAATCGATTACAGTTATTTTTATATTTAATCCTGATTTTATTTTATTATTAGTCATAAAGAAATGAAGAAAGAGAAGTCTCACAGCCGGAAGTCCTAATACCGCTACGCAAATCACTACCAACTTAACAACATCATTTTCTTATCTTCACCAGTGAAAACGAGGGAATTTTACTTCCTTTCTCTCTTTGATAGAAGGAAAGAAAGTAAATAGGAAGAGGGAAGACAGACAAAAAAAATGCTGTCTGCTATGGTTTTAAACAATTTGACTGTAAAAAGAATAGAATCTATTTAGTGGCTCAATTGGTTAGTACAACATATTTAGAGGCAGAGGTTGTGGGTTCAACCCTTACATGGGCATAAGTATTTTTACTCTGATTTTGTCATAGAATGAACATTTAAAATTACAATATTACGCAGATTTTTTTGTTTTGCTTTTAGTTTTTCTGTAATCTATATACTTTACGGGAATTAAGACCCTGGGTTTGGTAGTCCTACTAGTATATATATATTCTTTCCAAATATGATCTACGGTTAAGATCGGATTCTAACTCTGCCTGATGAGATCTCAGTTTATAATAGCTGTTGATCGATAACATCGACATGCCAGTGTCGCAGATTTTGTACATGTCTGTGTAAATAAAAATAATCATATATATATATATATATATATATATATGGATATATAAAGTTGTAATTGCTGTCTTTTTTTTGTTTGTTTATAAACTCCTCCTGAGGTTTAGGGGGTTAGATCCACATAACCATATATATTTTGAAATTATATTGCTCAGGATATATATATATATATATATATATATATATACAATTATTTCATGTATCCACATATAATCCTATAAAGAGATATAATATATTATGTATCAATTTTTAAGTATTTACTTCAACAGTGCTCAATACGTGGATAGATAGAGCTAGGTAGTAAGTTATGAAAATATATTTATGTCAATTACAGAGAGGCGTTAGTGTTTCATCCCCATAGAAAATCGTCAGCCTATATATATATATATATATATATATATATATAAAGTTGTAATTGCTGTCTTTTTTTGTTTGTCTATAAACTCCTCCTGATGTTTAGGGGGTTAGAGCCACATAACCATATATATTTTGAAATTATATTGCTCACGATACTTGGATATGTATATTTCATTTTGATCGAAATGGGTAAAACATAATCATGTGGTCTGCGTTTGCACTTGACATCCATAAATATGTAATGTTAACCTCATTTTATTTATAAATACAATAAAGGCAAACGAAAATGAAAATTATAGAAATGATAGAAATAAAAAAATAAGGATAGCAAAGTTAATAAGGGGTTCAGAGCTTGGAGTAGGAGTATACAGGAGTCCTTATTAATTCTCGGGAAAGTTCAGGCACGGATTGAGAGGGTTAAAGACTATAAATTTACAAAAAAATATTTTAATTAATGTCACTTTGCATCCACTTCCTTCCACTCAATCAATGATGAGTACATCCTTGGGCCCCATTCTAAAAATTAAATTTTATAAGATGTAAAACCTAACAATAAAAATGATATTATGGTGTTATAGGCTAGGCACAAAGTACATAAGTTTCCTCATTAAATACCAATAAACGCTGGGTCCCCTTTGCTAGAATTAAAATATACACAATTATAAATTCCTTTGCACTAAATAAATAGCATATTTCGAAAATCCAAATTGTTGTTAAATTAAAAATTTAAAAGACAAAAAAAAAAGATTTTATTTTATTTAAACAACAGTCGGACACATTGTATATTGGTGAGTTTTTGTTGAGTTTATTTTTTACCTTTTCGCAAGGAGGTTACATTTTCGGTCGAGTTTGTAACTATGTTTGTTTGTGTATAGCCTAGCGTCCACATCGCTTGACCAATCATCAGCAAACCTGGTCAAAATATCGGTCATGGTCGAAGGTAGAACCGATTTAATTTTGGGATATCAAATGACAAGATCAAGGTCAAGAAAAAGGTGAAAAATCACACTTTTGGTGATAACTTCGGTTCTATTCATCACATAGACTCACTACTTGACCCATATTGTAGCCAATGAAGTCCCGGATCTTGACCATGAAAATTTCGGTCGAGGTTAACATTTTGACAAAATTTCAACTGCTGATTTTTTCCAATTGTGATGTATGGATCTGATACTCAGTAATCACCATGCAAAAATTCAGATAAATAGTTTTTGAGTTATCAATATTTCCATGACATAACTTAGGGAATACTTCATACAATATGGATAAGTAAAACCCAGATAAAACTTTGGCCCGTTCTTACGTTGTCAGGTGGAAGTATGCAATCTCACGACTGAATTATGTTCTTGTTGCATATATATTCCATTTTATTCTATTTCACAAACATCAAAAATATTTTGTGGGTTCAATAAAACGACCATTGTCTCATAACTGACGTAGGTTCTTGTTTTAGACTTTTTTCAAATTTAACTGTGAAGAAAGTTTTATATGAAAAATCAAGTATTTTTTGTGCGCAGTTTAAAAGAGAATTATCTCTTAATCTGCAGTTTTTGGATTGAAAATCGTCACTGTTATGACAGGGAGCATGTTAGTTTAATCAGTATGAGTGAGTCATGGATCAATTTGGATAACTGACAAAAATGGACAGATAAAATTTCATATATAAAAATACAAGTTGCAAATCCATTACTACAAATAGTTTCAGATGACCTCATTGTAATGTATATTAGGCTAACATATGTGCATCTTCATGTTCCATACCGTCCGAAAGTACAGAATGAAAACGTCAGAGCATATTTTGTGACTAGATTGCAAGAACGTCCTCAGAATTTACTCGCATTGGTTTGGATGGGGGGGGGGGATTCGAAGCCTCCCATTGTACATAAAATAGTAGAATGCTTAACATAGAATAAAGAAGCTGATGAAAATTCCTTTTGTGTGTTTCGAGTTTTCAATTGAGAATTTCCCAACGGAAGCAAAAATAAATGTTTCTTTTTAGTCTTATGTGATGTGGTATTCTCAGCGAAGATGTTGGCTCCATGACACATAATTATAAGAAACAACGTGACACATAACCAGTTGAGGAACAATACAAACTTTTGTAAACCACCACCAAAGAATTGAGAGGCCAACATGTTACACTAGCTGCCATGATACTACTAAACTTAGGGGTACTTTCTATGGATCTAACTGTTTCAGTCAAATGGATATGATATGCATAACACAAATTAGCACATATGCAAACATTGCGAAACTTTTGACTAACGCTTATAAAAATATTTCTTCCCATAAAATAATTGGGTGCTTATGCTGATTAGCTGCCATATGAAAAAATTATTTTTATATAAAAACAATAATATATACTTATTAAGCATTATATTCTTACTCACTGTACAAAAAGTAGAAAAAATATCCACTAGAACTTTAATTACAAGTATTTTTCCATTTTGCGTATCATAACAGCGACTCGTTCAGTAAGCCTCCATCTTGTTTTTTAAGAAGATTTCAGTTATCTGCCCTTGAATCTTCTTAAAAAACAAGATGGAGGCTTACTGAACGAGTCGCTGTTATGATACGCAGAATGGAAAAATACTTGTAATTAAAGTTCTAGTGGATAATTTTTTCTGCTTTTTCGTACAGTGAGTAAGAATATAATGTTTAATAAGTATATATTATTGTTTTTATATAAAAATAATTTTTTCATATGGCCGCTAATCAGCATAAGCACTGTTTTTTGTTTTAATTATAATTTTATTCTATTGTTTAACTTTTATTTCCTATAATTTCAGATGCAATGGTGAATTTATTCCCATTTTGAATGGATTATAAACTTGCTCCCTAGAAGAAAGAAAATGAGTTGGCTGAGTGTCGTCTTACCGGTGAATAGTGTCCTGCTGCTGCCCGTGTTGTTGAATGTCCTCCATCTTGGCCGATGTTCAGATATCACCTACTATGTGGAGGAAGGCAAAAGTCCAGGTACCCTTGTGGGTAACATAGCCGACGATTCACGCCTACTGGGCCTGATCAAGGTTCAAGACCGCAGCAAAATTAGTTTCAGTCAATTAGGAAAGAAAGACAAGTTGTTTCGAATTTCCAAGAACACAGGAAAACTATACACTGCACAAATCTTGGATGCAGATATTCTGTGCACACGTAACATGGAGTGTATCAGGATAATCAAAATAGCTGCACGCCAGGCAAAAAATTTCATGAAAATCCTGAACGTTAAAGTTCTTATCAAAGACATCAATGATCACCAACCGGAATTTCCTGACAAGCAAGTAATCATTGAATTTTCAGAAAATGATGCTGAGGGGACTACATACTCCCTTCCGAATGCTATAGACAAAGATGTTGGAATCCTTAATTCGCAGATTACTTATCAGCTAGAACAAAATGCTGATAAACTATTCACGCTCTTGACAACGAAGAGCGTGGACAGCATCTCAAAACCTAGTATAAGATTAGAAAAAAGACTTGATCGCGAAGAGAAGGACTCGTATAATATTCAAGTGGTTGCACGAGACAGTGGCTCCCCACAAAAACAAAGTGTTTTAGACGTACACATTTCTGTCAGAGACTTCAATGATAATTACCCAGTTTTCTCACAGAAAGTCTACAATATTTCTATTAAATACGAACATGACGTGGCGACACCTATAGCCATATTATCAGCGACAGATTTAGATTTAGGCAAAAATGGACAGATTTCGCATCACTTTGGCGCTACAACTTCAGAGAAAGATAAAAAGCACTTTGAAATAAACGAATTCAGTGGTGAGATCTTCCTTCATACAAAAATCACTGCAGGACAGAAGCTGTCTTATAAATTATATATCGAAGCCACGGACGGAGGCAGCCCGCCGCTGAGCTCCACTGCTGAGCTTGTTGTAAATGTGATCAATCATCACAATAACGCTCCGAGTATAGATGTTAACTTTTTCTCGGATTTAGCAGAGAATAAAGACGCCATTTCCGAAGATGTTAAAGTTGGAAGCTTCATTGCGTATGTAATGGTGTCTGACACTGATGTCGGCCTGAACGGAGAAGTAAGTTGCAACCTTTATCACGACAAGTTTCAACTTCAGAGACTCAGCGCTAAAGAGTATAAAATAACAGTGAAGAGGAAATTAGACCGAGAGACGGAAGACCATCACGAGATCACCATCAGTTGTAAGGACAAAGGGTCCCCTCCATTGCATAGTGAAAAGAAATTTTCAATACAAGTTATTGACGTCAACGATGTAAAACCACAATTTTCTAAAAAGTCGTTTAAATTCTTGATCTATGAGAATCAAAAGTCTCACATTCCTGTCGGGTATACTAATGCCTCCGATCCTGATCTGGGACCCGGGGGTAAGCTAACCTATTCCTTGTTGATCGACAGCAAGCATTTTCTACCTTTCCAAATCCATGATAACGCTCTAATTTCAACGGTCATGTCTTTGGACCACGAGTTTAAAGACGTTTATGAATTTCAAGTGATCGTGAAAGATAACGGAATTCCATCTTTGAACAGCACGGTGAACGTCAGCGTCGAAGTTAGGGATGTTAACGACAATGCTCCCTCTTTCACATACCCGAGCATGAGCCCTTTCCACTTAGATGTCATATACTACCCGCACCACACAAATAATATCACGGTTTTGAAAGCCACGGACACCGACAGTCAAGAGAACGCCTTCCTCAAATACGAGATAGTCCGGGGAAATGACAAACAGCTTTTTAATTTAAACCATTACACAGGTCTCTTGTCGTTCAACCGCGCCATAAGCCAGCAAGATGCTGGATCATATGACTTGGAGTTTGTCGTTAAGGACAGCGGCACACCGGTTCTCTCGGCAAAGATCGATATGATTTTGAAACTGACTGTGAGCAACAAGACGCTGGAAATATTAAATACGAAACACACAAAAACTGGCGAGAGTGTACATCTCTTTTTATTGATCATCATCATTGTCGTGGCCGTGACGGTGTCCGTATCCATCACGGCTGCCATGTCAATATGTTTTATTCGATGTAAAGATCGTCGAGACGCTTCCGACAACGACGAAGTGAATCCGCCTTGTAAATGTGTCGTCGAACATGGGAAATTCACATGTTCTTCGCTGCACTCCTCCTCTGACTGGCCCTCGGAGATGCCCGTCGGCCTCTCGGATTCTTCGAGAAGCCTGTCGAGAAGATCAAGAAGAGAGCTCTACCCTAGAGGAGAGCTGGGTAACGGACAGAAAGCCGTAGATGACGACTATCAGGTGAGTGCAGATATTGCTAAACGTAATTGTTTTCCTTCATGTCTTCAGGCGTGTGTCGGGCTCAGAGATGATATTAGTCTGCCAAGTGACTTATTAACAAGACGGGGGGGGGGGGACGAGGGAAGCAAAAGTTGCTTTATTTATTTGCCAACATCTAATAAAAGTTATCTTATGGGATTTTCAAAGTCAGACCCAAATAGCCATACATCTGACATATCGATATTTGCTTGACTAACCAACTAATCTTTATCTTCCTTCTACCATGTTTTTTTTGCAAGAAAATAATGTATTTCATTTAGATATGTCTGTAAAATAAAATATCTATTCCGGCTAGGAAGATTGCTTGAATGGATATATATTAAAATAATTGCCTAAAAAGATGTGTCATGATTTTTTCCCCTAAGAATAAATCAAATAATGTCATTTTTCAATTAAATTTTTAAAAAGGAGTGAGTTCCCTAAAAAGATAACCTATTCCTTATCTCTATATTAGTACAATTATGTGACTACTTTGCATGTTTCTGTTTATGTTTGTGTTTCTCGTCTGTACGTGACTTATTATTTATTCAAATCTAGTATTATTAATCTAATATATATTTAAATGCAATGCAATGCCCTCTGTTCAGTCTAGATAGACTATGGACACCCCTATAAGGGGCTGGCTGCGCGTGTTACTGTGAAGCAAGGGTTGCGCAATTCCTAACAACACTTCTCCTGAGTCGGCATTGCTTGATTCCAATGGCAAGCAATTCAAGACGACTGGAAACAATGCCGAGATAAGCAGAGAGCACATACAGCACCTGGTATTCCCAAATGGTCACCTATTTAGTACTGGCCAGGCTTGACGTCGCTTAACTTCGGTGATCTAACGGGAACCGGTGTGTCAACGTGATTGTGTGTATTTAAATAAACGAACAATAAAAACTAAAATTTTAATTATGTGTACAACTTTTAAAAAAATACAAGCAAAAAGCAAAAAAAAAAACTAATATTACATTACTGAATCCCGAACAACGCCGGGTAGGTACAGAAAGTTGTATCTAATTTTTTTGCCTATTATTTGAAATGTCTACTGATGTTTTTTTTTTACATAATCTATATATATATAACTCAATGTCTGTGTGTATGTGTGTGTTCCCCTATAGAAAGAAAGGTTTGAGAATCTACATAAAATCTAAAAGTATATTCTTATTTAAAATTTACCGGGGAAGACAATGGAAGGGGACAGAGCACCTTTAAAACTTCGAATACGTATATCTAATTTTAATGAAATTTTAACAATGTGTATTTCTAAGGATTCAAACATTGTGGTGGATATATGTGTGCTCGTTCTGCCAACATGTCTTGAATAGAGAAAAGTGTCATCAGCAAATATACCCATCTCGAACACAATTTCATCAGGGTGGTCGTTTATGAATATCAGGAATAATAAAGATCCAAGCATCGACCCCCCCCCCCCCGCTGGAGCACACCCTCATTAATATCATGCTGTTTGGATGTACGGTCATCGATGACAAATTGGATCTTTCTTTTAGCTAAGAAGGATCTTATTATATTAAATATTCTTCCAGTAATACCATATGATTCAACCGGTATCATCCGGGCCTTCGGGTCTGGATTTACGCTGGTCTATTGGTTGTCGGTCCTGTGCAGTTCTAGGAGGTGCGCCCTCCCAGGCTTTGCCTCCCCTCTTTGGGGAGGAGTAAGTTTATTGCTTACTGCCTGAGGCGCCCCTACCGTGGAATGCCGATGGGGCTGCCCAGACAATTTTTAAACAGCCAGAGTGTTCAAATTCTCGAGCGCTGGTTGTTTCCCACTTTCCCGACCTTGTGTCACATCTTACCTTGTGGGAGGAAGATAAATAGAACCATATGATTCAATATTTATGAGACCCCCATTTAGACCCCTTGTGCCTCTTCGAAAGATAACCAGGATCAAGTGTTGATTATCTCGGGGGGGGGGCGGGGGGGCGCCTTGTATCTTGAAATTTGTTTTCATACATTTAATGTTACTGTGATATTCATTTTTATAGCATCACCCATATTCACTTGATATTTCCCAAACAGATTGCCATTTGTTCAAACACTAACAGGGCTCTTTATTCATATACACAACAGACAGTTATTGATGCATGGTCATTTTTTTATTAGACCAAATTTTTTGGTATCAAAAATATGTTTCTTATTTAAATTTAATTAGTCACAATTCTACTTTTATTCGAATAGATTAAGGTATATAAAAAACTATTTTAAAACTTTAAATAAAATCTATAATATCTCAAAATATTATTGCACTTATTTATTTCTAAAATATATTAATTCAATTTTTCTAATTTATATATCTGCATAAACTTAAATGCAAATTACTTAAAAAATCACTAAATTTATATTTGTAGCGCTACAGTGGAACTATTTATTTGACTCCAACAGATTATCCAGACGACGGCTCATTACATAAACAGCTGGAGTCTTGTAGTGTAGGTGACACGTAGTAGTAGTTTAATTTCCTCTTTACCTTTCTTTTTGATTATTGTTAACAGACGTCGTACGTTATTTGTTTTGAATGTTGATTTTCGTTCCTTTTCTTTTTAAAAAACAACGTTTGTAAAAGTTATTAATAATGACAGCACACAATCATTTGGAGTTTTAAAATCCTTTAGGTTTTAAACATTTTCCTTACAGCATATATGGGTACCCTAATGTTAGATAACACCCCGTGGGTCTCCCCCACAACCCATCCCCTATAGAGGGATGGAACAGTTCTCTCAAACACAACCTTCATAGTTCAGAAACAAGAGAAAGATTTTATCAGCTTATCCGCTACGTGTCACTGCAAACTTCCTGTCTGTGGCACAACATCCTGAACACGGCACTCTAATTCTAATTTTTACTTTCTAATGGAATTTTCCGATTTTCTACATCATCTAACCTTGTGTGGGAAATTCAGTTTTGAAAACTATTTTTGTACACACACGTCTAATATTGCTATCCGTTTATGTATTGTTTTTAAATATTCTTTATGTTACATAAATGTTTTCTTCGGTTTACAAGTGCAATTTTTAAAATTTATTTCTTAATTTTTGATTTATATAAATTTTTTATTTTTTCTGTAAACGCTAAATTTTATTAAAAAAATTTTCAGAATAGAAAAAAAATTTAGTCAAGAGCATGTAAGTATCTGGGGATGTAACTTCAACTAAAACATAGATTTTTTTTTATATTTACACTAGAAAAAAAAAAAACGTGACCCGTTGGGTCACCCACTGAGCTCGAGTTAGATTGTTTGAATCAGGAAACATTGAGTTTGCAAAGCCAGTTAAATTTTAAAAATAATAAATGGACAAAACCTTAAATGAGTCTTTCTGTTCACTATATATCCCCCCTGTCCCTCTCTCTCTTTTCTTTCCAGCTATGGGTTAAACAGTATTAGTACTTGTGGTGATATTTTGTATTGTTTATAAGGGACTATTCCAATCTTCTGTTTACAGTTAGTTTTATTACATTTGACTGTTAATAAACACAGAGAGAGAAAGAGAGAGAGAGAGAGAGAGAGAGAGAGAGAGAGAGGGAGGGGATGAGAGCGGGGAGAGAGAGGAGTGAAAGTGATAGAAACTGTATAAAATACTAGTAGGGGGCGGGAGGTGTCAGTCAACATACAATGAGAGAGGGTGAGAGTAATAGACAGAAACTTAGTAAGAGATGTATAACTCTGTGAGTAAATTGCCAATTACGGCCAATTAAGAACAATCAAAATTGATTTTTTAAAAACATAACTCAA
Organism: Sepiola atlantica; assembly: GCA_963556195.1. Taxonomy (NCBI): domain Eukaryota; kingdom Metazoa; phylum Mollusca; class Cephalopoda; order Sepiida; family Sepiolidae; genus Sepiola; species Sepiola atlantica. The sequence continues at coordinate 19,905,853 of OY744525.1, read as the reverse complement.
TCCCCAAACCAAGGAATGTTTTAACGTGTATTTTGTGTTATAAAAGTATAAAGAAAAACGCCTTAGGAAAACAAACGTTGATTGACACAGATTTAATATAATAACAGCTACATACGTATATAGATAGACTATCTTCTTTTGTGTGCATTTAAAGATTTGGTTCTGTGATTAAATGATTAACTGAAATAAAAAAGCAAGGTCTGGCACAGGGTCACGCATTTGCATCACTTCGGTAGGATTAAAATGAAATGGTCTATGAGACTTGGCTTCCAGTTCTATACACCTTGGCAAGTTGCCCACTTAATGTTCTGATGTACATTTTTGCTTTTTGGTTTCTCTGAACATTTTTCGTTCAGTGTTGAACAAATATTAAAATCTAATTGAGAGCAATAAGAGAAGAAGAAGAAGAAGAAGAAAAAAAAGAAAAACTTTGACCTTAAATAGTTCTCCTCAAAATAAATCTGTCAGTTTTTTTTTCTTCCTCAGACTTGCTAAGTAAATTTACCTGTCTTATATATTTTTGGCACTTGTATCTGTCATAAGTTATGGATATATTTTTTGTGCAAGATGCATTTAAAAAGGTCATAGTTCGTTTTTTTAATTTTATTTTTTTTTATATATATGTACCGTTTACGCTAAAGGCCAGAAATGCAAGACATTAAAAAAAAGAAAAAGATTAGGAACGAAAATAGAAATTGCCTCCTCCTCAGAGCGAAGACAGAAAAGATACTTCACTTTAATCCTAGACTGAAATGCCCGGAATCAACACAGGAAGAATCACTTTAGTAAACAATATCACACTTACTCACTTACTATCCGGGTTTATCGTCTATATTTCCTTCGAAAAGATGGTCGACGTTGTCTGACTGTCCTTATGTTTCCAGTGATTATATATAATTTTATTCCAGGACAAGAAATACAATTTCAAACCAACAATAAATAAACAATCATGGCTGCCATTGTAAAGACAAACCAAAAACAAGTCCAATTATTTATAAAGCAATAATGTGAGAGAAAGAGAAGCAAAGAGACAGATACAGACATAGGTAGATAGAGAGGGGGAGAGAAAGAAAGAGAGAGTCAACAGATGACGATTAGAACGGAAGTGACGCCGCCGTTACTGACATAGCGTTGCCACGAACGATAGCCAGGGAAATGCGTTGGAACAACCAGGCTAACTCACGGGGCTCGTGCCTAGACGTTGAAATCCTCCATCCAATGTCCTGAAAAATTTAACAGTCTCGGGCCAAGCACACCTGATGTTTCCACTGAAATTGGTTGGAAGACGAAACGGTCAGTGAGCGAGCTATATTTTCTGCGCTTCCTTGTTTCGGCGAGCAGAACCGCCGTGCTGAGCTTCACCGTGGATTCCGCAATCCTTGCTGGTGAAAAGGAGTCAGAACAAGTGGCGTCCCAGATCAGCGGCTTTCTGGTTCGGAAAGCAAACACATTCATCCTGTCAGGCCTGCGACCGTCGCCCCTGTCCAGGCCGACTGCTTCAAGGACTGATGCAAAACCTGCCGAGTCGAGACCTCGCCTGACTACGTGTGTCCATTTGCCACTGTTTACGATCTTGCCTGATGATTTCTTTCCATGTCTTCTTAGAGTTCTCGGCTTTCTTTTTGCTGTCTAGTCTTAGGCCCATGCAAGTGCTGGTCTACCCCTTGCTTCTTTCAACATGCTTGAATTAGACGGTTTGCCCTTATTAAAACATCAAGTTTTGGGATGGCCAATTTCTCAAGTAGAGTGTCTAAACTAATGTTCTGGATCTGATCTGACTTTACGTTGCATATCCACCTAATCAGTCGATCAAGTGAGGCCTGGGTGAGGACACAACACTCACTGTCATACACAACATCACACTCCTTACACAGCTATCATTGACCTTACCCCTAGTAATAATTGGGATGGCTCGAGATGTTAGTATTGGGAGAAGTTCTCTGAACTTTCCCCAAGCTGTCTTGACTCTGATGGTTGAACTTAGTTTACAGCCACATCCACCACTCAGTATATCTCCTAGGTAACAAAATATACACTAAGAAATAAATCGAAAGTTTACACTTGTCCCCCTTAAAAAAACAAAATGTGTTATGGACAACTGTCTTTATGTTGTTTAAAATTCTGTCTAATTTTATTAATTTTTTTATTTGTTTCTAAGCAAAGTGACATAATAAATATGAAAAAAATCCACTCTATGTAGTGTGATATATCACCATTAATAGCTACAGTGTAAAACGTCACCGATCAGTATTAAATGCCTCCAGAGCATTGATGCCAATGAAAACGCATAAAACATGATTGAAAACCGGTGTCAATTGAAAGAAACTTGCTTAATTGCTACTCGCTCAATAACAAATATTTACACACTAACAAGTTTATGCACTGTTGTATCATTGAAAAGGGTTACAATATACAAGGTTGTTATGCGAGTGAAAAGAACAACCAACACGATAATGAAGGTTTATTGTAATCGAGAGTAAAATGAATGGATAGACAGAGATTAGTAAGACATTACTAATCTCTGTTGGGTAATGCGGTGCTCACTATATATAATTCTGTATTAGTAAGTCTACATAGAAAAAAGGGACGTAAGATACTCTATTACAACACACACAAAACCAGTGTCTATGGTAACCATCCTAAACTGTTTAATTGATACTACGACAATGATTTTCTTAACCTTTTTTTCTCCACTCTTGAAGTTTAGGGAATTATCAAAAAGTTTCTGACGATTGTAAATAAAAATTGTATTTATTTTCAGGGCCTTACCCGCTCCACTAGTTTGGGAGCGACTCCTGCTCCCACTCCTAAAAAATGTGGCCGCTCCTTTCCCCACTCCATCTGCACCTTAAAATAACCTGCTGGAAAATTAACACATTTCCAACATTATTTTTAAATAAGTCCCTATTTACTTGCCTCCCCATTGCTTAATAATGAATGAACCCTCCACTCATTGGCTGTAGTAGGAGTGCTCGTTTCTCTAAAGCCCTGTTTATTTTGTACGGGTGATTGCATATACACTGGATTTGCGGGTGGCATAAAAGATGAATTAGATTTACCATCTTGATGGCATGAAACTAATTTCTTTTCATTTCCAAAATAAGTAGCAAGTGGTGTAATCAATATTATTGTGGACTATGGAATCGGTGAAGCCGAGTTCGGATCCACTCAGATCTATTGTAATTACTTTATACTGTAATGGACTGCTTTCCTACAGACTACAACATGGCCATCTTCAAATTCAGTGTCAACAAATACTTGTTATAGATCGTCCTCATAAGTAATTAAATTCTGTTCATTTCATTCATGATTTTCAATCCTCTCATTATATTCTTCATCATTCAACTAACAATTCATCCATCTTATTAACACTTATCCTCGAGTGGATTTTGGCCTTGACAAGTGATGACTCATTAGTATACAGGATGTTGCAGCAAAATCCGACACTTGACAAAATGTAAACGAAATACCAGGAGGTACTGAGAAGCGTGGGGAAGCCCTGGATGAACGAGATCGACGCCCCTACGCCGTCGAACAGGACTTCGCTGCTGCACACAAGGTCAAGACGACCCATGCGCAGCTGCTCAACGATGTTCCCACCATTGGTCGTCTGACTTGTGGCTGCCCTCCTCACCCAACTGCAACTCTCTTGACTATTTCTTCTGGGGGGAGGGTGATCGAGACCAAGACCAACAAGCACGCCCCATCTCCGTCTCTTTTCTTTCTTTCCAGTTATGAGTTAAACAGTATTAGTACTTGTGGTGATATTCTGTATTGTTTATAAGGGACTATTCCAATCTTCTGTTTACAGTTAGTTTTATTACATTTGACTGTTAATAAACAGAGAGAGAGAGAGAGAGAGAGAGAGAGAGGGGGATGAGAGAGATGTTACCGTGAGACTGCTTCACTGTGGGCTACAACATGGTCGTCTTCAAATCCAATGTCAACAAATACTTGTCATAAATCGCATTCATAAGTAATCAAACTTTGTTCATTCCATTCATAATTTTCAATCCTCTCATACTATTCAACATCATTCAACTGACAATCTATCCATCTCATTAACCCTTATCCTCGAGTTGCTTTTAATCTTGGTACATGGTGACATTAGTAAAAATATATATATATATATAAAACGAGGATGACAACCATAAATTATCAGACAACCTCCACACATGAATTTGTTTAAAGTTGATTGTGCATTTTGAGGAATACGACCCACTCTTTTCCACCAGGTAAGGGATATCCATTCAGGGTCAAAGTGTGTGTCACATGATAGTGACCTACCTGGTTGCCAGTGTTACATCAGAATGTTGCTTCTCCTAAACTAGCTGCTTTAGGAGTTCAGCCTCCTGTAATATCTTACCGATAACTGGATGGAAGACGTATGGATACATACCCTCTGCAGAATATTTGTGAAAGCGATGCAATCGCCCTTCTCCTATATTAGTTGCACCATCAAGGCTTGAGAGTGCAGTCTATCCTACTATTTTATTCATAGATGGAGGAAAGTCATATGAATTCATACTTTTTTTTGTAAGAGTGTTAGCGAAAGAGAACTAAACACTTCATTAGAATCAATTCCATATGTAATATAACCAAGCTGAATTAAGACAGCAGATCTTGTACACACAAAAAGCTCAATATCCATTAGATAAAACTTCATAATGACAATAAATAATAAATATGGCTTACCTTAAAACTTTACTGCAGTTTCATGGGTAATCCAATCATAAAAGGTGCATTTATAAACTCCTGAACGTTTAAGCATTTGTATAAAATTATGATGATCCATTAAATTACAATAATGTATTAAGTAGCATTTATTATATATATATATATATATATATATATATATAGTAATCCAGGTAAAGTAAACATCTACAGGATAAAAATCCACAGAATTTCACCCGGGCTTATAAAATAGTGCTCAATAGTAAATAGAGCTATTTATATAATTATTTTTATTTATAAAAATATGTACAACAAGCCGCTACACTGGAATGTTGATGTTATCGATCAATAGTTATTAGAAACTAAGATCTTATCAGGAAGAAATATATATTAAAATAACAAAATAATAAATACATATTGAAAAAAATATTTTACAAATGTTGGTAGCCTTACTCCTTTATATATATACTTTTCTCTCATTGGAACCACACTAATACTGAATTACCCTTTTTTCTCTCTCTCTCTCTCTATATATATATATATATGGATTGAAGTTACTCGGGTTCAAGGTTCAAATCGTTCGACCGGCAGTACAACTATATAAGCCACACTGATGATTGTGAATGAATATGAAACATACATATCTGTGGATACTAAATATTTATTCATAAAAAATAATTATTAAAAGTTTGTTCAAATCGAGCACTTTGAGAGAAATATGAAAAATTTCTAATCAAGCCATTTTGCAAACGTTTTCTCCCTTAATGGAAGATCGGACACTGTCTGAGACTTACTATGTTTGTAAATTAGAAAAATATAGGATTTATTCCTTTCACA
>OY744525.1:19852842-19895342 GCA_963556195.1 Sepiola atlantica | reverse complement strand
GTTTAAAGGACCAATTTTCCAGGAGGCATATCTAGAGTCAACCTTACCTCTAGAAATACCTACTGTGTATTCATAAAGGAGTCTTTGGTCAGAACTAAGATCATGTATTTCATCAATTTTAAAAATTGACTCTAGAGGATTGCTAATAGTGGAAAATGATATTTGGGGTAAATCATATCAATCATTTGAGCATAATTTCCCCAGAGGGCTACTGAATGTTGTAGGGCCCTTTGCGCAACCATCTATGTTTTTAAAAAGGGCTCTGAAAGGTAGTTCATTATGATGCAAAGAGCAACCAATTGTGTGAAGAGTTTTAAAAAGTTTTTTTTCTAAAATTGCAACTATTCCACCATCGCAACTTGTGTTGGTATTAGTGTTGTCAACAAGTATAGCCTTGATACTGTTCTCACTGTGGAATTCATGCAAAACATCCACCACTTGATCTGCATGAACAGCACCTGTTGCACCACTATTCGGAAGAACTCTATGTGTCAGATATTTACTTTCACATGGTGTTTCTTTTGTAAAAGTTAAATGGTGTTCTGGTCCCTTAGTTTTTTTCATAATTCTCTGTCTATTTTCATCCACAATTTCCTTATACATCAATGTGTCCTTATCCATTCTCCCATCAACTCCAATACATATATTTTAGGTGGGGTAAAAACTCCTGGCTGAAATAGTTTTATTTATCTACCTCCAACAAGGTAAGATGTGACACAAGGTCAGGAAAGTGGGATTAGATAACCCTGCGCTATAGAGGTGAGCACTCTGGCCATTAAAAAATTGACTGGGCAGCCCCGTCGGCATTCCCCTGTAGGGGCGCCTCAGACAGTTAGCAATAAACTTACTCCTCCCCAAAGAGGAAAGGCAAAGCCTGGGAGGATGCACCTCCTAGAATTGCACAGGACGGACAAGCCCCAATAGACGGGCGTAAATCCAGACCCAAAGGCCCGGACGATACCGGTTTATTTGGTGGGGTAAAAACCCCTGGCTGAACTAGATTTTATTTATCTACCCCCAACAAGGTAAGATTGACAAAAGGTCAGGAAAGTGGGATGAGAAAGCCAGTGCTCGAGAGGTGAGCACTCTGGCCATTTAAAAATTGCCTGGGCAGCTTCGTCGGCATTCCCCGGTAGGGCCGCCTCAGACAGTAAGCAATAAACTTACTCCTCCCCAAAGAGGGAAGGCAAAACCTGGGAGATGCACCTCCTAGAACTGCACAGGACGGACAAGCCCCAATAGACGGGCGTGAATCCAGATCCAAAGGCCCGGACGATACCGGTTTATTTGGTGGGGTAAAACCCCCTGGCTGAACTAGTTTTTATTTATCTAACTCCCACAAGGTAAGGTGTGACAAAAGGTCGGGAAAGTGGGATTAGATAAGCCAGCGCTCGACAATTCAATATATATGTGTGATAATTAAAAAGAGAATCAACACGGGAAGTCAAATTCGCCCGATGAATTTTCAACCGGTGAATACCATAAAAAATATCCAATAAATAAAACGCCTATGTAAACAAATAATTATTTATATATAACATTAAATATCATAGTGTTTTATTCCTTTTTAATTTGAATATGTACATTTAATTTCTTAAGAAAAATAATAATAAACTTTAAAATATTTATTATTAAATAATGTATTACTTTTTTTTGTTAAAACCCGGGTTTAATTTAAGGCGACACATCTGCCGGTGAAATCTCGGCAGTGAGAAAAAATCTCGATTTATTTGATCTTAAAGTTGCAATGCTCAAATAAATACAAAATTTTGAAGAAAAATATTTCTTGTGGTAACTTTTGACATTATTTGGCAACTTTCTTCGAGTGCGATAATTTACAGTTTCAAAATCGACCTCCCCTAATATATATATATATATATATACCACTATTCTTGTTATATATTGTGGCCATATGCATTCATTCATCCGTACATATATATATATATATATATACACGAGTAGAATACTCGTCCCTCAATGTGTATAAGCAATAAATATAGCATGAATTTTAGATTTTAATGTTATACCAAGCTATTATAAATATTATTGACGCTCATGCGCATGCACTGATCCTTAAAAAAAAAGGATTGTTTAATATAACTGAAAATTTCATGTTTTTGTACCTAACTTATTTAAAATGTTTGTTTTTTTTTGGGGGGGGGGGGCGGGGCGAGTTTGGGTGGCAAATGGCAAAGTTTACAAAAAATAAATAATGTGCTCATGTTACTCACTGTGTTGCCGAGAATATATGTTCCAAAATTCATAATGATCTGTTAATTAGTTTTGGAGTTCATCCTGTACAATGAAATATTGCATGTTCATATCACGTCGGGGTCACCAATTTTAGAATAGAGCAAAAGACGGAAACTGGACAAGGATAACGATAGGGGTATTGGGTGCAGTACTGTATCTTTGTGTTACTTGAAAGGTTCAGAAAAATGAAGAGAACCAACAAAGCCGCCAGAAGGCTGCATGTTTGTCGGGTCACCAATATAAAAAAATGAGACGGTGCACAGTTTTATGTGGGGGAAACACATTAACAAAATGAAAGACAATACATTGGGTTGAGTGAATGTAGACACGGACAGATCCAACACGATTTGTTGTTGTTGTTGTCGATCACTCTACGCCGCTTGATGTGAATATTCGCCGACTTGGTATTTACATAGTTAAATTCCTCCTAAAATTCTAAGCTAATTTCTGGTGGCCAACTGGAGACTTTCCTGACTGCGAATCAGTGGCACTTTATGATCAGAGTTTGCACTCGTCGACCATCGGAAATCAGCTTCCTACACTGAAGATTGCGTAAGCATGAAACATCAATGTCTGTAGGTAATAAATAATTAATATTTATTTATAAATATTATATATATATTAGATGCTTACGTTAAGGTCTCCTGCTTTTGTTTCACTGTTAGATACTTAACCCCCCTTTTTATTTTATTTACTTACTATTATATATTATTTATTTATGAATTTTCCAACAAATGTTAAGTCTACACTATTTTGGATTTAGTTAGTTTCTCTGGGAATTAAAACTGCATTTTCCTTTCTTTTTTCTTTTTTTGTCTTTTTGTTTAAAATAACTCAAAGCTTCTTTAGACTATATATATATATATATATATATATATATATATATATATATATATATATATATATATATATATGTATATATATATATATATATATATGTATATATATATATATGTATATATATATATATATATACATACACTGTAAATATTAAAGTGTTTTTGTACTTACAGGCAATATCGTTTTGGGTTTTCTACCTTCATCAGTGCAGGAGTGGTGGTTGCAAGCAGTCGCATGTGACCGAACGCACTTCGTAGATGAATACTAAAATCACAGCGCTAACATCTATGCCCATGCGGCTACGAAGAAATCGGCAGTAATTGAAGTTAATGTACACTTACCCAAGAGGCGGGGCAAGTGTGTTGTTGTCGAAAGTGTTCGACGCTCGAGCGGAACTTTGCATAATCGCTAGTGACAACAATCTCGTACCTCCAAAGAGTGCTCTACTATTAAGACTGTTAAATCTTAAAGGGGAATTAACTGTAACTTCTTTTGTAAGATGGTAGGAAAAATCCGTGCAGAGTGCTCAATTAACTGAGAAAATCAAAATTAAGAGCGTAATATTTATTCATTATTCGGTATAGAAAATCAGTACACCATCAGTACCATTGGTTTCAAGCTTCAGCTTTCTTGTCACATGAGAAAATGGAAAGTCTCGTATACGTTATTTGCTTTGAAGTGTTAAATTAGTATCGTCTAGATTCTGTGTTAGAGAAAGATATGTGGGATTAAAAAGCTTAATAAAGTCCAAAAAGGGGGATAATATTCTAAAATTAAAAGTTAAAATTTAAAAATATTTTTTTAAAATCCCATGACCCAGTTTTTGCTAAATGCTATTTTTATCTGAAGCGTTATTTGTTTTGATGGGTTAAATTAGTTTTAGTCAAAATAATGTGTTAAAGAAAGATATGTGAGGTTTAAAATTAAATTAATAAAAAAAAAAATTAAGAAATTAAAATTAAAAACTTTAAATTGAAAATTGAAAATTAAATTTTTTAAAAATGTTTTATTATTTAAGAAAAAATAATTTAAAATCTTGTAAGTCACAGTAACGGTAAAAAAACAGTATAAGGGGAGCAACTCTACACATCGTTATTAAATTTACTATTGAAGGCACAATATGAAAATTTAAAATATAAATTTATAATGTAAATTTTAAATATAAATTTAAAATATAAATTATAATGGAGTATCAATTTATTATGAAATTAATAATTAATAATGTGGGTGATTAAGCCTGTTTTACAGTTAAGAATAAGATTTAGGAAATATATTTAAGTCTGAAACAGACTTAGATTTACTTCCTTAATCTTATTCTTAACTCTAAAACAGGCTTAATCACCCACATCATTAATTATTATAGTACTTAAACAGAATTAAACAGTTTTTAGCCTACTATTTTAGTACAACCGGAATTTTTTTTTATTTTTGTGATATAAAATGGAACATACTAAGTTAACTATATTAATGGGAAGGTGATGATTGGAAAAATATTTTCCGATGAAGATGAGCAGGGGGAATTTAAAGCGCGAATATAAGTGCAAATCTGGTATTGAATAAGGTTATTTTGAGGTTATGTTTTTGGCAGATACTTTATGTGTACAGTTCAGTCCAGTTTATAAGAAGTGCTTGTCTCCTATGGATACATTCTTTAAAAATTTCGTCTCTAATGTTTAAAAAGTTTGTATTTGGGTCAATAATTTCCCTTAAAATATTATATTTTTCTGAGTCACATGAAGGGCATCTATTTATAGCTGGAGAGTATGATGGTCTTTTCTCTATTACTTTTCATTTTCAGTGTACATAATTTTATATACTACAGTATAACTTTATATATTTTATATAGAGAGAGATAGGCATGTATGCATTTCCAATTATAGTTATTTATACTTTTAATACTGACCATTTGCAATTTTTTTTTACCTCCAGCTCAGTGGATAGTTTAAAAACGCGTTGAATAACCACTTTCAGACCTTCAGCTGAAGAACAATCATGTTTGGTATTCAGATGTTGATTTCTAATGTTTCTCTGAAGCTGGAGGTATCGATGGATGCTCAAACTAATGTATAATGTTATTTGAAATTAAATACACACACACATACACACACACACACACACACATATATATATATATATATATATATATATATATATATATATCTGAAGAAAGGTAGGGATAAAATGATCTGACATAATGTAAAATGAAAAAAGGAAAGCCAAAAACTATGTGATTTATGTATTCATCAACGTTTCGTCTTTATTGAAAGACTTCCTCAAGATGAAGAATGCAATGTAGAAAAATCATACAGAATATTAATTTTGATATGTCAGAAAGTGTCCAGACTTCGGCATGGCTGTTGACGTGAACAAGCAGAGAACGAAAAACAAGATTTTTGTAGTAGTGTTATCAGCCGTGATCAGTTTCTTTCAAAGGACACGAGATGAATGGGATTGATGGCTTGGATTTGTTCGTTTATGACTATTTTTTGACTACTATGTATGGAGTGTAGTTGAAAAAAGGGTTAGGATTAGGGTAAGAGTTAAGGTTAGGGTTAGGGTTAAAAATCCATCAGAGAAAGATGTCTTTTTCAAGATCACATGACCCCATGACCCTTACAATTTGGCCTCCTAGCTCCCCAGATCTCAATCTTTTGGACTACTATGTATGGAGCGTAGTTGAGAAAAGGGTTAATGAGCACCATCACAAAATTAAATAATCTCTAAAAATCTCCATAATTTGAGTAATGTGCAATATGAACAAGGATCACTTGACCCTGGCATGTAGATGATTCATACCTCATATAAAAGCCGTTATCGCAGTGAAGGAGACTTTAATGGAGAAACTTACAAAATAATGCATATATTCTTATTTTTAAAACCGTTTCTCAGTAAAAAGACAATATTACATGTTTCTAAGAGTAATTTTTGTGTATGCACAAATTTGTCTTCAAATACATTACGCCCCCTTTTATATATCAAACTACATCATCGACATACATTTATTACTCAGGGTTTCAGAAATCTATAAGAATTCCCCCTTCAGGCGAATCTGTTGGTATCAATTCAAAATGGAAGCTCACAGTTGAAATCATGTGACTGGAAAGGCTATCAATATGTGTTATTATGTGTATACTAGAAGAGACATCAGATATTTCCCGGAAATGAAGGTGGTTCTAATATATTAGATGAAAAAGTTGAAGTCACAAACACCAAGCACTAAATCGGTTGCTTGTTGTGTGAAGTTTGAATTCTCTGAAGTTGGTCCAAATCACTATTTGGATAGAACTGGACAGGGTACACTGCATGCTCTTCTTGGACTGATTCCTGAAAACTACTTATATCCCGAACTGCGTTCATGTTTCATTCCCAAAATAAATCATCACGCTAAATGAATTCCTTCGGGAATGAAACATGCACGCTTCTGTGTAGCTTACTTGCCATAAACATATGTTCATAAAAATAAAATGTTCTTTTCACGCCATAGACACACCACCTATTTTAAATTTTAACTTCTATGCTTTTCTTAAAATCGGTCATCTTGAGAAAGTCTTTGAACAATAAAGATGAAACATTAATGAACACAAGCAATTTTCGATTTTCCTTTTTTCATATATATATATATATATAGTCTCGGAAGTTTCTCAACCATTAAAACTATATTAAACCCCCCCCCCCCCCAAAAAAAAAACCCCTTTTAGTCCCAAGTCTTTCAGTGGAAAATCACTCATGTAAGTCAATTTATTTTTTACAGTTATTATATTAGTTTGTTTCTAACACTATTTTAAGGGATCATCAGTTGTTTACCATGAAAAACTGTTTCGGGAATTTAATATATATATATATATATATATATATGATTCGGTGGATTTGTGGTGTGTGTCTTGGCAACTGAGTTAGTTTTGACTCTCTGCTATTGAGGTGAAGGTGCCCAGCCTGAAGTCAGCTCTGCGTTGCTCCCGCCTATGGTGGTATGGATATGTTGAATGAAGCTCTGGGTCGATAAATAAATGTACACACATCTCAGTTGAGGCGAAAGAAGACTTGGAGTGACTCAATCAAAAATGACCTCAAGAAAATGGCACATCAAAACCCGTTGTAAATGATAGAATTTTATGGAGAACATCACTTCAGTCCGCCACGGCTAATGTGCAACCCACATCCAATGTGGTAAAGACATGCTAATCGATGAAGAAAGATTAAAAATATATATAAAAAGTTGTAGTTCCTGTCTGTCTGTTCACGAACTACTCTTTGGGTTTTGGAGATAGCCCCTTCATAACCATATATATTCTGGAACAATTTTACCCAAAGTACTTGGATAAGTATATTTCATTTTGATCAAAGAGAGCACAAAATTATCGTGGGGTCTTCTTCCACGCTTAACATCCATGAAAAGGAAATACTTATAAATTCATGACTTGAAAATTATAAAAATTAAAAAATAAGTATAGAAATCTTAATAAGAGGTTCAGAGCTTGGAGCAAGAATGCTCAGGGGTCCTCATTGGTTACCGGAAAACACTGTGTGTGCCTTGGGGGAAGTTAAAGTCTTCAAATTTACCATTACTTTCGATTAAAGTTCTACTCCTTTCTACCCAATCATTGCTGAGTATATCCTTAGGCCTCATTCGAAAAATTAAATATTACAAAATGCAAAGAATGAGAATAAAAACGGTAGAATGGCGTTATGGACTCTATCTAACAGGGTTAGGGTTAGGGTTAGACTCTATGTAAAAGGGCATACCATTCCTCATTAACAATCGATTTTTCCCTCTTATCTCGATGCTCGATTGCTTCTGGAACAAAAGGCACATACATAAATCTCTTGGCACCAGCATGGTTGCTGCCACAGAAAATGGTCATGAAGTTTCAGGGATGATGGAAAGACCAGAGCACGTTTTATTGCCTTAACAGAGTACAAAAGCGACTTCGCAATCTAGTGGGTGAAGATATCTTTCGTCCTCTATAGGCCTTTTCTCACGACAGAGACGTTGCTAGTCTTTCTCCACTCTATCATGGAAGATGCTCAGCTGAGCTCCAATCTCTGGTTCGTCCTTGTAAGACATCCACAACAAGAACACTTACTACCGGAACAGAAAAGAACTTTCCTTACATTAGGCAGAATTTCCATGAACAGTTTCTTTCCAAGAATTTCCCATCTGTCAAACACATTACCAATGGACTGTTTACTTGCAGACTACAACATTGTCATCTTTAAATCCTGTGTCAACAAATACTTGCTCTAAACCGCCCCCATAAATAATCAAAATTTGTTTATTTTATTCATCATTTTCAATCCTCTGATAATATTCTTCATCATTTAACTAACAATCCACCCATCTTATTGACCCTTATTCGGCGCTGATGCTGACGTTGTTGCAAATGCAGGGGGGGGGAACTAGGTTTGACTAAGAAAATAAGCATAAAATGAAAAGAGAATTTACGACGCTGAAATAATCGAGAATCATATCTGATGGTATGGCTGCGTACAAAGGTTTAGACGAGTACGAAAATGGCAGATATGAGCATATCACAGTCATCCACGAAACCAATTTCGTTAATCCTGATGATGACAGCATACATACGCAAACGATTGAAGGTATGGTTTGTTTTCTTTTGAAACGTTAAAAAATAATTAGCATCGAAATGTGTATGTTTAAATTATTTAAGATAAAAATACGTTTTAAATTAACGGTTAAAAATTAATTAACATTGAAATTTCTATATTTTGGTTTGGTAGTTTTGTTTTACGGCATATCAACCCTTTTTGGGTTATTTAATGCCGAATCTGGTCATTATAGTAAAAGTTTTTATGCTTCAAGTTCTTTATATCTTCAAATGTTTAATCATCGTTTTTGGTTTGGTAGTTTTGTTTTACGGCATATCAACCCTTTTTGGGTTATTTAATGCCGAATCTGGTCATTATAGTAAAAGTTTTTATGCTTCAAGTTCTTTATATCTTCAAATGTTTAATCATCGTTTTTGGTTTGGTAGTTTTGTTTTACGGCATATCAACCCTTTTTGGGTTATTTAATGCCGAATCTGGTCATTATAGTAAAAGATTTATGCTTCAAGTTCTAAAAATAAAATAAAAAAGGGGAGGGAGAAAGGGAGAGGGGCTGTTGTTTTTGTTTTTGGTTTTGTAGAACATAATTAAGTTTTACAAAAAAAAAAAAAAAAAAAAAAACGTCAATGTAGGTGAATTTCGTCTCAGGGAGCCACAGGGCAGCCTGATCTGGTATCACCAGTTCTATATTTTTATTTATTAAAGAATGAGATACGTTAAAAAATAATTAACTTTGAAATTTATATATATTTTTAATTAGTATTTACGCTTAACTAAAATAAAGAAAAACACAAATTTCTTATTTTTAAATGAAGGTTTTTGGTCTCATACCAAAAGACACATACGGAAAACGTTATTTTTACCTAACACTGTTTCATTTTTAGTTCGTTAATTAACTTGTTTCATTTTTCGATTGATACATTGATTATCACTGTTAATTCCTAATTCGAAATTGCGTCCTTCGAAAATTATTTTTTTACTGATTAAATATAAAGATACGTTTAAAAATATGTAGTGGCTCCAGGTTGTAAAAGCGCACGTAATTGCCTGAAAAAGTAGAATCACTCCTCCTTAAAAAAAAAGAAATAATGTTCCAGTTTTTACATAACATTGTTTATGCTTATTTTCTTAGTCAAACCTAGTTATTGCCCCTGCATTTGCAGCAATGTCAGTATCAGTTCCCCTTATCCTCGAGTAGCTTTTATCTTAGATAAGTGATAACTGGCAGATGAACCATATACTGAAATCTGCCAGCTTTTGAGGAAGAAAGTGTTTCAACCTCGTTTTGAAATGGGGGTTGAGGGCAGGCCTATCTTAATGCATAAACATGCTGGGCAGTTGGCCAGTAGTCTCAAGAGCATAGAGGTCCATGCTAATCTGTCTATGTAGTGAGTTGCTGACAATAAAAGTATACTATACTACAAATATTTGTTATTGGAAAATTTATATTTAGTATTGTGTTGATTCTGATGGCAGTAAGAAGACGTATTACTAAAGGAGGGTTATCTTCTCCAACTTCCTCTATGATATTAGTAATCAAAACGAAAACTGTAAATTGGATTAACTATAAAAAGTTAAAAATTGACTTGAAATGAACATTTTTTTAGAACACGGACTAATAATTGCCTTTACTGAACAGATTTTTTATTTAGCTTTTGGTTAGAGAAATCGCACTCTATTTTATATATCAGATAATGAGCAATATTAATGTTAATTTTTATAATGACAAGTAGACATTGCCATTCCCCTATGATTTGTTGAGCTTATGGACATTGCTCGCCTTTTGGGCTCACTTCAAAGTGTATGGTAAAATTCACAGGTAATAGCAAGTATTACTTGACAGGGATCACAACAGAAACTCTTTTACAGCCATGTCGAACCTCAAACAACATATTAGGAAGAGACCAGACTGCAGCTGTGAACCAGACGGCTAGAGAATGACCCCCTCCTACTGACATGGAAATCATCCCTTCTGAGGCCCTGCCTCCCGGTTCAGAGGCACCCTGGCTCCAGTATAAAACACTTAACCGCCTGAGAACGGGGATGAGGCGATCAACAGATGCTATAATTAGATGGGACTACAAAACTGACCCAATCATCTGTGATCCGGACAAGATGAGAGAGAACTTGATAATCCAATTGTCACCAGAAAAGTTTACTGGGTGGCCAACAGGTGGCTCTGTGTATAGCAAACCATAAAATGTTGTTTATACTGCAACTGTTCATGGTAGTCTCCCTTTATTTAAGACTAGTTATGGCTTCACAGTGTTAAATGTAAACACCAGTTTTAAATTAATTCATTTCATTTATTCACTTACATTTAATGCTTAGGTTTCTACCTGGTGGTTTAGAGACATGGCAGTTGATTCAGCATGTGTTGCTGAATTAGTATTAAGGCGAAATTGAAATCTGGCAAAACTGCTTAATCCAGAAAATCTCTGAAACCTGTATTATAATTTATCCTTATTTGATCGCTTCACTTAGTTATCATTATACTTTGAGATCACAGTTGAAAATTGGAATGTTTACAGTTTTGTTGTATTTCTGCACTTTTGTAACGTTTTGCTTTTAAAACGTTCTTAAATTCTTTTTATATATTTTTATATCTTCTTTCTATACATGCACCTCTACGCGCACATTAAAGCTTTTATGGGTGTGCGGGTGAGTTATATGTGAATGCGTGTTCTTATATTCTGTATGCGTGTGTGTTCGTTCGTTACTTTTAATTCTTTACCTTCTCTTTCGGTCGTCTCCGCATGCAACATGCGGAGACGTGGTCATGATCGTCCAGTGTTTCCTCATCAGTTTAATTAGCTGAAATAAACACTTTTCTTTGTCAGAAAGGAAGACTGAAGACTTCTTGAGAACCTGAAGGAGTTTTATTTTTTGGATAACATTTCACCTGAGAGAGAGACCAGGTTTCTTAAAACTAATTAGTACTTAATTGGTTGACTAGATTGCTGGGCAAATTGAGGGACATAACGAGCAGACTTTTCAAGGGGAAGCATTTTTCGCCTTTTGGTGTTTTTTTAAGACTTCCTTAAATTATCACATCGTTATGTGCGTCTGTCTCGCTCGCTCTCCATGGATCAACTGGCTTTCTTCCCGTCCCCCAAAAAACATCACGTCACTCGTTTACTCGATTCTCCCTTTGTCTCTAACCTCTTTGACCCCATGCTTTGCTTTATCTATCTGATTATTTACTTGTGGGAACAGATTCATTTCCGCAAGTTCGTGTCAACCTAACACATACTTAATCGACCCATGTTAAAATTCATACTAGCTGACTTACTATTCGACATAGGGCCCTTCATAATGTAACATTTTGATATAAAGCATATAATTTTATAACGTTACTCGACGTACCCCTGACCCATTGGGGCACAACCACTACTACTATTTATTTGACTTTGATTTAATTTGAAAATTCATAAGCTGTGAGGTATCTGCTACTTGACACTATCTCCGAGTGTCTCCGGTATCTCTGTATCAGGGTTTGTCAGGACAACCTGACATGAAAATACTTCACCCTGACTAAATATTCAAAATAACATAGTATTCGAAGCCAAATAAGATCCCCTTGGTATGGCTATGCACTGGCTTGTATCACGAATGGCCCACATTCTGTTAGTGATGTTACCTCATGTAACAGCACTAAGCTAGATACTCCACCAGACCAGATGAATTCTGGTCCTAGAATCTAGCCAAACCAGGAAAACACCACAAGAAAGATAAACTATAACATGGTTATATGGTCAATTAGGAAGAAGGAAAGTAATATTCTCCATGGTTTTATTAATTCAAGCTTTGAAAGATAAGGGGAATTATAAATGAACACTCGGAAGCTAAGGGCCTCTTGATTTCTGAGAAATTACTTAAGTAAAATGAAAAGAAAAAGGGTTAAAACATTAAACTTGCATAGCTAAAAATAATAAGTGTCTTTACTTCTATATTATCCTTATGGAAGTAAAGAGACTTGTTATTTTGCCATCTAATTTACATACGTGTTTGTGGTGCGTATAGGCTCATTTTATATTGTGTTGATTATTCTTTGCTATGAAGCATGCTTTTTAAAGTTTAAACACTGATCTCGTTGGAAATACGAATACAATAAATATATGTTTAATTTTATCAACCGTTTAGATTCATGTGAGTAGTTATATAGGAAGGGGCCTCAGCGCATGGCTTTGCCGGGGTTCCTATAATAATGTTAAGATTTTGAGGATCACAAAAAGCAGGCAATCTTAAGGTCTTATATTTTGGAACTTTTGAGATGAGGATTGATAATTTGAATTATTTGGATTATTAGGACTACTCTTCTCATCTTGGATGTTATTTTCACAACGTTTTGGCCGATGTAACTTCCGATCTTCTTCAGGTGCATTTGGAAATCTTTGTCGAACTCGTGAACCAATACGAAGTTTTAGAACTGAACTCTTTATTTAATCCACAGGAGTAGATTGTTCTCATTCTGTCAGCCATGATCGGGAGAAGTTTTAATGTTTATGTTATTCTGTAGTAAGTATTGAAGCTTCATCCTCCTGAAGACTCTCACTTAGAACCGATTGTTAATCAACGCCTTTAACGGTTACATCGGATTAAATAAAGAGTTCAGTTCGAAATTCCATATAGGTTCCCGAGTTCAACATAAAGATTCCCAAGTTAGAAGGGTCATGGGTCGACTATATGAACAGTGACTGCATATACAGATTGTACTAGACGAACTGTCTAGACCCGAAAGGTCTCATCATCATCACGGCCATCACTCGAATCGAGTATACGGGTTTCAAGGGACTTCATTTGTGGGTTCTCACATGAGAAAACTCATATTCGCAATCCACACATTCTGTCACGAATCGGGCATGCATTATCGTTTTGCAGTTGATTTTTGCCGCTCACTATTCTTGCTGCTTTCAGTTCTTCAGCGTGATGACGCCGTTCACTTTCAAATCTTTCAAATCTTTTTACACCATTCCTTACTCCATTCCTCCACTCTGTTCTCCCGAGTTCACTCGCTTCCCATGTTGTGTGATCAATTCTACAACTCTTCATATGTTCCTTCAAACAATCCTTGTACCGCTTCTTCTGTCTTCCAATCCTCCTACTTCCCACATTCAGTTCGGAATAAAATATTTTCTTAGGATAGGACTGGTCGCCCATCCTTGCAACGTGACCAGCCGATCTCAAAAGAAGGAAGGTCTAGTATATTTTTAAAACTCTGTGGATCTTGTTTGTTATTTTGTTTATCCGCGTGCACACTGGATGACGTCACAAAGGAATGACATCATAAAGGGATGATGTCATCCACTTAAACAGAGTTGGAAAACACTGGGATAATCCTTTACGGCACCATAAAAAGACCGCATCATTTGCTTAAATAAAGATATATGGTTCTGTTCAGTCTCAGGAGGGCCACCCTCCCAGGCTTTGCCTTCTCTTTGAGAAGGGGTTAGTTTATTGCTAATTGCCTGAGGCGCCCCTACCGGGGAATGCCGACAGGGCTACTGACACAACTTTTGTTGGGCAAAGTATGCTAATCCTAGTGTGCTGGCTTTCCACACCTGACCTTGGTGTCTGGCCTCCTGGGGAGGAGGTAAATAAAAATACTTTGACCTTGTGTCTAACCTCCTGGAGAGGATGTAAATAAAATACTACTAAAACTTTGTGGATCTTGCTCGCTTGCACTTGGATCTTGTGGATCTTGCTTGCGTTATGGATGACATCATAAAGGGATGACATGATCCATTTAAACAGAGTTGGAAGACACCTAGCAAACGTTTTATAACATAACAAATGGATGATGTCATCCACTAAAACCGGTTGAAGAGATCCAAAAATGCTGAAGTAACAAAAGGATGACAGAGAACATAGACGACCTGTGGGTGTCACGGGTCTTCTCTGTGGACAGTGACTGCACACACATATATATATATATATATATATATATATATATATATATATATATATATATATATATATATATATATATACTAGACGAACCGTCTAGACCCAATCTACTCCTAAAACTGTGTATCTTTTATGTTTGTTTCTGTGCACATTGGATGACATCACAACAGGATGACGTCATCCACTTAAAAAGAGGTGAAAATAACCGGGAAAATCCTTTATGATGTCACAACTGCATGACGTCACAAAAATATAACATCATCTGGTATTTATCTACCTCTCACAGCGGTAAGATGTGACACAAGGTCGGGAAAGTGGGATTTGAAAAGCCAGTGCCCGAGAAGGTGAGCACTCTGGCCTACAAAAAATGGTTGGGCAGCCCCGTTGGCATTCCCTAGTTGGGGCGCCTCAGGCGATTAGCAATAAACGAACCCCTTCTCAAAGGGTGAGAAGGCAAAGCCTGGGAGGGTGGACCTCCTAGAACTGCACAGGACAATGTTGTATGCATCGGAACAGATACTGCACTTTGATCTTGGCCAAAAGGCCAACATCATCGACTCAAACAGATTTGAGACACCTGGAAGCTCCTTTATAACGCCATAACTCCTGAATTACAATGACCCACAGGTAATAAGTAAATAAAAATTGGCCTAAAGTATATTTTAGGGTAAAAAACTCATAGCAGAGTCAAAAATAAATATTTTTGGGAAATCTTTTCAGGAGAGGACATTTTGGACCACAATGAATCATATTCCAAAAATAAAAAATGTTTTTTTCAACAAAAAAATAATAATTTGGGAAAAAAAATTTTCAGCAATTAAAATTTTTTTTTCAAATATTAGCACAAGTAAAAAATAGATTTAATAGCATATTACAGTTTTTACATTGGATAAGCGAAAGTTGAGACGACAGTGTGGAACAAGTGAACCCTTGTTCCACGCCTATCTATACAATCACGCTAGGCAATGGAGTATGCGTGGTACGGACGTATCCAATGTAAAAACTGTAGTAAATGTATTTTTTACTTGTTCATATAAGTGCTAATCTTAGAAAAAAAATTTTAATTGTTCAAAAAAATTTTTTCCATAAATTATTATTTTTTTGTTAAAAACAAAAATTTGTGGAATATGATTCACTGTGTTTAGAAATCTAACATATTAAAATGTTAACATCCCTCTCACATACATATTTATATCTGATCAGTAGAAATATCATTTTTCTGTATATTACAATATACTCACCCTAAAATATGTGACAGATCTTGCGCTAGTTAAATTCGTAGAAAGTGGATCATAGAGTTTTACTTTTGGCAACCTCGTAACTCTCGCTTCTCTTATTTTGTCCTTTACTAATCACTTTCCATGAACAATGTTTCTAACTAAGGAGGAAGAATTGCTGTTTTCTCGGTCAGCTATTATTTTGAGTGGGTGATATATGTGGATTTTCAATCCTCTCATAATATTCATCGTCATTCAACTGTCAATCTATCCATCTCATTAACCCTTATCCTCCGTGCATATTTTTTTTTTAGCTTTGATAAGTGGTGATTCATTAGTCAAATAAAAATATATTCTTAATTTATTTATACTAGTGGTTCACCACTTACCAAGGCCAAAAGCTATTCGAGGATAAAGGTTAGTGAGATTTTTAGTTAGATGATGGGGCATTACTATGAAAGGATTGAGAACTATGATTATTTGACAGATATTTGTTGACATTGGACTTGAAAACGCCCATGTTGTAGTCTATAGGGAAACATTCCCACGATAACGTGTTCCACAGGTGGGAGGTTCTTAGAAAGAAACTTTGTTCATAGTAAGACGAGTTCTTGCTGGAATGAACAAAATGTGCTTAGTTATGAGGACGGTTTATGACAAGTATTAAAAAAATGTTGATATACTAATGGTTCATCACTCACAAAGGCTAAAAGCCACTCGAGGTAGTGAGATTTTTAATCGGATGATGGGACATTACTATGAAAGGATTGAAAAATATAATTAATTCACAAGATGACTTGACAGATATTTGTTAACATTGAACTTGAAAACGACCATGTTGTAGTGTGTAGGAAAACATTCCTGCCGTAACGTGTTCCATGGGTGGTAACTTCTTGGAAAGAAACTCTGTTCATGGAAGTTTTGTTTGGTTTTAGGTACACAGCAGAAAACAAGTTCTTTGCAGTGTTGGAAGCAAGACGAGTTTTTGCTGAGAAGGTTTTATGGAGAGGGGGGGGACCAGAGCTTAAGGCTCAGTCGAGCAGCCACCATGGAAATACCAACAGAGTAGAGAAAGACTAGCAATGTCTCTTCGGAGAAAAAAGGGGCTGCAGGAAAGAAAAGAGATCACCTCCTACTAGGTTGCAAAATCGATTTTGTACTTTCTGAAGGAAAGTAAAAGTACCCTGTGAAGCACCCCCCCCCCCCCCCAGATGTGGAAGCAGTACTCCATCTTGGGTAGAATCTAATTCTTATACAGGTAGAGGATTTCATCAGGAGTCGTCTTGTTAATATAAAAATTAGGTAAGAATTTTAATAATAAAAACATTTGTAGATCGTGTGATTGTTTTAGAGAAAAGAAGAAAGGAGTGAGTAAATTCTTCAATTTCTCACTTAACTTTATGTTTATTTCTTATTAATTTTAAAAAAGAATAAATTTTGTAAAATTAATGATAGTACAAAATATTGGTAATAAAAAAGAAAATGGCGGTACAAAATGTTGGTAAAAAAAATGGCGGTACAAAATGTTGGTAAAAAGATGAAAATGGTGGTACAAAATGTTGGTAAAAAAACAAATGGCGGTACAAAATTGTGACAATAAAGAGGAACACTTACAGCTAAAAAGAGAATGCATGTCGTGCATGCCCATCTGCCAGAGTAAAAAAAGGTTTCTCTTCACAATTGTAGACTTTTATAGTTGGGACTGATCTGTACATTTGAATAACTAATTTGCATATGTGGAAACGAACTTACTCAAATGAAAGGACGATTGGGAAGCAAGGAGTCGATGTTGAAAGAGTAGAGATAAATGTAGAGAGAAAGTGCTGGTGTTGAAAATCTGTTTGAAAGTTGGATTGCCGTTGAACCTATTTTTTTCTTACAATTAGATTACAAAAATGTTGGTAAAAAAAGAAAACGGCGGTACAAAATGTTGGTAAAAAAAAATGGCGGTACAAAATGTTGGTAAATAAAGAAAATGATGGTACAAAATGTTGGTAAAAAAAGAAAATGGTGGTACAAAATGTTGGTAAAAAAAGAAAATGGTCGTAGAAAATGTAGGTAAAAAATGGTGGTACAAAATGTTGGTAAAAAAAAATGGTGGTACAAAATGTTGGTAAAAAAAGAAAATGGTGGTACAAAATGTTGGTAAAAAAAATGGTGGTACAAAATGTTAGTAAAAAAGAAAATAGCGGTACAAAATGTTGGTAAAAAGATGAAAATGGTGGTACAAAATGTTGGTAAAAAGATGAAAATGGCGCTACAAAATGTTAGTAAAAAAGTAAATGGTGGTACAAAATGTTGTTAAAAACAAAGGCAATGATTCATCGTTTCATAAAAAATGCCTGAATCACATTTTGCTTTTCTCAGATGATTTTGAACCAATTACACCAATTATATGGACAAAAGAGAAAAATCTGATTCTTTAGCCAAACTATTTCAAATTATTTCGGCATAAGATTAAATAATCTTTCTAGAACTTTGGCATTTCTTATTAGGTTTTTAGCTTAATCGCCCTGTCATCTTCTTTGGAAAAAGAAAAAGGGGAAAAAAAGAGGAGACCTTCTTGGCTGTCTTTGTTTGGCCTTCTATTATAACTTTGAGGTAATCTTCTCTGTGTCTATTGTTCACAGACTTTAATGGCTCGATGGTAATTTCTGTCTTTTTCGTTTTTATACCATGTAATCTTTTGATGACTCCAGGGTAATTTTATAAGATGCATTGTTGGAAATTCTTTGATGAATTCGAGGTAATCTTTGAAACAAGAAATTGTGAAATATTGAAGCGGACAACTTATTTAGTTTGACCGTTTTATTTCATCTATATAATAATATATAATAATATGCTTACGAATTTACTGTTCATACATACGTTATCATACTCAAACCCCTTTTTTAAAAGATAGATTCACCCGATTGCCGAAGATGGGATCGCCCGATCGCCGAATATGCAATATAAAAAGCATATATTTTAAAATTTCATTTGATGTCGCTGTTGTTTCGAACTTGAAACTAGAACTTTTTTTTTTTCCTTAGTTCACGCCAAACAAGGCAAGTTGCCACTGTAGACGTAAGGGGCTACTGAGAATTAGGGTGAAAGTTTAGGAGATCATCCTAAATTGGGAGCTGTGCAGCCAGATGCTTGTTCACATTAGTTTTAAATTTCTGCATGTCGGTACAGTCGGGGAAACAGGGAGAAGGGAGGGAATTCCGAAGGCCGGCAGCTCGAGGAAAGAAGCTATTGGAGTAGAAGGCTCTCTGGCATCTGGGGACCTCCACAGTGAAAGGATGGGATCTAGTTGATTGTCGGGTTGGTCTAGTGTATTTACGTCGAGGGGGCACCAGAGCAGCAAGTTCATCGGAGAACATTCCATTGAAGTACTTGTAAAACAAGCACAAGGATGCAACATTGCGGCGATGGGATAGGGGCTGGAGCTTGGCGGATAGTGAGGGACCTATCGGATTAGATACTCTATTTTGGACCTTGTCTAAGAGAAAGAGACTGGTAGATGGTGCACCAGCCCAGATGTGACAACAATACTCAATGCATGGGCGGGTGGTGGCTTTCTAGATATATAGGATACTGTCAGGTGTGAGAAGTTTTCTAGTACGGTGGAGAGAGCCCACTTTCTTTGCAGCAGCCTTGGCAATGTCTTCTATGTATTTGTTCCAATTCATCTTTGTTGGGTTTTGAGTATCTGTTCTGTCCAAAGATTGTACAGTAATATGGTGGGGGTCTGTGTTCGCGCCGGACGTCTATACAATGGAAATATGTCACAAAATCTTATGAAGATTTTGGAGATAGACCCCCATAACCGGATATATTCTGAAACTACATTAACAGGAGTATTTAGATAAGTATATTTCAGTTTGAATAAAGGTGGTACAGTAATATCGTGGGGTCTATGTTCATGCCTGGCATCCATAGAATGAAAATATTTTTAAGCACGGCAGCAATATACAACAGATGAAGAATACAACTGTTGAATTTCCACGGGTCCCGCTCGTCTATATAATAATACGCTAAGCCATTTCATGTTCATATGTACGTTATCACCTTTCACACATTAAAAAAAAATGAAATCGTCTTATCAGCAAAGATTGTGATTGTTGTGATTGGTGATTAATCTGATGCCGCTAAGGTAAAAAATTTCGAATTACCCCATTGTATAATGAATTGTTTCAATTAAATTATGTTTATGAATACATTTAGAAAAGTGACATTCGTTTTATTGATTTGAAGAATATTTAGCTGACAATTATTGGTCCGGTAAAAAGACAGAGAATATTTATTGTTTTATGGATTAAATTTCACAAATGGATAAAATTGTACAAATTTAAACAAATAAACAGGAAACATTTTTTTGGTTTGTGCTGATCATATTTATTTACCTGGATTTGGTCTGTTGTATTCTGTTACCTGAAATGAGAGGGACCAGCATCCACTGGATGCCGACCAACCCCTCAAGTTGACTATCATAAGAAACTCCAGTTGATCAGGACGCACAGATCTTTCCTCTGAGCCCCACAACTTTTATATTTTTTGGTTTCATGGTTTTGTTAGTGTATGTGTCCACACCAGACCAAGGCTTATTTTACTTATGCACCTGTCACATGGATAGTGTTTATCTATTCCATGTGTAGAAATAACAGTGCACTATCACACACATTGTACGTGTTAGATGTTCACAATAATGTTCATCAGTATTTGTTTTGATGGCCTATAACTTGTAAACCAAGCGTTTTGGGACGTATATGCACATATTTTTTTATAGTAGTAGCTCCAGACAAGATATGAAGCCACTTGATAAAAGGAGCTAAAAAGAACGAGAGATGATTAACAAAAAGACAAAATATACCTATTAACCTTAGTCTTGAAAAAACTAAGGCTATAAGTAAGAGGAACACAGTCAGCAGGAAGAGAGTTCCACAAGCTTGCAGTTCTTAGAAAGGAGCTACTGGAATAGGAAGCTGTATTACAATGAGGTATCAAAACAACGAATTTATGGCGACCACTAGATCAATGAATCAAACGAGCTGGAACAAAAGAAACGGGGAATAAATCAGGCCATTCTGAAGAACATGCCATCATAGTATTTATAGAAGAAACTGAGACTAGCAACATCGCGTCTGTGAGAGAGAGGATGCAGAGAAGAAGAAAGCGTGGTGCCAACCAAATTACAGATATGCTTATGAACCATATCCAGAATCCTCAAATGCGCCACAGATTCACCAGCGTAACTATGGCAACACCATACTAGGTCTGATAGTAGATTTGTAGCGATAAAGAGTAGCCTCAGGTATGAGAAAACTTTTGGAGCGATAGAGAGAACCGACTTTACAAGAAGCTGAAAGAGCAATGAATTTAATGTATGAACTCCAAGAAAGATTTGATAAGAAAGAAAGACCAAGAAGTTTCAGTCGATTTCTCCTCAAGAGCAGAGCCATCCATAAAAATAATAATAGAACAGAATCCCGAATGTCTGCCATACATTTTCCAAACAGCCTGCTATTGTTATTGCATTATTATTTACTCACTAGGAGTTCTAACACAGGTCTTCATCAGTGATTGCTCATTGATAATAACCGGTGGTGTTCCCTGGAGTCTGAGTGACAACAAGTCTTCCCAGATTTCCAGTACTTTCCGTCTCTATTGATAACCATGGCAATTGATTCTGTGTTATTGCAAAAGCCGCTTACCATTGGCCTTCTCTGGGATTTGGATGGGTTCTGTTCGAAATTCTGTACAGATTCCCAAGTTCGACAAGATGCACCTGAGGAAGATCGAAGGTTACATCGGCCTAAACGTTGTGAGAATAACATCCAAGATGAGAACAGTAGTAAGAATAATCTAAACAATAAAAAGTAATATATATATATATATATATATATATATATATATATATATAACTATTTCATGTATCCACATGAAATTTTATAAGGAGATATCATTTTTTATGTCTCAATTTTCAGTATTTACTTCAACAGTGCTCGAAAGTAAGTAGAGCTAGGTAGTAAGCTATGAAAATATATTTATGGTAATTAAGCTACACAGAGCATTTTAGCCTGAAGATTCCCCCGGGGATGAAATGCGGGAGCCTTTGTGTAGCTTAATTGCCATAAATATATTTTTATAGCTTACTATATATATATATATATATATATATATATATATATATATATATATATATATATATATATAGTAATCAAGGTAAAGTTATGTCAACAGGGTAAAAATCTAGTGAATCTTTATTGTGCTGTTTTAAAAGTGCTCAATAATAAATAGAGTTGTTTATTAGGTATAAGTTTTTTATTTATACAAACATTATTCAGCTTCACATTTTCAGACATATTTCCATCAGAGCTATAAATAGCCAAACCTCTTCTACCTCTATAAAGAAAGATTCGGTCCAAAGAGGTCTGGCTATTTATAGCTCTGATCGAAATCTGTCTGCAAATTTGTAGCCAAATAATCTTTGTATAAATAAAAAAAATTATAATTAATATATATATATATATATATATATATATATATATATATATATATATATATAATAAAGTAAAGTCGAATTTTCCCGTTTACATAATAGGTTAATAACCAAAACCTTCATATGCTAATTTGTTTCACAATCCAATTAGCTATAGCCCTCATGAATGTTTCTAGAAATTATGCATTTATTTATTCTTCTCCTAATATTTATTATATTTTCTCCAGACTACCTGACTCTCCCAAATAAACCTTCTAAATAGAAGGTGGCTGTCATTAACTTATTATCTACTCCCCTGCCCCAGATTCATCATGTGCTAATTTTGTCATGACATAAGAATAAAACGAACACCAGTTATTCCAGAATACTTAACGAATGATTCACATTCGCATTCCTGAAAACAACAAATGTTTACTAAGAGTTTAGACGTTTGCATCGGTAAGCTTTTCCGATTATTTTTTTTATTTACTTCCTTTTTCCCCCAGAACTAATACTCTATTTACTTATTTTTAAATCAATATTTTATATTTCCCCCACAAAACAGCGAAACACATTCTGACTATTCATGGAATAAAAGAATATCGGATTGGATGTCACATACACGAACACACTATAACTATTCGCAGAATAAAGGAATATTGGATGTGATGTCAAATACAAGGTCCGTTAGTTGTAGTAAGTGCGATAATTATCCATTATTTATTTTTCAAAGAGAGAAATACAAAACTTTATTGTGTTGCGAAAACACAAGAATTATGTTCTTAAACCAATACTTTTATTTTTACATATTTTTATTTAAATTATATTTATATAAGTTACTAAAAAACTTTACTTATTTTCATCGAAACTGATTCAATGAAACATGCCGTCATCTAGGAAATAAGCCGATAACACTAGCATATTTACTCATTTAAAAAGTGTTTTTCTTCAGATTTCGTACGTAATATTAAATTGATTTTAACCATCAGCACTTTTCATATCCGGCACTGCTCGCCTCTAACTCTGCCTTTGATTTAAATATTTGCCGATTTTACAATATTTTTTAAACTTTTTAAAAAAGAATTATCGTTTAAGTGTATTATACTATACTTCATTTTTTTTGTCCTCGGTCAGTCAAGAAGAAATCCTTCTAGACTGAAAAAACATGTTTAAATAACAGAATGTATATAGTCAATTTTTTTAAGAAATCGAAATATAAATGATGAGAACAAGTTAGCTTGATAGTCTGGTTTTTATTTTTTTAAAGTTAAATTATTCTTTTCTATTTTCTCCGGGCAACGCCAGGACACGGGTCCTGCTAGTATATATATATATATATATATATATATATATATATATATATATATATATATATATATATATATATATAGTCTCGGAAGTTTCTCAACCATTAAAACTATATTTAAAAAAAAAAAAAAACTTTAAAAAAACTTATAGTCCCAAGTCTTCCAGTGGAAAATTACTCATGTAAGTCAATTTATTTTTTACAGTTATTATATTAGTTTATTTCTAACACTATTTTAAGGGATCATCAGTTGTTTACCATGAAAAACTGTTTCGGGAATTTAAAAACAAGACAGTATTTAATTTCATGGCTTCCTAGCAGAGTTGATCAGACCCCACTTCCCTTAAAAGACAAAACATAAACGTTCCTTATACTCAATCTACGTTTTGTTCCATATAAATGTTTTGCTAACTTATATTAGTTATTTAAGACAAAAAAAAAAATTCTTTACCTGTGCTGTTCGTCTGTCTAATCAAATTTATCCGTTACTTACAAAAATGTTGCTGCATTTTAAAGTGTTTGGACGAATCCATGACACTATTATTTAAGTGATTAATGTATTATTTTTAGTTTTATATTATAAATATAAAAAACATCAACACATCAAAAAATAAAAAAAAAATAAATAAATAAATATGTATATATATATATATATATATATATATATATATATATATATATATATATATATATATATATACATATATACATATACATACATACATATATATACCTTTAGTTCCTCCTTCTCTCCCTCGTCCTCCTTTGTTGTCCATCTCCCCGTTGTCGTCAACCTCAAATAAATATATATATATATATATATATATATATATATATATATATATACCTAACTTTATATAAATAGAGATATATGTACATATTATATATCTAATATATAAAGAAAAGTCAGTCGGATTCACAAAATTAGACTACTACTGCATTGCATCTGGTAAATCGATATTTTATTCTGCCTAGCCAGTGAATTTTTGGTCTCTGATATTTACATATAAAAATAAAATTTCAATCAATTCCATAGATTATATACTATATCCTGCCAGATATTTCGTTTAGTAAGAGAAACTTCACGATAAACACCACTAATTTTTATTGGATAATAATTGATGTTCAGTAGTGAATCACATCACTCGTCACTTTGCTGTTTATGATGACAATGTGTATGCTTCTTTAACTACACTAAGAAATCGATTGTTTTTGTAACCGACACTGCCTTCTTCAGATATAAGTAAAAACAAATTATCATTTTTTGTGTGATTACTCGATAAGCTTTCTTATTTTTATACGTATGAATGTAGTAATTATTATTTATTTAAAAAATCGCTGATGTCATTCCTCTCGATTTTTCTTTAAGCTAAAAGAGAATTCATTAACATTTGAATGTCGATGAGTAAATAAATTTCTTTTCTTTATTATGCAACGTCCATTCTTTTCTTTTTATGTATGACTGAAATAGCGATTTCTGTTTTTAATTCTGAATTTCTAGTTATCTCCGCTGTATCTGTCCACGTGTATAAGACATGTTTGGCGCAATGTTTTCTCAAGATAACGCCACGTGATATACATATTTTTCTTTATTCTTTAAATACTACAAATTACATTACAAAGCAAACTACCTTTGTTTTTAAAAAAGTTTCGTAAACAATTATGATATACTGTATTACTAATATATATATATATATATATATATATATGTCACATCTACATGACCACATGATACCATAATAATAAAATGCAACTTTCAGCATCTCATATTAATTTTTTTTCATTGAGAGAGGGGATTTCTCATATTTTGTGGCTAACCAAACATTAATTAATTAAAGTTATTTGCATGGATTTTTCTTTTATATTACATGAAAGCTAAAAAATTATCTTTCATTTTTTCCTCCTTTTAAGTATCTAATAAATAATCTTTAATTTTAGGGGAGTTTAGAATTTCATTAAAAGAGTTATTTATCCCCCCCCCCCCGCCCATGCAACGCCGGGTAATCCGGCTAGTATATATATATATATTAAGGTAATCCAGAGCTGTGAAACCTTTAATTCTTTGGAATAATTTTTATAACCTTTGTGTTGGATTGAGATATTTATCACAAATTCATGAGAACATTCACTAAAAGAAGTATTTGTGATGGAGAACAGTTGAGCTTTAAAACAATTCAGAAACTGGTTCTGAGAACTTTTTGAAATCAAACAACAAGCACCATTATTAGTAAGAGTCACAACTTAAAACTTGAACTTAAATCATTACTGAAATCTGTTTGAGTTTTGTAAAGATTAAATCTCACACCAGTTATTTCTACAACATTGAGTCTGAAATAACCATTTAAACTCTTAACACGCTTTATGTAAATAAAAATAACACAAGTAAATG
The DNA here is from genome assembly GCA_963556195.1 of Sepiola atlantica. Taxonomy (NCBI): domain Eukaryota; kingdom Metazoa; phylum Mollusca; class Cephalopoda; order Sepiida; family Sepiolidae; genus Sepiola; species Sepiola atlantica. The sequence goes on along the minus strand of OY744525.1, from coordinate 19,869,402 downwards.
TCCTAATCAACGCATAAAACAATGGAATTTATTCAGGTATCAGATGCAAACAATAAAGAAAGGAAATAAAGCCACCATTCGCCCATTCATGAAGTATTGTTGTCACATCTGGGCTGGTGCATCAAACACTAGCCTCTCCCTCTTGGACAGGGCCCCAAGAAGAGTCTCTAATCAAATAGGCTCCTCACAATGAATCACGCTCCAGCCTCTGTCCCATCGCCGTAATGTTACATCCCTGTGCTTGTTTTACAAGTACTTTAATCGAATGTGTTCGAACGAATGTGCTGCACTAGTGCCTCCTCTACGTAAATACAGCCATACACTAGACCAACCTGACAATCTGCTAAATCCTATCCATTCACTGTGGAGGTCCCCAGATGCTGAAGAGCTTTCTACTCCAAAAGCTTCTTTCCTCGTACTGCTGGACTCTGGAACTTCCTCTCTGCTCCCTATTTTCCTGACGGTACTGACATCCAGAAATTTAAAACTAATGTAAACAGACATCTCACTGCACAGCTCCCAATTTAGGTTGAGCCCCCCAAAAAAAACTTTCACCCTTTTTCTAAGTAGCCCCTTACGTCTACAGTGGCTGCCTGCCCTGTTTGGAGTGAACTATGTTAAAAAAAAAATACCACTCCAATCAACCCGTCAGTCAGCAAGATTCCTCCTACTGCTAGCCTCTGAAATTCCCTTCCTGCTTCCCATTTCCCTGACCGTACTAACATTTAAATGTAATGTGAACAAACATCTAGCTGCAAAACTTCTCATATAAGATTCCCTTAATTCACAGGAGCCCCCAGTGGTATTGTGCCTTGTTTGGGGTGGTGAACTTAAGTAAAAAAAGAAATACAATAAGATCAAAATAGTACTGTTTTGCAATGAGAGTAGGTATGTAGAGAAAGAGGAGTGCATACTAGAAGGTGGGGGGAAAAGGAAGTGAGGAGGAATGTTGGGGTAGTTTGTGGAATACAGGATAGTGGAAGGATATTAACAATGTATGGAAAATATAAAAGGTCTCTGTATTTTTTTGATTGAGAATCATTATTTCACTATTTCAGATAATGAATGCACATTCAAATACATTTTTTGAAATTATATATTTTTTGTAGAACACCTGACGTCATTTTTAAATTCGGTGAATTTTCTTCACACTGTTATGAGATTGAATTAAGAAATTAATGCGTTCCCAGAAATACGAATATCAACTAACCGTAACCCTAACCCACCTGAGTTGAGTGCAAATACAAGCAAATGCCCCAATCAATGCATAAAACAATGGAAATTATTAAGATATTAGATACAAACGATGATGAAAGGAAATAGATGAAATAAAATGAAAATATTTATAAGTGCTTTTACATTAATGATGAGTGATGATGGCCCAGATGAAAGGTGGGGGTAGGGGAGCTTACTGCTTGAATTGCGAATCACCTTTCATAATGACGGTGGGGTATTGATTTACTCCTCTCCAGGAGTTAGGCACAAGGCCAGTTTTTTATCTTACTCCCACAAGTAAGATGCGACCAAAGGTCGGGTCGGGAAAGTGGGGTTTAAAAATTGCCTGGGCAGCCCCCGGTAGGGGCGTCTCAGGCAGTAAGCAATAAACATACTCCTCCCCAAAGAGGGGAGGCGAAGCCTGGGAGGGTGAACCTCCTAGAACTGCACAGGACAGACCCATAGACAGGCGTAAATCAAGCCCCGAAGGCCAAGACAATACCAGTCTATGGGGTGCAGTATCCATCGGAACAGATACTACACTTTGATCTTAGCCAAAAGACCAAGAATAATGACAGTGGGGTAGCCGTCTCTCAGCTAGGTGTCCCCCCCCCCTCTCTCTCTTTCTCTCTCTCTCTCTCTCACACACACACACACACAAGCATCACTGAAGATGAGAGTTCACTACAATGTCTGGTACTGGTAACTTTTCATGATCTAACCCTAACCCTAACCCTAACCCTAACCTAACCTAACCTAATCTAACCCTAACCCTACCCCCCTCCAAAAGAATGCCACATATGGAATCATTAATAAAATTCACAATCCTTTCTTCAATCCAACCATATTTGGTACAAAGACACTTCAATCTATGCCTGACTTGTCGATCAAGTTTCAGTTATGAATGCCCAACAGTCTTTGTTCTTTCACTGTTCAAGAATACACTCCAAATGTGCATCTCTGCATTGATCATTACTGAGCGCCACCTAGTGATCGTTTAGAAGTTTGGGGCAGCCTTGTGCAGACGAAGAAGTGTTGTGAGGGATTAACAGTGGTTCCAACAGCACACACACTCCAAATGGCTCGTTTAGAATGGCCGCGGGGGACACGTTGGTGATCGTTTCATCAGTAGGGGGTGTGATCCTGAATGAGTTTCATACTCAGCGAACTGTAAGCTCCCATCTGTGGAATTATCTCAAAGATAATGTCTATCAAAACAATCTTCAGACTGTGACTTAAGAAGGCCATCGCAACCAAAATCAGGGCAGTATCAATGTTGCATGCCGTATCATGGTCTGATTGCAATGCACATTTGAAGCATATCATCGAACAGAGAAACAAAACAAAGATGATTGGACATTTGTGACTGAAATTTGGTGCCCTTGCTAGGAGCCAGAAATACAGACACAAGAGAGGAATTGAGAAAACAAATATATTAACACAGATCAGTAGTACAAAACATATACAAATAGGAGGGTTACCAACGAGGCTGTTCGGTCCGACTGTCAGGGATGTCTGTTTGAATATTGACTTCCTTAAGAGCAGTACCTACTGATTTTGGAGAGTTCATGGATGTGTGGGTAAATTAGATTGCAGAAAGGATTATGAATTTTATTAATGATCCCATGGGTGGCATATATTTTTTTTTTGGGGGGGGGGTCACACTGTAGAAGGTCATTGAACAAGTTAATGGCCCTATTAACTATTATTGTATCACACTGCCACATTTTCATGTTTAATATCTAAATAGGCGATCTGTTACCTGTTGGACTAACGTGAGTACATCATAGATTAAATAAATAGATTAAAACAAAAGTTACAGGTTAGACAGGCTTCAACAGTATTGATGTTTTAAACAACTGGAAAGGAAACAATAGACAAAACGCACACTTTTTGAGGTCCAATTTTCACAAAGTCAAAGGATTTCAGGATACATTGTGATATCATAATAGATCCTCTCTTTCCTCTTTTATTCCCTCTCCCTCTCTTCTCCCACTTTCTGCTTTATTCCCTCTCATCTTTCTTTCTCCCTTTTAATTATTTAAATCATTTTTTCCTCTCACCACTTCTCTTATTACTTTATTTATGTCATTTAACCTTCCTCCCACCACCTTTAACATTCATGTACAAGGTCGTCAGATTTTTGTTATTTTATAGATAAAGAAGGCGTTTTACTTTATTGAAGTGTAAGCATACAATACGATATCGTATGGTACAGCCTCTTTTATGTTCAAGTTCCAAAATCTAAAAAAAAAAATTTGTTCGACTCAAAGTTATACAACTTCTAGGTTTGATGTATGATCGAAAATACATCTTCAAGATGCTTCGAGGTGAATCCTTATTTATGTGCTGGTTTTATCGCATCATTCAGGTTTTTCAATATCAGACAATCGATAAGCCAGCCTCTTGTTCATCAGAAACAATACCTTACATCAAAAAGCAGTGCACTGACTACATAGCTAAATGACTAAGTGACGCTTTCGAACTTTTGTGTCTCAGATTTTGGGAAAAGAAGTTTGAATAGAATTGTTGGGTGATTCCTAATCCAGTCCCTCATCTGTTTTAACAGGAATTACATCTGTACGTTGCTCGTGATTTCCATTTTCTAGACCTTTCATCCTGCTCTGGTGGAATTTTAAGACACAGATTTTCGCACGGAGGTATAATGTGTTGGTGAAATATTTTATAGATGTTTGTATGGTATCTACTGGAGGTATAATGCGTAAGTTCAATATTTTACAAATGTTTGTATGGTATCTACTGGAGGTATAATGTGTAAGTGCAATATTTTACAAATGTTTGTATGGTATCTACTGGAGGTATAATGTTTTAGTGCAATATTTTACAAATGTTTGTATGGTATCTACTGGAGGTATAATGTGTTAGTGAAATATTTTACAGATGTTTGCATAATGTGTTAGTGTAATATTTTACAGATGTTTGCATAGTATTTACTGAAGGTATAATGTGTTAGTGCAATATTTCACACATGTTTGTATCCTATTTACTGAAGGTATAATGTGTTAGTATAATATTTTACAGATGTTTGTGGTATCTACTGGACGTATAATGTGTTAGTGTAATATTTTACAGATGTTTGTATGGTATCTACTGGAGGTATAATGTGTTAGTGCAATATTCACACATGTTTGTATCGTATTTACTGAAGGTATAATGTGTTAGTGTAATATTTTACAGATGTTTGTATGGTATATACTGAAGGTATAATGTGTTAGTGTAATATTTTACAGATGTTTGTATGGTATCTACTGGAGGTATAATGTGTTAGTGCAATATTTTACAGATGTTTGTATCGTATTTATTAAAGGTATAATGTGTTAGTGTAATATTTTACAGATCTTTGTATGGTATTTACTGAAGGTATAATGTGTTAGTGTAATATTTTACAGATGTTTGTATGGTATCTACTGGAGGTATAATGTGTTAGTGTAATATTTTACAGATGTTTGTATGGTATCTACTGGAGGTATAATGTGTTAGTGTAATATTTTACAGATGTTTGTATCGTATTTACTGAAGGTATAATGTGTTAGTGTAATATTTTACAGATGTTTGTAAAGTATTTACTGAAGGTATAATGTGTTAGTGTAATATTTTACAGATGTTTGTATAGTATCTACTGAAGGTATAATGTGTTAGTGTAATATTTTACAGATGTTTGTATCGTATTTACTGAAGGTATAATTTGTTAGTGTAATATTTTACAGATGTTTGTATGGTATCTACTGGAGGTATAATGTGTTAGTGTAATATTTTACAGATGTTTTTATGGTATCTACTGGAGGTATAATGTGTTAGTGCAATATTCACACATGTTTGTATAGTATTTACTGGAGGTATAATGTGTTAGTGTAATATTTTACAGATGTTTGTATCGTATTTACTGAAGGTATAATGTGTTAGTGTAATATTTTACAGATGTTTGTATGGTATCTACTGGAGGTATAATGTGTTAGTGCAATATTTTACAGATGTTTGTATGGTATTTACTGAAGGTATAATGTGTTAGTGTAATATTTTACAGATGTTTGTATGGTATTTACTGAAGGTATAATGTGTTAGTGTAATATTTTACAGATGTTTGTATGGTATCTACTGGAGGTATAATGTGTTAGTGTAATATTTTACAGATGTTTGTATGGTATCTACTGGAGGTATAATGTGTTAGTGCAATATTTTACAGATGTTTGTATCGTATTTACTGAAGGTATAATGTGTTAGTGTAATATTTTACAGATGTTTGTATGGTATTTACTGAAGGTATAATGTGTTAGTGTAATATTTCACACATGTTTTCATAATATCTACTGGACGTATAATGTGTCAGTGTAATATTTTACATATGTTTGCATGGTATCTACTTACAGTTTAATGTGTTAGTGCAATATTTCACATATGTCACTGAACAATTTATGCTATTCCTCTGGAAACTGAGAGCCATTTAGATCGCTTTTAGCATTTTTTGCCTAACACAATCTGAGAACCGAAACTTAGATGGACCGAAAAGCTTTCAGATTCTGTACGTCCTCTATTTTGTAATTGATTAAGACTAGGCCGGATTTTTTTGGCTTGTTAGCCTATAATCAACCCTTATTAGTGTTCCATATCTTTTATGAACCATCCATATCATTTTTATGACATTACACAATTTATCTTATCTAGGATTCCAGGAAAAATCTCTAAACCTTAATCTATATAATAAAGTGAAGCTTGTCTATTTAGCGAGCTTTGTCATTGATATTCTTGAATCTGATAAATCTATATTTGATTTTGACGAGCCAAAGTTTCTTTTTCTTTCTTCCACCATGTTATTTACAACAAAATAATGTATTTTAGTTAATTTCTTTTAAAAAATACTTATTATTAAATGCTTACCATTTTCGATAATGACTTAAAGAGTAGTGTCAGCTTAGAAGATTAATAAAAAGGTTTTGTCATTACTCTATTTCAGCTACCAGATAAACAATTATATGTGTGTAAAATAAATATTAAACTATTTATTTCTTAAAATTACTTGTATACCTTAATAGTAGATAAATTACTTTCTTCTAACAACTACTTACAATGTTCTTTTCATGAAATAATACAAGCAGTAAATTATTAATCCTGAGAAATGGATTTTCAATGATATAAGCGGTTGGTTATTAATCATGAACAACGAATTTTCTAGGGGGGGGGGAGTTTTATCTATTTCAGTAATTCATCCCAAAAATCTTTTATTCTAACTTAATTGGTCTTTCATTAATAGATAAATAATTGGCCCAAGTCTTGGCATTAATCGTTTATGGCAAAAAGGCCGAAAGAATTAAAAAAAAACGCACCAACATTTGCATAGAGATATTGCAATACGAAACTAGATATTTTAATAAATATATTATTTTCTATTCATTTTTTGTACAGAAATACATTAATCTTTAAACTGTGATATATTGTTCTCCTTTTGTTTATTCTTACGAAATACACATGTTTCTTGCTGCTCAACTGTGCATTTGAAGACGCCATGTTTGTTATGAAAAATCTTACTTTTTATTCGATCTTACTTTTTTAAAAATATTTTAAACTTGTTCATTCCTCAGAGCAGGCAAATATCGTGGGGTATGATTTCTTCATTTCCTTTCTGTAAATACGCAATGTTTTTTGTTGTTTATTTTTTTAACGAAAATACATTGTTTGGATTTTTTAGACAATTAAATATTATTTTAGTCAAGTAAATTATTTAAACTGTTTATTCTTTTAACCGGGCAACAATAATTACTGTGGTTTCATAATAATAATATCGTGGGGTATGCGATCTTACTTTTTCTTCGACTCAGGCAACCACGATTCATGTAGTTTTATAATAAGAATGCTTTACTTTATTTTTTATAATTTGAAAATTGATACAGAAATTATTAAACAGAATTAGTAATATGAAGTTGAGGGCTGAGAGCTGGAGTTTATTGGGTCCCTTATTTTTCCCGGGCATCGCCAGGACAGGTTGGCTAGTTAATAATTAATTCATTTAAGGCTAGTATAAGAGTATATCACACAAAAAACAACACAAAAACCAATTTAATATAAAAATGAAGTCCACTAAATACAACATAAAATCTATATAATACACAAATAGATGGTGGGAAGCAAGATTTTTATATATACTCTTATGAATGTACACTGTTCGTAAAACTGACAGAAAAAAAAAACATTATGCTCCGCCAGTGTTCGCACTTATATTTATATAAAATCATAGAATTACCTCAATATTTTAATTTTCATATATAAATTATAATTATCATTTCTGATGACCTAAAGAAAAAGAAAACTTACTGTCAACTTTTTAATTTAAAATAGAGGATTTCTTTCCGAATTTATTTCAGACAGCAGGGGTGTCTGACTTGCTATTAGCTTTCTCACTTCCTCTCACCACTTTAAATGGTTTCGACCAGAGGCTAGAAAAGGCACGTGTGTTACTCGCTAACTTTTGTGTGAAGGAACGGATATATTATATTTATTCATATTAAAATATACAAATAGATACATATTGGTCTTTATGATAGAGTTGAGTATTTCTTAGTTATCTTATTTTATTTTATTAATTATACTATGAGGCCTACTAGTCCCGTCATTAGCTGGTCAAAGAACTATTCAACGCCCAGTGGGTTCCCATAAGTCTCCACTGCATGCTTACTTACTGGTGGGCCTTAGACCAAGAGCCTATGTTGCCTATAGGAAAATATGGCGTCTTATATTATTAATTTGATAAGATTCTTTCTCTGAAGTTGGGCTCCTTTTTCTTTCTTCCATGCATTTTATGTCACTTTTCTCTTGTTCAGACGTCTTTTTGATATTTTGCCAGCTCACTCTCTACTCCTCACGTTTCAGTGGATCAAATGTCTCCAAATTCTACTCTGTATGGTCTTGTCCAATCATTTGCTTTCAAGTTTTCCATGGCCGGTCAACCTTCCTGCAATTCAAGACATCCATGCTTCTGCAGGGTTTATCCAGGAGAATGAACACTCCGCATGACTGTACCAGCATAACCGATTTATCCTTAGGGCAACCTATATGTTGAGCAAATGTAGTGCTTTCATCAAATCCTCCAACCTAATGTGTTGGGTTTTGTCTGATACCACATTGCAGATCCATCTGATCATGGATATGTCATTGTGCTGCAGATGGATGAGAGAGGACTCGGTAAGGGACCAGCATTCGCTGTCATATAACATGACACTCCTGATACAGCTGCTATACAACTTACCACGGATGTAGAGAGCGAACAAACCAAATTGTAATAATATCTTTTTTTTTATTTTGGTATTATTATTTGGACTAGTGGAACCTGTGGAAATTCCACAGTCGTATTCTTCATCCGTTGTATAATTCTGCTGTGCATTTTACGGACAACCAGCGCGAATGCAGACCCCACAATGTTATTATACCACCTTTGGTCAAACTGAAACGCACTCATCTAAGTATTCTGGTTAATGTAGTTTCAAAATATATCTGATTATGGGGGTCTATCTCTATTTGGAATAAAACAGGCCCATTGGTCATAACGGTTAGAGTGTTTGCTCATGAGCCGAAAGACTGGGGTTCAATCCTCGGTAGAGTCATACCAAAGACTAAAAAAATGGTACTTGATGCCACCTTGCTAAACACTCAGAATTATAAGGTGAGGATCAAGGGTAAGTGGAGTAATCCTGGGAAAGGAGTGGCGCTCTCCCCTACATCTGGGTGCAGTAGCTAATGAAAAGGGAGCCTTCAGGTCGCTCTCAACTATGGTCGACCAATTTACTTTTTACTTTATCTCCAAAACCATTGTATGGGTTTGTGACATATTTCCATTCTATGGACATCCGGTGTGAACACAAACCCCACACTATTATTCTACCATATTTGGGCATAACAGATACTACTTAGCCTGAAGGCCAAGAAAGTGTATTCCAGTTCGCGTTTGACATTCGACACAACAGCGACATTAGATGAATTTTTTTTTTTAATAACTTTTGTTTTGCATCGTATCTGCGGCGATCGGGTGACCCATCTTTTTAAAAAAGCCGTAGAAGGTGATAACGTACGCCCGAACATGAAATTACCAACGCGTATTATTTATTTGTATTTGCATTCATTACAGTTATTATTTCCTATTAATATGTTTTTCCTGTATTTGCTTGCTCTCAGGAAATAAAAGCTTTATCCGGTGGCAAAGATAATGAACACAAACAGTTTATGAGCCCTGACTGTCACAGTGAAAGAGAGAATGGATGGAGCAGAGAAAGTTCCGGACATAGCCGAGAAATTGGTAAAGCATTTCAGACTTAGTACTTTCTTTAACAAAAAAATAAATAATAATCATTTTCTCCGTCACTTTCTACGTGAAGGATTATCTTGGAATCATAGAGATCTATCAAGATATGAATAACTCTCAAACATCTGTCCTTATGCCTGTCTGTATGATCTAAACTAACTAGTTTGGGACTATTAGACATGCGAACTTGAAATTTAGTAACAATGATCCCCTACCTATACAAATTGTAAGGGGTTAATATTTTTTTATTTTCTCATAATGGGGTCCCTTAGGGAACTTGAAACGCTCTCTACATCGAATTCTATTTTACCTGTGATTTTAATTAAATTTTAACCATAGTTAAATTGTGTAGTAGGCATATATACGGCATAAGCATGCTAACAGTTGTCATAAGATCACCGAAGTTAAGAGACGTTGAGCCTAGCCAGTATCAGCTGGGTGACCATTTGGGTATACCAGACACTGTATATAGGAGGAGGGCAACACCTTCCTGCTAAAAAGCTTCAGACTTGAAGATGGCTGTAACAAGTAGTTTAGTAAAAAAATTTAAAACCACAAATGTGATGATACAACAGAACAATCGACCATTGGGAGACATTCTGTTATCAAGCATGTAGTGAAGCTTATCGGGGTATGCACATGGATTGTATTATATTCTTAAATTTCACAAATGAGGAGGCAAGATTGGCCTAATCGTCAATCTATCAGATCTGTTATGCACTAATAGTATTCAGAAAAGTATGAACCCACAATTCTACCCCCCTCCTAGCCATGCATAGAATAGTGACTTGTCTTCAAATAATCGTATGCAATGAAGGTATTATGTTTTGGAATTAAATAACCCAAAAAGTGTGTATATGCCGTAAAAGACACAGAACAAAATAACCAAACCAAATTCGACTAAATTAAACAGAATTTCAAAGTTCATACAAATTTTGATTACGTTAAGACCCCTTAATTTTTTCGGACCAAGACTACAATACGGACCCCAGAAAGAGTAGGAATTCACCGGTCTACACACTATAAATTAAGTAAGAAATAGCAAGTGATATAAATAATAATAATAATAATAATAATAATAATAATAATAACAATAATAATAATAATAATAACAATAATAATAATAATAATAATAACAATAATAATAATAATAATAACAATAATAATAATAATAATAATAATAATAATAATAATAATAATAATAATAATAATAATCGTCGTCGTTGTCGTATGTTTAACGTCTGTGTTATATGATGTCGGACAGCTTTCAGAAATTTACTCCCAAACTAGCCTATCTCTGACCAGGTCTTTTTGTATCTTTCTTTCTCTCAAGTCCATTTTTATCACTTTCTCCGATGTTTTTCTTGGCCTTGCCCTGTGAACTGGACCTGCTACCTCAACTTTCATACATCTACTAACCCAAGAACTCTCATCATTTCTTTCAAAAGTCTACTTTTCCGCATACATTTCCCTATATACTGTCAAGATTTAATCTTCCTCTGAGGTCATCAGAACTAAGCCTGTCTTTAAGACTCACATTACACATCCATCGTATCATTCTCATATCATTTCTCTCTTTGCAACGCATGTCCTCAACCCTCACTGGACAGATTTCACTTCCATACATCATCACACTGCATACACATGTCTGATAGATTCTTCTCTTGACCGACAGTGGTAATGCTCTGCTGGTTAGTAATGGCAGAAGTTCACTGAACTTACCCCTAACTCTTGCAATCATACTAGCACCTGCTCCACCCTCTGCTTCAATGGTATCACGAAGGTAACAAAACTTCTCAACAAGTAATGATAAAAGAAAATTATTAGCCACAGGTGCCAAAACACCATCTATTGTCTTACTGTCGTTTTTTGTTTTCTTCCTTTTGTTCAGTTTTTCTTCCCACATTGTCACAGCCTTCTAAAATATAACAATCTATTGAATATATCTTAAAACCTTCTTCATTTTATTTTTTTCTACAAATTTTCAAAACAATTTCTGTAAATCTATAAAGTCTAATGTCAATTTTTACTTGATTTTACCTGAGTTGGAATTTATTACATGTTTTCTTTCTCCCGCTCCCTCCAAAATTTTATCATACTAAAATAATCTTGTCTTTTTTTTTCTTCTTTTTTTTTTCTTATAAGCTACCCCTCAAAATAACGAATCGGAATTGATATTCCTGTAAAATAAAGATTCTTAAACAGGATGATACATTTCAGTGATTTAATCATAAAACAACTTTTAAAGTGTTACCTTAGAGGTCTGACTTACCATGTTGGTTCTAGCATGCCTCGTTTTACTCGTTCATTCATTTCGTATGAATCCAACGATTCTATTGTTGGCATTGGTTTCCCCGATATTTTTCTAGTCAGAATTCTTTCTAAAAAGACATCGAGTACTTACAGGAGGGACCACATAAAGATTGCCAACATCTTCAGTGAAAATGGTTCTGTGGAAGAACTGAATTTGAACGTGGTACACCCAAGTTGTCAGTCCGTGTCGTTAACCATTTAGTTATCTCCCCTTGTTTAACTAAGAGAAACGTACTAGCTGTATCATTGGCAGGGGGCGCTAATTCCTATCATTTGCTTCCAAATTTTTTATATTCTGTTTCTTTTTCCTTATAAGCTACCCTTCAAAATAAAAAATAGGCATTAGTATTCCTTTTTTTCTTTCCCTAAATCCCATCAAAATGTTATCATACTTCTTCTTCTTCTTCTTCTTCTTCTTCTTCTTTGCGTGTCTTTGAAGCATGTGGTCATACGGTAGTTTCTCAGTTTTTTACGCAATCCTTTGCATTATTGTTGTACTCTGCGCTAAAATAATTTTGTGTTTCTTTTTATTCTATCTTTACCTTTTATTATTGCTTTTATCAAACGTATCTTCTTGGATCACATCGTTATGGTTTGTTTGTGAGCTGTCGCTCTCTACATCCGTGTATAACGGAACTCCAGAACTTAAGTTTGAGTTAACAGTTATTATGTTGTGTAGTAGGTTGCTTGTTGTGAAAGGAGGTCTCTGTTGGAATTTTTTGATGTATCAAATTGTGTTGCAGTTTGTGTCTGTCAAGACGAAAGATGTTGAGAAAAACGCAAGACATAAAATATATTTTTATCATCATTAATTCAAAATAAAAACTTCGGCACAGTTCTGCTGTGTAGTAGACTGCTTGTTATGAAAGGAGATCTCTTTGAATCTCTTTGAATCTCTTTGAATCTCCTGCTATGTCAAATTGAAGTATCTGTTGTGTTGCAGTTTGTATCTGTCAAGAGGTATTTTGACACAAAGTTCATTAGATGTAGTTTACTTATTGTTTTGAACAGAGAGAGAAAAGGAAAGTATAATAAAAATGTCCCCTCTCCCCCATCCACAAGGCCTTTGTAATGTTACACATCATCTGATTGACTTTCTGATCTCTCACACGAATGTTTCTTCTGAAAGCCTTTTTGGTTTTCCTATTTTATAGAAGATTTAGCCAAGTCTGCTGCAAAGAAGGTAAGCTCCCTCTACCGGGCTAGAAAACTTCTCACACCTGTTAGTATCCTATATCTCTATAAAGCCACCATTCACCAATGCATGGAGTACTGTTGCCACATCTAGGCTGGTGCTCCAGCGACTAGTCTCTCCCTCTTGCATAGGGTACAAAAAAAGTCTCTAACCTAATAGGTCTCGAACTGTCTACCAAGCTCCATCCCCTGTCCCATCGCCACAGTGTAGCATCCCTGTGCTTGTTTTACAAGTACTTCCACGGAATGTGCTCCACGAACTTATTGCACTTGTACCCGTCAACGTAAATAGCCCCGATCAACCAGACTTGCAGCAAAATCTCACCTCCTCACTGTAGAAGTCCCTAAATGCCAGAAAACGTCCTATTCTAATAGCTTCTTTCCTTAGAATGCTTGCCTTTGGAATTCTTTCCCTGCTTCCTGTTTCCTCGACTGGTACGCATGCAGAAATTTAAATGTAATGTAAACAAATATCTTGCTACACAACTCCCCACTTAGCATACTAGATTTATAGGGAGGGGGGGGCCCTCCCTATAAATCTAGTTCTTAGTCATAATAGCCCCTTATGCCTCAGTGACAATATGTCTTATTTGGAGTGAACTAAAGTAAAAAAAAAAAATGTTTTAAATGTGACGTCATCAGTTATCAGAAAATTACAGAGCAGAGATGGGGGAGGGGGGGCAACCTCACAAATTCAATGTAAAAGTAAGGGGAGAAAAGTGGCTTGACTCTCTGACACATTTTGTTGCATCGTTTGGCTCATTTTTTTCTGGATCATTCAAATCTATAAATAAACGTTTGGCCAGTTAAGCAAGAAAACTTTTAAAATATAATTTAACGTATTTATTGACACATTCACTTACACCATTTATTTATAAGCAATAATGTGAGAGAAAGGGAAGCAAAGAGACAGATACAGACATAGGTAGATAGAGAGGGGTAGAGAAAGAAAGAGAGAGTCAACAGATGACGATTAGAATGGAAGTGACGCCGCCGTTACTGACATAGCGTTGCCACGAACGATAGCCAGGGAGATGTGTTGGAACAACCAGCTGACTCACAGGGCTCGTGCCTAGACGTTGAAATCCTCCGTCCAATGTCCTGAAAAAATTTAACAGTCTCGGGACCAAGCATACCCGACGTTTCCACTGAAATTGGTTGGAAGACGAAACGGTCAGTCAGCGAGCTATATTTTCCGCGCTTCCTTGTTTCGGCGAGCAGAGCTTCACCGCGGATTCCGCAATCCTTGCTGGTGAAAAGGAGTCAGAACAAGTGGCGTCCTAGATCAGCGGCTTTCCGGCTCGGAAAGCAAACACAGTCATTCCGTCAGGCCTGCGACCGTTGGCCCTGTCCAGGCCGACTGGTTCAAGGACTGATGCAAAACCTGCAGAGTCGAGACATCGCCTGACTACGTCGTTAAGAGCAGAGTGGCGAGGCAGGCGGCCGGCACTTCACTGCAAAAGTGAACAAACAATTAAAACCACCCACCATTATTAAATTCACAAATTTGTTCACTGAAATATTAATCCTAATGGATATAGTTTTGCACGTTTTAAAAACAGAGTTGAATCCCACACTTGAAAAGAGGGGAGACAACACTCAACTGATCGAATGGTGTGGTCTCTATTTCCTGACGTCTAAGGTCCGCACTTTAAAAAAAAAAAAAATTAATTAAAAATAAAACATTAAATATATAAACAAACAAATAAATAAATTAAATATAATTTAAAAATATACATAATAGAAAAAATAATAGTAATACTTAAAACAAAGAAAAGCAAACAAAACAATTATAAAATTATAAAATTTTTCACTGCTGCATTGATCTCAACGGATATCTTTTTGTATGTTTTACAAACTGAGTTTAAATCCACATTTGAAGGAGGGGATTTTTCCCCGAAATATTATGTGATAAAGACTCAACGTCAAACCGCATTGAAAGCAAGTAAGATTTGTACGTCTAAAAAATTCTAAATGATATTAATAATAATAAAACGGAAGAAACCGAAAAACTCATTTTAATTTCACTTTTGTATGTCTTATTTTGTTTTCGGTCTACTTATATCTGTTACACTTTTGCATTGGAATCGCCTCCTATGAATTATCTCTATGAGAACATTATTATTTTTGGCAACAGATGACTAGAAACACAAACTCTAAATTTGAGTCGCGGTGTCTAAGAAGCAGAACATGGTCACTCAAATTACTCATTTTTTTTAGCTGAAAATGCAATCTGAAATTATTTCTAATGTTCTTTTAGTTTTTTTTCATTGCTCGTTATTATTCAGGGCTGGTGAAGAATTCTATTTGAATTGTAAACTTTATTTTAATTATATTTAAAATACACAGTGACTCCAAAATATGGCATCCATGAAATCATTAATAAAATTCATAATCTTTTCTGCAAGAAAATCACAAACGTAGTTACTAACAAAAAGATTATGTTAATTGTCCTCACACAATCAAAGTACATGCATAGCCAGGGTAAACGAATAGAGAGAGAGAAAGAGAGAGATACGTATGGACGATGTATAATATGATTTACTTTGTTAATGATATATGGGAGCCTATGTCTGTGGCCAGTAAAGAGAGTCTCAAAAAACGATGATAATATGAAAGGCATCTGATGGAAATAGTGTCAAATTTGTGAAAACAATGCAAAGATTGAAGACCAGTTAGGAAAATTGGTGTGTACATTCGCACGTTAGTGGAGTTTTGATATATTTTTGGTTTTCGAAAGTACAAGATTGTGTTCTCTCGTTGGCTAGTAATGGTTCAAAGGAGATAACTTGGAACTTGAATCTGGTTCAAAGGAGATAACTTGGATCTGGTTCAAAGGAGATAACTTGGATCTGGTTCAAAGGCGATAACTTGGATCTGGTTCAAAGGAGATAACTGTGATATGGTTCAAAGGAGATAACTTAGATCTGGTTCAAAGGAGATAACTTGGATATGGTTCAAAGGAGATAACTTGGGTCTGGTTAAAAGGAGATAACTTGGATCTGGTTCAAAGGAGATACCTTGGATCTGGTTCAAAGGAGATAACTTGGATCTGGTTCAAAGGAGATAACTTGGATCTGGTTCAAAGGAGATAACTTGGATCTGGTTCAAAGGAGATAACTTGGGTCTGGTTCAAAGGAGATAACTTGGATCTGGTTCAAAGGAGATGACTTCCTGATAATTCTAAGCCCAAACTCTTATTAACACCAAATGCTGTATTAAAAGAAGATATCTTTATGCATTTAATTTCTGCATTGAAATATACATTGCAATAGTTCAACTTACCATTCTTGAACTGCCATCGCAGATGTTTGACATCAAGAACATGATGGTTGCCTACAACCCTCCTCATCACCACTACCTGACGGTGACCGCAATGTTCCACGACTGCATGTCAATTAATGTAGTCGACAAACAGATGCTGCATGTGTTGAATAACGTATTTCGTCAAGTGGATCCGCAGCAACTGCAACATTTCCCCACCAATAACACATGGTCTCAAGATGTCCGGCATCTTCATTAGTAACAGG
>OY744525.1:19810342-19847842 GCA_963556195.1 Sepiola atlantica | reverse complement strand
CTCTATAGACCGGCACTGCGCTGACATTACCATTGCGTCAAATCCTGTGGGTTACATTATTGTTGTGCACTTGTTCGGAAAAATAAAATAATCCGCAGATTCATGTGAAGACAGATCAAGTGTGATCGAAATTGTTTCAACGCTTGCCTCTTCCTATCGGAAGCTGAGCCAGAAGGGGGAAGCTCTGCATCGGCATGGATTGATGGAGACAACAATACACTTTTAAAATGGGGGAATAATTTGTAACCAACCATGCAAAAAGTAAATAATAATAAAAAGAAAAAAGAAAAGAAATGAATATTAAAACTATATAAACAGTTAGCATAAATATAGACGAGGGAAACTACTGGATTATGAACAGAATAAATCGCTTTTTGATTTAAAGGCAAGAATTAATACGTTTGTTCAAGTCTGGCATGAGGCCAGACCATATTGTATCATTTATATTATACTAGAGGGATCCGTGTCCCCTGGGAGAAATAAGGAAACCAAGAAACTCCTGCTCCCATACTACTATTTTTACTTCCTATAATATTAATATTCAAGTTATAAATGAAAGAAAGTAAAACGTTGTCTCTGCTGTTTATGGATGTCCGGCACGAACACATACCCCACGATATTACTGTAAAACCCCAAACGGAAAATCTGAATGCAATTGATATTTATTTTCTAATATTTTAAATCGAATACAAGCAAGATTTTAATTTTATTTACAAAATGCTAGTTTTAAAAAAAGAAATGAATATATTACGCACATTCACCTCCATAATATACAAATGTACGAATGGATACTTTTTGGTGACAGGGGATGGCATTGGTGGCTAAGTGGTTAACGATGCAGACTGAGGACCTGGGTGTGCCTGGTTCGAATCCACAGAAACGCTTTCATCAAAACCTACGCTTGACCTGTTTCTAATTTCCTAGAGGGGAGGTAAATAAAATGCTTTTGTGACATGTTGAGGGAATTTTACTGGTACAAATATTGATTAATTAATTTAAATTAAAAGAAATTAGGGGTCAGCATATTTTTTCGTGTGACAAAATATTGTGTTCCTGTGTTTCCTGGGGAAAATAAGGAAACCAACAAACTCCTGCTCCCATGCTACTATTTTAACTTTTTATAAGTGTCAATATTATAAATAAATTATAATAATCAATAATAAATGTCCATAATGAATAATAATAAGTGTTAAGGTAAGCCAAATGTATTATTATTATTATTATTATTATTATTATTATTATTATTATTATTATTATTATTATTATTATTATATAATAGTAAATTCTTGGGGTAACCAATGTTTACGATTTGGTTACATTATTTTATTATGATTTCAAAACTAATTTTAACAAGCTTAAAATGAATATTAAAAAAAAACACTATACAAAGTTGTTTGAGTGTAAAAAAAACACTGACTGACTTGTATATGAAGAAACAGAAATTAATTTTGATGACTTAAATTTTGTAATCAAATTAATTTATGAAACAGAAAAACTTTAAAAGTTCGTTTTAGTATTTGGCGTTAAGTAATTAATACTAAAGTACAAAGAATAATTATTTTTTATGTTTATTTTTTTAAAAATCAAGGGAAATAACTCATTACATTATAAATCCCATTAAAGGAAAATAATAATATAATGAGTTATTTCCCGTAACTTCTTTAATGCTGTAAAATATTTGGTAAGTAAAGGAAAATGTATCCATTATGAAATCTTGCTTAGCTGGAATAAATATTTTCAGAAAAAACTGACATGGAAACACAATTATTCGTGCCAATATGATATTGGAAGGAAAACATGAAAAATAGGCTAGTCCAAACCAAATATCAATATGTGAGACAGATTGCTATTTGGGTCTGACTTTGAAAATCCGGTAAGATAACTTTATATGTTAGATTTATATAATTTGGTATAAATATCATAAAACTATCATTAGCTGTCTTATTTTTAGATTTGTATCCTTATATTAATTGTTCATATACTGGCAAAACTTGCAATAAAAATTAGAATGCGGCGTATTTGGAAATTTTCTTCATAACTTTTATAGTAACGCCTATCTTTAAAACAGGTCATTTTTCTCAAATTTTCTTTTGTAAAACCGCATTTCACAAATTCCAGAGCCAATCTCAATGAAACCAAATATGTTTAAACAAAAAAGAGAGTCAGAATTTACCTGCAAAATAATTTTGTAGTCAATGTTTGTGTATGTCGTATATTTTAAATATCGACATTTAATATGGACGTTAGTGACTTTCGATAACAGTGCTTCTCCTAAAGCTATTAAAAAAATAAAATGTGAATTTATGTCATTATTTCTTTTCTATAATTAAGATTTCAATGCTCTAATGCTTATAAATCAAAACTCTAAATATCATGTCGAGTAATATGTTGTTGACTATACTTTGGCTAGAAGCAAAATTTCGTATCTGTTTTAATACTACACTTAATCTTTTCTGTTCTCGGTCAGTAAAGGAGAAATCCTTCTCGACTGAGGCAATTTGAATTTTTGTCCAAATTATGAGTTCCCCTTTATGGGGAGTTGGATTTTCCCCACATTAAAACCGATATTGTGTCTAACTCTGCCCTCAGGGGACTAAAGGGACTATACTTATGTACTGATCTAGTTCCTTTTCAATAATATTCCAAGTTTTAGTTACAAACACGAATGCACAGAATTCACGTTGAAGTAAGGATTTATGAAGTTGTTACAGGTCATCTTGTCTATGTTCCAAATAACTACTCACCCCCTGAATGACATCATGATAGACCGGAATATAATGTTGTTTTCAAACAAATATTTGCACTGGTTTTGAAATGAGTCGTCGTTCTAGGGCGAAATTATCTATTATATAAAATTAAGTCAGTCGGATTCTCAAAGTTTGACGGAGATATCCTTGAAACTAAGAAATCGATATTTGATTATGTCTAGCCAATTTGTTTTTTATTTTCCTTCTAGCATGTTCTTTAAAATGCCAAACTGTCTATCGCTTAAGTTTCTTTTAAAAATACTTATTCTGGCTAGGAAGATTGTTAAAATGGAGATATTTTTCAATAGTAACCTAAGAAGCTGCATAGGCCTGGAAGCAAAAGTTTCTTGTTTTTTTTTTTTAATTTTCCCAATATCCTGAAAATCTGGTGCTTAATAAATATTGTTTTTTTTTTGTAAACGAAATTAAAAAATATTTAAGAGGTGGAGATTCAAGCATTGAAAATTCCCCAACAATTAAATTGTGGAATACTTAGTTTGGTTGAATATATTTATATTAAAACTTGTTTGTTTTTTTTACTAATGAATTTTCTTTTCTTTTTTTTACAGATTTTAACGTATCCCATCAGTTTAAATCCCCCTCATCAGTGAATGGCCCAAGTCTTTGCAAGATCATAAACAAAAAAGCTATTCAGCAATCATACTTTCATCCTAGGAATACTAACAACATTTGCAGGCCTTTATACAAAGCAAATATTGGCCACATCCCTGATTGTAGTCAGTGGATTGATTTAAAACCTGCATCAGAGGACAATAGCATTTCTTGGCCATGTTCAAAACCAGACGGCAAGATCATCTCTTCTGGCCCTCAACAACATCAACATCAGCAGCAGCAGCAAAAGTTGTTATGCTAAAATTACTCGAGACAGGTTGATTTGAATACCTTTTTTTCTCACATTCATCATAAAAACAGACAAAAACAATATAAAACAAACCAACCATACAACAAGCAACAGAAATAACCATCATCTCTTTACATTCCATAGTGCTAAAAGGGTATAATATACAAGACTTCAATAACCCTCCAAAGACAGAAAACGAAGAAAAGGAATGTACCTCATGTCACATGGAAGCCATGTTTGATATTTGAAACCTCTAAATTCAATTTGATCTCATTTCATTACATTTCAGAAGAGAAAAAATGAGAAAAAGACGAGGATTGATATTTTAATATGACCATACAAGAAGAAAGCTTTTTTTTTTAATATTTCAAAAACTTTTTAAAATATTAATCTTTTCGGTGACATAAGAAACAGTCAAGAATCAACCATAGAGACATTATTACAAAAAAAAATAGTTTCATAGAAAGCATATTTGATTTTGTTGACATGATTTTTATCTATGAAATTATGTTGGTTGGGTTTTCAAAGTTGGACCTAATTAAATTTTGTTTCTGACTAGCGAATGTTTACTTGTCATTGCTGTACCCTGCTATTAGCAATATAATAATGTACTTTTTATACAGTTTATTTAAATAATTTCCTAGCCCAGACAATCTATATTATGAAAGATTTAGCTAATGATCGAAAAAAAATCAAAATGAGCAAGGGCAATAACTTCTATTTTTAAGTGAAAGGTTGTCTCCCTTACAACTGAAATTTAATTTTTTTTCACCCCCCCCCAAAAAAAAAGATTTCAAACTAAAATGACTTCACTGCATCCCAGGCAACGCTGGGGCGGGGTAGCTAGTTGACCAATATAACGCCAGGTATGCACAATTAGTTTACATTTAAAGCACATTCGTCTGTTGGTATGTGTTCGGCTAAAGCTTCCAAACTATCATATTTAGAAAAATAAAACATATATATATATATATATATATATATATATAAATACAGCATCTTCGTGTACAAGGTTTTGTTGTTGCATTTGAGGAAAAAACATGTCTTTAGAAATGTTTGGGTTGCTGATGGAGTTGGCCAGATGATTTTAAACTTGAAAACTGCAGTTAAACCAGTTCATCATGGATAACTGACCTCGGAACGTCTACAAGATGTATTTTACGATATCTGTAAAAGTTTATATGCACAAAGATTAATTAGATTTTAAAAATATATTGAATACTAAGCAAAACAACTGAAAAAGGATTCTAAAAATGAGATATAATGATTAAATATACATTTATTAGTGACAAAAAAAAAATCAAGTAAATTATTTAGTTATGTCTATGTATATGTATAGAATGAATTAACCATTTTAATCCCCCCCCCAAAATCTAGTTGTAAAACAAATAAATAGAGCACGCGTGTTAGAAATAATCATATTGTCTGAAGAACACAAGTTGAGAGACTATTCGTCAACTCAAAAAGGATTCTAAAAATGAGATATAATGATTAAATATACATTTATTAGTGACAAAAATAATTAAAGTAAATTATTTAGTTATGACTATGTATACATATAGAATGAATTAAGCATTTAAATAAATAAAAAATCTAGTTGTAAGAATAGCTTACCAAAAGAAAGAAATAGAAATAATCACATCGTCTGAAAAACATGATGTAACAAGTTTTTCGTAAAATTAAAATTTTATTTAGCGTATTGTCAAGAAACACCCTGTTTTCAAATACTTTTTTTTAGATTTAAAAAGAAAATGAAATGATTAATTTATTTATCATCTATCTAATAATATGCTTAGGCATTTTAGGTTTGTACATACGTTATCACCTTTCACACATTTAAAAAAAAATGAGATAGTCCAATCAGCAAAGTGGTCATTAGTGACTAATCTGATGTTGCTAAGATAACAAAAATTCTGACTTTACTCATTTTAAAATGAATTGTTCCCAAATCAAATTATGTCATCCTGACAACTAAAACAGTCTACAAACTTAAATCTCTATAAAAAAAAGTTTAAAAAATTGTCAAAAGTTTGATAAAAAGAAAGGAAAGCTTTTCCTCGTTATGGTAACATTCTGAAACTGACCTGAGTCTTTTTCTCTTTTTTTCTTTCTTTTTTTCATTCCTCTTTTTTTTTCTTCTGTTTGATGTTTATAAAAGAAAAATGTCATATGAAGTTGTCATATGGTTCCAAAACTGTGCTGTTCATACGTTTTTGTTACTTCTTTCAAAATTATGGATATTTTTTTCCTTTCTCTATTTTAAAAACGCAAAAAAAAAAGAATAATATGAAAATAATATTTATTTAATGCTTTGTCGTATTTTTACATTTTTCTTTCGAATGTGAAAAGGACAAAGTCGAACAATTATGCTGAGACAATTGTTGAAGAAACGAAAAAAGAATTCCACTGAAAAAAAAATTAACAATTGATACAATTTGAATTTTTATTAAATAAAATTCTTTGGAATCCCTCAAATACGGCTATTTTGACTTATGTGTTTTAAACTTTATTTTAAATCTATTATATATATATATATATATATATATATATATATATATATATATATATATATATATATATATATGAGAAAGGAAGGATGAGGGTAAACCGACATAATGGGAAATGAAAAAGGAAAAACCAAAAGATGTTTTTTTTTTTTTTATGTATTCATCAACGTTTCGTCTTTATTTGTAAGACTTCCTCAGGATGATAATTTTAAGAAACATGTCATGCAAGTACATAGAAATATTGGGTTGACATGATGGGTTAATGAGAAGAAGTAGTAGCCACTACTGGGAGCGCAGGACCAAGGTCCGGGCTGAGAGAAGTCGGTGGCAGGGAGGGAAATGAATGTGGATGGCTGTGAGTGAAAAAGGGGAGGGGTGGAAGTGTTAGTGAATTTGTCTTAGGGTGGGAGAGAGGAGAGGGGGTGTTGAGGTTTTTGTTGTGGTGAGGGGCTGGGGAAAGAGAAGGGGAGGGGGAGGCTCTGTGTTTTTGGTGTGTAGGTGGTGTCATAGTTTTAGAAAAAGATTTGAAGAAATGAAGATGATTTGAAAGTGGGCGGGGTTGGTGGGTAAGAGTGTGAAAGAAGTAGTCGAAAGGGTGAGATGGGTGAGGGGGGAAGATAGGAGATTTTGTTGTGGTTAGGTGTGAAATTTTTGGAGAGTAGGAGTATTTGACTAGCTGGCTATGTCAGGAATGTGTGAATATAAGTAAGTTAGAAGGAAAGTGTTGAAATGTGCTGAGAATATGAACTATATATATATATGTACAGAATCATATTGACATCTATATTATCTGTACATATATCTATGTCTATTTATAATAGCTTCTTCATAAGCTATTTAAAATAAAAGACATATTATTTGGACATCTGTTCTCATCTTGGTTTTTATTCTCACAATGTGTCCGTCAATGTATCTTCGACCTTCTTCAGGTGCGTCTTGACTCGGGAATCTTTATGTCGAACTCAGGAATCTGTACGGAATTTCGAACTGAATGTTTTATTTAATCCCCTGGGGTAGATATATGTGTAATAAATATAATGGCCAGTTTCATTTAAATAATTTCTAAAGTGATGGCATAAACAGACACGAAATCTCCATTAAAGTAATTTTTGTGATGTATTTTGTAGAGTTGTTACACTAAGCAAATTATTTTTGTTTATGTTCCAAAATAACTGCTCGCTCTCTTAAATACATCATGATAGACCTGAACATAACGTTGTATTCATTGCAGCAATTTAATATTAGTTTTTAATAACAATATGGTAGACACAAAAAATGGCGATTTTTAATTTTATTCCAATACTCAATTAGTCAATACTTCGTTTAATTAAAAAATAAAAGTAAATTTACTGACAGCTAGTTTATTTTTTTGTTGCCTTTGTAAGTAAAAACATTATTATTGAAAATAGATATTTACAGGTGTTCAATGTTCGATATTATATAAACAGTACAATTTTGTTAATAGATCATTAAACTAATATCGATTAGCAACAGGAATTCTTTTTTCATCTATCATGTTTTACTCATCAGAGGAGAATAGAATTTCCAGAGTTTTTTAGATGAGGAATTTTTATTTACATAATTTTTTGTCAGACTAATGTTCTCATTTTGGGTTTTTATGTCTACAATATTTCTGCTGCATGACTGTTAGCTCTACATCTTAGTTACTTGTACTTGAAATTATTTTCACTCTGGTCAGGGTGAGCTGGCTTCTTCCTCGGCCTGAACCATGTCCTGAACCATGTTGGCCCTTGCACGGCGATCCAGAGAAAGGTTGCAAGAGATGTTTAGCAAATTAAAATTACACCATCGAAGACCAACCACTTATGGGCCTGAATGCTCAGCTAAATCCTACATGATGGTTGTTGCCCACATCCTGATATGTTAGCGCTACCCAGCTAGAGAGGTAGGGAGGATAATGTCATGGATTAATCCCCATGGGCTACGATCTGTAATTCAGGAGTCTTTCAAAATTGACAACACCTTGAGTGAGATCGCAAAAGATTAATAGCCAATTACAACTCTACCATCAAAGACTGATCACTTGTAAATCTGATAGCTTAGCCAGGTTCTACCTGATGGTTGTCGCCCACATCCTCAGCTCTTGGCCTTTTGGCTAAGATCAAAGTGTAGTATCTGTTCCGATGGATACTCACCCCATAGACTGGTATTGTCTTGGCCTTCAGGGCTTTATTTACGCCGGTCTATGGGTCTGTCCTGTACAGTTCTAGGAGGTCCACCCTCCCAGGCTTCGCCTCCCCTCTTTAGGGAGGAGTAAGTTTATTGCTTACTGCCTGAGGCGCCCACTACCGGGGAATGCCGACGTGGCTGCCCAGGCAATTTTTAAACCCCACTTTCCCGACCCGACCTTGCGTCACATCTTACTTGTGGGAGTAAGATAAAAACTGGCCTTGTGCCTAACTCCTGGAGAGGAGTAAATCAATACCCACCGACATGCTCAGGTAAGGATAGAGGGGGTGTTATGTCACGCATTAGTCCCCCCACCTCGACCTGGGCTCTACTTCAGGAGTCTGTCAAAATTAGTAACACCCTGAAAACAACCCTAACCCTGAAAACATTGAAATGGACAGATCATTTAATTTTTAAGAACTATTTTGTTTCTAGATACTTACCTATAAAATGATCTTGTCAGATCTTGAAAGTCAGACCCACATAGCCTTTAAGATGACAAATCAAACTTTGTTTCTGAATAGTTAATTTTCATCTGTTATTCGCGATATAATAACATACTTTGCTATAAATTATTCAAAAAAATGACTTCATCTGTCCCAGAACGACTGATAATATGAAAAACTTTCTATAATTACCGAAAATCAAATTTATCACGAGGAATAAGTCATACTTTTTATTTAAGAATATATAATAAAAATTGTCTCTCTTAATTTCTTTTTCTGTATAAGTTTAAAAAATAAGCAAAGGAACAAAAGCTAAACTAATTTCAGTGCATCCCGGACAACGCCGGCTAGTGTTAAATATTGGGCAAGCATAATTTTTGTTAGTTGAGGATAGCAGGAAATAGGGTTCAGTCGAGGTCAGCTCGACCTCTTGTGGACCAGAAGCAGACGTGACGTCACATGACTGAAAGAGCAGGATGGAGTGAAAAGAGGAGTGGACAGTCAGAATGAATCGCACGGGTAGAGATGATTTAAGATCTAAGAGGCCCAAATATCCATAGCTCGAAATGCCCGCCTCCGCTGCTGGTAGAAGATAAGGCAATGCCAACATCTCAATAAATGGTCTTTTCTTCAAATTCAACGATTTCTTTGTTTGTTCATGCTGTTGTGAAACATTAATTTCAGGTGCCCCAATCATGGGAGGAGTGGACCACATGATGTAGGATGTAATTGTGCTGTTATGATTTGTGATTGCATTGATAACAACACACGTATTTTATTTGGTTGTGACTTGTGAGGCATTCAATTTGTTCATTTAATAATGAAAGTCCTATCTAAATTTAAGCAGGACAAACTGACCAACCTATAGACCTATGGGAAGACCCACTTATACAGATGTATACGTTAGTTCCAGAATTACCAAAGAGATCTCCCTTGGATTATATCTAATTCATCTCCCTTTAATTATACTGGCCAGTGAGAGAATACACTCTCCTGTTTCAGAAATCAAAAATCTAATTCTGCCAATGTGGGGAATATTGAACGGGGATCTCTCTCTCTCTCTCTCTTTTCTGGCTTTACAGTCAAAGCCATCAGACGTAGTTCGCCTGGCTGTCATCTTGGCATGCCTTTCAAAAACCTTAATAGCAGTCGTCTTCAAACTTCCTGTTCTGGTCGTAGTTGTGCAGGCTCCCAAAACACACAATCAATAAAATGCAAGTCACATTTATTTATAAATTGTTCATACATCTCTCTCAATACAACTCTGACAGCACATGTCTTTTTGATTGTATTTGGGACATTAATTTATTCTTTCACTTTTTAATTATGTCTTTCGTATTCACCTCGTTATTCATCATGTTTCATATATGCCTTTTACATTTGCCTTCGACAAACTGTGAGAATATATGTGTATATATATATATATAAATCTATTGTTCTTTTTTCCTCTTTCTCCCGACCCACGTGTGAGTGCCTAAGAGAACACAACACACAAAATGGCTACTGCCTGTCCTGGAAAGATACCCAAACATGATAAAAATGTAAACGCTACAATATCGAATATTCGTTAGCTTCACGTGCAAATGCATCTGGAAATGCACTTTCAACCTTAAGTATGACGACCAAAGAAAATGCCATACCAAGGTTAAGCAGGACAGACCAACTGAAAAACGTAGACTCTTATAGATATGCTAGGATGCATCTAAAAAAATAAGATGCGTCCATTCGATCTGCATGTTTTGCGATGAAAATCAATTATTTCAAACTTAAGCGTGACAGACCAACCAATTGATAGTGACTCTTATAGAAGTACATATATACATCTAAAAACGAGCAGTTGATTTTTTACGAAATTTCAAACTTTTTATACTTACACACATATTTTCTTAACATTTAAATTTATCTTTTCGGATTTTAAATTTCACGCCCAAATAGTGATCCATCAAACACCTATTGATTCTACTCTACTTTTCTCGTTTTTTAATTTCTCTGTGCCACTGGCCTGAATATATTTTATTTCTGTTTAGTTTTTTTTCTAAAAATAATTATTCCGGCTGAGAATACTGTTAGGTTGGAGACAGACTTCAGATGCGTTAGTCCCAGTCAGCATAAAAAACAAACGATACCGTAATAATTAAATTATCTTTAAAAATAATATTTATAAAATTAATCCATAATTTGTAAAAATAAAAAATGAAACAATCGCTTTACAAATTACGCTTTTTGTAAAATGTCTCAGCAAATAAAGTAATATTTATTTTCTGCTGAACTGCTCCTGCCTTGAAACAGTCTTTGTAGGGAGAACCAGATATCTCACTATTTTTTGCAAATGGCTTCCTGAGATTCATCGTTTGTTACAAATGAAAAATTCATAATGGCGTCTATATCAGCTGGGTACGTACTTATTCAATAATGATATAACGTGGTTAGAAGTTAAAATAACAAAAATAACCAGAGTGTAAGGTCTTTAAAAGAGGATGGTGTATTACAACGTATATCTTGTACAAAACAATAGCATTAACCTAATACACTTGAATACTGTCGAATACAGTCCACCATGCATACTACTGTTCGTAGTGTGTATATATATATATATATATATATATATATATATATATATATATATATAGTCTCGGAAGTTTCTCAACCATTAAAACTATATTTTAAAAAAACAACAAAAAAACAAAAAAACTTATAGTCCCAAGTCTTTCAGTGGAAAATCACTCATGTAAGTCAATTTATTTTTTACAGTTATTATATTAGTTTATTTCTAACACTATTTCAAGGGATCATCAGTTGTTTACCATGAAAAACTGTTTCGGGAATTTAATATATATATATATATATATATATATATATATATATATATATATATATACTACAGACTTTAGAGGAGTCAGGTATCCCATCACAACAAATAGTTTCTTTCATTTAATAAGGGCACACCTACTTTCCTCAACATAAACATTATTTGTTTATTTGAATTTAGAAATTAAACTAAAACATTACAAATGTATAGAAATATATTTAAACTTTACAATGTCATTGAAAACTTAGACTTACTTTCATGTTAAACGAGACAATTTTTACTAAATCCATTCAAAGATTCATCATTAATTAGCAAAAATGTAACGTCGCAAAAATGTAATGTCGCAAAAATGTAATGTCACAAAAATGTAACGTCGCAAAAATGTAACGTCACAAAAATGTAACGTCACAAAAATGTAACGTCGCAAAAATGTAACGTCGCAAAAATGTAATGTCGCAAAAATGTAACGTCGCAAAAATGTAACGTGGCAAAGATGTAACGTCTTAAAATGTAACGTGGCAAAAATGTAACGTGGCAAAAATGTAACGTCGCAAAGATGTAACGTCTTAAAAATGTAACGTGGCAAAAATGTAACGTCACAAAAATGTAACGTCACAAAAATGTAACGTTACAAAAATGTAACGTCGCAAAGATGTAACGTCGCAAAAATGTAACGTCGCAAAAATGTAACGTCACAAAAATGTAATGTCACAAAAATGTAACGTCGCAAAAATGTAACGTTGCAAAAATGTAACGTCACAAAAATGTAATGTCGCAAAAATGTAACGTCGCAAAAATGTAACGGCACAAAAATGTAACGTCGCAAAAATGTAACGTCGCAAAAATGTAATGTCTTCAAAATGTAACGCGGCAAAAATGTAATGGTGCAAAAATGTAACGGCACAAAAATGTAACGTCGCAAAAGGGTAAGTAATCTAATGTAAATGTTCAATCTCATCTAAAAAAAATTCCATTCAATTTTTGCATCGATTTATTAACGATTCCATGAATGGCATTTTTGTTATCAGTCCACTGTGACAGAACTGGCTTCGACAAAATAGAAGCAGTGGATAAATGAATGTTGTCACTTGGGTGATTAAATCAAAAATGGGAAAATAGGAAGTGGACTTCTGAGTCACACCTTTTATATAGGTGACCAACTTTTCTTTTTTTTTTACTAATGAGTCACCGCCACTCAAGGCCAAAAGCCACTCGAGGATAAGGGTTAATGAGATGAATGGATTGTCGGTTTGATGATGGAAAATATCATGAGAGGATTGAAAATGATGTAGTCTGCAGTGAAGCAGTCCCATGTTAATGTATTCTTGGTCTGCGACTCGTAGTACAGGGTGACCCCCAAAAAAACGGGCCCCAACTCTGATTAGGCCTCGTTTCTTAGTGTTTCGTCGAATGAAATGAATTTTTGGTCATATTATTATATTCAAAACATCACATCAAAACACTAGGGTCTTTGGCCTTTTTTTCTCCATTCTACAGCATGTGTTCTAGATGGCCTCCATTTAGCTCCGTGCATTTCTTGAGGCGCAGAACGAAGTTGTCCATGACGTTCTTACAGACTGAATTGGGAATGGCTCTCATCTCCTGCCTGATGGCTTCCTTGAGTTCCGTGATGGTTCTGGGTTTCCTTGCATACACTCTGTCCTTAAGATAGCCCCAAATGAAAAAATCTGGGGGGCTTAGGTTCGGGCTATGGGGTGGCCACTCAAAATTAGTCTTGAGACTGATCACTCGGCCTCTGAAGTTCTCTTTCAGCCAATCTCGGGACAGGTTTGAGGTGTGAGAACTTGCTCTGTCTTGCTGGAACCAGAACTTGCTCATGAGCGACGGGTAGAGGGTCTGAAGCTCACTCTTGAAGGTTTTGAGGACCTCCACATACCGCTCCTTGGTGACTGTCACTGCTGCACCAGATTCTTCGATGAAGATTGGTTCGATGATGCCTCTGACCGAGATTGCAGCCCACACCGTGCACTTATGAGAGTGCAGGGGCTTGGTGGCTACTTTATTGGGTCTGGAGGACCCCCAGAAGACATTTGTCTTGGAGTTCGCCTTTCCGTCAAGATGGAAGTGGGCTTCATCTGAAGGAAGTTAAGGAAACCTGGTGTCTCCTCGATCTTATTGAGCATCTTGACTGCCATAGCGCTCCTCTGCCTTTTGTCTGAGGCTGTAAGGGTCTGCAGTGTCTGTATTCTGTATGGGTAAGCCCTGATATCGTTCACCAGCACTCTCCTTAAAGTCTCACGGGAGATACCGAGGGACTGACTTCGCTTATGCACAGAGTGTTTCGGACTCTCCTGGAGAGACTCTCTCACACTTTCGACCAGCTCGGCTGTCCGCTTCTTAGGACGTCCCGAGTGGCTTGGACGGTTCTCACTGGCAGCGTTGAGGTTCTCCATGGTCCCATACTTCTCGAAGTTTTCCACCCAGTTCTGAATTCTGCTTTTGGATGGAGCCTTTTCACATTCAAACTGATGCATGAAACTGTCCTGGGTTTTCTTAAACAAGTCTGTCTTGTAGTAAAATTTAACACAGTGTATTCTTTTTCTCAGCTCCCACTAGGGTCTTGGTATACTCACGGTCGTTGATTCTGCCATGTCCTGTAAAATAAGGGCAATCGGTGAATAAATAAAGGAGATATCACATAAAGTGTACACGGGGCCCGTTTTTGGGGGGTCACCCTGTATTAAGAAAAAGGCAATCTCAACAGAGAGCAGGCATAAACTACTAATAATAATGATAGTGGTGGTGATTTCATAATATCTCATTTTAATCTATTTTACATTCCGTGTTGAATTAAATCGCCCGGTTTTGCAATCAACTTCTTTCCTACGTATACATAACCTTTTAAAATATGAACAGTATATTTTTAGAAAC
The DNA here is from genome assembly GCA_963556195.1 of Sepiola atlantica. Taxonomy (NCBI): domain Eukaryota; kingdom Metazoa; phylum Mollusca; class Cephalopoda; order Sepiida; family Sepiolidae; genus Sepiola; species Sepiola atlantica. The sequence goes on along the minus strand of OY744525.1, from coordinate 19,833,389 downwards.
AAAACCGTTATTATACTATATCTATGAAAGTTTATTTGAAACAAAAGCTTGACGGAGGATGCCTTTCCTTGCCCAACGTTTTTTCGTGAGCAACACTAAGTGTGTCAGTAACCAAGGTCAACAGTTTCGACCAAGTCAGTCAGTCAGTCAGCTTTTATGGCTACTGACACCCACCAAGCATAAGCTTGACATCGGGCATCTGTATGCATTTCATGGAGATATACCTGATTAGAGCATGTCTTACATACACCCTCTGAGTAAACTGCCAGTTGGTCCATGACTGCTTATTGGGTATTCACAGCTAACCTCCATATCTGAAGGCCATTCTCCTATCCGCCACCTCGGTGGATGAGAAATAGCTGCTCCACACTACACCATTGTGATAAAAATGCCTTTTACTCCAAATCTAAAATGGAAGACATATATCCAATCTGTTGCTAAGATAGTTGGACAAATGCTTGGACTATTCTACCGCTCCAGAAAGTACCTGACTCCTCAGGCAATCCTCTACCTATATAAAAGTCATATACGTCCTCAGATGGAGTATTGCTACCACTGCTAGGGATGTGCAGCGGCACACCCCCAGAAGTGGTAGCAATACTCCATACTAGTACTTTTTCCTGCCTTGACAGAGTATAAAATTGACTTTGAAATTTAGTGGGGAATGATCTTATCTGCTTCTTATAGACCCCTTCTCATAGAAGAGATGTTGCTAGTCTCTCTCTACTCTATCGTTATTTATATGGAAGGTGCTCTACTGAGTTACAAGCAAGAACTCATCTTCTTGCCACAACGGAAAAATAACTCTCTTTACTTTCTCTGTGTGTCTAGCATCAGGTGGAATTTTCAATGGGCAGAGATTCTTCGCAAGGGCTTTCCGTCTGCGGAACATATTGCCGCAGGACAGCTTCCCTGCAGATTACAATACGGTTATCTTGGAATTTAACTTCAACAAATACTTGTCATAAACCGTTCTTGCAAATAATCAAACATAGTTCATTCCATTAATCATTATTAAACCTCTCATTTCATCTTTTAACTGAAAATCATTCCAGCTCATTAATCCTTATCCTCGAGTGGCTTCTGGCCTTGATAAATGATGACCCATTAGCATATAAACAAAAATGTTAAACACTTACTCCAACCTCATGTTTCATCAATAAAGTTCTTAACTGTTCTACATATATATCACTAAATCTATATCTATTTTAGGATGAGCAGCTGCCAATGTGGTGCCAAGCAGAGAAAACACAAGAAAATGGACTAAAAATTATTGCTTCCTTTTTTTTTTCTTTTTAATTGACATTATAATAATCAATCCAAGGGAGATAATTACTTTTATAGAATAGTTAAATTGGTTTCTAGAGTCGGAAGAAGTTTTAATTTTCATCAGATTTTTTTTTTTTATATAAAGTGAAAAAAGATCATTATCACTATAAAAGAAAAACTTGGAAAACGATTACGGACAACAAAGAGCCAGAGGTTGATATGATGAAGTGGTTATTGATTTTGAATGAAAAAACAAACAAAAACTTTCAAAACGAAAATCTTTTAAAGTCAATAGGTACAAAGGATTGTGCTAATTAGGTTTTCATCCTCACCTTCCACGATTACACATGAGACTTTCATTCAGAGCTGGCACGAGATAAACTGAGCGATTTTCTAGGGTAGCAACAGATCGGCGGAGGGGCACACATTCTGAAAAATCTATCTATATACTACTAAAATCAAAGTGTAGTATCTGTTCCGATGGATACTGCACCCCATAGACTGGTATTGTCTTGGCCTTCGGGGCTTGATTTACGCCGGTCTATGGATCTGTCCTGTGCAGTTCTCGCCTCCCCTCTTTGGGGAGGAGTAAGTTTATTGCTTACTGCCTGAGGCGCCCCTACCGGGGAATGCTGACGGGGCTGCCCAGGCAATTTTTAAACCCCACTTTCCCGACCCGACCTTGGGTCACATCTTACTTGTGGGAGTAAGATAAAAATTGGCCTTGTGCCTAACTCCTGGAGAGGAGTAAATCAATACTACTAAAACGTTATGGTGTTTTTTGCAGTTTGTCTGTTCGTATGCAAATAGAAACATGTGATTGGTTGACAAAAAAAGAAATAGGCAGAGTACACATTACTAAGGCAGTAGTTCAAATCTCACATACGGTTTAAGGATTGTTTTTTATTAACTGAATACGTGTTTTATAAATTTAAAGAAATTAACATCACATAATAACATAAAAAAAACATTACATAAATAAATTATTTTTTTGAATTAAGCAACCTTTTTTTTTTCATAATCCGCACAAAAAGTAGACATAAAGAGTATTCAGCATTAGTTCAAAGCAATTATTTTTGCTTAAAAACATAATTTCTAATGTTTGTTTGCCAATAAAAACGTAGTTACTTACTCGCTCATGCAAATTTTTTCGAAGCAATTTTTTCTAAGCAATTTTTTCCAAACAATTTTTTCAAGCAATTTTACAAATATTTTTCTTCGTACTCACTATAAAGCAATAGAAGCTCAATAAAAATGCTAATTGACATACCCAGATAGTGTACCAACACGACTCAAGGAGTAAGTATAAACTAGTAATATATATTTATACATACTAAATATGAGTTAATCAACGTTTGTTTCCCAAAGGCTCTTTTGTCTATATACTTTAATAGGAAAATATACATACTAAAATATATGTAATAATTACTTACTCACTCATTCAAAACTTATATTTTTTCATACTAGCTATAAAGCGATAGAAGTTCGGTACAGATGGAAATTGACATACCCAGGCAGTGCACCAACACGTCTCAAGGAGTAAGTATAAACTAGTAATATATATTTATATATACAAAATATGAGTTAATCAACGGTTGTTTCCCAAAGGCTTTTTTGCCTATATATGTTAATAGGAAAAAATATGTACTACAATATATTAGTTCTGGAATTGAGTTATGTTTGAAAACAAACAACAGTTTTAATTGTTCTAATAAACCATAATTTATAATTAACTGAACAAGTCACTTCTTTATCACTTAATTTTCTATTGATTTATTTCGCCCCATCTCACTCTATGTTAATTCAACCACTCTCTAATATTTCTTAAGCATTTAAAGAAAGAGTCACTCTCTCTTTCCAGCATATTTACATGTGTGTTCAAACACACCATGGACACAGATGTAAATTAGATAGCAAAATAATAGTTCTCTTTAGTTCTATATTATCCATAATGTAGAGAGACTCATTATTTTTAGTTATGCAAGAAGAATTTCTTAACAGATATGTCACATATGTCACATGAAATATGTCACATGAAATCCAAGTTGAACAAATGGTGGTAGTGGTTGTGACCCAACGGGTCACGGGTAGATCTAGTATATATACCACCTGAAACCACCACCTCCTGCACTGATGAGGATGGAAGCCCGAAACGACGTCGTCTGTAGGTATAAAACACTTTGATATTTAATTAAAAATACTTATAGTAAATTTCCCTTTAAGATTTATAGTCTTAACAGTAGAGCCCTGTTTGAAATTACAATATTGTTGTCACCCTGCGAAAAAGCAAAGTTCTGCTCGCACATAGAACACTGTTGACTTCATGACGTTTAACCCCACATCCTAGGTAAGTGTATCGTAATTTCAATTACTATGTGTGATGATTTCTCGTGGCTGTGTCTGTCTGAGCGTAGGCTTTGTAATTCTAGGCTGAATCTACGAACTGCGTAGACCGCCTGAAACCACCACCTCCTGCACTGATGAGGGTAAAAGTCCGAAATGACATCGTCTGTAGGTATAAAACACTTTAATATTTAATTAAAAATATTTATATGTATATATATATACATGGACGGTCATCAATAATGAAGTTATATATGCATGTGTTTAACCGGGCCCCCCCACTTTTTAGGAGAGCCCCCCCCCCTTTATAACTGTCCCGCCGGTCCTGAATTTTACAAGCACTATTCTATCCTGCCGCCTCACTATCCATCTTGTAAACTCTAGCTCAATTTCCCAACATCTAAAAAAACTGCCCTCACTCTGATTTAAGACAAATTCTAGTTAATAATACTAAAATTATACATTCTGAAACCATTAAATATACTGGAAGCTATCTACATAAAAACACAACAACTTAAAATTAATAACATCACATATGAAACCAGTGGTAACATTTTAAAATGCTTAACGTAATGCGATTTTGTTCTGTGATGCCATCCAGCTTTGTTGAATTTAAATCGTCAACGACTTCCTGGAACAATGCGAAAACGTTCTTTGCGCATTTCTCCGCTGTCTTTTTTAAAAATCTCTTCTTTCTCCAGCTTTTTTGTTCATTTGCTTTTTACACCTGAGGATGATTCGACTTCCTGGAACAATCAGAAAAACGTTCTCAACCGTCTTTTTAAAATGTCTCTTCTTTGTCCGACTTTTTTGTTCATTTGCTTTTGACATCTTAGGATGATTCGACGAAAAATCGAAAACGTTCGTGAAACCTAAGGAACATTTATTAATTTGTTTGATTTTAATACAAAAAAGACGATCAGAAAAATTGAAAAACTAAAAAAAAGTATAATTAAACAGACAAATTCTGTTATTTTTAACAATGTTTGCATAAATAGAGAATTTATAAACGAGCAGTAATACTATGGCCTAAAAGCGAGATTCTGACCCCGTTTGTTGTTGTTGAATCACTCTCCACTGCTTGCTATACGCGCCCGCCAATTTGGCATTTATAGATTTAAATCCCTCCTAATTGTCATGCGAATTCACGCCGGCTGAGGGGAAAGACACCTGACTATGAATCAGTGGCGATTTGTAAAATCAGGTTTGTGCCCTCCGACTGACGTGAATTAGCCCTACACGTAAGCATAAAATATCGATGTCTGTAGGTAAAAATTATTAATATTTACTTTAAATATATATATATATATATATATATATATATATATATATATATATATATATATATATATATGTGTGTGTGTGTGTGTGTGTGTGTTCAGAAAACCTAAAATACAGGGTGTTTCAAAAGTCTTGGGAACATAACGATTTTTAATAACTCAAAAACTATTAGGAGTTGAAAAATGAAATTGGTACCGTTGGAAAGGTTAAAGTTTCAAGTTTTGTGGGGAATCTTCAAAGTTGCTCAATATGAGCACCATTCGTCACACGGCAGACATCTAGTCGATAGTCCATTTCCTGCCAAACGCGTTCCAGCATCTTGACGTCAATGGTTCCCACAACTGCCGTTACTCGAGCCTTTAGTTCGTCAATATCTCTTGGAAGGGGCGGCACATAGACTTGTTGCTTGACAAAGCCATAAAGGAAAAAGTCACACGGGGTAAGATCTGGAGACCTAGGAGGCCAGGGCATGAGAACGTCATCACCTCGCCCAGATCTCCCAATCCATCTACCAGGCAGCCTTGTGTTAAGAAACTGCCTTACTCTAAGACTCCAGTGTGGTGGTGCACCATCTTGTTGAAAAATGAAGTCATCAGATTCTGCTTGTTCCAACTGAGCCATTAACCAGTCTTCCAGCATGTTGAGATAGGATTCACCAGTGATAGTTGCCTCTTCAAAGAAGAACGGTCCATAGACACCTTTCTTGGAAATTGCACAAAACACGTTCACTTTTGGTGAATCTCGCTCGTGCTCAAGAAGTTCATGAGGATTCTCAGTACCCCATATGCGAGTGTTATGCTTGTTAACTTTGCCATTCAGATGGAAGGTCGCCTCATCGCTAAAAACAAGCCGGTCATCAAAGCCGTTATCTTCCAACTTCTCTTGCATTGCAATGCAAAAGTCACGGCGAAGTGGCTTATCAGTGTCCTTCAACTTTTGGACCAACTTGAGCTTGTAAGGTACCATTTGCAGTCGTTTCCTTAAGACACGCCAGACAGTTGCTGGAGCAAGCTGAAGTTCCCTGCTGGCTCTTCTCACTGATTTACGGGGGCTCCGCTGAAAGGCTGTCCGAACTTGCTCAACTGCATCTTCTGAAGTTGAAGGGCGACCTGTTCGCTTACTTGGGCACAAACACCCATCTTTCACAAATTTAGCATGCCATCTGACAATGGATTTTCTTTCAGGGGCTTCTTTTTTAAATTTCCTGCGAAATGCACGCTTAACACATGTCCACGATTCAGTCTTTGCAAATTGGAGGACGCAAAATGCCTTGTCTTGTTTAGAGAACGCCATTACTGCACCTGGAAAGATAACATGAAAATCATTAGTATGACCAAAAACTTGATTAAGCAAGCTTTAAAATGGCACCAGTTTCATTTTTCTACCTGGAATAGTTCATGAGATATACGCATTTGTAATGTTCCCAAGACTTTTGAAACACCCTGTATGTTTTATAAAGTGTTCGTAGAGTGATTCTTGGTTTCCTCATATTATTGAATACCGGCTCTCTGAACTCAGTATTAAGAAAAATAAATTTATATATTTGCATTTCGTCTGTAAGTTTAGCTTCACTGGTCTAGGCTCAGACTAAGGTAAAACCATGGGACGCTTGTTTTCAATGTAAAATCTGTCTGGTGCCGGAGAAGAAAGAAACTGCTTCAATTTTTGTTCTCTCCTTCAATAAATACTTAAGTAATAGTGTAGGGACAACAAAATTACCTCCCTTCAAAGTTATCCCCTTTGGAGAGAATAGAGTTTTGGATTCAGAGTTGTATCCCTTGAAAAAAGAGTCAAGTCCCCAAATCTTGTTCAGAATACAGTGATCTTGTGTCTGCTTTCGTGTGGTCCAACAATTAGAATTTCTTCGTTCCTCTATTTGCTCGCTGGTCACCAAACTGAACAGACCAATTGGGTGTCAACCCGGTCTCTACAGATGGACATCCCATGGGGCGACTGTAAGTTATTACTCATCTGCTTCACACGGCTCCCTTACCTTTTTACAATTATGTGCATTCAATTATTTTAGGACGTATATAACTGTATCTACCTTGTATGTTTTTATTTATTTATTAATTGGTCACCATTTATCAAGGTCCAAAGGCCACTCGAGGATAAGGGTTAATGAGTATTTCAGGTGGGCAGTGAAACAACACCTTGGTTTTGACTATTTAAGAGGACGCCTCAACAAGAATTTGTTAACATTGGACTTGAAAACGACCATGTTGTAGTCAGACGGGAAGCAGCCCTATGGAATTGCATTCCACAGATGGGCAGTTCTAGGAAATAAACTTTGCTCATGGAAGTTATGTTTAGTTTTATGTTCACAGAGAGAGAAAGGAAAATTATTTACAGTAGTTGTAGCTAGACGAGTTCTTGTAAATATTTTACAGGGGGGGGGACCAAAGATTGGAACTCAGTCGAACACCTACCATGAAAATACCGATAGAGTAGAGAAAGACTAGCAACGTCTCTTCTGTGAGAAAGAAGTTGTAGGGAAGAGAAGAGGACATCTCTCACTAGATTTCGAAGTCGATTTTGTGCTCTGTCAAGGCAGGAAAGGATGCTCTGAGCAGCACCTCCCCATTTATGGTAACAGTATTCTATCTTCGGGTGTATTTGACTATTATACAGGTAGAAGATTGCGTCAGGAGTCAAATACTTTCTGGAGCGGTAGAATGATCCAACCATTTTTCCAGCGACCAGTTTACTTTATGTTGTGTTATAGTTTATGAAGACAAAACTATTAATAAATGTATATTCTTTTAACACAGCCCCTTTTGTCGAGTTGTAGTTCGGTTGGCAAAAACAGGCCTGTCCAGACTTGCGTATTGATACACAGGCGATTAGAACATCACTGATATCTGCACTCGCAGCATTCATGTTTTCGCCCACCTTGTTGGTGGGAAGAAAGAAATCAGTTCCAAAGAGAGACGTCGTGATGATAAGAACTTGTTCTCATTCTTTGCCAGAAAACGGCAAAACGAGATGAGACTCCAGAATTCCACATTCTACTTTTAGCTAAAGCCTGCCTGCTGAACAACTCACTTTATATTCCTATGTTCCAGTTAAATAAAGTTGATTTATTTTATAGTGGAGATGCTGGTATCTTATTTGGAACTTGGTGACCTCCTTATTTTACGCAGTACAAGCCAGACCTGTCAGATACATACCTTCACGGCCGACTTCAATCTCAACACTCAACCAACCATCTACCGCTAAAGTTTTAATGTATTTACAAAGCACAAAAATACACCCTCAAAGCAAAATAACTTATTCAATTATTAATTAATCGATTTTAATTTTTTTTAATTTTACAAATCACGTCTATTCATATGTGTACACACACATACACGATATGAGCTCCAATCTATGGTAAAACATTTACAACAAAAAACTCGTCTTCCTACAACCACTGTAAATAATTTTCCTTTCTTCCTCTGTGTACCTAAAACAGAACATGACTTCGTATGTGCAAAATTTATTTCCGAGAACTACCCATATGATAGCATTAAAATTATAAACTTTTTTTAATATGAGTTTGAAAGTTACAAGTGACGAATTAAAACCTAATATTTTAAGACTATTGTTTATATTATGAATAGGTTAGCGTGGATTATTGAAATTATAGTGATTGATACGTTTTTTTGTTTTTTGTTTTTTTTTCTTTTTTAAACTTTCCAATTTGAAACGTTTTCTTTATTTTTTTATTTTTAACTTCACCGATTTATACGTTATTTTATATGAATATGAATACTAGTGCAAACGCTGGCAAAGCATAATTTTTTTTCCATCATTTTTGACGGATGGTGTACACTCGCAATACAAATTATAAATTATTGATTGTTTTTTTGTTTTTATCTTTTTTTAAACTTTCCAATTTGAAACGTTTTCTTTATTTTTTTATTTTTAACTTCACCGATTTATACGTTATTTTATATGAATATGAATACTAGTGCGAACACTGGCGAAGCATAATTTTTTTCCATCATTTCTGACAGATGGTGTACACGTGCAATACAAATTATAAATTATAGATTCACTCTAATTAGTGGGCTGCTACATTCATTTTTTTAAAAACTAATATTGTTGTGAAAGGTATGAAATAATAATGAATAGCTGTCATTTGTTACACCTATATTAACAGCAAAGTGGCTTACGGTTAATTAAATCAATAATACAACATTATCTTTTGAAATACTGTATATATAGTAGAGAGCAAAGACTCAAACAGAACTGTTTGTATGTCTAATTTGCATAACTATTTCTTAAACAGTTTATAATAAATTAACGTTTTGTGTTATTCATTTGTAAATTTATTGTCCTATTTTCTTATAAATATATGCAATAGTTTTATCTATATTAACAGTAATTAATTAAAAATATTTAATTTTTCTTAAATAAATAAATTAGCAAAACCTTTCTTAAAATATGTTCATTAATTTTCAAGGCAGGAAATTAAATGGACTATTAGTTTTTAAAATTAAAATAGATTTATATTAAAGATATTTCATGTAAATTACATCGTTAAAAGAATAGTTAGAGATAGATTAATAGCGATCGGATGACGGGTATTTTTTTTGTTTGCTTATAGTTAATAAATAGCAACTTATGTTCAATGAATTGTTTACAAAGAATCATTTGCAGCTACTGTGGATTGACAGATTTTATAAAAGATGAAAGAATGTTTTCAGATACAATTTTGAGGCGAGTTCTATATCGCCGCGTCGTAAGTGATCTATCGCTAAACAATCAAAACTGGCAGGAGTTTATTGGAAGTGCCTTGACGATTTCTACAATGTTTGAAGGTTGGCCAAATTGCAGTACAAACTCGCGGCAGATTCCGTTTCTTATTACTGGAATTATGAAGTCAACTTGTAACAAGATTACCATTCCTCGACGAGTTGAAATGTCTCTTCTGCTCACAGGCAGACAGGCAGATAGATAGCCTGTTAGCCAACCAGCCAGCTCGGTGGCACGGTAGATTGTTAAGCAGATAGATATAATGGGTAGGTACGTGGATAAGTAGATGAATGAAAGCTGGTAGAGGGCGAGAGAAAGAAGAGAAAAAAAAACGGCGATATGGAGGTGTTGGTGCTAATAGATTTAGAAAGAGCTGTCCCCAGGGTAATCTGTTCGTGCATCTGTCTTCATTCTACATGAAGAACATCAGTCAGTCACTGGCTTAAGCAACCATTACTCACACAGCACACTTGATAGGACAGAGGCTTTCTTTCTTCTCTCACTTCATATTTACACACACACACACACAGATTCATTCATGACCAGTTATATACATGCATGCGCATACAGAGAAACTTTCCAACCTGCCCTCATAGCATTTCACATATAAAGACACAGAGATTTTCTCCCCCTCCCTTGGATGTGCATACGCATGCACTCTCGTGGCTAATGCTATTAGCATGCAATGGCAAGAATGACCAGAGGACTCTAGATCTGACCACATTTATTCACTAGGGATGGATTTAACCACATGGATTAGTTATATTTAAATAGTATGCTTTGCTTTGCTTTCATCTTCCTCTTCGAACCTTCCCCTTGGGGACCTTGGGTTTACATTCGGCAACCTCGTAACTCTTGCTTCTCTTATTTTGTCCTTTAGTCCTCACATTTCATGAGCAATGTTTCTGAAAAAGGAGGAAGAATTGCTGTTTTCTGGGTTGGAATCTATCTATCTAACACTTATCATTGGCTAGTTTTTTTATCTTAGAGTGGTAATTTTTTATCCCTAACATCAAGTGGTTTCATGCCTTGTCTGGAGCGACTTCCATAAAAAAAATTATATATATATATTATATATATATATATAATATCTATTAATAATGAAGATTATGCATCTGTTTGTCTGTCTGAAGCCGAAACTATTTTATTAGTTTTGATCGATCTTTTTTATATCTACTTATCAACTCTTTATACCCATCGAAAAGCTTCCCCAAAGCATCAGGTGTCTTTTAAATTTACATAATTAATTTGATTTAAAGCTTCTAATAAATTAATATTCGCAAATATACACTCATGATTATTTCTTTCAGATTTCCAAATGTATTTAAAATATTTTCCTCGATAATAATAATCTAAATAAAAATTATAAATAGAATTAATTAAAGACATTGTTTGATTGAGTTACGTAATTAAATTAGATTGTAATGGAATATGATGGAACAGCCGACGGCCATTCCAACATTTGGTTACCCGCCCTCTGATTATTTGAACGCACACAAAGTTCTATTTCAAGAGAGAGAGAAAGAGCATAGAGAGAGAGAGAGAGAGAGAGAGATGGACAAAAGACAGAGGCGCGTTATTTCATTAATAACATGTAAACAACACATTCTTTGAGATTTATCGTACGAGTCGCTAAAAATTATATATTTACTTTGATTTTTTTATTAAAACGTTTTGGGTTTGTTTTTTAAAATCTTGTTAGAAATTATGTTTTAAAGCACAAATTTATTGAATCAAGTAGTAGTAGTAGTAGTAGTAGTAGGAGTCGTGGCGATGGTGGTAGTAGTAATATCAGTACAGATAGTCAACACGTTGCTGGTAGTAGTTGTTGTTGATGTTATTATAGCAGTACGAATAGTCGATTATCGTGGTAGTAGTTGTTTATGTAGTAATAACAGTACGAATAGTTGTATTATTGATAGTTGGTGTAAATGTTACAGTATTAGTATGAATAGTTATGTTACGTGGTTGTAGTCATTGATGGTAGTAGCTGTAAAAAAACACATTTTAATGAGCAGTTAAATAAAACAACTAGCAAAAATATGCGACCAGAGGGAGCATATATTTCCAAGTATATATAATATATATACAATATATAATATACATATATATATAATATATATATATATATATATATATAATACATATATATATATACATATATATATATATAATATATAATGTGCACGCAAAAATTAATTCATAAATTAATTAAAGAAATTTATATTAACAAAAACTAGTTTATAAATTAATTAATTAAAATATATATATATATATATATATATATATATATATATATATAATTAACGTGTTACAAATATCCAAGGGGTATAAATCCGAAGGAAGTTGAAACCGGGTTCATGAGAGTGCTCAATGAAAATTCAGAGCAAAATATATTTTGTTGATGGTTTTATTCCATTTTGCTACATAATATATTGTGTTTCATTAACGTTTAAAATAAACGTCAACTCGTCAGGCATTTTGGAATCCACTGTTCAACTTTCTATAATTCAACAACAACAGGGAATTGGGGATGGATAAGAGGGAGGGGAATTAAGACGAGGTTCGCATATAGCAAAGAAAGGAAAGGAGGAGGGGGAAGATTCTAACGGGTGATATTTTTAAAAATTGGGTGGGGTGGTATTTAGTGTCTGGGTTATTGTGACCTTAATCTTAACTGGAGCAGAGAGTGGGATGGGTTTGGATTTATTCTATATAATATAATTAAAAATATTGTCGCATATCTTTGGTGGTTTGGTATAAAAAATGTTTGATAATTCTATTTAGGGTATTAAATGCCATACTAGCATTTCATTTCTATGTTAATTAGTCGTCATTATCCAATAATATTACTAGTTATGGCTTTTATAATGATATTAATATCAGTAATAGTATTAATTCTCGTTGTGATAATATTTGTTAATTGTAATTATAGTATACTAATAATATTATTATATAAAAGAAGTTTAGTGGTGATACTACTCTTAGTATTAATAAAAATAATAATGCCAATAATATTTACGATAGTAATTGAAATTAGATTAATCTAAGTGATATCAGAGTTTACAGCTATCACGGTTATGAGTTAAACTCTGATATCACTTAGATTAATCTAATTTCAATTACTTAATCCTTTGAAATACCAAAATCTGATTACCACCTTGATCATTTAGTTATTGACTGGTATTCAGTCTTTATTATTAGTGGTGGAACTATAATAGCTTACCATCATCTGTATACTTATTATGTCCATTGACCTTGCGAGTAGCGGGGTTATTATTATTATTATTATTATTATTAGTAGTAGTAGTAGTAGTAGTAGTAGTACTATTGTCATTATAACTATCGTAAATATTATTGGCATTATTATTATTATTATTATTTTCCCCTTAACGTTTCTATGGATCCGTGGGGATCCATGTGGACCTCGATTGGAAATCCTTGTTTTAGACCTACGTGTTATCTGTCAGACTAAAGTGGTGTAACCAGGACATTGGTAGTGTACACAAGAAAGGCAACATTAGACAGCTTCCAATAAACAATACAAACATAACCAATCCTCATATATTAAAAGATTGAACATTTTAGTAACAATTTATATCCAGTTTAAAAACAACTTCCGTTTAACAAAATTAGTTATACTTTAGGTATCGGTGCTCTTATATCTGACACACCATGTTTCTGTGACTTTGCTTCGGCAACGTTCGGGTACGTCTTGGAATCGCCCGAGAGTTGACGAAACTATTAACCTAGCAGCCGATAACTTTTGGAAGAAATTAATCGCGTTCAATAAAAAAAAATGAATTTCTATAATCTCTGTCAGCTCATTGAACTAATTGAGTTTTTTTTTTTTAAATGTAAAAAAATACATTAAAAAAAAACTTTGAAAAAAAAATTGCTTAACAAATCAAACAAAAGCATCTTTTGAAACTTCCCGGTGCACAAACAAAAATACATTTTATTATATAACATTTGATTAACACTGGTCTCTTTGACAAAAAAATAAAATACAATAAACATCTAATTAATAACAGTTGTTTAACTATGGTTTGGTCGCTCGTTATTTTCATATATGTATTTTAGTTTGGTTTTCTTTGTTGTAATTTATCGGCTGCCAGTCTTCAATTTATCGTTTGGCAATTTTCGCCTCGCCAACTCTCGAGCGCTTCTGTAACCTACCGAAGTCACAGTACCCGGGTATCTGTATCATTAAATGTTTATAACGACTTATTTCAGACTTTGTAATTATTACTTAACTAATCACTTCATACAATCTCTTAGATTTGTTCTGATGTATCCAATCTTATAAGATGGCCTTTCATTTGTGCTTTACGTATTTGATTGGACTTTATGCATATGTCTACAATTCCTACAGATGACTGAAGTAAGTCGAAAACTCGATGTATAAAGGAAAAATAAAGAAAGTTCAATAAAACTAAACTAGCTGTCGCGACCGGTGTTGTCTGGGAATATTTATTGTTTCATTTTTGTTTCACATTGTTTTTGTTTAAGTCTGTCGTTTTTAATTCTTGTACCAAAATATTATTTTTAAATAGATTGGAATTATTCGCACAATTACATTGGAATATGTTATCTGTAACCTTTAATTTTATAAATAATAAGAGGTTAAAATCCGGTTATTTTAACGTCTATTTAAAAATGTAATACAATAAATACCTTACAAAACGTTCAATATTTTAATACTTGAGGAATAGAAACGAAATTCAGAAATTGAATTTTATGAAGTAATTCATTAAAATGCCTGAATTATTCTATAAGTTATCAAAATGAATTGTAGTTTATTTAAATAAATAAATTGTGTATTGTAAGTGAAGTTTTTTTTCTAAATTGGATTTTTATTTAATAAAGTAATTCAGTATAATGGCTTATTTGATTTCTATTATTTGAATGAATTTCATAATAAATTATTGTTTCTAAATATCAGTTATAAAAATGTCGGTTTATAAAAAAAATAATGTGTAAGTCACGTAAAAGTCCTGGTTGTCTTGAAAAGGGTAAGCAATAAAATAAAACTAATCAACCATGAGTGGATTCGAACCAGTAACCTTTCAGTTTTGAGGCAGATTCAATGACTATTGTGCTGTGAAAGATGAGTGAGAATAATATGGGATTTAATGAAATCAGAAATAACTGAAATTAGTGTGTGTTAGTACAAACTCACTCATATTTTGTATATGACTAAATGGTTAAGAAAACGAAGAAGCAAATTTATTTAGGTTAAATTTAATAAATCATAGTAAGGCGACCTGCATAAAAGAAGTATATTGTGAAATATGCATTGAATTTCACTAATTAAATGTAAACTGTAAAGAAGTTGATGTCATGCAATCTGTAAATCTGGTAATCTGCTAATCGAGAATAAAAACGAATTCAAGGTATTTAATAAAATAGCGATTTTGAGATTAAAAATAATAATAAAGATTTAATCTAATAATAATAATAATCTAATAATTTTTAAGGGAACATAATGTTTGAAGAATTAATGGAAAATGATGTTTGCATGTTGCGAGACTGGCATTCTGTTAATCAAGAATAACAAACCTAAGTCTGACAACTACAACGAAATAAGTATTGTATCCATGCTAAAGTTAAACATTGTAATTGTAGTTATGGATTAACAGGTCTGCATTGCTCAGGAGTTTTTATCTTGTCATTTAATTAAAAAAAATTCTTTACCAAATCCTTCTTTCGATTTTCGATTCAGAGAATATAGTGTAAATTTGTAGACATGTTTCCAAAATGGACATCGAAATTTAAACGTTTTCAGATATTACCTATTTGTTTCCATGTTAGATTATCGCGGAAAAATATTATTTTTTGACAGTTATTTAGTAGTAATAAAAGATTGCATTAGTATGAGTATTTACTACTATTAACAAAATTTGTTGGTGATAGCATGAATGGTTTCTATCTGTTATATATATTTACTATTAAGAAAACAGATAGCTTAGGTGTGAAACATATTCCGAGCAGGATAAATTATATTTACAAAGAAATTGAATCGAATAAAAGTGTATTGTAACAACATGCACCAACGTTAAATAAAAGAAAAGAGCTAGTCAGAATCAAATATCGAATTGTCAGAGGCAATGCTATATAGTTCTAAAGTCAAGAATCCAAATGACATTTCTTCATATATTAGATTTATATATTTGGCATAATGGTTAAAATGTTTGCGAAGTGGCCAAGAGATCGGAATTGAATCGTCGGCCAAGTCATAACAAAGACTCAAAAATTGTACTTTATATCCCCTTTGCTAAACACTCAGTATTATAAGGTGATGATTAAGGGTAAGTGGAGTACTTCTGGAGAAAGGAGTGGCACCCTCCCCTACATCTCGGTATAGTAGTCAATGAAAAGGGAGCCTTCTAGTCGCCTTTGACTACTATCGACCACTTTAGCTCTACCTTTTCTGTCAAAATTCTCAGAAATCGAGGGGCCTAACACTTGATCTCTATATGAGATACATAGATATTCGAATATTCCATTAAAGTTCTCTTTACCTGTCACAAGTTGGGGTAGTAAAGAAGTTAAGAATATTAGTTTTCCTCTTCTTAATTGACCCGTTAACTATGTTATAGTATATCTTTCTTGTGGTCTCTTGGTCTTACCGGATTCCAGGACAAGAATTCATCTAATCCGGTGGAGTATACAGCTAAGTTCTATTACTTGAGGTAGCATTACTTGGAGAAGGTGCACCATTCCTCGTAAGAGCCAGTGTTTAGCCATGTCGAGGGGATCTTATTTGGGCTTCAAAAATGATGTTACTTTTAATATTTGGTCAGGGTTTACTTGTCAGGTGAAGTATACTCATGTCAGGTTATCCTGACACACCCTTGTACAGAGAGACCGAAGACACTCAAGGATGGTGTCTAATAGGTAATTCAAACTCCTCTGTCTAGTAGGTAATTCAAACTCTCCTATTGTTTTATATATATGTCTGTGCGTGTGTGTGGGTGTTTTAGTATGTGTGGATAGTTGTTAGTAAAAATCGCCTGTGATATACCAAAGACTCTTATTGGAGAATAAGAATGCGAACAAGATCACATGTCATAAGAGGGGGGGGGCACTCTTAAATAGTCAGCAATTAAGTATTCAGTTGGTGTTTACCGGCAGTGGCCGACAGAAACCCACCCGGCGCTTCTGTACCAAGGGCTGTGGAGATAATGGAAATGGTAATGGAGAGTTCTTCGGAATACATGTCACAACAATTCAATCTTGTTTGTATTCGTGGCAGGACGACAGCTTTGAGCTACAAAGAAAAGCCAATAAGACAACCCGGTTCGCCACGTGGAGTCGACATGCCAGATTGAACTAATGAGACGATCACCGGAGAAGAATTTAACAATATTCTAATTTGTTGTTGTGGACAGCATAGAATGCTGCATAATATGCATTATAAGCTCGACATTAGTCAACATAAACAAGCAAATATAAGTCGGTATGATCAACAACAGATCAAAGGCATTTGGCCCTAAAACACTGATAATTATAGTTTTTTTTTTTAAATCTTTTCTCTCGAATTTGCCATTAGATTCTGTTTCAGATCTTTAAGATTGGTCATAATTTTCTTCATTTGTGATTCTGGTAATAAATTCTGGTAATAATTCCTGGCAATAAATTCTGGTAATAAATTCTGGCAATAGATTCTGGTAATAAATTTTGGTAATAGTTTCTGGTAAAAAATCTGGTAATAAATTCTGGTAATAGATTCTGGTACTAAATTCTGGTAATAGATTATGGTAATAACTTCTGGTAATAGATTCTGGCAATAGATTATGGTAATAAATTCTAGCAATAGCTACTGGTAATAAATTCTAGTAATAGATTCTTGCAATAGATTATGGTAATAAATTCTGGCAATAGATTCCAATAATACATTCTGGTAATAGTTTCTGGTAAAAAATTCTGGTAATAAATTCTGGTAATAGATTCTGGTAATAGATTCTGGTAATAGATTTTGGCAATAGATTCTGGTAATAGATTCTGGCAATAGATTCTGGCAATAGATTATGGTAATAAATTCTGGCAATAGATTGTGGTAATAAATTCTTGTAATAGATTCTTGTAATAGATGTCTGTAATAAATTCTGGCAATAAATTTTTGTAATAAATTCTGGTAATAAATTCTGATAATAAATTCTGGTAATAAATTTTGGTAATAGATTCTTTGTAATAAATGTTGGTAATAGATTCTTGTAATAGATGTTTGTCATAAATTCTGACAATAGATTCTTGTAATAAATTCTGGTAATAGAATCTTGTAATAGATTTCTGTAATAACTTCTGTAATAAATTCTTGTAATAAATTCTTGTAATAGATTCTTGTAATAAATTCTTGTAATAACATGTGGTAATAAATTCTGGCAATAGATCTTTGTAATAAATTATGGCAATAAAGTCTTGTAATAAATTTTGGTAATAGATTTTTGTAATAAATTCTGGTAATGAAATTTTGTAATAAATTCTGGTAATAGATTATAGGCAATTATCTCCCTCTTTTGAATTTCTGAGATGAGGATTTTTTATTTGGATTATTCATACTACTATTCTCATCTTGGTTGTTATTTGTACAACGTTTCGGCCGATGTAACTTCTTATCTTCTTCAGATGGACACAGAATATGTTGAGTAACAATCAGTTCTAAGTGACAGTCTTCTGGAGGTTGAAAGTTCAATCCTCACTACAGCCGATAAAAACTAAGAATGGAAATAAAAGTTACTTTAAAATTTATACCAGATCACGTCTGATAGAACGAGAACAATCTAACCCCATGGTGAACCAAGTTGCCTTCTTGGTTTTCCCTCTTCGTGGCTGTAAACAGTCATGGAAATAAACTCTGTTCATGGAAATTCTGTTTGGTGTCAGGAACAAAGGGGAATAAAGGATTAGTAACACTATCAGGAGACATCCCAAATCATGTTAGGCATGCGTGTGCTCGGTTTATAAAAATATCAGGTGAACGAACAGAAACAGACAATTTTTAAAGAAGCATTGGGAGTAGGATTATGGACCCCAAACTGTTTTGTTTTTTTAATTCTGATTTTAATGAAAATTAAACCATAAGTATCAGGAAGAAAATATATTGGGCAGAGTTGATGGAGTAGTGGATAGAGCCAAATAAAAAAACAAATAATCCTTAAAAGTATATACAGCCAAGAGTATCAGATGAGCTATATAAAAAACAAATAATCCTTAAAAGTATATACAGCCAAGAGTATCAGATGAGCTATATAAAAAACAAATAATCCTTAAAAGTATATACAGCCAAGAGTATCAGATGAGCTATATAAAAAACAAATAATCCTTAAAAGTATATACAGCCAAGAGTATCAGATGAGCTATATAAAAAACAAATAATCCTTAAAAGTATATACAGCCAAGAGTATCAGATGAGCTATATAAAAAACAAATAATCCTTAAAAGTATATACAGCCAAGAGTATCAGATGAGCTATATAAAAAACAAATAATCCGTAAAAGTATATACAGCCAAGAGTATCAGATGAGCTATATAAAAAACAAATAATCCTTAAAAGTATATACAGCCAAGAGTATCAGATGAGCTATATAAAAAACAAATAATCCTTAAAAGTATATACAGCCAAGAGTATCAGATGAGCTATATAAAAAACAAATAATCCTTAAACGTATATACAGCCAAGAGTATCAGATGAGCTATATAAAAAACAAATAATCCTTAAAAGTATATACAGCCAAGAGTATCAGATGAGCCAAATAAAAAAACAAATAATCCTTAAAAGTATATACAGCCAAGAGTATCAGATGAGCTATATAAAAAACAAATAATCCTTAAAAGTATATACAGCCAAGAGTATCAGATGAGCTATATAAAAACAAATAATCCTTAAAAGTATATACAGCCAAGAGTATCAGATGAGCTATATAAAAAACAAATAATCCTTAAAAGTATATACAGCCAAGAGTATCAGATGAGCTATATAAAAAACAAATAATCCTTAAAAGTATATACAGCCAAGAGTATCAGATGAGCTATATAAAAAACAAATAATCCTTAAAAGTATATACAGCCAAGAGTATCAGATGAGCTATATAAAAAACAAATAATCCTTAAAAGTATATACAGCCAAGAGTATCAGATGAGCTATATAAAAAACAAATAATCCTTAAAAGTATAGACAGCCAAGAGTATCAGATGAGCTATATAAAAAACAAATAATCCTTAAAAGTATAGACAGCCAAGAGTATCAGATGAGCTATATAAAAAATAAATAATCCTTAAAAGTATATACAGCCAAGAGTATCAGATGACCCCCCAAAATGTCACCCATGGAATCGTCAATAAAATTCACAATCTTTTACGTAATCCAACCATATTTGGTACAACCAGGGGTTGGTATCTGTTCCGATGGATACTACACCCCATAGACCGGTATTTTCTTGGCCTTCGGGTCTTGATTTACGCCGGTCTATTGGTCTGTCATGTGCAGTTCTAGGAGGTCCACCCTCTCAGGCTTTGCCTTCTCACTCTTTAAGAAGGGGTTAGTTTATTGCTAATCGCCTGAGGCGCTCCTACCGAGGAATGCCAACGGAGCTGCCCAGAGTGCTCAAATTCTCGAGCACTGGTTTTTCAAATCCCCCTTTATCGACCTTGTGTCAAATCTTACCTTGTGGGAGGAATATAAATAAAACCATATTTGGTACAAATAAACTTCAGTCTATGCTTGACTTGTCCACCAAGTTTCAGTCATGAATGACCAACAGTCTTTGTTTTATTGTCGTTGAATGATAAACACACGTGGACACAACATGCAAAATTGTCATCTCTTGGCACTGCCCTAATTTTGGCTGTGATAGTTCTCTTCTGTTCAAGAATAGTCTATTGATTGTTTTGATAGATATTATATTTAAGATAACCCCACAGATAGAAAATTAGGGGGGGGGGGTTATGGTTCGGTGAGTGTGAAGGTCATTTAGGATCACATCTCCTACTGATGAGAACATCTTCAAAGTGCCTCTCTATATCATTGAACAGTGATGAAGCAAAGACTGTAGAACATTCATGACTGAAACTTGGTGGACAAGTCAGGTATAGAATTCTGCTAGATTATCTGAAGAGGTACTCTAAGCAGCGGTTTACAATTCTTGTCATAGATTCCTATTTGGATTAAGGTCTGGTCTTTGACGGGACCATTCTAACACATTAATATGCTTTGTACAAGGTGACCCCTTAAAAATGCCACATGTAGAAGCGTTAATAAACCTCAGAAACCTTTCTGCACTCCAATTATATTTGGTATACATTTCACTCTATTTGTTAGTTCTTAAAAGAATGGTTAATAAAATTAAATTGTAGAAGAGTTCATTGTTTTTTTAATTAAAAGTGTGCATATAAACAAAACTAGCTTGTAAATAAAACAACTATTTATTTTTAAGGCAATTAAGAAAACTTTTTTTGTAAATGAAACCATTTCTTTAAATAGTAAAACTGTTTGTAGATAAACCTTTTTTTTTAAATAGTAAAACTGTTTTGTAAATGAAACCTTTTTTTAAATATTAACACTTTTTGTAAATAAAACTGTTTTTAAAATAGTAAAACTTTTTGTGAATAAAACCTTTTTAAATAGGAAAACTTTTTGTAAATAAAACCTTTTTTTAAATAGAAAAACTTTTTTGTAAAAAAAACTTTTTTTTAAATGGTAAAACTTTTTTGTAAATGTTGTGGCCCTGTTTTAAGGGACCAAAATGAAGACACGAACACAGTATAAAGTGTATTAAGAAAATAGTGTACAGAGGGAAGAAATATGCGCCTGGTAAGTAGAGTTCGACTATCTTACTGGATTTCTCTACTGGCGAGAGTTAATTGCCGTTAGCATTTATTGAGTAAAAAGGAAGAGTCCATGTTCTACATAGTAAATTAAACTTTAACACAGTAAATTAAACTTTTTTTCTTAAATAGTAAAACTTTTTGTAAATAAAACCTGTTTTTTAATCATAAAACTTTTTGTACATAAAACCTTTTTTTTTAAATAGTAAAACTTTTTGTAAATAAAAGCTTTTTTTAAATAGTAAAACTTTTTGTAAATAAAACTTTTTTAAAAATAGTAAAACTTTTTGTGAATAAAACCTTTTTAAATAGGAAAACTTTTTATAAATAAAACCTATTTTTATAATAGTAAAACTTTTTTCTAAATAAAATCTTTTTTCTAAAATAGTAAAACTTTTTGTAAATAAAACCTTTTTTTAAATAGTAGAAACTTATTGTAAGTAAAACCTTATTTAAATAGTAAAACTTTTTGTAAATAATTTTTTTTTTAAATAGTAAAACTTTTTTGTAAATAAAAGCTTTTTTTCTTAAATAGTAAAACGCTTTGTAAATGAAACCTTTTTTTAAATAGTAAAACGTTTTTGTAAATAAAACCTTTTTTAAATAGTAAAACTTTTTGTAAATAAAACCTCTTTTAAGTAGTAAAACTTTTTGTAAATAAAACCTTTTTCTTTAATAGTAAAACTATTTTGTAAATGAAACTTTTTTTTAAATAGTAAAACTTTTTGTGAATAAAATTCCTTTTTTTAAATAGTAAAACTTTTTTGTAAATAAAGCCCATTTTTTTAAATATTAAAACTTCTTGTGAATAAAACCTTTTTTTAAATAGTAAAACATTTTGTAAATAAAACCTTTTGTTAAATAGTAAAACTTTTTGTGAATAAAATTCCTTTTTTAGATAAAAAAAATCTGGCCTCGTATTACTCTAAAGACTCTTTAGACGAAGGACACTGGCCTCTCAGGATTGGAGCTTCTGGCCGCAATAAGTGAGCAAGCATCATGACGCATGATCCAAAAAGAAGAAAAAGAACACTGAGTTAATTATTTAAAAGAAAATAAATCGACAAAATCCAAAATAAGACTCTTTCTACTCGCTGTTTCTCCATCCCCCCTCTCTCTCTCTCTTTCTCTCTCTCTATGTACAGGTCAAATAGTATTACTATCTGTGGTGATATTTTCTTTTGTTTATAGTGGACTGTTCCAATCTATTTTGTTTCCTTTGACTGTTAATAAACAGAGAGAAAGAGTGATGGAAGCGAGAGTAATATACACTGTATAAAATAAGAGTGGCGGTTCAAACAACATACAGTGAGAGAGGAGGAGCGTGATAGACAGAAACTTATTAAGAAATGGTTCATGCGATAAGCTATTTGAAAATTATGACTCATTAGACGAATTAAAGTGGAAGTTTTTTCATACATAACTCAATCCTAAAAGTAAGGAATATTTTACCATATATTTTGCATGATTAAAATATATAGAAAAAAAGCTTTAGGGAAACAAATGTTGATTAACTCAGCTTTAGTATAATAAAAGATGTTATGCAATGCATGAAATAGTTCTTGGTTAAAATACGAAATGTGTG
>OY744525.1:19452842-19805342 GCA_963556195.1 Sepiola atlantica | reverse complement strand
TATCTATTTTTTGATGAATTTTTGATAAATTACATTTTTCACCTTATTAAATAAAATTATACGAAGCGTAACTTTAAAAAATAAACCCTTCTCGTTGTTGTTGTAAAGACGTTTTGTTATTTCATTTCGTGACTTAAATATTAGATAGGGACCACGCCCTTATTTACAGTAATTCATATCTTTTTCAACTATTAACGAAGATTAAAATGGCTGACTTGTTAATGAAGAAAGGGAAATACATGTTGGTATGTTTACTTTTGTAATTAAATTATTTTTTAGATAGGAGTTTTAAAAAGTGTTTATTTCAATAAATAATTGATTAATAATAAATAATTGATTAATAGTAAATAATTAATTAATAATAAACAATTGATTAATAATAAATAATTGATTAATAATAAATAATTGATTAATAATAAATAATTGATTAATAGTAAATAATTGATTAATAGTAAATAATTAATTAATAATAAATAATTGATTAATAGTAAATAATTGATTAATAATAAATAATTGATTAATAATAAATAATTGATTAATAATAAATAATTGATTAATAATAAATAATTGATTAATAGTAAATAATTGATTAATAGTAAATAATTGATTAATAGTAAATAATTAATTAATAATAAATAATTGATTAATAGTAAATAATTGATTAATAATAAATAATTGATTAATAATAAATAATTGATTAATAATAAATAATTGATTAATAATAAACAATTGATTAATAATAAATAATTAATTAATAATAAATAATTGATTAATAGTAAATAATTGATTAATAATAAATAATTGATTAATAATAAATAATTAATTAATAATAAATAATTGATTAATAATAAATAATTGATTAATAATAAATAATTGATTAATAGTAAATAATTAATTAATAATAAATAATTGATTAATAATAAATAATTAATTAATAATAAATAATTGATTAATAGTAAATAATTGATTAATAATAAATAATTGATTAATAATAAATAATTGATTAATAATAAATAATTGATTAATAATAAATAATTGATTAATAGTAAATAATTAATTAATAGTAAATAATTGATTAATAGTAAATAATTAATTAATAATAAATAATTAATTAATAATAAATAATTGATTAATAATAAATAATTGATTAATAATAAATAATTGATTAATTGTAAATAAATTTAAAAAATAATAATAACGTGTAACTCTCGTAGAGGCGAGAAACACACATGCACATACACACGATAAGTTGTCACATAATTTTATTAATACAGAGATTGATTCCCCACGAGGGCAGATTTAGACACAAGGTCGTTTTGTTTAATGTGGAGGGGGAGGGTCCATCTGCTCCCAAAATGGACATTCTGCATTGGAAAAAAATTAAAATTGCCTCAGTCTAGTAGGATTTCTCATTTATTGACTGAGGATAGAAAAAGTGAAGTGCAGTATCAGAACAGATACTACACTTTGTTCCTAATTGTTGATATGCCAGGTTAAATTATTTTGTGGCGAAAAGCAACGATCTCTGATTTTTTAATAATCAAAGATGTTTCCATCATCTTATTGTTGTTAAACGTTTAGTGGCAATTTTTTAAACAGATAAGTATTTGGGATTAAATTAACATATTAGAAACTCAAACCATTTCTATCAATAATCTCCAATTGTTTTTCGTGATTCTTGTGTGGTTCCCATGAAGTCTCATTGAACAGTACAGCGAGAAAAGTGATACAAGGGAGGTAATTCTTTCTTAACGACTTCGCTTATTATCTCCCTTAGAAAATAATCGCAATTTCAAAATTTGTATTTCTTTCAGTTGAAAAGACGAAGAGAAAACATCGATTTGGCTTATCTGTTGTACAGCATACCAACCCTTTTTGATTATTTTAAAACACAATACCTATTGTAAACGATTAATTTTATACGATCAATTGAATATAAGTTGCTATTTGACTCGTAGCTGGTAGTGTGATATGATTGTGACTTTTGGCTAAGATCAAAGTGTAGTATCTGTTCCGATGGATACTGCACCCCATACTGGTGTTGTCTTGGCCTTCGGGTCTTGATTTACGCCGGTCAATGGGTCTGTCCTGTGCAGTTCTGGGAGGTCCACCTTCCCAGGCTTTGCCTCCCCTCTTTGGGGAGGAGTAAGTTTGTTGCTAACTGCCTGAGGCGCCCCTACCGGGGAATGCCGACGGGGCTGCCCAGGCAATTTTTAAACCCCACTTTCCCGACCCGACCTTGGGTCACATCTTACTTGTGGGAGTAAGATAAAAACTGGCCTTGTGCCTAACTCCTGGAGAGGAGTAAATCAATACATAACACTATTAGTGTTGAGATGACCACATTAGAAACCGGCATGGCGATTCCATAATCTGCATCGATATCCATTAAGCCAAGTCTGCAAGCATTAATATTTATTATATTATCAAAATATGTAGAATAAAGACGTGATAAAGAAGGTAGACTCCCTTTACTGGGCTAGAAAACCTCTCATATCTGCCAGTATCCTATATCCCTACAAAGCCACCATTCACCTGTGCATGTTGCGTATTGTTGCCACATCTGAGCTGGTGAACCAATCACTAGCCTCTCTCTTTTGAACAGAGCGAAATAAATAAATTTCTAACCTAATAGGCCCCTCACAGTCTGACAAGCTCCAACCCCTGTCGCATCACCGCAGGATTGCATCGCAGTGCTTGTTTAATAAGTACTTACACGGAATGTGCTCTAATCAACCCGACTGCATTTGTTCCCACTAAACGAAAATACCCCTGACCTACCCGATTAGTTGCTAATCCCCATCCCTTCACTGTAGAGGTCCCTTCACTGCCGGAAGATTTTTTACTCTGAGTTTTCTACTCTGGTAGCTTCTTTCCTCGGACCGCTTGTCTTTGGAATTCCCTTTCTGCTCCCTATTTCTCCGACAGTATAAACATGCAAACATTTTAATTTAATGTAAACGAAGTTCTTGCTGCTCAACTCCCCAACCAGGTTGCCCCCTATAAATCTGGGCTCTATCACAGTAGTCTCTTATGTTTCAGTGAGATAAGTGCCTTGTTTGGGATGTATAAAAGTTTTTAAAAACTAAAACTAAAAAAATATATATATTTCCAAGTTTTATCCTTTTTCCAGTTCTTTGATTCGAACATGGTGCATGAAAAAAAAAATAGTTTCCTTTTGTTTCAATACAAATGAACCATAATACTTGACTTTTGTTTCCCTTTAAAGTTTAATGTAAGCCCAAAATTACATTCGATTTAACAGTTCAAAATTCCCTCCGAATTTCGAAGATTTGTAACAGTAAAAATATGTCAGCCATTTTTTAAATCTATTCTTTAATAGATTAAAAAATGGCTGATAGCACTGAGAAAAAATGGATACTCCATGAAAGAATGTCTGCATGGGAAGTCCATTGTGAAGCAAGGGTTGCACAATCCCACTCTATAACCTTCCTTAACTGGCATTGCTTAAGTCCAGTGGCAAGCAGAAGTTCAGGGCGACTAGAAACAATGTCAGGATAAGCAGAGAGTCCTCCCACATCGTCACCCATTTAGTACTGACCAGGCTTCATGTCTCTTAACTTTAGTGATCTAACAGTAATCAGTGTGTCAATGTATCTATACTATATATATTGCTAAATTTAAATCGTCAACGACTTCCTGGAACAATGCGAAAAGCGTTCTATGCGCGTTTCACCGCCGTCTTTTTAAAATTCTCTTCTTTCTCCAGCTTTTTTGTTCATTTGCTTTTGACAGCTGAGGATGATTCGACGAAGAATCGAAAACGTTCGTGAAACCTATGGAACATTTATTAATTTTTTTGATTTCAATACAAAAAAGACCATCAGAAAAATTGAAAATATAAAAAGAAGTATAATTAAACAGACGAATTCTGTTATTTTTAACAATGTTTGCATATATATATATATATATATATATATATATATATATATATGTGTGTGTGTGTGTGTGTGTGTGTGTGTGTGTGTGTGCGTGTGTATATATATATATATATATATATATATATATAATTTGTTGAAAAGAAATCCATAAGAAATTCGATCGTAGGTTTTACAAAAGCTAATATAAACTATTTTATTTAAAACTATACATTACAGTGTTTATTGGGGTTACATCGTTAAGGAATAAACGGTCTCTGGGATAGAACGAGTCTATATAGGCCGCTCAAAATCGACAGCATCTTGTAGATATAAAAAAAAATCGAGGAAAAAAGTTGTAAATAAAATAATTGATATATATATATATATGTGCTTGATATGTTTATAGGTTAATATATTTGTATGTACAGGAATCAACCCTAAACTAATTAACCAATCATTATGAATTTTAAAACACAACTATTAGGCATAAGTGGTCCAAATGTGAGCTATATTTAGTTTAATAAATGGTGTAAAAAGATGGTGTAAGCCTTTTGTGAAAATTCAGGTGCCTGCGATCTTTGTGAAATTTTAACAATAGGTATGAGACATTAATATTCCTCAAATTTCAGGTTTTTTTTTAGTATTTTAAAGGGATTTTAGGGATAATAATAAGGGCACAACTTTCCATTTAAAAATTTAAATATTAAATCTTG
This sequence comes from Sepiola atlantica, assembly GCA_963556195.1. Lineage (NCBI taxonomy): Eukaryota > Metazoa > Mollusca > Cephalopoda > Sepiida > Sepiolidae > Sepiola > Sepiola atlantica. The sequence continues at coordinate 19,800,748 of OY744525.1, read as the reverse complement.
CTTAATTGGTGTTTAATGACTATGGATCAAATTTAATGCAAATCTGAAATATTTCAATTTCCAAATAGTGAATTTTTATTGTGAATTTTCAAATTGTCCCCTTATTATGCTCCCTAAAAATCTTTTTAAAAAAAATGAAATTTGGGGAATATTTATTAATTGATGTCTAACACCTATTGTTCAAATTTCACAAAAATCGGAAGTATTTGAATTTTCTACAAAGGGATTCCTCCCCTTTTTACTCCCTTTGCATAAAACTAAATTAAACTAAATATAGCCCACATTACGTCACGTTATGCCTTGTTCCAAAATTCATAATGATCGGTTAATTAGTTTAGGAGTGAATTTTGTACATATAAATATATAAACATATACACATACCTAACTTTATATAAATAGAGATATGTATTTATCTTGTGTGTGTGTATAAATGACTGCTTAAAGCTTCTTTTAAAAAAAACCAAATATAACTTGGTGGATTCTAGTTGGACACAGGGGAATTTTATGGGTAACACCGGTTAGAGAGCTCAATCTAATTACTGGGCAATATTGACAAAGTTAAATGGAAAAACTCAAACCACAATATTAATTATCAGTAATAAATTTATTGAACCTTTCTTTCAAGAGAAACTTCAGACACAACTGAACAACTTGATTCCTTTCCCTTCACAAAAATTTTCTTCACAGGGTCTGGGAAAGTGGGGAGGGGAGAGATTAATTCTTTTTGAGGCAAAGGGTTTTATGGAAGTGACAGAAAACTGTTCTGCTGAGTCTGAAGATTCTGTCGGAAGGTTAAATAAATTCTCATATATGATATATATATATTCTGATATGCTGGTTTGAGGTTTTCCGTACAACTTTTCCCTCGCGCATATGCGCAGAAACATCAAACTGTTAAAAATAAAACATTTTTCCAAATGGAGTATATATCTGAAGAGCGCAAGGAAGAAAAGCTCGAAACACGTTATAAAATCACAAAATTATAAAATGATTGAATAACTAACAATGGTTAAAAAAATTTTTTTACAAATGTTGGTAGCCTCAATTCTTTAAATATACATTTTTCTCTCGTTGGAACTGCACTGATGCTGCATTAGCCTCTCTCCCCCTCTCTCTCTCTCTCTCTCTCTCCCCCTCTCTCTCTCTCTCTCTCCCTCTCTCTCTCTCTCTCTCTCTCTCTCTCTCTCTCTCTCTCTCTCTCTATATATATATATATATATATATATATATATATATATATATATAGATATTGAGCTTTGTTTTTATCCTGATAGTCTACTGGTTAAAGATATTATTTATATCTTTAAAGTATTATCTTACTCTCTCTCTCTCTCTCTCTCTCTCTTTCTCTCTCTCGCTCTCTCTCGCTCTCTCGCTCTCTCTCTCTCTCTCTCTCTCTCTCTATATATATATATATATATATATATAGAGAGAGAGAGAGAGAGAGAGAGTAAGATAATACTTTAAAGATATAAATAATATCTTTAACCAGTAGACTATCAGGATAAAAACAAAGCTCAATATCGTGTATAGAGCAATAATATTAATTGAATGACATAATAAAATGAGAAATTAATCAGATTTTAGTAAAGTTCAAAAACAAGGAGTGATACTGTGTCCTTAACTCATGAGTTTTCAAAGAAAATCTTCTCCTCGGAGGACCATTACAGCAATGACATTACTGCAGGTAATAAAATTAAGCTTTGAAAATATATAAAAATATGTAAATATACATAAAAGTATATAAAACATCAAATATATTGGCCAAAAACACACTTTTTTGCTAAACTTATACAGTTCATCCAAGTCATAAAGTTTAAAACAATTTCAAGAAAGATGTCAAAGAAGTCAATTAAAAACAATCCAAGTAGTGAATAGTAGTCCAAAAACGAAAAAGTTATCCAGGCGGTAAATTTGTTTGCTATCGATGCAGTAGATGACAGTGAAGAGTGTATTCAGGGTGTATGCAAATTAATAATAAAACCATAGAAAAAGTAAAACCATACAAAAAGTTCAGAAGACTCACTCGGTGTTGAATATAATGTCAAGGATGCAATATCACTCCTTGTTTTTGAACTTTAATAAAATCAGATTAATTTCTGATTTTATTATGTCATTCAATTAATATATATATATATATATATATATATATATATATATATATATATATATATATATATATATACGGTACGAAGATACCACGATTCGTATATACGGGTGTAAACTACCCCATTGAACAATATAATCTGAAGAAAAAATTTAAAATATATTTTATGGAAATAATATATCATGAAACAAAAGAGGTTTACTCTTTTTTTTATAAGCACTGATGATACCCTCTTCAAGAAAAAGAAGATGCCTTATACATTTCGAACTTTATCTATATATATCTTGGTAGAAGGTTGAAACAATTGTATGTGAATAAAAACTGATTCTTTGGTGAATGTATGAGAATTTGTGGCCTACATTTGATCTGGTTTTTATAATATTAAAACATATTTTTATTACAACCCTAGTCCTACACTATTGAGCTATTATAAAACTTTGTGTTATAAAAATTTATATTTAAAATTTTATAAATTTAAATATGAATGCATATATATATATATATATATATATATATATATATATATATATATATAGGGATAAAATGCACGATATATCATAAAAATAAAATGTTGTGAAAGACAAAAAACGTGAAAAAAAGACAAACGGAAAAATAAAATTTAAATACAGGAAAAAATCATTAAGAAATGAGAGACTCGGATCCTATTCCTTAAGCGAATCGCACTGAAACAATGCAATATATTGCGCTACTGCGATTCTGGTTAAAGAAACTTTTCTTTTTTGCTGCACTTCATCCATATTTTTTCCTTCTTCTCCCCTCCCCTTCCCATTTTAACGTCTCTCCGTATGTGCATTTTATTATTCTTTCTTTTTTCAAATAGCTACACGCGCGCCAATGACATCTCTCTGTGCGTTCTTCTTTTTCCCACGTTTTTACCGTTATCGAATAAATTTAAAATCTTAAATTTTTCTGAAGACGTTCGTTAATCCGAACGAAACCGGTAAAATCTCTCGTTTCTTGATGATTTTTCCTGTATTTAAATTTGCTTTTTATGTTTGTCTTTTTCACACACACACACACACACACACACACACACACACACACACACACACACACACACACACACACACATATATATGGGAATTTGAATTATCTACTAGACACTATCCTCAAGTGTCTTCGGTCTCTCTGTACAAAGGTTTGTTAGTATCACCTGATATGAAGATACTTCAACCTACAAGTAAACCCTGACCAAATATTCAAAATAACATAGTATTCAAAGCCCAAATAAGATCCCCTCGACACCGCTCATATGAGGAATGGTGCATCTTTCCCAAGTCATGTTACCTGAAGTAACAGCACTTAGCTGGATACTCCACCAGACTAGATTAATTCTTATCCTGGAATCCGTTAAGACCAAGAGACCACAATAAATATATACTATAACATAATTAACTGGTCAATTGGGGAGAGGAAAATTAATGTTCTGAACTTCTTTACTAACTCAACGTTTGAGAGATAACAGAGAACTTTAATGGAATATCTATGTATCTAATATAGGTATCAAGTGTTAGCCCCAGGAAAGGTCCCCTTAATTTATGAGAACTTTTCGACTTAAGATATATATATATATATATATATATATATATATATATATATATATATAGTCTCGGAAGTTTCTCAACCATTAAAACTAAAAAAAAAACCCCAAAAAACCTTACGTCCCAAGTCGTTCAGTGGAAAATCACTCATGTAAGTCAATGTAGTTTTTACAGTTATTATATTAGTTTGCTTCTAACATTATTTAAGGGATCATCAGTTGTTTACCATATATATATATATATATATATATATATATATATATATATATATATATATATATTTACCATGAAAAACTGTTTCGGGAATTTAATTTCAGACATCTGAATCGTAGTTGAAGGTACATCTGAGGAGACCAAAATAAGGTCGAAATAGACTATTATGTACACAACCGAAATGTGCATCTAATTCATCTCATCTTCAAATTTATACACATGTATATATATATATATATATATATATATATATATATATATACATTTAGATGGTGTCAATTTCCTTATTCAAATAGCGCCAATCTGTGCATAACATCGACCGGACTATACTTATCCTAACGTCTAGAACGTCTAGAACTTGATGTGCTCTTCTACCTTTACCGTGATTCAACCCCTCGGGCTTAATACCATCAAAATGAGAAAGAAGAAGAAGAAGAAGAAGAAGAAAAAAACTATAAGACAGTCTCGCCTGACAAAGTTGTTCTACAACGAAAGCTTGCAAAAAAATTAAAAATTAAAAAATGAAATAAATGATATTTTCATTTAAATTGCACGATGTGTTGATTTTCAAAAATATTTCACTTAAATACATTTTTATGTGTGCCTCAAAGATGTTGTCAATTTTCTTATATATATATATATAAATAAAAATGGAATAAAGAATAAGCAAATCAACAACAAGCAAAAATAAACTCAAAAACACATATTGAACAGTTCTACCAACTCGACAATCAGCTAAATCCCATCCATTCACTGTGGAGGTTCCAAGATGCCGGAGAGCCTTCTACTCCAATAGCTTCTTTCCTTGTGCTGCTGGCCTCTGGAACTCCCTCCCTTCTCCCTGTTTCCTCGACAGTATCGACATGCAGAGGTTTAAAACTAATGTAAACAGACATCTAGCTACACTGTTCCAAACTTGGGGTGATACCCAAAACCCACACACTAATTCTCAGTAACCATTTACGACTACAGTAGCGGCATGCCTTGTTTGGGGTGAAATATGTTTTTAAAAAAACCAAAAACATAAGCAATTTAAATTAAAACATTTACTTTGTTAGCAACTGTTTCCTATAATGAAAACTTACATTCTTTAAAAGGTTACATTAAAAATTATAATTTGAATGTGACCAGCTAGTGATGCTGGTTGTAATTATGTAACTATTTGAACTAAATGCGGCTAGACAGACAGACAGACAGACAGACACACCATTTTATATTATAATATGCTAAGGCATTTCATGTTCATACGTACGTTATCATTTTTCACACACATAGAAAAAATGATATTGGTGATCAATCTGATATCGCTAAGGTAAAAAAATCCGACTTAATCCATTTTAAAGTGAATTATTCAAAAATCAAATTATTAAAATATTCAAAAAATCAAATTAATATCCTTCCGTCGACTAAAACGATAATTTTAAATAAATACATTTCAAAAAGTGGCATTCGTTTTATTAATCTGAAGCATATTTAACTGATAATTATTTTTACGATAAAGAGACAGAGAATATGTATCGTTTTAAAAATAATTAAATTTCTACAATTTTAAATAAATAAAGAATATTCATTTATTTATTTAAAGAATATTTACCTGATATGATAGTTATTTTTATGGAAGAAGAAAGAGCCATATTTCTTAATAGTATAAACTCTGACATACATTCATTATTTAAAAAGAAATATTATTATTTACGATACTTTTTTTGTTAAGGTGTTTTTGAAGTGTGGAATTTTTTTTTATATTATTCACAATGTGTGAGTGATTTTATTTGATTTTTGTAGTGTTAGATTTTTTCAAGACAATTTTCGTTTCTGTAGGATGTTTAAGATATTATCTGAGTCATTCATGTTTGGTAATAAGGTAATTGACATTTTTTTTCAAGTCGAGGGTGGGTTTATTTTTAAGCAAATAAATTGGTTGGTTGTTTCATTTTATGTCACATTAACCCCCTTTTGTGCGATCCACTGCCGAATTCAGTCATACCTGCAAATGCTTTAATATTTCAAGTTCCCAATATCTTCAAATATTTATAGATTAATTAATTAGGAATACGAAAAGCATTTTTAAACAATACTAAGGTTTTATATATATTCAAACACACAAAATTCACTTATAAACTTGGAAGAAAGTAGGAAAAGATTTTAGAGTGAAAGTCTTGCGATCATAAAAGATTGATTATTTTGGGACGAAGTGAATGTGATATGTGATTGCGGCTGTTTATAGCAAGACGTAAGTTTGCCTGACTATAGTAGGAAGTATGTGTGACAGTGTCATGTGACTGTGAAAAGCTTAATCGCAGTCAAAAGTGTTCAAACGTAAGGTATGATAAAAAGAGAAAAAGGAAGAACGTATGCTTAAGTGTTCTTTGAAGATAGATGTCCGGGTTGGTGAGGTGAGTAAAAAGATCTTACTGGCTGAATGTATGGATTTTTTTTGCCTTTGAAAATCTTGGTGAAATCTCATGGGTTCATGAACACCCAACCTTGTATTTAAACAGACATTTTTGATTGGGTTAAAAAAATATTTGTGTATTTATTGTTTTTACCGGAATTCTGTATGGAGCCACCTGCTGCATATGCACGATTTTAAAACGCTGTTTATTTAGACGTCATAGGGTGAACATCTATGAACATGCATGAGTGCATTCACTGCACTAGCCGTTATCGTCCCACTCGTTGTGCCTGATGCAACAAAGAATTCTCATTCCAAGTAAAACCGAGTTTATAAACAATTAACAGATGTTTACTTTTTTGGAGATTACAAATGGTACTCGTTTTCTTTAGGTTGAATAGCAGACTTGCAAAATGAGATCTTTTATTCCGGCCAAATAAAAACATAAGTCCAAACGACACAACAGGCCTACTGTTCCCGAGGACCACCAAAAACCAACTGAATCACAAACGTCCAACTCTAACTGACTGCCTCGGAGGGCCGGCTCTGATTGCCCACTAGCTGCCCATAGGCTGGAATATATGAACTTTTGATCGGAAATCTTGTATTCTGGTTTTTCTCAGTGGTTACCATTCGACCACCCAGAAGCTGACAACTGGAGATACCCACTAGAGATAACGGCTAGACAGTGTCCATTTAAAAGGGTTTATCTGGAGCCAATCTAGGAGCATTACTTTTCTTAAGTAGGTTGGTCTCAGCAGGATTTCCTATTTAATGAGGCACTTATTTTATTTCAAACAAAAGACAATTTCTGTGTGGCCCAACTCACAACCAGAGCTATTTTTAATTTTTTCTGTGCTCTACACTTTTTCTTCTTTTGGCCGAACATCTATCACCTGTAACGTCTGCAATTTGCATGCACCGCCAAAACCTGCAGCCTACTGCATGTTTACACATCCGGTTCTTTGCATGTCACTACAAAACTAGTTGAAAAAGATGACAATATATGAGTTGTTTTCAATGTAGAACAGTAGTAATAATATAAAATAAATAAATAGATTGACTCTAGTTGAGGACGACTTGAAGGGACCTTTTTATTGAAATATAAGAGAAAGCGCCAATCCTTTCTCTGGACTCTCTCCTTATAATGCTGACTGCTTAGCAAGGCGGCATGAAGTACCATTTGTTGAGTGTTTTGTATAACTCGACCGTGGATTGAACACCAGTCTCCCGGTCCATTGGCGAACACTAACAATTATACCAAAAATGCTTATCTTTGAAACTTGTGAAAAGCAGTTCTAATTTTTCGAATTTATGTGACGTAAAAAAAAAAATTAGCCAGATGTGCATTTTGTCTAAAGAACTCGGATTGGATTTCACATGATGAGATACAGAGAAATCCAAATCTAAAAATTGAAAAAGAAGAATTTGTCTTGTAAAATTTTTTTATTACTGGTTATGACAGTAACTCAGTTCCACTTGAACATGCCGTTGACCTTTAAAATTGAGGAGATTGCTTAAGCTGCTTTTGCTTGTTTGTTTTTTATGTTAGCAAAAGAAATAAACTTTTTACCAAATAAAAATATGAAGAACAAAAAACACTTAGAATAAATTGGCTACTCTGGTGCCCCCTCGACGGAAATTCACTAGACTAACCCGACAATCAACTAAATCTCATTCATTCACTGTGGAGGTCCCCAGATGTCAGAGAGCCTTCTACTCAAATAGCTTCTTTCCTCGTACTGCTGGCCTCTGGAATTCCCTCCCTGCCCCCTGTTTCCCCGACAGTACTGACATGCAGAAGTTCAAAACTAATGTAAACAGACACCTCGCTGCGCTGATCCCAATCTAGATTGACCACCCCTACCTTCTCCCCTTTTCTTTTTCTCAGTAGCCCCTTACGTCTACAGTGGCGGCCTGCCTTGTTTGGGGTGAACTATGTTAAAAAAAACAAAAACAAAAAAAACATGTTATCAATCCTGAAGATTTCTAAAAGAACACGTTTTCATAACAAACTAAGGGTGACCGACACTCATTATCTGCCTCGTTGCTTTTTCTCAATGAAAATAATTTTCTCAATGCAAATAAATATCAAGTTTGATTTAATATTTTCATTATATCTTTTCTTTTTATCAGATTTTTCATTCAACTTTCTAACTGGACGCATCTTTATTAGAGGTATTTAGCATAGTAACAAAACGTTATTAGATTTTTTTTTTTTTTTTTTTTTTGTAATGGAAATCGCTCCAGACAAGACATGAAGCCACTTGATGTAAGGAACTAAAATAAATAAATACAACTTCAAGGTCAAAAACTAGCCAACGATAAGTGTTAGAAAAAGCAGGAAACAGCAATTCTTCCTCCTGTGCCAGGAACATCGCTCATAGAATGTGAGGACTAAAGGTCAAAATAAGTGAAGCGAGAGTTATGATGCTGTCGAAAGTAAACCGAAAGTTCATTTTCTACTCTCATTATCATAGTAACAAAACGTTATTAGACTTGTTTATTTGTTATTGCTGAAGAATATGCATCGTTTCAAATGATTTCTTGTTTAGTCCGTACGATCTCCTCAATCATATGACCACTTATGACAACATGGACTTGTTATGGTTTTGTTTAATGTTATGACTATTATCAGAGTAACAAAACGTTATTAGTGTGATTGATTTGTTTAATGTTATGACTATTATCAGAGTAACAAAACGTTATTAGTGTGATTGATTTGTTTAATGTTATGACTATTATCAGAGTAACAAAACGTTATTAGTGTGATGGACTTATTTAATGTTATGACTGTTATCATAGTAACGAAATGTTATTCGTGTTATGACCGTGTTTATTTGTTATTGCTGAAAAATATGCATCGTTTCCAATGATCTCTTGTTCAGTCCTTACAATCTCCTCGATCATATGACCACTTATGACAACAGGTGTGATGGAGTACAAGACCTCATTTCTGATGAGAATGCTTTAGTTCACTTATCACGAACGTCTTTCAGAAAAGGTATGAATGCCATTCGCAAATAATTCGCTATCATTGTTAATATTCTTCAGCTTGCATGCCATTATTGTTGACTAATAATAAAGTAGATATTAAGCAGAAAAGGAAATCACTCTCCCATAATTAATGATTACACAGGAAAGAATAAGTGTATGAAGTTGTTTCTCCTATCATCCCTTTTGTCGAGTGTCATTCTCTCTCCCTGAGACTGTGAATGTTGATTTCTCTTTCTTTCAATAGACATGCAATGTGTGTGCAGCATATTTTAGGACAGATTTATACATACGCAAAAATTACTCTTAGAAACATAATAATGTCTTTACTGAAAAACATTTTTAAGGATAAGAATAAAGCATATAGTTTTGCAATTTTATTCATTAAAGTCTCCTCCAGCTTTGATAACAGCTTTTATGTGAGGTATGAATCGCCTACATGCTAGAGTCAGGTGGTCTTTGTTCATATTAGACATTACTCTATGGAGACTTTTAGAAATTATTAGTGTGATGAGAGTGTTCATCAACCTTTTTCTCAACTACGCTCCATACATAGTAGTTCAGATTAGGGGTCATGTGATCCTGAAAATGTTTAAATTTGTTTGGGAGTCTATTATTTCTAATTCAACTAATTTTCTTTTACTCTTTTTTACGTAAAATGACCTTTACATAAGACTGGTATTTGACGTCTTTGTGAACGTTTCAAATTGTTCCTTCTGATACACAGAGGCCGAATGTTAAGGATCATGTGATCATAAAAATGTTAAACTCTGTTTAGAAGTCTATTAGCTCTGATTAAGCGACGTTCCTTTACCTTTTCTGGTGTAAAATGAACTTTACTCATTACATACGAGTTGTTGTATCTGATGTCTTTGTGGACAACAGTTCCTTCTGACACTCGGTGTTCTTTTGCGATCGACTTTATGGATCTTCTAGGATAACTACCAACACTTTCGAATGCTAGAAAATGAAAGAGAGATGGAGAGAGAGAGAGAGAAAGAGAGAGAGAGAGAGAAATTTCGAACGCTAGAAAATGAGAACAAAGAGAAATTTGAATCTTAAAAAGAAATTCGAACTCTTAAAAGGGAGAGAAAAAATTGGAAAACTAGAGAGAGAAAGAGAGAGATTTCGAACGTTAGCAAGAGAGCGGAGAGAAATTCGAATCCTAAAAAGAGAGAGGGAGGGGGAATTCGAACGCTATAAAGAGAGGGAGAGATTTCGAATACTAGAAGAAGAGAAAAAGGTAAATTTCTAACGCTAGAGAGAGAGAGAGAGAGAAGGAGAAAAAGAAAGAAAGAAACTTTCGAATGCTAGAAAGTGTGAGAGAGAGTGAGACAGAAAGAGAGAAAGAAGAAAAGAAAGAAAGAGGGAAGATTTCGAACGTTTGAAAGAGAGAGAGAGAGAAATTTTGAAAACGAGAGAGAGATAGAGAGGGGGTAGAGGGGGAAATTTCGAACGTTAGAAAGAAAGAGATATTTCAAACGCTATACAGAAGGGGGGATTAAAGACGGATAAGGCGAAGATTAAAATAAAATGGGAGAGAGAGAGAGAGAGAGAGAAAGAGAGGGAAAAGAGATTTAATAGACTAGATGAAAGAGAGAGAGAGAGAGAGAAAGATATATATATATAGAGAGAGAGAGAGAGAGAAATAGAGAGAGTGAAACGAGAGAAAGAGAGAAAGAGGAAGCTATTTAGAAGGTGAGAGAAAAAGAAAGAATAAGGAAGATAGAGAAACGCTTATATTATATACGCGCATTGAACTGCATTCTGCATTTTTCCCTTGCACAGATAGCAGCAGTTGCCTAGCAACAGACACGTGCACTCTCCCATACACACGCACACACGCATATATCTATATGCTTAGATACACTTTTCTAAAGGTATATCCTTACTCCATCATTATATTCAACCTCCTTCGGCTTCAAATATATATTACAAGTAGTTTTAGTAGTATTTTAAAGAAAAACAAGTTTCCTAGTTCAGCTTTCTTGTTAGCGTGCAGGAGCAACAATCTTAGATGAAAGTGTAGTATCTGTCTTTATATTTGGCCCTGTCTTCTGTGGCACCTTCCAATTTGGGGAAGAAAACAGAAGAAACGTTTTTTTTTTTTAAATTACATTTCCCATCAAAAATGTGTTGAATCCACACACAACAAGCTCAGATCAAAGTGTAGTATCTGTATTCATATGTGGTCAGGTCTCTTCTGGTGCTTTCCTTGAAGGGATTGTAATTTTTAAATGACTGCCAAAGGGTGTTAAGTTCTTTCCCATTAAACCGATTGTGCCACATCCTACTTTAGTGAGGAGGATTGGTAAATACAATGCCAAATCTAATATATAAAGTAAAGTTAGTCTCTTTCTTGACTTTTGTCACCGATAGCTTTTGTCCTACAAAATCAATATTTGATTCTGGTTAGTCAGTTTTTATTGGGAATCGTTGCAGCATGTTGTTCAGAACAATAAAATGTAATTCGATTTAATTCATCCCAGAAAATATCTTGACCGGGCGGAATTATTTTCGTACGAATACCATCTTTAAAAACGGACATAACTCTCTATTCGTCAATACAGAGTTACTTGACTTTGTTTTGAACAAGACATAATATTTTGGAAAAAAGACATAGTTTAAAAACAACTAAAAACATATTGCAAGTAAAGACACGACCGAATAACGCCGGATAAGTACAGCTAGTTAATAGTAAAAAGGTTTTATTTACTAAACTACTTTTAGTAACTAATCGATAGGGAGGGGGGTGGGAGTATACGTCTTCTTTCTCATGGTTATGGGGTGACGATTTTGTCCGGTTAATATTTTCTCTCAGATGAGCTGGTGTAACCTATTAAGTTAACAGAATGTTCTGGGAAGGTAAATATATTAGGTCAGAGAGTGTGAGTATTGATTTACTCCTCTCCAGGAGTTAGACACAAGGCCAGTTTTTATCTTACTCCCACAAGTAAGATGTGACCCAAGGTCGGGTCGGGAAAGTGGGGTTTAAAAATTGCCTGGGCAGCCCCGTCGGCATTCCCCGGTAGGGGCGCCTCAGGCAGTAAGCAATAAACTTACTCCTCCCCAAAGAGGGGAGGCGAAGCCTGGGAGGATGGACCTCCTAGAACTGCACAGGACAGACCCATAGACCGGCGTAAATCAAGCCCCGAATTCCAAGACAATACCAGTCTATGGGGTGCAGTAGCCATCGGAACAGATACTACACTTTGATCTTAGCCAAAAGGAGTGTGAGTAACAGGGCCTAACTCTAAGGTCAGGTGGTACATTATACGACGGGCAGATAGCAGATTCGTCGATTTAGTCAGGGGAGATATTTGAAATACAGGCTGATTCCCAAAAACGCCACGTATGGAATGGTTAAATAAAATCCACAATCTTTTCTGCAATCCAAACATATTTGATACAAATAAACTTCTGTCTATGCCTGACTTGTCCATCAAGTTTCAGTCATGTATATCCAACAGTCTGTGTTTAATAGCCATTCAATGATATACGGGAGGCACTGTGCTCGTCTTATCAGTAAGAGGGGTGATCGTAAATGGGTGTGAAGCCCACTTGATTCTAGTTAGTCAATTCTTTTGGTGGATCGTTGCAGCATGTTGTTAACAATAATAACATGTTTTTGGGAAGGTTTGGGTTATAGGCCAGGGAGTGTGAGTAGCAGAAACTAACTACATGGTCAGGTGGTTCCTTATATGACGAGCAGATAGCAGATTCGTCGATTTAGTTAGGGGAGATATTTGAAATACAGGATGATCCTCAAAAAATGCCACCTATGGAATTGTTAATAAAACTCACAAGCCTTTCTACATATTTGATACAAATAAATTTCAGTCTATACCTGACCCTGGGTGATCCTAAAAAAAAACTTACCGGATCTTAATACCCTCCCACATATTTTTATCTGTGGGGTTATCTCCAAGATAATGTCTATCAAAACAGAATCCAAAATATTCCTTAACTGAAGAGAGCCATCACAGCCCCAAATCAGGACAGTGCCCAGAGTGAAATGAGTCAGAATTATTGATCAGTTTGCATACTGAATCCAGGTGTGCTTGTCATTGAACGACGATAAAACAAAGACTGTTTGACATCCATGACTGAAACTTGGTGAACAAGTCAGGCATAGACTGAAGTTTATTTGTACTAAATATGGTTCGTTTACAGAAACGATTGTGAATTTTATTAACTATTCCATGGATGGCAGTTTTTGGAGATCATCCTGTAGTGAAAGAATCCGTTGCCGTTTAGAACTGAGACTAGATAGATAGGATCTTAGTTTAGGGTCAGATTAGATAGAAACATTTAGACCCCTGCTGCCTCTTCTGAAGGTAACCAAAATCAACTGCTCGTTAAGTCAAATAAAATGATGAAGTTAAAAATAAAATTGTCGGCATCTTCATTCTTCCATCTCTGAGTAGTGTTCCAACTCCTGACCAAGACTACATGTCCAACTCAGACCACAAGGGAGAGAGAAGGCGCCGTTCTGACTCGTTATGTTTGTACAGTGGAAGCAGACATTTGAGTCTTCTCTCTCTCTCTCTCTCTCTCCCTCCCTCCCTCTCTCTCTCTTTCTCTCTCTCTCTCTCTCTCTTTCTCTCCCTCTCTCTCTCTCTCTCTCTCTCTCTCTCTCTGTCCTATACTCTTGTTCCTAATTAATCTTGTAACGATGCAATTATAATGAGATTATCTGAAGACAGTACAATTAGTACTAAAAAATATATGTGCCCTCCGGACACAAACAATCAATATCTCCTCCCTCTCTCTTTCTCTCTCTCTCTCTCTCTCTCTCTCTCTCTATATATATATATATATATATATATATATATATATATATATATATATATATATATATACAAAGAAGATTACAGTTTATTATCTTCTAAAAGTTAAAAGCAAACAGGAAGAGAGAGAATGAAAGAGGGGGAAAGATAATGAGAGGAAAAGATAATGAAAGAAATAGAGTGAATGAGAGAGAGAAAAGAGAAGGAAAGAATGAGAAAGAAAGAGAGAGAGAGAGAAAAGAGAGAATAAAATAGAGGAAGATAGACAAAAGAAGAAAGAGGTTAGAGAGGAAGAAAACGTGTATAATGAAAATGAGAGACAGAAGGAGACAGAAATTTGAAAAGCATCATAAAACCCATACACAAAGCTGTTGCTTATATATATATATATATATATATATATATATATATATATATATATATATATATATATGTACTTTGATGCTTCTTTTTTTATCTGTTTGGTCTTTTTAATCAAAAAGAGAGGTGGAAGCACTTCGTGAAAATTCAGATACTTCTGATTTTTGTGAAATTTTAATAGGTATTAAATATCAATGAATAAATATTTTACAATTTTAAGTTTCGTTGGAATATTTTAAAGGGTTTTAGGGGGGGGGGGATCAAATGGCCAAAAACTCTCATTTCAAAATTCAAATATATTATATTTGCATTGAATTTGATCCTTAGTCATTAGACACTAATTTAGTAAGATTACCTGAATTTTAATTTTTTTAAAACCCTTTAAGCTTAAGCCTTTGTATAAAACTAAATTAAACTAAGTATAGCCCACATTATCCACTCTTACGCCTAACAGATGTGTTCCAAGATTCATAATGAGCAGTTAATTAGATCAGGAGTGAATCTAGTATATACAAATATATAAACATATACACCTAACTAACTTCATATAAATAGAGGTGCGTGTGTGTGTGTATGTGTGTGTGTGATATCCAACCATTGACATCTAATTTAACATAATTTAACATCTTTTTCATTAGTCCTGTTGCTCCTATAATTACTGGTATGATGGAGATTTTCCTAAGATTCCAGTTTCTTTTCATGTCGTACATAAACCTTGGTATTTCGTAATCTTTTCCCTTTCTGCTCTGTTCAATCCTGCATCATTAGGGACACTGACTTCAACTAGGGTTGCTACTTTCTCCCTTTTGTCCCATATTACGATGTCAGGTTTAACAACTCCGTTTTCTAGATATGTAGCTGTAGGGATTGCATAGTCATAGTGGATGGTGTATAAATTATTTCCAACTATGTATGTGTGTGTGTGATATCCAACCATTGACATCTAATTTAACATATTTGAGCTTTTTGTTACTGTTATAACAAAGCATACATTTTTCTGTGCTTACTGAAAGAAAGTAAGGAATGTATTATAATTATAATAGTTGATACTGTGTTAGAAGTGTTTCCTGTTAGTTAACAAATATTAATAGTTCTGTCAAATTGGTAGTTTATTGGTAATTAAGGACGCCTCAAAAGTGTTGACGACGTATTTCGTTCTGTTCAGTTTTGCTTGCAATACAAGATGGATGAAATTGCAAAGAACGCTTAAAAAAGAGACAAGTATTGGCATCCATTTGATGGACACTGACGAATGTGAAAGAGAAAAGAAAGAAGTGAAAGAAGGAAAAGAAAGGGGAGGAGGCGGAGGGATGGGCAATACATTTTATTGTATTGTCAACAAGCTGTCCAGAGTGGAATTAACAAAGCACAGATGCCTCGAGTCACGAGGTTAATTGTACACCAAAGATTGATCGCGATATTTGTCAGATGCACATGTCATTACAAAATCAGTGGAAGAATTTTCAATATGATTAGTTTAAAATATTGTACAGGAATATATATATATATATATATATATATATATATATATATATATATATATATATATATATATATATATATTGTTTTTGTCTACATACGTATATGTTTCATCCTTTCGGGAATCGTCAGTGTAGAGATGATTATATATATATATATATATATATATATATATAAAGAGGTGTACTAAAAGCGAACTTTTAGGAAAGGTAAAACCCTATTGTGAAGAGTATACAGCTCAATATCCAGGATAGAGCAGGTAGAAGTGAAGGAGAATAGAAAGGAATTAGAGAAAGCAAAAGCCAAATCAAAATTCAATTCAAAAGTTCAAAGCAAGGTATATTCCGCAAGAAGGCAATTTATTCAAGTTAAATTTAATTTGAATAAATTGCCTTCTTGCGGAATATACCTTGCTTTGAACTTTTGAATTGAATTTTGATTTGGCTTTTGCTTTCTCTAATTCCTTTCCATTCTCCTTCATTTATATATATATATATATATATTATTATTATTATTATTATTATTATTATTATAATTATTATTATTATTTCATGTATCCACATAAAATGTTATATAGAGATATGATATTTTATGCATCGACTTTCAGTATTTACTTCAATAGTGCTCAATACGTGAGTAAAGCTAGGTAGTAAGTTATGTTTTTTAGCCTGACAATTCTCTATGGGGGTGAAACGCGGAAGCCTCTGTGTACCTTAATTGCCATCAATATATTTTCATAACTAACGACACACATATATATATATATATATAAATTACCCTCAAGTGAATTAGAATTTTTATAAATAAATTATAGAACTTATTGACTATTTTAAGAAATATTACTGAATTAAAATTTATAAATGTCCGTACAATTATTTTGGATGTACTAGCTTTAAACGAAAAATTCAAAATGGTGTATTAGTGGGTTCCCCATATGTGAGTTTGCTCTTTTTCTTTGTTTTTGTTTGTTTTCGCCCAAAAAATGAACCACTGTATAGTGGTTCATTTTTTGGGCGAATGCAGGTTTTTTCAAGACACTTTAATCCAAGAACTTTTTACTCTTTGTGAATTTTTTCTGATGATTTTGTAGTGTTGCAGAGACGATATTGACATAAAAATGTTGTTTGGCACAAGACAAATGAAACGGACCGTAAAAATATATCTCACAGAAATGTTATGTCTTTTGGAAATGTGAAAAAATAAAAATAATAAAATCAAATCATGGTTATTGGAATATAATAGTAACTGACATATATATATATATATATATATATATATATATATATATATATATATCCACAGACACGTGTTTCTTCGTCTCTATGACTCATCAGTCTGTCTAGACATGGCGAGATTCGAAATTTATTTATTTATATTTTTATTTTATTTACGATACTGGTAACTGAAAGTATTACATTATCTTTATGGAAAAGCATTACCTTAATAATAAGTGGAAATTATTATATATATATATATATATATATATATATATTCCTTTTATTTGTGTCCAAGTACCGAAGTTGAATTCTACACATATACATGACTGTTCTTCCCCTGCCTTTATTTCTACCCCACCTGTATATGTATGTATGTGTGTGTATATGTATGTACATGTAGATATATACATATATATATATACATGTGTGTGTATATACATATGCGTGTATGTATGTATAAACAAAAACAAAAACATGTATGCGCGCATCGCGCCAACGTACACAAACCCAAACTAACCGCACACACACGCATACACACACGCAGACCCAGTGACGACAGAGTCATAGAATCTCAAGGGTAATTCTATAAGCAGAGATTCTGCCCAAAATGTATTCAATCACCACACACGAAGATGACCGGAAAGATAAAATTCAGAAGCACACATACTAAAACAAATGCATAACTTTGACCCAGAGAAGCAAAAGATATGAAAACACATACACAGGCACCCACATACGTGCACATGCGCGCACATGCGCAGAAACGCCAAACTGTTAAAAATAAAAACATTTTTTCAAATAGAAAGAATATCTGAAGAGAGCATACATGCTTGAAACGCATTATAAAATTATAAAATTATAAAATAATGAACAATTGTTGACAAAAGATTTTTCCAAATGTTGGTAGCCTCACTTCTTTAAATATATATATATATATATATATATATATATATATATAGAGAGAGAGAGAGAGAGAGAGAGAGAGGCAAAATGCCTTCAAAGAAACCATGTGTTAGATGCAGGTAATTTATTAAATCAAAATAAAAATAAAAATATTTCAAAACATTTCTCAAAATATTTAAAAATACCTTCCTTTTGTTTTCTTCATCTTGGTTTTTTTTTAGCTAATATTTCACTTGATAAAACAAGCTTCGAAAGAGCTTAGATAATTAAGGTATAAACCTTTTTTTTTAATAATATCCTTCTTGGTCTTGTAGAAGTGTCCCGCCCGATGATGTGGACTAATGGTGAACATGTCTGTTTTAAATAAAACTTGATTGCGCATGGTCGCTGGTAGTTGTAAATTGGGAAAGTTCATTTTTTAATTTATATATATATATATATATATATATATATATATATATATATATATATATATATATATATATATATTGGCAGCATTTTCTCTGTAATACAAGTGTTGTTGAATATGACGGACAACTCATGTCAGGATATCCTTGTGTGGATCCTTTCCATTTGCCGAATCAGGGGAATTAGCCGATTAATCTGCCATAACTGTAGATGTCTCAAGTACTTTCAGGCCCATCCATGTTAATCTTCATGGGAATCAGGTAAAGACTATGGTATTAATGTTATATATATATATATATATATATATATATATATATATATATATAAAGAGAATATTTTTTTATAAAATATTTAGAAAACCTTCACAACGCAGATTATTGTTTTTAAAAATAAATTATTTATTTATCTTAAAAACATATATATTTTTTTTTGAACTTGAGCGCTTTCGGTAATAAAATCACCATCTTCAGAAGAATAAGCATATTTTTTTTTTTTCTTCATTTTTTTTTTTTTTTTTTTCCACCCCGACTGAGACAAGCAGTAAGGATGAATTCGTCTCGATGTTATGGACGAAATGTTTATAAGTCGTGTGTATCACGTGGTACGTGGAAAGTTATTTGAAAATTTCACACATTAGGAGCGTTGGCGAAATGGCAGAGATAAAGAGAATATTTTTTTATAAAATATTTAGAAAACCTTCACAACGCAGATTATTGTTTTTAAAAATAAATTATTTATTTATCTTAAAAACATATATTTTTTTTTTTGAACTTGAGCGCTTTCGGTAATAAAAAAAAAAAAAATGAAGAAAAAAAAAAAATATGCTTATTCTTCTGAAGATGGTGATTTTATTACCGAAAGCGCTCAAGTTCAAAAAAAAAAAATATATATGTTTTTAAGATAAATAAATAATTTATTTTTAAAAACAATAATCTGCGTTGTGAAGGTTTTCTAAATATTTTATAAAAAAATATTCTCTTTATCTCTAAAAATATATATGTTTTTAAGATAAATAAATAATTTATTTTTAAAAACAATAATCTGCGTTGTGAAGGTTTTCTAAATATTTTATAAAAAAATATTCTCTTTATCTCTGCCATTTCGCCAACGCTCCTAATGTGTGAAATTTTCAAATAACTTTCCACGTACCACGTGATACACACGACTTATAAACATTTCGTCCATAACATCGAGACGAATTCATCCTTACTGCTTGTCTCAGTCGGGGTGGAAAAAAAAAAAAAAAAATGAAGAAAAAAAAAAAATATGCTTATTCTTCTGAAGATGGTGATTTTATTACCGAAAGCGCTCAAGTTCAAAAAAAAAAATATGTTTTTAAGATAAATAAATAATTTATTTTTAAAAACAATAATCTGCGTTGTGAAGGTTTTCTAAATATTTTATAAAAAAATATTCTCTTTATCTCTGCCATTTCGCCAACGCTCCTAATGTGTGAAATTTTCAAATAACTTTCCACGTACCACGTGATACACACGACTTATAAACATTTCGTCCATAACATCGAGACGAATTCATCCTTACTGCTTGTCTCAGTCGGGGTGGAAAAAAAAAAAAAAAAAAATGAAGAAAAAAAAAAAATATGCTTATTCTTCTGAAGATGGTGATTTTATTACCGAAAGCGCTCAAGTTCAAAAAAAAAAAAATATGTTTTTAAGATAAATAAATTATTTATTTTTAAAAACAATAACCTGCGTTGTGAAGGTTTTCTAAATATTTTATAAAAAAATATTCTCTTTATCTCTGCCATTTCGCCAACGCTCCTAATGTGTGAAATTTTCAAATAACTTTCCACGTACCACGTGATACACACGACTTATAAACATTTCGTCCATAACATCGAGACGAATTCATCCTTACTGCTTGTCACAGTCGGGGTGGAAAAAAAAAAAAAATGAAGAAAAAAAAAAAATATGCTTATTCTTCTGAAGATGGTGATTTTATTACCGAAAGCGCTCAAGTTCAAAAAAAAAAATATATGTTTTTAAGATAAATAAATAATTTATTTTTAAAAACAATAATCTGCGTTGTGAAGGTTTTCTAAATATTTTATAAAAAAATATTCTCTTTATCTCTGCCATTTCGCCAACGCTCCTAATGTGTGAAATTTTCAAATATATATATATATATATATATATATATATATATATATATATATATCATCCAGACTGTTTCGTTGCATCACAGATCTTCAATGCGGCTAGACCTGCACCTCTTCCCTGCTATAAATCGAACGTTCAAGTTAATAGTCATCAGCTCTATCCATTAGGCCGACGGGAGAAGCGCTCATAAATGATATCTACAATGTCTATCTATATAAACACTGACTGCCACTTCACCATGCTCCATTTGACAAAGAGCTTTGCATTACATTAAGAATCAGAGGGCGACATCACCCAATGTCAGTGCTCGACCCAAGAAGAACGGTTTAAACAGTCATCCACAAACAGACTGTTTCGCTGTATCACAGCCATCCAATATTTGATATTTTTCTTTAATCCGTCATGGTTTTTGAACAACTTGCTTGATCAGATAAAGAACAGCTTAGGTGCTGTGGTCCGGATTTGTGAGCACATGCCTTCCGGGCCTTGTCTATATGTTACGTTTCCTGATCGCAGTCGCATAGACTCTCAGAAAAAAACGACACAATGTAAGTAACATTTATGTATTAATTGCTAATGCTTATTCTCTATCCACTACCCTGGCAACATATGTCCTTTCTGATTGTATTGTGAACGTAATGTATTCATTGGTTAGTACTCATGTCTGTTGTTCTACTTATATGTATTGTGTACTACATTACATTTTTTATAATCCCCATTATGTTTGTTTCACAAGCTGTTTACCTATGAATAAAAGTATGTGCATGTATGCAAATCTAACCATTTCTTCACCAGTATCTTTTTTTTCGACACATGTGTGCCTTATCCATGATAATGCAACACAAAATTGTGATCCTGTGTATCTCAGGAAACAATGGAGTTCTGGGTACTTTGTTAGATTAGGACCCGTGCTCAGCTCAGTGCTTTAAAACGCCGGAAAGGCCCGAAGCGGTTAGTCAATGTAACTGTGAGAAAATGAATAATTGATTGAAATGAATAAGCAGACGACATCTAAACTTGATAATTGAATTTTTTATGTCTGCAAACAAGCCTGCCCTAACCCTAATTCTTAACCCTACCCAAACCGTAACCCTGCCCAAACCCTAACCCTTACCCTAATTCCTAACCCTGCCCAAAACCTAACCCCAAACCCTAACGAAAGCAACAATAATATTCAGTAAAAACAAGAAAATAAACAAATAATTTTCGTAATTTAAAAAAAAACAAACTTACTTGATTAACTTTTTAATTTAAGCACTTGTTTGAATCACTTATTTTTCGTTAAAAAAATAAATATTTATTTCATACAAAATTTTTTGCTGTAATTTTTTGCTTATTTTTTCCTGTTTGTAAATCCAGCCTCGTTTGTGCTATTTTGGATGCAGGTAAGTCAACAGATTTTTTATTCGGCACTGTCCGGCATTTTACGTAAACATCCGAAAAGTACCGACCCTGAGGCATTTTTAGCATGGGTCCTAATGTAAAAAAGCACCGAGTTCTGCACCTCAGATTAGTCTGTTGCCGAACTGCAGCGTCTGGTGTGACTGTGCAAGCCTATCCTGGATCGACAGGCTATGTTGCAGTTCCCACAGATGTTGATGGTGTCTGGTTTCGAGAGCTCTGTTGCAGCCGTCTGCCGACTGAGCTCCCTCCTCTCCCTCCACTGCTGGTCTCTCCTCTCATCACTCCTCTTGCCACATGCCTTTACAGCTCTTCTCCAGCAGCTGCAATCTTCAGCGACGTGCGCCAATAAAATATAAAAGTTTGAAGATTAAATATTTTTATCTTTTTAGCTGAAACCTCGACAAGGTTCCATTCTCATCGCACTGTCGCAGAGCTATGCCATGAGCTCATCAGATGCCATCTTTATTTGTAACTATATATTTCATCAGCCGCAATAACTCCTTCAAACCAAAACGTTATTGTATTCAAATAGTAAATAAAGCCAAGCGAGTCCTTTACCTTATCCGGGAATCGTTACTCAACCAAATGCAGATACATGACTTTGGTATTGCCATTCTTGTGTACGCCATGCAAGCAACAAATCCTTATCATTAAAAAGATATCGAACAGCTAATGTGTGTTCAATGGTTGACAACTGGGATTGTTACGAGATTCTACATGCTTATCTACAAAAAACAACTTCAAAGACTAAATGTGTTCTCACTTGAGCAGCGAAGGATTCGAGAAGACCTGGCATACAGCAGCATCAAAGGAATTTTAATCTACCTTTCGAGGAGATTTAATCCTAGCGCCAAGTTGTGGTCTCTGCGGGCACCCACAAACGACTGGCATTGTCACCTTTGTCTCAACAGAAGAAGGGCGGCATTCTCTGTCCGTGTTTCTGCTCTGTGAAAAAACCTGCCAAAAGGCGGTTGTTCCGATGCTTAACCATATCAATGTGGCCTCGGACAACCATTCAGACTGTATATAGATGTAAATATCTTCTATCTTTTTATATGGCTTATTGCAATTTGTTTATTTGTATCAGATTGTATATAGATGTAAATATCTTCTATCTTTTTATATGGCTTATTGCAATTTGTTTATTTGTATCAGATTGTATATAGATGTAAATATCTTCTATCTTTTTATATGGCTTATTGCAATTTGTTTATTTGTATCAGATTGTATATAGATGTAAATATCTTCTATCTTTTTATATGGCTTATTGCAATTTGTTTATTTGTTTTTTGTTTTTTTGCTAATAAAATTTGAATTTAATTTGAACAACACAATATTGACGGTTCTATTCTTTACTTATTTATATGTAGCAAGAAACATACCATGAACCATGATAACAAGTCGCTATTTTATGTACTCCAAACTTCGATCCAGGTTGGGGGGGGGGGGCGTGTTTCACAATCTCTTGAGACATCTGCCCATTTCTCAAGGGAAAGAGGCCAACCAACCTTTCACCTCATTTATGACATTACAACCCCACAAGACTTACTCTCTCTCACTCTTCTATTTATACAACATCACCGCACCTCACTGAATTATTCCTCCGACAATGTGGCATTTCTTCACTTAATAAAGACTCTAGAGAAAATGGTTAGGGAAAGTTATGAACAACTAATGGAGATTATGTTTCTTGATTTTTTAGATGAGGATTGATAATGTGCATCAATTGGATTATTCGGACTAGTGTTCTCATCTATAGTAATAAGTAGTAATATATCTAAAAATAATAATAGGGTTAAGGCTCCCAAAATTCATACTGAACCCATGGCACAACGGATAAAGTGCTAATTAATCGTTAGTTCTAAGTGACAGTCTTCTGGAGGTTGAAGGTTCAATCCTGATACTAAGAATATCTTCTTCTTTCGTGTGAATCAGATGATTCTGGTGTTTGGCATTAGTTTCCCCGATGTTTTTCTAGTAAGAAAACTTTCTGGAAAGACACTGGGTACTTACGGGAAGGACCACGAGAAGGTTGCCAACATCCTTAAGTGAAAGTGATACTGTGAAACCGACTGGATTCGAACTTGGAACACCCAAGTCCATGTCGTGATCCACTTAACCACCCACTAAGAATATAATTAAGTACTACTCAAGACTTCTACCCAGTCATGACTAACGCATTGAGAACAATCTACCCCTGTTGCTTAAATAAAGGATTTGGTTTGGAATTCCGTATAGAGTTCTGAGTTCGACAAGAAGATCAGAGGTTACATCGGCCGAAACGTTGTGAGAATAACATTCAAGATGAGAAAGCAGTAGTCCGAATTATCCAAATAATACAAACTGGTTGGTTTATCTCTTTGGTGATTGTCCTCTTGACCTTTCTTCAAGGAAATCTTCTTCATATGCTTTCTTGACATAGCTGGAGTCTGGCAACCGGGAAACACTTCCAAACCACATTATCCTCTTTTGGATCTGTTAATGTTAAGTTTCTTATTTATATACTAGCTGTACGTAGCCGGCGTTGCACGGGAAGCACTGAAGTCATATTAATTTTTAATTTTCATTTATTTGCACAATTTTAAACTTAAGGGAGGCAACTGCTATTATATTCTTCAATTTAAAATGAGTTATCTCCCTTGCTGATTTTTATTTTTAGGTGATTATTGTTATGGTACCTTACCTATACAGACTACTTGAACTTTTTCACTCACCATAAATACTGGGAACACCTGCTTCTCAGGGTTGGAACCAACCCCATCCCGTTCAGTCTCTCATTAACTTTGGTTGATTGAGGACCTCGGGATGGGGTAATACCAGTCGAGGATTCGTTCTTGACAATCAGGAACTGGGCCATTTTGATGGCCTTTTATCTGCTGGGCTGAGGTATACTGTCCTGGGTTGAACTAGGAGGTGCACCCTCCCAGGCCTTGCCTCCCCTCTTTGGAGAGGAGTAAGTTTATTATTCGCTGCCTAAAGCACCCTGACCGAGGAATGCCGACGGGGCTGCCTAGGCTATTTTTGCTAAGCCAGAGTGCTCCTTCTTTAAGGGCGCTAGCTTGACTCTTCTCCCACCTTCCGACCTTGTGTCACATATTGCTGTGGTGGGGAGCAATTAAATACCTGGAACCACACCAGTCTATACTGGCAGTCAAGACTGACATACAGCCACTCTTGTTTTCTGTCGTATTATACTTTTTCCAATATACTCGTTTTCTCTAAACTCCGAGTTCGTGGTTTCCTTCTGGACACTTTACAGGGCCACAACAATTATTTAAAAATGTACTCCGGGTAGGATAAAGTATTTAAAACAAAAAATTGTAGCTAAGTATGTTATTATATTGTTAATAACATGATCCAACAATAAAAAAAGAAATGAAAATTGGCTAGTCAGAAGCAAATTTTGTCAGCTTAAATGCTATTTGGGTTTGACTTTGAAAATCAGACCGCATAATTTTGTATGTTAGATTTTTAATAAACGAATGAACAGTTATTTTTAATCCGTAAAAATGATAAATTAGTTATTTTATTGTAGAGAGTTGAAATATAAAATGTTCAAATTCAGTAGTTTTATTCAAAAAAATTGGTTTAATTTTATGATTGTGCTGTGCGACCATTCATAATTTTTACATTTTCTTTTCAGAGTATGGATGTGAAGAGAAGATGAAAGTTGATATCGTTTGCTGCTATTATGGAAATAGAAACTCTCATACTGCAGCCATAAGATAATTGAAACATGAAAAGAAGCTGGGAAAGGATACAGAATCTCAAACGGAAGCACTTTGAGAATCTGTTATACAATTCTGTAAACATTGAGGATTTGTTTAATACATGCATTTTTGAAAACCTTTTGAAAACCTTTTGAATTTTTTGATTATACTTAAATTTCACAAATATGTTAAAGTAAAATGGAAGTTAAGTATTAAAAACATTTCCTTTCGTTTAGGGACATGTTACATACATATATATATATATATATAATACCAGGTTTACAAGAGCTCCGGTTGAAACGTATCATGATGTGTAGCCAAATGTTTGTATAAATAAAAGTATTATATATATATATATATATATATATATATATATATATATATATATATATATATATATAATACTTTTATTTATACAAACATTTGGCTACACATCATGATACGTTTCAATCGGAGCTCTTGTAAACCTGGTCTTATCAGGCCGAGTGAAAAAAATAAATGTCTGCTTTTTACATATTCACAAATAAGAGAATGGGCCCAGACATTTATTTTTCTCTCAGCTTGAGGATACTGGGTTTAAAAGAGCTTTGGTTGAAACGTATCATGATGTGTAACCAAGTGTTTGTACAAATTAAACTATTATATAAATAGCTCTATTAATTATTGAGTAATATTATATAAACACAGTAACAGTTCTCTGGATTTTAATCTGCTGATACGAACCTTACATAGATTTATATATATATATATATATATATATATATATATATATATATAGAGAGAGAGATTTATATATATATATATATATATATATATATATATATATAATGAAGAAGAATGGAAAGGAATTAGAGAAGCAAAAGCCAAATCATAATTCAATTCAATTGCTCAGAGCAAGGTATATTCCGCAAAAAAGGCAATTTATTCAAGTTAAATTTTCCTTAAGCCAGGCTTTTCAAAGATCAAAATCTTATCATCATCTTTGATCTTTGAAAAGCCTGGCTTAAGGAAAATTTAACTTGAATAAATTGCCTTTTTTGCGGAATATACCTTGCTCTGAGCAATTGAATTGAATTATGATTTGGCTTTTGCTTCTCTAATTCCTTTCCATTCTTCTTCATTCTACCTGCTCTATCCTGGATATTGAGCTGTATACTCTTCACAATAGGTTTTACTTTTCCTAAAAGTTCGCTTTTAGTACACCACTTTATATATATATATATATATATATATATATATTATGATATAAAATGAAGTAATAAAATAAGGTGTCAATCAAATTTTATTAGAATTCAAAGTTCAAGCAAAGTATCTTAAAATCCTTAGCTCATGAGTTTTCAAAGATAATTCTTCTCTTCAGAGGACCATTACCGCAGTTATACTACTACAGGTAATAAAATTAAATTTTGAAAATGTATAAAAATATATACAAAAATACATAAAAATACATAACATCAAATATATCAACCCAAAAACATACTTTTTTGTTAAATCTATATAATCCATCCAAGTCATACAATTTGAAAAACATTATCAGGACAGACATCCAGAGGGTTGACTGAAGATTAATCCAGGTGATGAAGTACCAGTCCAAATACGAGAAACTGAAAGAGCTGACAAAGTTATCCAGTCGCGAAATGCGTCATATATATATATATATATATATATATATATATATATATATATATATATATATATATTACTATTTCATGTATCCACATAAAATTTTATAAGGAGATATAATTTTTATGTATCAATTTTCAGTTTTTACTTCAACAGTGCTCATTACATAAGTAGAGCTAGGTAGTAAGCTATGAAAATATATTTATGGCAATTAAGCTACACAGAGGCTTCCGCGTTTCATCCCTGGGGGGAATCTTCAGACTAAAATGCCAAGCTGACTCTCTCCAATCCTCATGGTTCAGTGGGTCAACTGTTTCCAAACTTCACTTTTTATGTCCAATCACTTGCCTCCAAATCTTCTTTGGCCAGCCAACCTTCCTGTAATTGAGGAAATCCATGCTTCTGCAACAGTTTATCTAAGAGGAGATAAAACGCTCTACATGGCCATACCAGCATAATCAATTTGTCTATGTTGGGGAAATGTAGACTTTTCAGCAAATCTTCTGACCTAATATGTCGGGTTTCATCAGATTTTACATTTCCGATCCATCTGACAGTGGATCTGTCATTACGCGGCAGTCGGGTAATCGGGTAAGGGAGGGCTGGGTGCATACCCAACACTCGCTACCATATAACATGATGCTCCTGACACAGCTGCTATACAACTGACCACAGATGTAGAGGAGAACAGGTCACAATGTCAACAGGGCTAACAGTTCATGAAATTACACCCACACTGCCTTTACCCTTGTGGTTATACATCCCTCACCTGCACTCAGCATATCTCCTAGGTAGCAGAAAGAATCTACTACCTCCAGGGTATTGTTATCCTATACCATATCTTTGTAGGGACTACTTTGAATAGGGTGTGCCTGTCTCAAACATATCTTACACATGAAGTTGGGGTTTAGAGCTAATTTACTTTTCAAATCACTACACTTTTTGTGAAGCCACAAAAAGCTTTAGCCACATCGCATCTCATTTGCATCTAATACCCTTCCGACACAGATATACCAGATAGACCAGAGTCTCCTAGTGACTGTAGCCGAGAGCTACGCGCCATCAGTTTAGGTTTAGGTAAGTTCACCCTTAAAAGATAATGTCCCGCATTGTCTGCCAAGCTCAAGTCCATGTCACATCACCACAGTGTTGCATCCCTGTGCCTTTCTAACAAGTACAGAACTTACTAGATTTGTACCCCCTCAACAAAAATAACCCCGACATAACTGACTAGCAGAAGAATCACATCCCTTCACTGTAGCGACCCCTAGATCCTGAAAATTTTTTACTTGAATAGCTTCTTTCCTTGGACCGCTTGCTTTTAGAATTCCCTACCTGCTCTCTGTTTCCCCGGCATGCAGAAATTTAAATGTAATGTGAACAAACATCTTGCTGCCCAACTCCCCACTCAAGTCCCTATCATTGTAGCCCCTTACCTTTCAATGCCAATATGTCTTGTTTGGGATGAACAAAAGTGAAAAAAAATAAACAAAAAAAACCATTGACCTCCAGACCGTTTTTCCATATTTTCAGTTTATCCTGTAGCTGTTCCAAGGTGGAGCTTTATAAATATTTATTATATAAACATTAATGTGGCGTACACACCCGCAGCCTTATTTCGGTGCAATCACCTCACCTTACACACCTGCACTCGTGTTTCAGTAAGATTTTTGGCTTTGAGGAGGTGATCTCACCGAAGTATAACTTCAGGTGTGTAAGCCACAAAAATGTTTATATTATATATATATATAAATAAGTAAGTGATGAGAATAAAAATTGTGATAGAATACAATATCTAATAAATCAACAATTGTTCAAAACAAGGGATTTATATAGGAAAATCAGTTTATTATATTATTCCTTCCTTAAACCATGGCTTTTCAAAGATTTAATCTTTTCGTCAGAGGAGTTTCGACAAATAAGTTAGTAAAATAAAGTTTACCAGATCTGCAAAAGCCAAGGAAAAAGATGTGTTCACATCTGAGATGGCATCACAAATGAATAAGGAAAGATAATTGACAGGGCAAGAAAGAGAAAAGAAAGAAAAAGAAGAGAAGATAGAAAAGGAGCAATAGAAGCATGATTTAATTGATTTTGATGATATATGCCAGTGCATTTAATCTCATCCAGTAAGATGGGAAAAATTTACTTTTATAAAAATTTTGAATCTGTTGATGACAACATTTTCTTTTGAAAGTGGAGATGAGCGATTTCATGAGTGAATATGTAAATTTTGTAATTGCATCTTATGTAGTTTCAGAGATTTGCCCAGCCATACACAAAATCCGATATTGCTTTATATAATAGATGATAACAACACTTAAACTAGTGCTGATGCACAGTGTTGAGTATTCGATATATTTTAAGAATATGCAAATCAGTAGTTCGGTCTAAGTTGCATAATTGATAGCAGCCATTTCGAATAAATAATGTGGTTCTTCAATTCAAAGACACTCAGTGTATGCAGTGATGTGATTGGCCGCCTATTTGTACATACTAAATTCGAATTACAATCGTAAAAAATGGAGGTCACAATTCAGCAATGGATGCACTTAAAAGATGAAGCAACGTCCATTATAATCTACGTATTTCACATGTATTTCTTTATATTAACATTTTGTTTGTAAGATTCTCATTAATCAAAGTACAGGAAGAAACATTTTGCTGAGTTGAATCGAACTTCATCGCCATGTTTAGAAATCTGACCCAAATCTGTAGATCATTTGGAATTTTCGAAAATTGGTCAAAATTAAATTACTTAAATAAAACAAACATTATTTTATATATATTTGAAGAGTTCAAATGCGAAATGCGATAAACGCCATTTTAAAAATGACAAAGTATCACATTTCAATACTCAACCCCACTTCCAAATCATGTTTTACATAATATGATACCGAAATGATTTATTTTTGCTTTCAATTAAAATAAGCTTTTATTCGAAGTCGAGATATGCATTCTTTTATTGCTTAAAGTCTCAATTTAAACAAATTGGATTTATCGCGTTTTGCATTCAGACTCTTCATTTATTATTTGAATTAATATTATTTCTCCATCAATTTGAGTCAGCAAATTATTTTTAATTAGAAACATTATTCAAAAAACAACTTATTTGTAATCAATTTTTGTCAGACATTTTGGATTTTTTAAAATTTATCCGAACATGCATTTTCTAAGATCTACCGGAATGTAGTACGACCTGTTGCTTTGTGTTGGCCACTGTGTTTACCATTGATGACAGAAGTAGATAGCAGACTATTGGTCATGAAAACGGAGATGTCGTGTTGGACTTCATGTCTGACCAGACTCAATCATGTCCAAAATGGCGCTATTCACCACCGTTATGATGTTATGCGGATCTTAGGCAAAATAAAGGAAAATCTTCTTCATGTACTGTCATGAAAACGGGGTTGAAGATGGAGGACCCAAGGAAAGGGCCGATAGGGCGGTCGAAACAAAGGTGGTTGGATACCCTACATCAATATATCAAGACGGCTGAACTTCATTCTAACCAAGCCTCTGACAGCAAATCCAGTACAAACCCTGCTGCATAAAATAAATGCAGAAAAATTTGATGATTATGAAAGGTTTTCAAGTACATAAAAAAAATTTTTGTGTATACTTTGTATGTATTTTTTGTTTTTTGAATCTAGGCATCACACCAGAGTAAACAATGACAATTTTGAGTTAGGATATCAGCGATTATTTGACCTAAGGAATGGGTATGTTGTTCGAATTGCTAAATATCATCGTATGATTATTGTAGTACCACATTTCTGAGCAAATAGAATAAAGAGAGGATAAGTTTCTTTCTTATATATGTGTGAGAAGTCTCCCAGCAGCTTGGTGCCAAATATTTAATGAATTCTTTTGATGCTTTTCATGGAAATATTTTTAACTCTTCTGATTGGCTGAAAAATATATATTCACTTCTGTTTTATTTCCTTTGAATTTGGAGCCGTTTTTTTGTTTTTATTACAAAATATGCAATTCCCATTTTTGTTATTTTTTCTTTGTGGTCGCACGTGTAGTTTCACACTCAAACACGAAAACCTTACAATAAGACAATTCCAAATTAATTATACTAAAATACTTTTTCGAAAGAGGTCAATGAAAATATATCCATATATTCTATTCTAGAATAAATAAATAAATTCATTATTTTATATCGGTATATTAATAAGACGAAGAACAGTAAAAAGACATGGAGTCTAATCCAGAAAATCAACAACGATCCATCAACTTCAATGCAACAGCAGTGCACCATCAGTGCCAACCAAGTTGCACATCAGTTGTTACTCAACGGGAAGTGTACTATCAAACAGCAAAGACCAAACATAGACCGACTTCAATATTCTCAGAGCACTGAAATTACTGAACCGTTCTTACTTAAAGAGCTCGATATCTGCATCAGTGCCATCGGTCTAGATTATATTTTCACAGAGGAGATCAAGCATTTTGGAAATTTGACACGAAAATGGATTCTTGAGTTGATGAACAACTGCATGTTAACAAGAAGGATCCCAAAGATCTGGAGAAAAACAAAAATCATCGCTCTTCTTAAACCTGGCAAAGATCCAGCACATGCAAAGAGTTTCCGCCCAATCTCCCTGCTATGTGATGTGTTTAAGCTGTTCGAGCACCTAATCCTCAACAGATTGGCTTCAGTTGCTGAACCAATCATCATCCCCGAACAAGCAGGATTCCGGCCTGGAAAATCTACAACTAGCCAGCTCCTGAATCTCACTCAGCACATCGAAGATGGGTTTCAGAAAGGACTGGTAACCGGAGCCAATTTTGTTGATCTGTCTGCTACATATAACACTGTAAACCATAAAGTGTACATTTTCTGATTCCTACACCTTTCACACGCATAATATCCAAAAATTGGAAAAACACCTTCGATTTCTTGGTATAAAAATGACCCAAAACGTGTGACGTGTGGACACTACTTTCAGTCGTATTATGTCGGATCGTACGATAAAACGCATGCCAGCTACTGACTGGCTTCGTTTAAATCACCTATTTTTTCATAGATTTTATACTCGCTTTTGCGGCTGACACGTTAGCAGCATAGATCGAAGACCGAGAGGTTTATAGTTCAATCCCAGTCGTCTCACACAAGTTTTTTATTTTTTATTTTTTTTACATTGTTATACTTTTGCCTATGAGGGAGGGTGGACGGGAGGACTATGGGCCGGATTTTTTTAAATTCAACGTTATAATTTAGTCATTTGAAAATAAATCAATGTAATATGTAGTACTTTAACTATTGTGAATATCATCATTTCTCTTCGAACACACATTATTTATGAAACAACCAATAGGACCGACAGAGATCGTGCACCTTAGTGCACTAGTGTGCATCTTAGCGAGGATGCTGGACCCTGCGTAGAAATAAGTAGAGATCTGAGACTAGTACATATCTTCGACTGTCCAAACATTGGCCAGAGTTGGCGACGAAATGTCTGGAAAAAGCATGTAGACTTGTCAACCTTGATTATTGCTGCACAATGAATTACACTTCCCATGTGCGTACCAAACCCATTTTAATCGCCAAATACTAAGAAGATATCAACAGAAAAAACATACGTACTACGTTAGTTGAGTACGTGAAGTTGAAGCTTGAAGATAAGCCATCTGGAAGGTACGGACAGTTGCTTTCTATCTAGATAATATCTAAAAAAAACTAAGCGAGGAATTCCAATTGTCGTACCACACAACAAGAGAGAGAGAGAGAGTGGGTCGTACCGCCCCTCTCCAAACCACCAAGAGAGGAAAAGGGATGATGGAGAAAGAAACGGTGTGACAATATGCCTTTTTGGGAAGAGAAAGGACCTTGGTTTTTGAACGAGAAGACAGTTAGACGATCAGTGAGAGCTGAACGTTCGGCCCGTTCAGACGTGGCTGGACGTTCGCAAGCCAAACACGCGTGACTGATGAAGTACTCTCCCAACCGTTTTAAGTAGACAAGATTAGTTCAACTTATGACTTTATTAAGAACTTGCGATCGTAAATAGATTCACACACACAGAAAGAGAGTAGAGAGAACAACGGCGAAATAGTTTAGTAAACAAAGACATTTTACCAAAACAATAGACTCTAAAATTCAAGTGTAAAATTAATTCTTTCTTTTAATTGTTTTTAATAATTGTTTCTTACAAAAAGAAACCGCTGAGTTGTTTGAATTGTTCCTATTGTCTGTTTGTTCTGCTGAATAACCTTGCCTTCACAGGTCCAATGAAGCTATCATCATTCATCTCGACCTGGAGGAGATTCGACACATCTTTGTTTTTACTGCCACTAAAACGATCACCGGCCAAAGAGGGTGTTCACAGCCTGGAAAGATTTCTGCACAGAGAACCAGACGTGTGAGCACAGAGATAGAGACACAAGTGGACCACCTATGTTACAAGTGGTTCAGTGACACCGGATCAGAGTGAGGTATCTGTTTTACTCAGCACCGCGACCGGGATATCAAACCCCTGTGCGTGAGTGGCCGACAACGATATCCACGGGGTCAGAAAGAAGCGTGTGGGGTCCTATGTCACATTTGGTTTTGTGACGCAGGATCGAGTGGGGTCCTATGTTACAATTTATTAGTGCTCTGCAGGCCTCCTTGGTGTTCATCACTGATAGCCTTGTGGAACTCTCTTCCTGCTGACTGTTTTCCTCCTACCTATAATCTTGGTCTTTTCAAAACTAAGGCTAATAGGCATCTCGAGTCTTTGTGATAATCATATTTGTTCTTGTTAGCTCCTTACATCAAGTGGCTTCATGCCTTGTCTGGAGCGATTTCAATAAAAAAGATTTTTTTTAAACATATACATTGATCTTTATTATAGATATACAACCCATACTATTATAATAATTAAAGATGACATGTAAGCATATGTTTCGGTGCATGTCAGCACAGATGGTTTGTCAGCATTGATAGTTTACATCGATATCTTACAAAGAAACCAGCAGGAACGCTTCACTCATCCTTTCTCCCTTCCTTCCTTCCTTCCTTCATCCTGTTACCAACGTTACGGCTTACTGGCATGTTAACGAATGCCGTTTTATATCTCTCCTTCATTCATTTCGTGTGATACAATATATTTTGACACATATATTTATGCTTTTATTTCTAAAATTAAATTGCGGATATTAAATGCTGCAAGACAATAAAAACAATCCGGCTTCCTGACCTAAAAGGCACCAAACATCGATGTTATTGTTTTTTTTCCTTTCCCTTTGCAAAACTCAATCATGTTCTACAAAGATAAAAACAAAAAAAACAACAATTTTCCTCTACAAAACAACCAAACCAAAAACCATGAATAAATATTTAGAGATATAAAGAACTTGAAGCAAAAAAACTTTTACCAAAATGACCATGATTTGACATCAAATAACCTGGAAAAGGTTGATATGCCGTATAACAAAACAACTAGACAACAATAAAAACATTGTTTCAGAATTTTTGAGATAAGGATTGATAATTTGGGTGCTTTTTTAGTATAAGCTCCATGCAGAAAATTATTTTCATGTAAAAGCATTATTTTGTACTTACTCAGTCATAGTTTCTCTCTCACGGCACGAAAAAGAATTTTAAAATATCAAGCAGAACTTTAATTAGAACGATTTTTCCATTTCCATGAGGGCGATATAAAACGTCGACTCGCTGACATTTTGGGAGTGGCCGATTGATGGAATAGCTAACTAAGGGCAGATAAGTGTCGCGAAATTGTGTGCCCTAGGTAGGCACGTGTGACCTACTTAGTACTTTTGAAGAATTTCTCTGAACATGGATGTGAATGATTTAAACTTGAAGGATTTGGTGTATTTGTGATTAAATATATATTTTATTATTATTTCTTTCTTTTTAAAATCCTAACAATGAAAACGGAGTCATTGCCCTTGGCTATTCCATCGACCGCTCACACCCAAAATGTCGGCTCACACCCAAAATGTCAGCGAATACAGGTTGTACATCGAAATGGAAAAATCGTTCTAATTAAAGTTCTGCTTGATATTTTAAAATTCTTTTCGTGCCGTGAGTGAGAAACTATGACTGAGTAAGTACAAAATAATGCTTTTACATGAAAATAATTTTCTGCATGGAGTTTATACTAAAAAAGCACCTGGGTGTGAGCCGACATTTTGGGTGTGAGCGGTCGATGGAATAGAATAACTCCGTTTTCATTGTTAGGATTTTAAAAAGAAAGAAATAATAATAAAATATATATTTAATCACAAATACACCAAATCCTTCAAGTTTAAATCATTCACATCCATGTTCAGAGAAATTCTTCAAAAGTACTAATTAGGTCACACGTGCCTACCTAGGGCACACAATTTCGCGACACTTATCTGCCCTTAGTTAGCTATTCCATCAATCGGCCACTCCCAAAATGTCAGCGAGTCGACGTTTTATATCGCCCTTATGGAAATGGAAAAATCGTTCTAATTAAAGTTCTGCTTGATATTTTAAAATTCTTTTTCGTGCCGTGAGTGAGAAACTATGACTGAGTAAGTACAAAATAATGCTTTTACATGAAAATAATTTTCTGCATGGAGCTTATACTAAAAAAGCACCATAATTTGTATTATTGGACTACTATTTTCATCTTGGTTGGTATTTTCACAACGTTTCAGCCGAAGAAATAACCCCCTACTACTAGAAGAACTAACCCCTACCCCCTCTTTATTACTTTCTTCAAATGCATTTTTTTAAACCTGGGAATCTTTTTGTTGAACTCGAGAACCTATACGGAATTTTTAACTAAATCCATTTGGAGTAGATTTTTCCTGCTCCATCAGTCATGACCGGGTAGAAGTGTTACTTTGTTTATGTTATCGATACTGTAGTAAGGATTAAACCTTCAAGAAGACTGTCACTTAGAAGTGATTGTTAATCAACACCTTTAACCACATGTTTAGTGTTTGAACTTGGTATTGGCCATACTGAGAACCCATGGCACAATGGATAAAAGTGCTAAATAATAATCAGTTCTAAGTGACAGTCTTCTGAAGGTTGAAGGTTCAATCCTC
Source organism: Sepiola atlantica (assembly GCA_963556195.1). Lineage (NCBI taxonomy): Eukaryota > Metazoa > Mollusca > Cephalopoda > Sepiida > Sepiolidae > Sepiola > Sepiola atlantica. Next base: position 19,764,427 of record OY744525.1, on the reverse strand, counting down.
AGTGCGGGTGATACTAATAATACAATTACAAATTACTTAAGATTTCTACCCGATCATGGCTGACAGAATGAGAGCAAGTTACCCTCTCGTGGATTAAATAATTCCGTACAAATTCCCGAGTTCAGTAGAAAGAAGCCTGAGTTCAACAAGATGTATCTGAAGAAGGTCGGAGGTTATATCGACTGAAACGTTGTGAGAATAAAGTTCAAGATGAAAACTGTAGTCTGAATAATCCAATAATAATAATATCAACAATCTGTCACTCAAATTACAATTCAAACCAATTTGTCATCATAAGGTTATTTATTTATGTAAGCATACTTTTTCAAACAACAAGTTTAAACTCTAGGCTTTCTTTAAATCCTGAGTAATTAACTTTCAGATTATATATGGTCTATCTGCAAAACCCGATTAATAATAGAAGAAATAACCCCTACTCCCTCTTTATATCAATACAAAATTTCGAGGCAGATGAAATTTTTTTATTATTAAATTGAAATAGAATTTTTTTTTTTAAGAACATGAATAAATATTCCCAATGGAAAAAAACTGGCAAAATAGAATTAAATATTGAACTTATATGAACTAGTTTATGAATCACACAAAATAAAAAAACAGAGTAGACTGTAAAAGCCTAGGATTCAATGGACAGACAGTAACTATAACTTTATTATATAGATTTTCAAACTTGTTCGTTTTTTGGAAGACTTCATTAATGGCAACCATTTTGGAATATTTACAGGATAATCTTCGAAATAGCCGTCTGTGAGGTTCAGTTTGCAAAATATGAAAAATTGAAAAACTTAAATAAAAAAAAAGACTTTGCTGTTTTATTTGGATTATTCGGACTACTGTTCTCATCTTGAACCCATGGCGCAACGGATATAAGTGCTAAGTAATAATCAGTTCTAAGTGACAGTCTTCTAGAGGTTGAAGGTTAACTAAGGCGATACTAAGAATACAATTACGGATTACTTAGGACTTCTACCAAGTCATTGCTGAGAAAGCTACTACCGTGCATTAAATAAAGGGTTCCATTAGAAATTCTGCATAGATTCTAAAGTTCGACAAGATGTACCTGAAGAAGACCGGAGGTTACATCGGCCGAAACGTTGTGAGAATAACACCCAAGATGAGAACAGTAGTCTGAATAATCCAAATAAGACAAATTATCAATCCTCATCTACAAACATTCTGGAACAGGCTTGTTTGTTTTCATTGAAACAAAAACTATTATTATTATTATTATTATTATTATTTAGATTATTACTATTACTATATTATTATTACTCTTCTACATAATTACAAGTCTACATAAATTGAAAATCGTATTTATTGCATTTTTCATCCCTAGTTATCTCCCTTTGGTTTTATTATTAACACATGCACAGCACGTCATAGAAACATCATAATTGTGTTATTGTTGTTTAAACAGTAGTTTCTTTTATGACTATCGATAGTTCTTGTAACATTTGAATTCATCGATCATTTCTTTCTGCTATAATCCATTTATTTAATTCTGCAAAATTCCACAAAAGTTCATGATTCGGATTCATTGATTTATTGGGCTTGGTGGAGGAGGTGCAATCGATCTTGTCCTTAACTACAGCTGATTAAGGCCTACAACCTTCCCCTCCCTCTCTCCTTCTCCCCCTTCTCTCTCTCTCTCCTAACACTGATTAATCCATTAGTGCCCAATTCTTTTTTTCTATTTATTACCAAAAATCTTTTGTAAATACAATATTATATTTGACCAAAATTATTTTCAAAAATTTACTTGACTTTATAGGATAGTTAAAGCATTCATTTATACTAGATATATTAACATTAGAATATAAAGCTTTTGGTTCTAAAGCTATAATAGCCTATAAAATAGGGGAAAATCGACTTTACTTTATTATATAGATGTGGGTTAGTTATAAGGACTATTTACAAAAAGATTTTGATTGAATAATAGAAAAAAATATGAGGATTGGTTATAAGGACTATTTACAAAAACGATTTTGATTGAATAATGGGAAAAATATGAGGATTGGTTATAAGGATTATTTACAAAAAAGATTTTGATTGAATAATAGAAAAAAATATAAGGATTGGTTATAAGGACTATTTACAAAAAGATTTTGATTGAATAATAGAAAAAAATATGAGGATTGGTTATAAGGACTACTTACCAAAAAGATTTTGATTGAATAATAGAAAAAATATGAGGATTGGTTATAGGGACTACTTACCAAAACGATTTTGATTGAATAATGGGAAAAATATGAGGATTGGTTATAAGGATTATTTACAAAAAAGATTTTGATTGAATAATAGAAAAAAATATGAGGATTGGTTATAAGGACTATTTACAAAAAAGATTTTGATTGAATAATAGAAAAAAATATGAGGATTGGTTATAAGGACTATTTACAAAAAGATTTTGATTGAATAATAGAAAAAAATATGAGGATTGGTTATAAGGACTATTTACAAAAAGATTTTGATTGAATAATAGAAAAAAATATGAGGATTGGTTATAAGGACTATTTACAAAAAGATTTTGATTGAATAATAGAAAAAAATATGAGGATTGGTTATAAGGACTATTTACAAAAAAGATTTTGATTGAATAATAGAAAAAAATATAAGGATTGGTTATAAGGACTATTTACAAAAAGATTTTGATTGAATAATAGAAAAAAATATGAGGATTGGTTATAAGGACTATTTACAAAAAAGATTTTGATTGGATAATAGAATAAATATGAGGATTGGTTATAAGGACTACTTACCAAAACGATTTTGATTGAATAATGGGAAAAAATATGAGGATTGGTTATAAGGACTACTTACCAAAAAGATTTTGATTGGATAATAGAAAAAATATGAGGATTGGTTATAAGGACTACTTACCAAAAAGATTTTCATTGAATAATGGGAAAAAATATGAGGATTGGTTATAAGGACTACTTACCAAAAAGATTTTCATTGAATAATGGGAAAAAATATGAGGATTGGTTATAAGGACTATTTACAAAAAAGATTTTGATTGAATAATAGATCAATTTTCACACTGTACTGAAAACTAAGACATCGATGTTGCCAATATAAATCAGACAGTAGGTGTAATATTTGACAGATACTTTAATCTTTATGATTGACTATAGATATCTCTGAAAAATACAGATGTTGCTCACATATGGTTAATTATCTTTCTAATGCTAAAAAAGGATCATGGGTGCTAATGAGTTAAAACCTACAACTGACTCGTTTTTTTTGTTGTTTTCTTTTTGTTGTTTTGTTGATTTTTTGTTTTTTAATGGGTTACCATTTATGAAGACCAAAATCCACTCAAGGATAAGGGTTAAAAAAATGAAGTATATTATGGAAGTATTAAAAATGATTAATGGAATGAACTAAGTTTAATTACTCATGGGGGGCGGTTTATGACAGGCATCTGTTGATATTAGATCTGAAGACGACTGTGTTTTAGTCAGTAGGGAATCAGTTCCATGATAATGTGTTCCACAGACAATAAGTTGTTTCAAAAAAGCTCTGCCCATGGAAATTCTGTCTGGCGCTAGACACATCGAGAAAGAAAGGAAAGTTCTTTTCAGTTATGGTTAAAGGACGAGTTCTTGCTGTGAATTTCTTACAAGGATGAACCAGAGATTGGAGCTCAGTCGAGCACCTTCCGCGAAAATAATGATAGAGTAGAGAGAGAGAGAGAGAGACTAGCAATGTCTCTTCTGTGAGAAAGGGGCTGTAGGGAAAAGAAAATATCATCCCCACTGACTTTGCAGTCGATTTTGTACTCTGGCAAGGCGAGAAATAGTGCCCTGAGCTGTACCTCCCCAGATGTGGCAGCAGTACCTCCCCATCTAAAGACATATCTGACTCTTATATAGCTATAAGATTGCATCAGGAGTCAAGTACTTTCTAGAGCAGTGAATTAATCGAACCATCTTTCCAACGATCTTAACAACATATTGGCAATAAGTCTTCCATTTTAGATTTGGAGTGAAAGTCAGTCCTAAGAGCTTATCAAAACAAGGGGCTTCCTCAATTAGAGAGTCATTCATTTCGACTGGAGCAAAACAAGAATCCGAGCGTTGGTGGTGAAAGGAGAGAAACTTGATTTTAGAGATGTTAAAATGGCACGAATAACTGATTAAAAATTACTCCCCCCCCTCTCTCTCTCTCTCTCTCTCTCTCTCTCTCTCTCTCTCTCTCTCTCTCTCTCTCTCTCTCTCTGTGTACTATAATTGATTATAATCTACACGCTCTCTTTCCCTGTTTATTATAACTGATTAAAACCTACAACCTCTATCACTCGCTTTACGAGAAGTGATGAAAATATATACCCCTTCTCTCTCTCTCTCTCTCTCTCCCTCTCTCTCTCTCTCTTTCTCTCTCTCTCTTTCTCTCTCATACACTCGCTTTACTAAGTGATTAAGACATACAACCTCTCCTTTTCTCTATTATTACTGATTAAAACTTACAACCCTCCCCCTCCCCTGTCTTTACTACGACTGATCCCCCCCCCAACACACACGCACTTACTCTCTGAGCCCAGATCTAAAAAATCAGCAGGTCGAACACACAGACACAAAAAAAGCCTCATCTGTTTTCCCCATTCATACCAACACGGTCACGTGCCAGCGTTTTTGCTTGTACTATGCACTCGTGCAGTTGGCCTTCATCCTTGACACTTTTCTATTGAACACGCCTTTTCTTTCATTATCGCACTGCATGCCAAGGCCGCTTATGACGTGCATTCACTTTGTAGATTCAACCACGCGTCACGACGATAACGGCCGCCCATCATTCATAAACAAGAATACTCTCATTTTCAACCGGCAGATTTTAGTTGTAACGAGCGGACTTACCAGGCGTTGCCTCGGTTTTAATTATGATCCACACACACACACACACACACACACACACACACACACACACACACACACACACACACACACACACATACATTAGAAGAATATTAATTCTCTCAACAGAACAGATTTGTACCATTTTTATGTCCCCTTACGAAGATTAAAATCAAGATATAATGATACTAAATCTTATTTCTAGAATCCTTACTCATTCCAGTTTTGATAACATTACTTTGATTTTAGAAAATGTCTAATATTTAAGGGGCCTTAAGAAGAAATTGAAAGTCACTCACATTGGATCAAACTCGATGCAAATCTGAAATATTTGAATTTTCAAATGAAAGGATGTTACCCATATCATGCATCTTAAAAACCCTTTAAAACACTAAAAAGAAACTGAAATTTACGGAATATTTATTAATTGATGACTAATACCTATTGTTAAAATTTCACAAAAATCGGAGTTATTTCAATTTTTCACGTAGGGCTTTGATTCCCTTCTTACCCACTTTGCATAAAACTAAATCTAAATATAGCCCACATTACGCCTAGCAGCTGTGTTCCCAAATTTATAATGATCAGTTAATTAGTTTAAAGCTGAGTCCTATACATACAAATATATAAACATATACACATTCCTAACTTTATATTGATAGAGATATATGTTATGTATTATGATGCTTTTTCATGCTAACACTATCACTGAACATAGGATTTATTTAGCCTGCGGGGCTGGAGATAAACAAAGAATACCACAAAATGAAAAATGAGACATGTACAGGATTCAAATCTGTGCCTCAGAAGAGGTACAGCCCACCGCCACCACCACCACCGCCACTGCCACCGCCACTACCACCATTGCCACTACCGCCGTTGCCACTTACGCCATTGCATCATCATCATCATCATCATCATCATCATCATCATCATCATCATCATCATCATCATCATCATAAAAAAAACAACAACAAAAAAAATAAATAAAAGCAAATATATATAGCCCATTCATCATATTATGCTCGCATGGTGCAACAAGGAGATATGGTTACATTGCTAGTAAAAACGTATGTATAGCCTGGGAGGTGAGATATTTGTAAAATTTTGGCTTTCTCTGGATGTACTTGCTCGTTAGTCAAGCAGTCTAAGACAATGTCAACGTTAGGCAATCCCTGTAAATTTTGGAGCACAGCTGCTAGACGTAAGGGGTCGTAATATGAGTTAATTTTGTTTAATTTAGTTTTATGCAAAGGAGATAAAAGAATTTGTGAAATTTTAGCATTAGGTATTAGACCAAAGCTCGACTTATTACTGGAAGCCAAACAACCCACAAATATATATACAGGGTGTTTGAAACAAAATTTATCATTTTTTGATATTCTTTCCTTACACAACCATTTGAAGTATTTAATAATAGTAAAGTGCAATGGATAGCCGTTTTTATGTAGTATAGGTGGATTTGAGAGCTGGAGACCATTGACGACTGGAAAGCACTGGAATATTGGCGGAGAGTGACCTGCATTACGATGATTCACACCAGATTCAAAATTTCAGAAATCTTAGCGTCAGCTCAGTGCTCCTTGAAAGCCGTTAGATGTGAGCTGGAGAATTGCAATGGAGACGTGGAAGCAATGGCTAGCAGGAAGTATAACAGCATGCGTTCTGACTGTGTCTGCACAACGATATTCGTTGAGAAGCTGCAACAAGATTCAAACAAGCCAATACGCACCTTGCTGAGAGAGATGAGCATTGAAGAAGCGACTATGAAGAAAGCGTTGAACAAGGATCTCCACTACTCCCCATACAAGAGTCACAAGGGCCAACTGCTCCCCACCAAGGCTGGAGAGAACTGCCTTACGAAAGCCAAAAAACTCCTTAACAAAGTCAAAAACTCAGTCAAGCTGGGGATGTTCCGGTTCTTCTTAAGACCAGTTACGCAATGAACAGAACTACAGGTAGCTATCCTACAGTCAGCACGAATACCCACACATCATGAAGACTAAGTTCCCTCAAACTGTGATGGTTTTTGAGTGCATTTCCAGTGAAGGTTACATCATCCCACCCCACATCTTCGAAAAGGGACTCAAACTTAATTTAGCTATATCGAGTTGCTGTCTATTGTTGTCAAGCGCTAGGTAGAGAGAGTTATTGTGCGAACGGCTATGTGTGACAGCAGAACTTAGCTACATGTCACACCTCTAGGAAAACCCAGAAGTGTCTGTCTGAGATCTTCCACGACTTCACCAGTCCAAACATATGAACCCCCCCTCCCCCCAAATCGCTTGACTGCAACCCCATGGACTATTATGTGTGGGGCACTCTTAAGAAAGACACCAACCATACTGTTGTCTGCAACAGTAAAGACAAGCTGACTGCTAGGATCAAACTGGTGTTCAAGCGTCTCTCGAAAGACAATCTGAAGACCATGTGCTTCAGGTTTAGGTCCCACCTGGAGGCCATTGTGGAGGTTCGGGGCGGCTTCTTTGAGTCGGTTGTATTTGGCAAAACATCATCTAAGAGATGCACTTTGCATTTTGTGAATACATCAATTATTAGCCAAGATATGACGGTTTTCTTTCCCTTACAAAAAGTGTCCAATTTGTCTCGAACACCCTCTATATTTATTATTATACTAAAGTTGAGTTAATCAACGTTTGTTTCCTTAAGGCTTTTTTCTCAATATTTTAATCTAACAAAATACATGTGAGAATATTCCTCGGTTTTGGGATTGAGTCATGTTTTTAAAAATCCATTTTAATCGTTCTAAACGATTTAAATGAGTTTTTTAAAAACATAACTCAATACCAAAACCGAGTAATTTGAAATGTAGTAATTTGCAATGTACCCAAACACACACATGTCTCTTACTAACTTTCTGTCTATCACTCTTACCCTCTCTCATTCTATGTTGTGTGACCCCCCTCTCCTCTCTTATTTTGTACAGGCTCCATCATTCTCTCTGCTTATTGACAGTCAAAGGTAATAAAACTAACAGAAAATTGGAAGAGTCCATTATAAACAAAAGGGAATATCACCCCAGCCATTAATACTATTTAACCGGTAGTTAGAGAGAGAGAGAGAGAGAGAGAGAGAGAGAGAGAGAGAGAGAGAGAGAGAGGAGGCTAATATTGGATCTTGCGATTTTATTTTTTATATTAAACTGGCTTTGTAGACTCACTTTTCCTGATTGAAACAATTTAATCCGAGCTCAATGGGTGACTCAATGGATCCCATTTTCTTCTAGTATATATATATATATATATATATATATATATATATATATATATATATATTTTGACTTTAAGGGGGAATATCTGACAGTCATGAAAAAAAGGCTTTATTATTCAGTTCATATGACGTTTCGGTAAAATGTATAACTTCTACAGGTATGCAAAAACGAAAAGGAAACAAGAGAGATGCTTATTTTTTTTTAACTTTTATTCACCCCCAATCAAGGCATATTGCAACTGAGACATAAGGGGCTACTGTGAATTAGGGACCTGATTTATAGGGGCATCCGAAGTGGGGAGTTGTGCAGCAAGATGCTTGTTCACATTACATTTAAATTTCTGCATGTTTGTACAGTCGGGGAAACAGGGAGCAGGAAGGGAATTCAAAAGGCAAGCGGTTCGAGGAAAGAAGCTGGAGACATCTACAGTGAAAGGGTGTGATATTGATGCTTGTTGGATTGGTCGAAGGTATTTATGTTGAGGCGGCACAAGTGAAGCAAATTCGTTGGAACACATTGAAGTACTTCACAAACAAGCACAGGGATGCAATATTGCGTCGATGGGACAGGGACTGGAACTTGATAGACAGTGTGTGACCTATTAGGTAAGAGACTCTTTTTTGTACCCTGTCCAAGAGGGAGAGACTAGTGGTTGGTGCACCAGCCCTGATGTTGCAACATGTTGCATAGGCGAATTGTGACTTTGTAGAGATATAGGATACTGGCAGGTATGAGAAGTTTTCTAGTCCGGTAGAGGGATCCCACATTCTTTGCAGCTGACTTGGCAGTATCTTCTATGTATTTATTCCAAATTACCTGTGAATTTTAGGCTAAAGAGTTTTAATGTGGGACTCTCAGGAAGGGTGCTATTAGCCATGGCAATCGGTGGTTGGTAAAGTTTTGTATAATTGTTAAATAAAAGGAGCTTTGACTTGGTAACATCAAATGTAACCACCCATTTATGTCCCCATTCCACTACAGACTGGAGGTCATTTTCTAAGGATTCAGCCATTGCTTTAGATATGTGTGCATTCGATTTGCCCTCATATGACAGAAGAGATAAAGAAAAGGGAGAAATTGATTTTTAGTGACCTTTTAGCAGTTAGAGTTCAAAAGGACTTATCAATTCTCTTAATTATTAATTTGTTAGTGAAATGGTTTCAGTAAAAGAAGGCGACAAGGATTTAAATTGAACAGCACAGGTAAGTGTATGCATGTTAAAATTATAATCAAAGTAGGTTTGGGAGGAAAGGTAAGGGAGGAAGCTTACTTTTAGATAGCAGATGAAATAGAATAAATATTGACAAAAAGGGATTGATATAAAATTAGATTGATATTTAAAATGAGGGAGTTATAAAACTATTTAGAATTTATTTTTAGAAAATAATTACATTGAGAAATTATGTATCATGTAAATAAAAATAATTGAATTTTTTTATTATTCTTTAACTGCATTGGCCAGAAGTGATAGTTGTATTCTTAATCCACCTGACAATGCATGAAATGATAACCCTTTGTTTGAATCTATTTTTATAGACGTTTCAGAGGAAGTTTCAAATGGAAGGGATAAAACTATTATAAATTCTTGTGAGACTTACATCCAGGTACTAATAATTATGTCAGTCCCACATCGTTTTTATAAATGATTAGACTTTTTTCCATGTGAATTGTTAAGAAAAGAATTTCTTCCAAAATGTCTGCTTTTGATGATAACTCAAATAATTTGTTCGATGATAATATTATTCTAATGCAAATGACTACATGGGGCAAAATGATCTGACACATTTGTACGGTTAGGGTTAGGATCTGACACATTTGTAGGGTTTAATAAAATCATAGTAGAATAAAAAATGAAACAAGTATTTTTATCTTCCAAACGTGCATATAATGCAATTTTGTTTTATGTCATTTGAATGATGAAAAAAAGTATTTTTAATTTCCAATTTTATATATAATATCATTTTGTTTTATTTTGTTTAAAAAATTACATCAGTTAGTTCGAGACAAATTTGACACTTTTTGGAAAGGAAAGAAAACTGTCATATCTTGGCCAATAATTGATATATTTTCAAAATAGAAACTGCTTCTCTTAGAGGATCTTTCACCAAATACAAGCCACTCAAAGAAGCCGCCCTGAACTTCCACAGGGACCTAAACCTGCAGCACATGGTCTTCAGATTGTCTTTCGAGAGACGCCTGAACACTAGTTTGATCCTGGCAGTCAGCTTGTCTTTGGTGTTGCAGACAACAGTATGGTTGGTGTCTTTCTCAAGTGTGCCCCACACATAATAGTCCATGGGGTTGCAATCTTTTTTACCAGTGAATCTTTAAAGATTTTTCTTATTTATTTTTTCCCCGGTGTCCATGGGGAAAGTAGGAGTACATCTGAAATAGGGAGTGAAAACTCTCTTCTCTTCCTTAATTCATGACTAAAAAGATGAATTAAAATATTTGTATTTAACAACACGGACCAATATTTGACCAAACTGACTGACTGAATATTTTTAAGTATGTACTTTCTTTTTAAGTCAAACAAATAAGGGAAAATCGAATTTACTTCATATGTAAATAGAAGAAGAATATATATATATATATATATATATATATATATATATATATATATATATATATATATATATATAACGCTGTTCTACATGATAATGATTTGTATAAGAAGGTCTCAGAGTTTGTAAATTAAATAATATATTCATATTATGTTTAATTTTATGATTAATCTGTGTGTATTGTTATGCCTTTTTATTATTGTGTTTGTATCTCTTAGTTTAAATGCATAGTTAGATTATGTATAACTAAGGCATTTCTCTCAATAATTTTCTTTATTAATTCAATGTAAAACTATTTTTTTCTCCTGGTTTTTACATATCTGAAGAAAGTAAAAATTGTAGAAAAACGTCATAATAATACCTATTCTAGAGTACTTATTTATTTCATCATATCGTCATTTTACTTCAGTGTAAAGTCTCAGAAATCAAGGGCCCCTTCCCGGGGCTAACACTTGATCTCTGTATGAGATGCATAGATATCTGAGTGTTCAACTAAAGTTCTCTTTTACCTCTTAAACGTTAAGTGAGTATTGATTTACTCCTCTCCAGAAGTTAGGCACAAGGCCAGTTTTTATCTTACTCCCACAAGTAAGATGTGACCCAAGGTCGGGTCGGGAAAGTGGGGTTTAAAAATTGCCTGGGCAGTCCCGTCGGCATTCCCCGGTAGGGGCGCCTTAGGCAGTAAGCAATAAACTTACTCCTCCCCAAAGAGGGGAGGCGAATCCTGGGAGGGTGGACCTCCTACAACTGCACAGGACAGACCATAGACCGGCATAAATCAAGCCCCAAAGGCCAAGACAATACCAGTCTATGGGGTGCAGAATCCATCGGAACAGATACTACACTTTGATCTTAGCCAAAAGGCCAAGAAGTGAGTAAAGAAGTGAAAAACATTAACTTTTCTCTTCCCAATTGATCAGTTAACTCTGTTATAACATGTCTTTCTTGTGCTCTCTTGGTCTTATCTAGTCTGGTGGAATATGCAGCTGTGATGTTACTTGAGGTAACATCACTAGAAGATGCACCATTCCTCGTTTGAGCCAGTGTATAGCCGTGTTGAGGGAATCTTATTGGCCTTTGAATACCATATTATTTTGAATATTTGGTCAGAGTTTACTTGTAGCGTAAAGTATTTCATGTCAGGTGATACTAACACACCCTTGTACAGAGAGACCGAAGACACTCGAGCATGGTGTCTAGTAGGTAATTCAAACTCATGTCGTATGTGTGTGACATAAAAGACAACATTGGCATCAGTGTAGTTGGCTGGGAAAAGTTTGTAGGAAATCTATAAGAAGCGAGGGGAAAGGGATAATAGCCCACTTCTAAAATGCGCTGATGCCAGGCATGTAGACTTAAATAATTCAAAAGTAGCCTTTTTGACATTAAATAATCAAAAAAGGGTTGATATGCCGTAAATCAGATGAGATATCCTTTTCAACATTAAATAATTGAAAAAGTGTTGATATGCCGTAAATCAGATAAGATATCCTTTTCAACATTAAATAATCAAAAAAGGGTTGATATGCCGTAATTCAGATGAGATATCCTTTTCAACATTAAATAATCAAAAAAGGGTTGATATGCCGTAAATCAGATGAGAACCTTTTTCAACATTAAATAATCAAAAAAGGGTTGATATGCCGTAAATCAGATGAGATATCCTTTTCAACATTAAATAATCAAAAAAGGGTTGATATGCCGTAAATCAGATGAGATATCCTTTTCAACATTAAATAATTGAAAAAGGGTTGATATGCCGTAAATCAGATGAGATATCCTTTTCAACATTAAATAATCAAAAAAGGGTTGATATGCCGTAAATCAGATGAGATATCCTTTTCAACATTAAATAATCAAAAAAGGGTTGATATGCCGTAAATCAGATGAGATATCCTTTTCAACATTAAATAATCAAAAAAGGGTTGATATGCCGTAAATCAGATGAGATATCCTTTTCAACATTAAATAATTGAAAAAGTGTTGATATGCCGTAAATCAGATGAGACACATTAAATAACTCAATAAGTGTTGATATGCTGTAAAATGAATGAGACAAGCTTGTTCGATCTTAAATAACCCCAAAAAGGGCTGATATGCTGTAACGCAGCTGAGAAGCCTATTCGACCTTAAATAACCCCAAAATGCTTGATATGTCATAAAACAGATGAGAAATATTAAAAACCTCAAAAAGGGTTGAGTAGCTGTTAAACAGGCTAAACACATCTTACTTTTGGGCTGCCATCAGAATAATGGTCCCTCTGCACAGCATTTTGCCAATTTGATGCAAGATTATGTTCCTTCTCCATTTAAATATTAAAACATCTGATAACATATTTCAATCGGTCTATTCTTAAATTTGCAGAAAAAAAATAACGCTGTCGCTTCTGAACTCCAAATGTTGCACTCAAAGACACGCGCATAATAAATACGGTATATAAATTAGACTCTTCCCGTCTTTCAATTACTTCCTCATTGACGTTGACAAATTTCCACATACGGATGCGGGAGGGGGGCAGTACACTTGACAGAGAAGCACAAAGAAGACAAATTTGCTTCCGCGTTCTTACGGAGAGTCACGTAGACCAGACACAGGCATACCTTTAGTTTTCTTCTTCCTTTTTTGTATGGTGTATTGTTGTGTGAATATCGATAAAACCTGCCTTGCTTCATCAAATCAAGCTTGACACACGGACACACATAGAAGTGGTCATACAAATAATGATTCATCTTCTTCTTCTTTTTCTTCTTTGTGTCTCCTCTTCTCCTGTTTTCCAATTTATTCTCAGGACTCAGAAAATGGACCCAACACACGGACACAGAACTTACTCTTGCGCACGAACAACGTATAAGACGCACAGACAAAAATCAATCTATCGTGTCCCCATGTTAAAGTAGTTCAATTGGGCATATTAAACGACCTGTCAGAATGTCCTAACTGCTCATCATGATGGACTTTGAGATGTTTAGTGATGCTATGGTGGTTTTGTTTTCGCTTTTCAACCACGGATTCTTAAAAAAGAAATGTTGTACGTTAAGCAGGATATTTTCACATATCATATGAAGAGTCCGCATTCATTTTCGTCTCCATGAAGGCAGAGTTCGTTTTTTTTTATGTGGAGAATATTCAGCTCACCCTAAAAGGAACACTCTGGATGAGACAAAAATAAAAATTGTTCCAGTCAAGAAGGACATAACAGATACTACACCTTGATCCTAGTCCGAAAACAAGAAATCCAAGAATGAAGAGTCACATGAGAAGCCATGGTTGTAGATCACCTGTTAGTTATATAGTGGCAGTTACTGTAGGCTGAAGATTAGTGCCGTGGAGTCGGAGACAAGGAATTGGAGTTGGAAGAAATTCATTGTATTAAGAGTCAGAGTTGCTGAAAATTGGCCAGTGATACTTGATGAAAAATGTTCAAAACTATTAACATTTTTTAAAAGGACGATCAACTCTTGAAATTAAATTCACAAAGTAAATAAATGTCGTAAATAAATGCAGTTCTGTTATTGACAACATCTATATAATAAAGTGAAGTCAGTCAGATTCTCAAAGTTTGTCAACGATACGTTCTCCCATACAAAATCAGTATTTCATTGTCCATTACGGCAATTATCAGTTCGTTGTTTTTACATTAAAATTGAAGTTCCAATCGCTTTCATCGATTACATATCCTATCCGGCTCGATAATTCTTTCAATAACATACGGTAGTTTTCATTGGAAAATCAATAGATATGATAATCCAATGAAATCGCTTTGTTTGTAAAAATTGCTAATTCCACACACCATCTAAATTCAATGGTTAAGTTGTTAATATTATTTCATTAATATAGACATTAACCATTTCCTTCACATGATATGAATAGGGGATTGAAATTATAAAAGAATATTCATTAAAATCTCAAGAATACAAACTTGCTAAAGTAGACATTTACAAAAACAAAATGCCGTTTAGAAACATTTCTGCAGTCATAATAATAAAGGTTCGATGTTTCTTCTTATTTACAGCCACTATACATTCTAGAATATAAATATAAGTTGGATTTTTGTAAGAATTTTAATGTAGGTTTGTATTGCTGTTAGAATTTACATAAAAGTTTGATTTTTGTTAGAAATTTAATGTAAGTTTGGATTGATGTTAGAATTTACATAAAAGTGTGATTTTTGTTAGAATTTTAATGTTGGTTTGGATTGTTGGTAGAATTTACATAAAAGTTTGATTTTTGTTAGAATTTTAATGTAGGTTTGGATTGTTGTTAGAATTTACATAAAAGTTTGATTTTTGTTAGAATTTTAATGTAGGTTTGGATTGTTGTTAGACTTTACATAAAAGTTTGATTTTTGTTAGAATTTTAATGTAAGTTGGGATTGATGTTAGAATTTACATAAAAGTGTGATTTTTGTTAGAATTTTAATGTTGGTTTGGATTGTTGTTAGAATTTACATAAAAGTTTGATTTTTGTTAGAATTTTAATGTAGGTTTGGATTGTTGTTAGAATTTACATAAAAGTTTGATTTTTGTTAGAATTTTAATGTAGGTTTGGATTGTTGTTAGAATTTACATAAAAGTTTGATTTTTGTTAGAATTTTAATGTAGGTTTTGATTGTGTTAGAATTTACATAAAAGTTTGATTTTTTTTGGAATTTTAATGTAGGTTTGGATTGTTGGTAGAATTTACATAAAAGTTTGATTTTTGTTAGAATTTTAATATAGGTTTGGATTGTTGTTAGAATTTACATAAAAGTTTGATTTTTGTTAGAATTTTAATGTAGGTTTGGATTGTTGTTAGAATTTACATAAAAGTTTGATTTTTTTTTAGAATTTTAATGTAGGTTTGGATTGTTGTTAGAATTTACATAAAAGTTTGATTTTTTTTAGAATTTTAATGTAGGTTTGGATTGTTGGTAGAATTTACATAAAAGTTTGATTTTTGTTAGAATTTTAATGTAGGTTTGGATTGTTGTTAGAATTTACATAAAAGTTTGATTTTTGTTAGAATTTTAATGTAGGTTTGGATTGTTGTTAGAATTTACATAAAAGTTTGATTTTTTTTAGAATTTTAATGTAGGTTTGGGTTGTTGGTAGAATTTACATAAAAGTTTGATTTTTGTTAGAATTTTAATATAGGTTTGGATTGTTGTTAGAATTTACATAAAAGTTTGATTTTTGTAAGAATTTTAATGTAGGTTTGGATTGTTGGTAGAATTTACATAAAAGTTTGATTTTTGTTAGAATTTTAATGTAGGTTTGGATTGTTGTTAGAATTTACATAAAAGTTTGATTTTTGTTAGAATTTACATATAAGTTTTATTGTCGTAAGAATTTACATAAAAGTTTGATTTTTGTTAAGATATAAATATAATTTGTATTTTTGTTAGAATGCAAATGTAAGTTTGATTTTTGTTAGAATTTAAATATAAGTTTGATTTTTGTTAGAATTTAAATATAAGTTTAGTTTTTGTTTCAATTAACAGAAAAGTTTGATTTTTGTTAGAATCATTTTACATGTAAAAAACATTTCTTCCAGTTATACATCCAGCTTGGTTTTGGATTTTTGGAACATAGGCAACCGACTTTTCATTTAGCTTTTTCCGACCATCTACATAAAAATCCGGAAACTACCGACGCCAAGTCGATTTTAGCCTGAGTCCTAATCTGAACCAGTACCAAAAATAATCCACCAAAAATAGAGAATTATCTGATGTTACTGAAAATATCCTTATGTTCGAGTGTATTTATTCTCTTAACAGTTGGATTATCATACAAAAATGTTAGATTTGAAAATTTTGTATTCCTCCTAAAATATCTAATTTATTGAATAAATGTTGAAAAAGTTTTGTTATAATTGAATAATTCTGATTTTTGTGATAAAAAAATGCATTTTTTATCATAAGGAGTTATCTCCTAGTTGAGAGGCAGTATAATAAAAGAGGGGAGGTATGAACGCTTAGTGTTGGCATTATCTATGGCACTATCTTGTGATATTTTAGCTGCTGTAATTCATGGAATTTCGCTTTTCTGTGTTCCTGTCTTTCACCGTCAAACTTTGAGAGAATACAATGAGACTGCACCGAAACAGACACACTCAAAAGTAGAATTGTTTTCTCCACACCCTCAATTTCCATTATTTTTTTTATTTATTAACATAGCCATCCTGTTAACACATTACTTTTGAGAGAGTGTCAGCTACAAGACGAGTTGGCCCGTCATTTCGGCAAAGATCGCAGCAAAGTTGTCAGTTGTATTCGTCGATTTTCTGGCAGACAGACGACAAATAAATTACTGCACTCAGTCATCTCCCTTGAATAGAGAAGAAAAGGTCGCATCGACTGTATGTATGATTTTCTCAGTCGGTACTTTAAGTAGGTAACTTTTTTGTTTTTCACACTTTGTCTGGCGTAGTATGGCCAGCTTAGAGGGAAGAAGGTGGATCATTGTTAGATGATAGAGAAGAAGGCAGATAGAATGCTTCAAAGGAGAGGGAAGAATCAGAACAGAGGGAAGTAGGTAGATATGTATGTATGCATTTCTGCTTAGTGTGAATTTGGTGTGGAGTGCACAATTTCCGCATGTTGTAGTATATTGATTTGCTCTTATGTTATTGTCATCTTTTGTATTTTTTTTACTTTTTAATAAGAAAGAAGCTATTAGAGTAGAAAGCTCTCTGACATTTTGGGACCTCAACAGTGAAAGAGTGGGATCTTGCTGACTGATGGATTAACTAGGGGTATTTAAGGGGCACCAGTACAGCACATTCGCACATAGAAAAAATGTGACCCATTGGGTCACACAATCTGCTCGGGTAAGATTGTTTGACTTAGAAAAAAAGTGAGTTTGTAAACTCAGTTAAATATAAAAAATAAAAAGACAAAATCTCAAATCAGTCGGTTTTTACTCGCTATATCTCGCCCAGCCCCCATCTCTCTCTCTCTCTCTCTCTCTCTCTCTCTCTTTCTTCTCTCTTTCACTCTCGGCTATGGGTTAAATAGTATTACTACGCATAGTGATATTACCCATCGTTTATAGAGGACTATTCCAATCTTTTTTTCTTTCCTTCTTTATTACCTTCGACTGTTAATAAAGAGAGAGAGAGAGAGAGAGAGAGGGTAGAGAGAGAAAGAGAGAGAGAGTAAAGGAAGTGAGATAGAAACTATATAAATAAAGAGTGTGTAGAGGGTGATCAAACAACATACAGTAAAAGAGGAAGAGAGTGATAGACAGAAACTTGGTAAGAGAGGAATCACTTGTTGAGTTAATAACAAATTACAGCTAATTAGAAAAATTTAAATGAAATTGTTTTCAAACATAGCTCAATCCCACTGAGGAATATTTTAACATGTATTTTGTGCAATTGAAATATATAGGAAAAAAAAGCCTCAGGGAAACAAGCGTTGATTAACTCACCTTTAGTATAATAATAGATGGTGTTAAAAGAGTTGAAATTTGCTCCAATTTGTAGAATGAACACATGTTAATTGTTAATTGTAAAAATCACATTGAATTCATAGATAGAGAAAATTTAAAGGTGCGTGTCATGCTCTTCCGACGACTCTTTTATAAGAAAAAACGATAAATATAGCTCACACCTGCATAGGTACCCGATCATTCCTACAAAATGTCAAGTTCTTATGTCATATAGCTTAGGAATAGTTTGACACACAACAGAGACAAACACAAATCTCATATTATTAAGCAGGGGGTGATGAAGCAGTCATAAATAAGGACTTATTTTCTATTTCGGAGAAATGTACCTGTTATGCAATTTGGTCACACACTAATAAATCAGCTTGCAGGGCGCATTGATTTCATCTGTCCCCTGAAGAACTACTTCAGCCCCTTTGAGAATCATGGTCGGTCACTAGAGAAATTCTTGAAAGCAATGAGGAAAGGGCCTTTTGGCCGAGATCAAAGTGTAGTATCTGTTCCGATGGATACTGCACCCCATAGACTGATATTGTCTTGGTCTTCGGGACTTGATTTACGCTGGTCTGTGGGTTTGTCCTATGCAGTTCTAGGAGGTCCACCCTCCCAGGCTTTGTCTCCCCTCTTTGGGAGGGAGTAAGTTTATTGCTTACTGCCTGAGGCGCCCCTACCGGGGAATGCCGACGGGGCTGCCCAGACAATTTTTAATGGCCAGAGTGCTCACCTTCTCGGGTGCTGGCTTTTCAAGCCCAACTTTCCCGACCCGACCTTGGGTCACATCTTACCTTGCGGGAGTAAGATAAAAATGGCCTTGTGCCTAACCTCCTGAAGAGGAGGTAAATAATACCCCTTTCTCTTTCCTGTCCCTATCCATTGGATGCTCAAGTATTGACTATCTTCGCCTGAAGATAACTACTGACAGACTTTCGGCAGCCAAAAGAACTTTCTACTTTTCCTTTCCTCACTCAAACAGTGTCACACTTTCTTCAACCTATACCAAACGGTGTGGGTAATTGAATAAACCCTTTCGTTGTTGTTATAAAAACGGCTTTGTTTTTCCTTTCGTGCGACGGTTTTTGTTACTTACAAATAATATTGCTTTATTTACCAAAAGACTGTTTTTTCTCTGCCGGCTTTCCATCTAAGCAGGGGGTGATGTAGCAGTCATAAATAATGACTCATTTTCTCTCTCAGAAAAATGTACCCATAATGCAATTTGGTCACACACTAACCAATCAGCTTGCAGGGTGAATTGATTTCATCTGTACCCTGAAGAACTGCTTAAGTTCGTTTGGGAAGCACGGTCGGTCAGTAGAGAGATTCCTGAAAGCAACGAGGAAAGCCGTCCCCTTTCTCTCTTCTGTCTTGTCTACTGGACGCTCAAGCGTCGGCTATCTTTGCTTGAAGATAACAGCTGACAGAATTTCGGCAGCCAAAAGAACTTTCTACTATTCCTTTCGTCACTCGGACACTGTCCATCTTTCTTCCACCTATACCAAATGCTGTGAGTAATTGAATAAACCCTTTCAATGTTGTTATAAAAAGGTTTCATTTTTCCTTTCGTGCGACAGTTTTCATTACTTATTTAATGATATATAGGAGTTGATCTTAACACCCATTGATAAGTCACTTATAAGTCATCCTCCCACAATATACAAGATGCTATTAACTCAAAAGTTGGATGGCAAACTCAAATGCTACTCAGTTTAATACATAGCTTCACCAACGTTCATCACTCCCCTTTAATTCAGTTAACTCCAATCTACAAACAGTTCCTGCGATAGGGACGTATACATCCGACCCTAATCTATGATATGAGGTGGGAATTTTTGTCCTGAAAGTAAGTTCAGTTAACGCATGAGAGACAAAAAGATTTGTACTTGTAGATAAGAGCAGAAAAATGAATTGGGACGACAGTTTACAAAAAAAGGGAACAACAACCGTATATTAATTAAACAATTTTACTTATGCAAGTAATAAAAAATGATGTACACAACAGTGGGTGTAAACAATAAAAGGTAAACATGCAGAAAAGGGGTTTGCAAACTCGTGATTTTGTGGAACTTATCTTATTTAAACATGGGATCTATGCTGCAGAGCCCCAATGTATAATAGTTGCTGGCTCTTTTGTCGTAGGAGAAAGGGGACACTTTGCAACAACACCTCTCTTGGGCTTGGTTTTCTAAAGCAGTCAATTATTAGCCGACGTTGGAAAAATTAAAAAAAAGAATAAGTACCCTAAGCATTTGAGTTTATATAGCTTGTTTACACGACCCCTAAGTGAGCAGTGATTAAATTTACATACTGGCCAATCCACTCGACCCTTAAAGGGAGAAGTGACCGCAACCAAATTGATCAATCTGTGTGTTGTATGAATTCCAATAATACCTCCTCCTACGCATACATTAAAAAAATCTGTGTAAAGAAACCTATGAGAGTTGAAAGTGGATCACAGGTTTACTTTCGGCAACCTCGTAACTCTCGCTTCCCTTATGTTGTCCTTTAGTCCTCACATTCCATGAGTGATGTTTCTGACAAAGGTGAAAGAATTGCTGTTTTCTGAGTTGGAATCTATCCATCTGACACTTATCGTTGGCTAGTTTTTTTATCTTGAAGTAGTATTTATTTTTTTTAGCTCCTTACATCAAGTGGCTTAATGTCTTGTCTGGAGCAATTTTCATTTTTAAAAAGTGTGTTATTTTTATTTTAGTCATAAAAAGATCAGAGAATTATCCGATTTTAATGAAATATTCCGCATTTATTCATGAAATTAAAATAGAATCATTAAATAGAATCAAACAAAATGTAGGAATCATCATCATCATCATCATCATCGTCATCGTCATCATCATCATCATCGTCATCGTCATCGTCATCATCATCATCATCATCATCATCATCATCGTCGTCATCATCATCATCATCATCATCATCATCATCATCATCATCATCATCATCATCATCGGTTTTACATGCTGCCATCTGTAGACGTAAGGGGCTACTGAGAATTAGGATGACAGTTTTGGGGGTCATAATAAATTGGAAGCTGTGCAGCGAGATGTCTGTTCACATTAGTTTTAAATTTCTGTATGTCAGTAGAGTTGGGGAAACATAGAGCAGGGAGGGAGTTCCAAAAGCAGGCAACACAAGGAAAGAAACTATTGAAGTAGAGAAGACTCTCCTGCATCTGGGGACTTTCACAGTGAATGGATGGGACTTTGCTGATTGTCGGGTTGGTCTAGTGTATTTACGTCGATGGGGCACCAGAGCAACAAGTTCATCGGAGCACATTCCATTGAAGTACTTGTAAAACAAGCACAAGGATGCAACATTGCGGCGATGGGACAAGGGCTGGAGCTTGGTGGATAGTAAGGGACCTATTAGATTAGCAACTCTTTTTTTAACCTTGTCTAAGAGAGAGAGACTAGTGGATGGTGCATCAGCCCAAATGTGGCAACAATACTCCATGCATGAGCGGATGGTGGCTTTGTAGAGATATAGGATAATGTTAGGTGTGAGAAGTTTACTAGCACGGTAGAGGGAGCCCACCTTCTTTGAAGCAGCCTTCAATGTATTTGTTCCAATTCAGTTAGACGGCTTTTAGAAATTGACTTCCAAACTAACTTATCTCTGGTCACATTTTTACTTATCCATCATTATCACTTCCTCCCATGTTTTCTTTGACCTTTCCCTGTAAACTGACCCTGCTAACTCAACTGTTCTACATCTATTAACCCAAACACTTATCTATTCTTTCAATGTGACCAAACTAACAAAGTTTCCCGTTCTGCAAACATCTCCCTTACTGTCCCTGATTTAATCTTCCTCTAAGGTCATCAGATCTAAGCCTCTCTTTAAGACTCACATTACACATGCATCATATCAATCTCATATAATTTCTCACCATGCAACACATATCCTCAACCCTCACTAGTCAGGTTTCACTTCCATACATTATCACACTGCACACACCTACCTGATAAACTCTTCCCTTGGTCGGCAGGAGTAATGCTCTGCTGGTTAGTAATGGCAAAAGTTCCCTGTAAACCGTTCACACACGTATTTGAACTTGGTTCATTCCAGCAATCATTCTTAATCCTCTCATAACGTTATTCATCTCTCAACTGACAATCATTTAATCTCATTAACTCTTATCCTTGAGTGGCTTTTGGCCTTTTTAAATGGTTTCAGTAAAACAAAAACAAAATGACTCCATCAACTTCTAACACTTGCCACACTAGCACCAGCTCCACCCTGTGCTCCAATGGTATCATCAAGGTAACAAAACTTCTGAACAACCTAAATAGCTTCGCCATCCAGATATACCAGGTTTCACTTCCATACATTATCACACTGTGTACACATGCGTAATAGACTTTTTCCTTGGTTTACAGTAGTAACACTTTGCTGGTTAGTAATTGCAGAAATTTCCTGAACTTACTCCATCCACTTCTAACCCTTGCAATCGCACTAGTACCTGTTCCACCTTGTGCTCCAATTGAATCACTAAGGTTAGAAAATTTCTAAACAACCTCAATAGCTTCGCCATTCAAATATACTTTCTCCACATCTGACTTCTCATCCGTTTCCATTGTCTCACGCTTTTTGCACACTTTTTGCACACGAACTGGTTATCATCTCTCAACCTATTTTTAAAACAAGTGGTAATTTGACAAAATTTACGAGTAGTCCAAGTGAACAGACATGCGCAGTAATATTATTTTATTAATTTTTTTAATGTTCTTATTCTACAAAAGCATCAATATATAATTTTTCAGCAATAGATGATATATTTTATGAGTAACAAACAAAAATTAAATTCAACATCATTTCCACTTTCAAAAGAGTGAAAGTTTCACTGAATTTATGTTTGGGCCAGATTTTATTATCTAAAAAAAATATATTGTTATTTTTAAAAGAGTCTCTATTCATTTTTTTCTGACACATTTTAAGTAAAGAGACAACGAATTAAGGAGGCCTCCAGAGGTCTGCTGTAACCTCATAAAACTGTCTTGCGTAACAATAGATATGCAAAACAAAAACAAATTCTATCTCATTGGGGAATACCGACGGGGTTGCTAAAGCATTTTTTATAGGGCCAGAATGCACCAGCTCTAGTACACTCTGGCATAGTTTTCCCACTTTTCGGTCTTGTGCCACATCTTCCCGTGGTGGGAAGAAAGTAAATACAATCTCTCTTAACTATCTATGCATTTCTGTCGCCCTATCTCACTTCATGTTGATTCAACCACTCTAATATTTTTATTGTTTCTGTGAGCAGCTAGAGAAAGAGTGTCTCACTTTTTTCAGCGTCGTCATTTAATTTACATATGTGTACATCTAATTTACATATGTGTACATATACGGCATAATTATGCTGACACACTGGTTCCCCGTCAGATCACCAAAGTTAAGCAACGTTGAGCCTGCCCAGTACTAAATGGGTGACCATTTGGGAACACCAGGCGCTGTATGTGGCATGGAGAAGATATGGGCACTACCAGGTTCTATCATGTCCACAGAAAAGTTAGGACAGATAGAGTATCTGCCTGACTCCTCGAGGACGTCCCCGAACGTTATGGGAAAACAACAACAAAAACAACAACATATGTACAAACCACAAACACGTATGCTTATTAGTCGCAATAATAATAATAATAATAATAATAATAATAATAATAATAATAATAATAATAATAATAATAATACTTACATAATAATAATAATAATAATAATAATAATAATAATAATAATAATAATAATAATAACAGTAAAGTAACTTATTATTTTTTAGTTATGCAAGATGCCACAGTTTATGAATTTTCGAATTAAATCGAAGTAAAATATATAGTAGTGATGGCTGCGAATCGTTGTGTCACAGGCACGTCTAGTATAATATAGATTTTATAAAGGATTTATGTATTAATAATAATAATAATAATAATAATAATAATAATAATAATAATAATAATAATAATAAATTAAAAGTTAATTTTAAAAAAAATTTGTTTCTTTTAAAATTTTTATTTTACCTGAGTTGCCCTTGCCAAAAGAAAAGAAATGCTTATTTCCCTTACATTAAAATAATAGTTGTCTCCCCTGATAACACTAGTTATTAAAGAATTATCTCCCTTTAGAAGTGGCTTATCATTTAACTAAAACGCTTTTATTTCTGTTTGTTTACACTCGTAGACTTTACGATGCCAGAAAGTAGCCTCGAAAAAGTCAGTCAGTGTTATAGTCATGAAAGTAAGGGCGTTTAATGTTAATTGGTTGAGTGAAAAATACTGCGTTCAGCTCTTGTTTGCAGGATCAATTTTGGTTTATTTCCTCTTCCCTTTCTCGATAAAGCACCAATAATTTTCAGATTATCAGAAAGAAATTTGGAAAAAATCTTTATTTTTTACAAGTTGGTGTTAAAGTCGCCATTTTAGTTGGAGAAAATCCAGATTGCTAAAAAGGGTCACTCTGGATTAGGACAAAAGTAAATTACCCCAGTCAAGAAGGATTTCTCCTTCACTGACCTAAGACAGTAAAAATGAAGTGTAGTATCAGAACAGATATCAGAACCAATCAATAGTTGGTGTTAATGTTGCTGTTGAATTGTCAACTGAATATAGTTCCACTCAACAATGTGGTGATAAGGCCATCGACCTGATCACCGCACTACGTGATAATTACTGCGCTGCAGAGGTATCACGTGACATGAAAATTAGGCACCAAATTTGTTCTTTCAAAATTGTATCTTCAGTCCGAGAATAAAAGTTGTGCAATACGCACATATTATTGTAACCCCATTCTATTCTTGTCTTTTCTTCTATGTCTTCGTGACTCATAGTCTACCACGATGTTACGCTTTACCCCTCAAAGCTTAACAGTTGCTATGTGATTTTATCGTAAATTAGTTCATGCCCCCCCCCCTCAGATTAATTGTTTTCTGATTTAAATTGTTGTGCGATCTGTCTTTACAGGAATGTAAATTAGTTCTATACGAAAAAATATCATCATCATCATCATCATCATCATCATCATCATCATCATCGTCGTCGTCGTCGTCGTCGTCATCATCATCATCATCATCATCATCATCATCATCATCATCATCATCATCATCATCATCATCATCGTCGTCGTCGTTGTCGTCGTCGTCGTCGTCGTCGCCGTCATTTTAATGTTCGTTTTACATGCTGGCATGTGTTGGACAGCTTTAAGAAATTGATTTCCAAGGAAACCTATCTCTGGCCAGCTATTTATTTATCCCTCTTTCCCACAGATCCATTTTTTATCACTTCCTTTCATGTTTTTATTGACTTCACTTGTGAACTGAACCTGGTACCTCAACTGTTCTACATTTACTGACTCAAGAACTCTCATCCATTCTTTCAACATGACCATACCATCGAAGTCTCCTGCTTTGCACACATCTCCCTCCACTGTCCAGATTAAATCTTCCTCTGACGTCATCAGAACTAAGCCTGTCTGTAAGACTCACATTACACATCCATCGTATAATTCTCATATCATTTCTTTTCATGAAACAAATGTCCTCAACCCTCACCGGTCAAGTTTCACTCTCATACATCATCACACTGCATACACATGCCTTATAGACTCTTCCCATAGTCGTCAGTGGTAACGCTGTGCTGGTTAGTAATGGCAGAAGTTCCCTGAACTTACTCCATTCACTCCTAATTCTTGCAATCACACTAGCACCTGCTCCACCCTGTGCTCCAATGGGATCACCAAGGTTAGCAAATCTGTTGGACTACCTCATGAAAAATAAATGATTTCTTTGAAGGGGTAGGGAAGCTATATCGAAAAAAATAATATTTCTATTAATATTTCTCAGACAAAATCTATTTAAAAAAATAACTTATTGATATATGAAGACAGTAGTGAAAATTCAATTAAAATTGAATTATAACTTAATTGGTAATCATTACTATTGGCGACATAGGAACTTAGTCACACACAATTTATTTGGGTTTACCTTCTCATTTGTGACCTATTTGCATTAAAAAAATTGGGTATATGTTACGAGACTCAGCAGAGGCGCGAACGGGGTCCAAAAAAAGAACGAGAAAGGGTTTAAAAACATAAATTTGCAACAAGTGAAGTTGACCTACGACGAGAATAGATATTTTTCTACTTACCTATGTAATTTGTTTTTATTTTTACGTATTATAAATGGGTTTTCATTAGATGTAAAAAAAAAATTCTTGTTTTTTTTTCCCCAACGTTTTCACAAAAACAATATGGCGCTCCTAGTGCATTTGTTAGTAATCCCCCCCCAAATCGGCCATGTTTTTTTTCGAAGATACGGTGTCAAAACTATTGATTTCTAATAAATAGCACTTCAAACGGGTTTAAAATACAAACAAATAGCACATGCAAGTTTGAAACTAAGTTTTACAGCTTACAGTTACTTTTATTTGTTGTAATTTGTTTTTTTTGCGTTTTTACTATGCTGAGTCTCGTAAAAGATTCCCAAAAAATTAATATAAGATATAAGCATTTTAGGTTACCGTAAATATCGGTTCTGAGCAAATTAGCCATCTTGTTTAGTCACTTGTTTACGTTAGGTACCTTACTTCCTCTGACTAAACAAGATGGCTACTTTGCTCAGAACCGATATTTACAGTAACTTTAAAATACTTATATCTTATATTAAACTAGCCGAGCTACCTAGCGTTGCCAGGGGCAAAAGTGTAACATATTTCTATTAAAACTTCTATCTCTTTAGCTCTATCTTTCTCTCTTCCCCCCTCCCCCCGTTTCCTCCTCCGTCTCCCCACCACCCTCTTTCTCCTCCACCCAGCCCATTCCTCTCTCTGGACATACACACATACAGACAACTCACCCTTATATAGATTTCTCAAGGAATGAGTCGGCATAAGGGAAGTAACTCATTGAAACTCATTGAAAAAAAGCCAGACTTACTTCTCTTTAGTTAGTAGCTGGAAAACAGACCCCCCTGACGAAATTTGCGGCAGTTTAGGGTCAAAGAATGAATAATTTTTTTCTAAATTTTAGATATTATTCCACCAGGGTAACGCCGATCAAGAATATACCAACTTTGTGTGTGTTTGTTTTGTAATTTTTTACTTTTAGCTGCACACACACACACACACACACACACACACACACACACACACACACACACACACACACACACACACACATACAACCCCCCCCCCCACCCACACAGACAACTGCCCTTTATATAATAGATATTAATTTTTTTAACGCAAGTAGTATGTTGTCATATATGTTGTTGGGAGGTGGCTGTGATAAAGTTGACTCTGACGACTTCGGCTCTGCCAAGTTCGAATCCTGCTGGTTCTATAACATCACTTTCACTATACATGTTGTCAACCTTCACGTGGTCGCTCTGTTTAGCGTCTGATTTCTTGATAAGGATGAGGGAAACCAATGCCAACAACAGAATCAAACCGGTCAAAAGTCGTACTATTCCGATTCATACGCATTTACTTTTATAGAACCAATGTTCGTGTGTTTATCTGTTAAATGTGTTTCATGCTACATGCAATCTACAAAGACACCATTCGCATGGAGTATTGTTGCCATATCTGGGCTGGTGCACCAACCACCAGCTTCTCTCTGTTGGACAGGGTGAAAAAAGGAATTTCTAATCTCCAGTCCTGTCTGATCGCTGCAGTATTGTATCCTTGTGCTTGTTTTTAAAATTTTTTTTTATCATACTTCACTCCAAACAAGGCAGGCTGCCACTGTAGACAAAACTGGAGTGAAAGTTTTGGGGGTCATCCTCAGTTGGGAGCAGTGCAGCGAAATGTCTGTTTACATTAGTTTTAAATTTCTGCATTTCGGTACAGTCGGAGAAACAGGGAGAAGGGAGGGAGTTCCAGATACCGGAAACACGAGGAAAGAAGCTATTGAAGTAGAAGGCTCTCCGGTATCTGGGGACCTCCACAGTGAATGGATAGGAATTTAGTTGATTGTCGGTTTGGTCTAGTGTATTTATGTCGAGGGGGCACCAGGGCATGACGTTCATTGGAGCACATTTCATTGAAGTACTTGTAAAACAAGCACAAGGATGAAACATTGTGGCAATGGGACAGAGGCTGGAGCTTGGTGGATAGTGAGGGACCTATTAGATTAGAGACTCTTTTTAGGACCTTGTCTAAAGAGGAGAGACTAGTGGATGGTGCACCAGCCCAGACGTGACAACAATGCTCCATGCATGGGCGGATGGTGTCTTTGTAGAGATATAGAATAATGTCAGGTGTGAGAAGTTTTCTAGCCCAGTAGAGGGAGCCCACCTTATTTGCAGCAGCATTGGCAATGTCTTCACTGTATTTGTCCCAATTCTTGCTATCTTTGAATGTTAGGCTGAGGAGTTAAAAGGAAAGGAGCTTTGTCTTAGCAGCATTAAATGTTACCATTTATTTATGACCCCATTCCACTATAGACTGGAGGTCACTTTCTAAGGATTCAACTATAGCACAGATATGTGCGCATCTGTTTTGCCCACAAGACGAGAGTAGAGCGTGGTGTCGTCAGCAAATATACCTATCAGACACAATGTCATCAGAGAGGTCGTTTATGAAAATCAGGAGGAATAAAGGTCCAAGGATCGGTCCCTGGGGTACACCTGCATTTATGTCATGTTGTTTGGATAAACGGCCATCGAAGACAACCTGGATCTTTCTTTTGGTTAGGAAGGATCTAATTATGTTAAATATTCGTCCAGTAATACCATATTAATAAATTTTTATGAGAAGCCCTTTATGCAAGAAATAGGTCAATAAGTCTGCCAGCAGGTCGAATGTTGTAGGGATTACCAAATATGTAGTACAAAGTCATTTTTGTTGAAAGGTAAATTGTTGACAAGTCCGTTCTGAAATATTTCATCAAATTATCTTTCACATCTTCGTTCAACAAATAATAGACAGGCGTTTAGTAAAGAAGTTATTAGTGTTCATGCACCTTGATGGAGAGTTAAATGTTCAAGTATCAAGATGAAGAAAAGAGGTATTATGCGTCCATAGGTCTGAAAAGGGAAAAGCAGGTTGGAGTGAAGTTCGTGAGACTAGCAGAGTTCGTATTATTACTATTAGTAAGTCCATGTTCAGAGATGTCGCCATCTTCAGAAAGCCACTTGTTGATGACACTAATAGCCAGAGCCTATGACGGATTTCGTTTGCAGGCTGATAAAAGGTTTGTTAGTTGTTCAGTGTTTGTTAGTTGTTGGCTCACTCCGTGGGAAGCATGGATGCTATTTTGTGAGTTCTGATAACAGGTGCCTGGCTCCCATGAACACTGTTTTCTGAGTGGTTGAAGTCCGATATAGAGAACCAATCGAAATTTAGTATTTGGTCCAATCATTACAAAGCATTTAAGTCAAGAAAATATCAAATGATTTACAGATCTCTTCTCTGTATTGTTGTTGTTGTAGTTGTTGTTGTAGTTGTTGTAGTTGTTTGTTATAATGACTACTGCTACAAATTATTATTTAAATGTTGGAGACATGAATCAATTGTATTAAAAATGTAACGTTAAATTACATTACAAAGTGTACTGTCTGTTCTGATACCACACTTCATCTTTTTTGCCCACAGTCAGTGAAGGAGAAATCCTTATAGACTGAGGCAATTAAAATTTTTCTCCCAATCCAAAGTGCCTCTTTTTTTTGAAAAACTGGATTTTATTCACATTAAAAACCGACCTTGTATCTAACTCTGCTCTCATGGGGAGGCAGGTAAATAGGGACTTTACATGTGTTTTTGTGTGTGTGTGTTTTTTTTTTGCGACGAGAAAAATTTAATTATTATATTTTTTCATTTACTATTAATCAAATATTTATTTAAGTAAGAAATGTAATAACATACAATGAAAAAATTTTTTTTAAATAGTTCTATAATTTTTTTTATTTAATCCACCATTATGCATTTCAGTTTATTTGTGAACAGGGTCATTTAAAACATTTTTTTTTAAATAAAAAAAAATCAATTACTTTGTAACACTTTGAAATTTAAAAGGAATTTGGAAGCATTTAAACTGTCGAATAGAAAATCATTTATAGCGATTAAGACACAGTTACGAATTTGGTAAAATTAATAATGACGACCAAATGATACCGTAATAATTAAATCTAACTTTGAAAATACCATTTAAAAAGATAATTTGGTTAAAAAAAACGCATTCTTTAAAAGAAAAAAAGCGAACATATGTTAAACTTTCTGACCAACAGAATGGATTTATAACAATTTCGCTCTAACTGTGGATATCCTAACTGTCATCTTTGAACGCATATACTATACATGCGGGTGAAGCTAGCGCAATAACGCTCGATATCTCAGGCCTTTGACAAGGTCTCGTAGCATGAAGGTCTTCTCAGGAAAATTAATCCGTATAATATTACTGGACGAATATTTAAAATAATCAGATTCTTCTAAGCTAAAAGAAAGATCCAGGTTGTTCTTGATGGCCGTACATCCAAACAACATCACATTAATGCGGATGTGTCCCAGGGGTCGATAGTTGGACCCTTAGTATTCCTGATCTGTATAAACGACCTCCTTGATGCAATCGCGTATGAGATGGGTATATTTGCTGAGGACACCATGCTCTATTCTCTACATGTGGACAAATCGAACACACATATCCAAGGTGATATCTGAATCCTTAGGAGATAACCTCCAGTTTGTAGTAAAATTGGCCCAAAAATAGATAGTGACATTCAATGCTACGAAGACAAAGCTCCTTTCCTTTAACAATTATAAGAAACCTTTCCAAACACCGATTGCCATGGCTGATAGCACCCTTCCTGAAAGTCCAACATTCAAACTCCTCAGCCTAACATTCACAGGCTATATGAATTGGAATAAATACATAGAAGACAATACAAAGAAGGTGGGCTCCCTCTACCAGGCTGGAAAACTTCTAACACCTGTCAGTATCCTATATCTCTATAAAGCTACCATTCGCCCATGCATGGAGTATTGTTGCCATATCTGGGCTGGTGCACCAACCACTAACTAGTCTCTCCCTCTTGGACAGGGTACAAAAAAGAGTCTCGAACCTCATAGGTCCTGCACTGTCTACCATCGCATCATTGCAATGTGGCATTCTGGTGCTTGTTTTACAAGTACTTGAATGGAATGTGCTCCGATGTACTTACTTCCCCTCAATAAAAATACCACCAGTCGACCTGACTAACAGTAAAATCCCACCCCTTCACTGCAAAGGTCTCCAGATGCCGGAAAACTGTCTACTCTAATATATTTCATCAGACAGCTTGTATTTGGAATTCACTCCCTGTTTTCTCAACTGTACCAACGTGCATACATTTAAATGTAATGTGAACAAATATCTTGTTACACAACTCCCCACTTAGGATGCTTCCTATAAATCTGTTCCCTAATCTCAGTAGCCTCTTACGTCTCAGTGGCAATATCCCTTGTTTTGAATGAACAAAAATAAAAAGAAAAAAAATGAAAGACTTCCAAGCAAAACCGGTAAGGATAGATAATTTCAAATAAAATTACTGTCCTTATCGCAAGTAAATAAAACTCCGTCGACAAAAACGGTTAATGAAATTTATAGATTGGTGGGATTATGTAACATACAGTATAATCAGGTTGGCACACCAGTTTTTGTTAGATCACCAAAGTTAAGTGACGTTGAGTCTAGTTAATACCAGATGGGTGACCATTTGGGAATACCAGGCGCTGTATGTGGAGGGGATGACGACACTCACTTGCAAAAACTAACATCAAATTCGTATTGTGGCTGAAAACTGCAAACTAGACTGTAGCAGTTACATAACGAAAGATATATTTTCTCTTGCACAGCAATGAGTTGTGATTCGGTTGTCAAAAACGGGCACATCCAAGCTCGCGTAGTGATACACATCAGGTGATCAGCGCATTGCTGCACATGCACACTCACAACCTTTCTTGGTTTACGCCCAAAGCTTGATTCGCGCCAGGTACAATAGAGTTCAAGTTGAGACACTAAGAGGGACAGACGTGATTCGCCTCTTGCCATAACTTCGGCAGAAGCCGAATTAAAACCTGGACTAAATTACCTTCCTAAATTACTATAATATGTGCCTGCCAAGTCAATTTGCTTACATGCCTGTATTCCTGTGTTGCTGTTAAAGATTGATTTATATTATTGTAGAGAAGACGTTGGTGTTTTCCTTCGAACTCTGGTGACCCTTTTCTTATTCAAGTCAAATACATACAGACACGACCGACTCAGCAAAATGGCTATTTTCCATCTCAACCAACCAACTCTTTATCTACAAGACATTATGTACAAGATAACCGCTATCATTCACAATATGAGAAACATGAAGCTTGAGTTCAAAACGTACATAATAATAATAATAATAATAATAATAATAATAATACTACTACTACTACTACTACTACTACTACTACTACTACTACTACTACTAATAATAATAATAATAATACTACTAATACTACTACTACTACTACTATTAATAATAATAATAATACTAATAACAATAATACTACTACTACTACTACTACTACTACTACTACTAATAATAATAATAATACTACTAATAATAATAATAACAAAAATGAAATAATTATGTACAGTGCTCAGGTGCACTAGAACTCATCAACTGTGCATGTGCATGAAGGGATGACATCAAGTTTAATTTCGACGAATTTCGGGTTTTCAAGGATTCAGTTTCTCAGGAGCCAGTGTGATCGAATATTTCATTACTTTGGATAAATAAAAATGTGGGGTATTTATAACGACAGCTAACAGAACGAAAAAACGGACGAAAAAACAAATAGGCAACAAATAAATGTTACCAAAGGCAAAATAAGTTACTCTTCTACCTACCTGGATAAGTTTATTTGTGTTTTAACTTATTTTAAAACGATTTTTTTAGTTCGATTTAAAACTAGTGTCTCGACGCCTTGTTAAAATTGAAAACAAAAAAAATCGCCCCATTTGATCACGTGACGTCTGGATACTAGGTTTAAATCGAACTAAAAAACGCTTTAAAATAAGTTAAAAGACAAATAAACTTATCCAGGTTAGTAGAAGAGTAACTTATCTTGCCTTTCGTAACATTTATTTGTTGCCTATTTGGTTTTGGTTTTTTTACCCATTTTCGTTCTGTTAGCTGTCGTACCCGCCCCACACCGCCTAGCAAAGGCCAGTAACCGTTTGACCAATTCTATTTATGCTGTAAAAATAAAGTTTGACATCCAGACTCGTCTGGTTTTATTTACATTTCGAAGTCTCAAATATAATGGAGATAACTGCACTAGCAAATAACGATTTACCTCCCTTTTATAGAAAATGCTGTTGGTTTATCAGGTTGACAAGAACGCGTGTGAAAAGTATTGCATTTGTTTGAGGGGTAAAAATGAACCATTCAGAACTTACTATTCCCCACCCCCTCTTTTAAACATTAGTTCAACCCAGAAATTACTTTCTATTCCACAGTTTAATGACTTCCAAAATGACTTTCGTATAAAATAAAGAAATTTTAGACACTGTCTTTTAATCAGATGGATATGTTTGTCCTTTTTGTTTTACTTTATGGTGACAAAGTAAGGGAGATAACTTTTGGATTTTTTTCAACAATTTATTTTAACAAAGATTTATTTTTAATAATTGATTTTTATTTACAAAAACGAGAACTATTTTTTTTAAAATTTGTTTTCAAATAGAATGAAAAAAAAAGAAGTTTTTTGGCTAGTAAAAAGAAAACATTTTTTCATTGGAAGAAACAAAGAAAAAAAACCCATTAGTGAAATAAATTTTGCTGCATTGCCCTAAAAAGCCAGAATGGTCGGGAAATGGATCATTTTACGTTTAATTTATATGCGAAACTTATTCCCCAGTCTACATGTCTGGGTTCATGAAGGGCACCAATTGTACCGATTTAGCATCCTAAAGTAAACATTTACCCTATTTTCTCCCATACCTTCATTTTTTTGTTTGTTTTATTGTTTCTTAACATGAACAAATCTTTGAAATAAGTTATCCCTTACTTTGCCACCCTAAAGTAAAAAAGGGCCAATATGTCTACACTAGTGTGATAATTTTCTAAGTGATTTGAAAGTTATAAACTGTCGAATATAAACTAATTTCTGACTGAAATTGAACTCTAAAGGCAAATATTGTTTTTAAACCATCAAAACCATTTTCGCATGTGACCCTGCCGTACAATATCACGTATATGTACAAATCTTTCTATATTAGATTATTCAAACTACTATTCTCATCTTGGTGGTTGTTTTCACAACGTTTCGGCCAATGTAACCTCCAACTTTCTTCAGATGCATCTTTACAAACTTAGAAATCTATACACACTTTTGAACTGAACCATTTATTTAGTCACAGAAGTAGATTGTTCTCGTTCAGTCAGCCATGACATGTTCAAAGGGTTCAGTAATATTTTTAATTCTTAGTTATTATTACCTGTAATAAGGATTGAACCTTCTACCTCCAAAAGACTGTCACTGTTGTTTATGCAGATAATATTACTACACAAGCGATTTAGTCCTCAGGGCTGAAAATCAGCAAAAAATACTAAAAATTGAAAAATATTGTATGAGTCTCAATTTTTTTATTTTGTGGTATCTGCTCTGTCAGCGGAGCCATGAATTCGACGACTACAACCCCATGTAGAGGGGACCCCCCCCCCCCTCCGAAAGTACGGGACATCTAATTTCCCAATTAATTATTTTCAATTATTACTTTAGTGTGAGAATAAAATTTTTCTAATTATTTTCAATTGTTGATTTGGTCTCAGAATGAAACTTTTCCAATCAAGATAGCTTTATGCACTAGATTATATATTTCTCTCATATATGAAGAATTACATTTTAGCTGTGGGTTATTTTTAGGTTTGTGGTTTAAATCTGGAAGAAAATCAGAACGACAAACTTACTTGGAAGAGTAATACGTCTGGCCGAATCTGACTGAAATAGAAATGTTACATAAACAAAAAATTGATCACCATTCTTTCTTTCTCGAAATAAATAATGGCTCCACAAGTAAATAGATATTCATATTTATTTCACAGGAACACAGGTACAAAATGGATATTGTACAATGGGCTGATTCATGTCGGTTAGATGAATTAATATCCTGGAGTTCCTCGACTCATTTATTGATGGTCCAGGTAGCGAGCGCAGGATATACGTCTTGCGTGTTTGAGCGATAAGTTGTAACTGAAGACCTCTTGTGGTTTGGCTTTCACGCCGAAACGATTCATCGCATATGAATCTAGTTACACGAAGAAGTGCCATACACTCATGTGGTGAAGAGGCAATGATTACATAATTGGTGGCCAAATTACAATCTCACTTCAAGTCATGTAAACCGATAGAAAATAGTTCGCTCATGAAACTGCTACAACTTTTACATTTTGCTTTTTTTGTGTTTCAATGTGATTTACTCAAAAACAGCAAAATCGCCATGCCATTAATAATTCGCCACTTTCTGTTTGTTGTCTCCACTCCACATTATCCTTTCTAAGAGTAATGTTCTCAATGAAAATTTCCTTCTAGGAGAAATGTTTTCTAGGAGTTCCAACTTTCACTGTAAAATTACCTCCAAGAAGGAACGTTTTCTAGGAGTTCCCATTCCCACTGTAAAATTCCCTTCTAAGAGTAACGTTTTCTAGGAGTTCCCACTCTCACTGTAAAATTTTCTTTCTACAAGTAATGTTTTCTAGGAGTTCTCACTCTCACTGCTAAATTACCTCGCAGAAGTAACGTTTTCTAAGAGTTCCCACTCTCACTGTAAAATTACCTTCAAGAAGTAACGTTTTCTAGGATTTCGCACTCTCACTGTAAAATTTACTTCTAAGAGGTACGTTTTTTAAAAGTTCCCACTCTCACTATAAAATCTTCTTTCTGGGAGTAACGTTTTCTAAGAATTACCACTCTCACTGTATAATTACCTTTAAAAAGTACCGTTTCCTAGGAGTTTCCACTCTCACTGTGAAATTACTATATAGAGGTCACGTTTTCTTGGTTTTCCCACACTCACTGTAAAATTTCCTTCTAAGAGTAACGTTTTCTAGGAGTTCTCACTGTCACTGTAAAATTACCTTCTAGAAGTAACGTTTTCTAAGAGTTCCCATTCTTACAGTAAAATTTAGTTCGAAAAGTAACCTTTTCTAGGAGTTCCCACAGTAAAATTTTATTCTAGGAGTAACGTTTTCTACGAGTTCCTACTCTCACTGTAAAATTTAGTTCTAAGGGTAACGTTTTCTAGAAGTTACCAGTCTCACTGTAAAATTTCCTTTGTAGAAGTAACGTTTTCTAGGAGTTCCCACTCTCACTGTAAAATTTAGTTCTAGGAGTAACGTATTTTTAGAACTCTCACTATAAAATCTTCTTTCTAAGCGTAACGTTTTCTAAGAGCTACCACTCTCACTGTAAAATGACTTTCAAGGAGTAACGTTTCCTACGAGTACCCACTCTCACTGTAAAATTATCTTCTAGGTGTAACGTTTTCTTGGTGTTTCTACTCTCACTGTAAAATTACCTTCTGAAATAACGTTTCCTGGAAGTTCCAACTCTCACTATAAAATTACCATTTTCGGATTAACGTTTTCTAAGAGTTCCCACTCTCACTGTAAAATTCTCGTCTAGGAGTAATGTTTTCTAGGAGTTCCCACTCTTACTGTAAAATTACTTTCTAGGTGAAACGTTTTGTAGGAGTTCCACTCTCATTGTAAAATCCCTTTCGAAGAGTGACGTTTTCTAGGAGTTTCCACTCTCACTGTAAAATTTTCCTTCTAGGAGTAACACTTTGTAAAAATATAAAATAATTATCTTACCTATAGGCTTTCATTTGAACAACTTTATTCGTCATTAAATAACCCATAGATGGTTGATATGCCGTAAACCAAACCAAACCAAACTTTGTGGTATTCTGTTCTTATTTCCAGCTTATTGAAGTAGCAAGATTTTTTTGTCATCTTTGACGGAGGTGTACACTAGTCTATATATATAAATAAGCAAATGATAAAATATAAGACTTCGATCTTTTTCACAACATCCTGACTGGCATTCCGGTTGTACTGTGTCATTTCGTCATTATTTTGACAAATCTTTCGAAAGTATTATTCTCTCTAGTAGGTAATTCTATTAATAAGTTAAACAATTTTTTTTTATTCTGGTTAGTATTATATGTAGGTTAAATACTTGATATTTTCGTGACCGATTCTATGATTTTCTAACATTCAACCAGAATTTAAAGTTATCTCCCTTAGAACAATACGTTTTTCTATTGATTTTTCACACCCGCGTTGCTACGTCTGAAGAGGCATTGTTCCGGCCTTTGGGATGACATCAAAATGTATCTTTTCTGTCATTAGTCACAGGAGAAATCATTCTAGACTGAGGCAATTTGCTTTTGTGTGGAGTCGAGTAAATAGGGACATATAATTTACCTTATTGTGCCCTTATTTACTTGTCTCCCAACAAGCGCGATGTGAGACAAAATTCAGCGCCCCCCCCCCCACACACACTCTTTGGGTTCAGACAACGGAAAATTGTTTATTTAGAAAGATTTCCTCTCCTTACCGAGGATAGAACAGGTACTACACTTTGATCCTAGTTCAATTCTGTAT
Organism: Sepiola atlantica; assembly: GCA_963556195.1. Classification (NCBI taxonomy): domain Eukaryota; kingdom Metazoa; phylum Mollusca; class Cephalopoda; order Sepiida; family Sepiolidae; genus Sepiola; species Sepiola atlantica. The sequence goes on along the minus strand of OY744525.1, from coordinate 19,726,702 downwards.
TTGTCTACCACTGCAGCAAGATGTGACATAAGACCGAAAAGTGGGGAACATCAGCTCCCCCGAAGGGGGAACTCTGGTTAGGTACAAAAAATAGACATGAACTGACGTATCGGCATTCCCCGGTAATGGCACTTCAGGCGATCGGCAATAAGGAGGAGGTAATGTTTGGGAGGGTGCAGCTCCTAGGAACATACTTTATTCTGACAAAGAAAGGTCTGGTGCTTCAGGTCAGTCCCTAGGTTGCCAGAATGATGCCAATGACAGACCTCATCTTGTATGAAATTCTGGATGGAACATAGTCAAAGTCCGGATGAAAGTTTTAATGGCAATTACCTTTATTGTCTGTGTGGATTATTAATAATTTAATTCAGTCGTTGATTAAGATTTGTAATTTGTTAATCTTTTAAGATTCATTTTCTTATTGGTTAAAAAAACTTAAAATAAAAAACATTATTTTTTCAGTAACATTTTCAGTAAAAGTAACAACTTTCTTTATTTAAAATATAATTAAGATTTTCAAACTTTTGTTTGTCTGTAGGTGCTGTGAAACTGCAACATCTCCCATTAATTTTCCCCGTATAATAAACTACAATTTATTTATTTACAGTAAAATAAAATTGAATTTAACTTTTTTTTTAAACTTGAAATGAATATTTAACTTTCTAGTGACACTATGACACGAGGAAAGAAAAAGAAAAAGAAAAAAAAAAAAACACAAAATTTTTCTTGTCCTGAAGAAGACGTTATATGTCGAAACAAAGTTAATTTTAAATAAATAAATATAACTGCATCGTTTTGCCTTCTAAAACTTAGAAATTCAAATTGCACAACGTTTACGTCGAGGAAGCATCTCTAATTAATTTCTTTTTGTTTTAATGTTTATAAATATTTCTTTAAAGTCAAATAAATATTGAAGTTTAGCTGACAAAGTAAAAGATTTAAAAAAATATTCATTTAAAAAAAATTATTTTCATATGCTTGAAGATTTACAAACAATAGTAAATAAAAAAGGTTTTAAAGTTTTAAATTCTGTAAATTTTTTAATTTTCTGAATTTGCATCCCAAAAATCTAAAGTTACGCATTGTCACTGTTTTTTTACTTAGTTTAGATTTTAAAAACACAAACTGTTCTTTGATACGAAAGAAAAAAACATGTGAAAATGTTTTTTGGTTTAGGAAAAGCACAAAATTATTGACCCATAATACTTAACTGGAAGTGACGATGGATAACAACATGGACTGACAACCTGTGTGTGTCAAGTTCGAACCCAGTCGGTTCCATAACATCACTTTAATTTATGGATGTTGGTAACCTTCATGTGGTCCCTTCGTTAAGTAACCAAATTCTTTCTCGAAAAAATCGGGTAAAACCAATAACAACAGAATTAAGCCATGCTAGTTCATACAAATTTATTTGACTTAAATTTAAGACATTCATTAATTTAAAGGCTTCAAAATTACTTTCGAATTGCGAAGGGTCATAATATAGACACATGTCAACCATCTTTTAATCTATTAAAACTGAGTTGATCAACGCATATTTCTGTAAGACTTTTTTCCTATATATTTTAATCGCACAAAATACATGTTAAAATATTTCTCCATTTTTGGATTGAGTTATGTTTGAAAATAAAAATTTCAATTTTAATTGTTCAAATTAGCTGCAATTTGCAATTAAAGTGACTCATTTCCAAGTCCTTGTCTATCACTCTCACCCTTTCACCGGATGTTGTTTGAACCCTTGCCCTGCTCTTATTTTATATCGCATCTATCACTCTCGCTTCCGCCACTCTCTCTCTCTCTCTCTCTCTCTCTTTCTTCTTCTGTTTATGAACAATCGAAGATAATAAAGAAAAGCAAGAATAAAAAGATTGGAATACTCCATTATAAACAAAAGGGAATCCCACCAAGTAGTAATACTATTTAGAGAGATAGCAAACAAAGTGACTGATTTTGTCTTGTTTACATATTTAACTTTGCAAACTCCCTTTTTTCTCATGCAAACAATCTAACCCAAGCTCAATAGGTGGCCCAACGGGTCACATTCTTTTCTAGTAATAGAATTTGTGGACTTGTTTTACTATTAACTTTTGAAAGCAATTTTAAAGTCTTTAAACTGAAACAAAGAAAGTAATCTGTTTTGAATTCAAGGCAAGAGTCAAGTATTATGGTTCATTTGTACTCATAAATCAAGAAAAAACATCAGTTTTCTCATGCATTCCTGTCGTATCAAATAATAAAAAAAGGTAAAATATTTCTCACAAAATGTTTACATTTTAACATAGAAATATAATTGGATTATTTGTTTAGCTTTGTCATTGAAACGATAATATACAAAAAAGAAATCAGGTCATGACTAATTTTAATCAAATCAATGTCTATTTCTTCCTTTAATTCTTTTCTTTTATGACAGAAAAAAGATAAATTAATAACTCTAAAGATTTAAGGAAATTAAAAATGTAACTTAATTTTCATTTTATCAGGGGAGATAACTCTGACATTTTCAGTTCTGTTGGTATGTTGGGTGGGGTTTGCCGTTGTTGGCAAGGTGTTAAGAGATGATCAAAACAAGATATCCCAGCTTCATACAACCATCCTTCATTCCTTTAGGCTAGGGGTCCCCAACCTTTTCTCAACGACGACCCCATTTTAACTTCACTATATTTTTTGCGACCAAATCTTTTTCTTATAATTTGATGTCTCCCTTTCTCAATAGATTTACAGACACTCACTAGGGTTGTCACACCCGAATTATCCCCTCTTTTCATGATGGCGTTATAAAAAAAGATGCAAAATCTGTCTGTTTTTCATCCAGGATTTGATGCAGACAACATCAGTCAGACTGTCGCTCTCTTCCATTCGGTCTGGCTGCTTTGATAAACACTTTGTTACCATGTGTGCACTCCACACAAAACACACACACACATCATTCTGCTCAAACTTTGTTGAACACATTCTCGTGGACGCATTTTCATACAAACAGCACATTTGTGCTCCTCAGACGATACGTAAACCTTTCCTCGCTACGTACACACACACACACACACAAACACACACACACACACACACATCAGTTACAGACTGTCTTTGTAGATACATATTCTCAAGGACACAACTTCATAGCAGACCCAGTCGTGTTTGTGAACACTGTTTTTGTATACTTTATTTTCAAGTTATTACTTTGCTTTTCATCAGCATGCTTGTATATTGAACACAGTTATATATAGGACTAGCAGGGCTACCCGGCGTTGCCCGGGGCTCTCCCCTGGTAATTCCATTTCACTGCTCCCTCTCCCCGTTGCCACCTTCTCCTTGTTTCCTTTAGAGAAAGCTGTCTCTTCCTCACACTTCCTACCACCTCTGTTCACGCATACTATATACGTACCTATCGTTGCCCTGGTGCGCATACTATATACGTACCTATCTCTGCCCTGGTGTGCATACTATATACGTACCTATCGCCATCCCGGTGCGCATACTATATAAGTACCTATCTCAGCCCCGGTACGAATACTATATACATACCTATCTCAGCCTCGGTGCGAATACTATATACGTACCTATCTCTGCCCCGGTGCACATACTATATACGTACATATCTCTGCCCCGGTGCACATAATATATACGTACATATCTCTTCCCCAGTGCGCATACTATATATGTACATATTTCCGCCCCGGTGCGCATATCATATACATACCTATCTCAACCCTGGTGTGCATACATAAGAACTCATATTAATGCGCCCCTGTCATATCAAAGACACAAAATCAAGTTCATTCAGGTAGCGTCACTATCATAAAAAATAACACCCAAGAAGATGCACACAATTTTGTTTCGTTTATTAAAACAAGAACAAAATTATCTTTGAATTATTTGGACTACTATCCCCATCTTAATTGTTATATTCACATTTTATCATCCTATCTCTGACAAGGTCTTTATTTATGCTTCTTTCCCTCAGGTCCATTTTTATCACTTCCTCCCATGTTTTCCTTGTCCTTCCTCTACACCTGACCTTGCTACCTCAACTGTCCTACTTCTACTAACCCACAAACTCTCATCCATTCTTTCAACATGGCCATACAATCGAAGTTTACTTTTCTGCACGCATCTCCCTCTACTGTCCAGATTTAATCTTGTTTTGAAGTCATCAGATCTAAACTTGACTTCAAGACTCACAGTGCAAATCCATCATATCATTGTCATATCATTTCTCTCCATGCAACGCATGTCCTCGACCCTCACTGGTTTCTCTTCCATACATTACACTGCAACAAATGTCAACTCTGACCATTAAGTGTGTCTATTCGATCTTGGCAACCTTCTAGTCAAACTTGCCAGTTTTTCGGTTGAACTTCGTAACTTGTATCAAATTTTTAACTGAACCCATTATTCAATTCAAGGAGATAGATTGTCCTCATTCCATCGGTTATTTAAACATTACAACACAGGTTCCCAAATTAAAAAAGATTCATCTGAAATTCGGAGGTTACATCGGCTGAAACGTTGTGCATATAACAACCAAGATGAGAAAAGTATTCCGAATAATTTAAATTACCAATCCTCATCTCAAAAAATTCCGAAATAAAATTGTTTTTATGTCCATCTTTTTTAAATTCTCAGTGTGATGGTTGCTACTTTTGTTCCAATATGAATTTCTTAATATGCACTGATGTTTTGGTATATCTCAGCAGGGTTCATCTTCAGATTTGAGTTTGATACTGACTCGCGATTTTATAAGTAGAGATGAGAAGGTCACTTCTCACACACGACAGAAGTAAAGATATGAGAAAAGGATATAACCGAGTTTTGTACTTTTTTTTAGCAATCTCTTTACCCATTTCTGCTTTCATCTCCGATAATGATGATGCATTCTTACCATAATTATATTCTGTTATGTAAGCTTACATATAGTTGGCTACAAATGTTTTATGTTTAATTATTGCTGAGAACCAAAACCGAAGAATCTCAAACAGACAGTCCTGATCAGAGGAAAGGCCAGCAAAATACCATAGAAAGTAAGACTCACTATACAACAATTAGATGATTATCTTTATGGCTTTATAACCTCCAAAATAGCAACTATAAACCATCAACAACAGTGATACAATCAGAATATCTCACAAGAATACAAAAGTATTAGACTTAAGAATGTATTTAAAATTCAATGTTGAGCAAACTTTTTTCTTAAATTCAATGTTGAGCAAATTTTGGTCTTAAAATCAATGTTAAGCAAACTTTTCTCTTAAATTCAATATTAAGCAAAATATTTGTCTTAAATTCAATGTTGAGCAAACTTTTGTCTTAAAATCAATGTAAAGCCAACTTTTTTCTTAAATTCAATGTTGAGCAAATTTTTGTCTTAAAATCAATGTTGAGCAAATTTTTGTTTTAAATTCAATGTTGAGCAAACTTTTGTCTTAAAATCAATGTTGAGCAAACTTTTATCTTAAAATCAATGTTAAGCAAACTTTTGTCTTAAAATCAATGTTAAGCAAACTTTTTTCTTAAATTCAATGTTGAACAAATTTTTTTTTTTAAATTCAATGTTGAGCAAACTTTTGTCTTAAAATCAATGTTGAGCAAATTAATGTCTTAAATTCAATGTTGAGCAAACTTTTGTCTTAAAATCAATGTTGAGGAAACTTTTTTCTTAAATTCAATGTTAAGCAAACTTTTGTCTTAAATTCAATGTTGAACAAATTTTTTTCTTAAATTCAATGTTCAGCAAATTTTTTTCTTAAAATCAATGTTGAGCAAACTTTTTTCTTCTTTGTGAATCTAGGGTGGAGCTTGCTTTTTTCTGTGTGAATCTTGGAACGAGCTTCTTTTATTTTCTGTGTGAACCTCAGAAGGAGTTTGTGTTTTTCTGTGAATCTAGGGTGGAGCTTACTTTTTTTCTGTGTGAATCTAGTGTGGAGCTTGCTTTTTTGTAAATCTAGGGTGGAGCTTGCTTTTTTTCTTCTTTGTGAATCTAGGGTGGAGCTTGCTTTTTTCTGTGTGAACCTCGGAAGGAGTTCGTGTTTTTATGTGAATCTAGTATGGAGCTTGCTTTTTTGTTTTGTTAATCTAGGGTGGGGCTTGTTTTTTTCTTTGTAGATCTAGGGTGGAGCTTGCCTTAGTCTGTATTTGTGTTATATCTGAGATTAGACTAATTATTTGAGCGTAAAAAGAGTAATCTATTCTTTTGTAAAATGATAAAAATCAATATTTGTTAAAAACCTAATAAATTCCATGTGCAAAAGAATTCTCATGTGGTAAAATAGTAAAGATATATCGTCTTGAGACTGGACTAATTTTCTTAAAATATACCAACTTATTAATCAAGTATTGAAATAGCAGTTCAACAGTAAATTATTAAACAGGAATGTGTTTGTACTGTATCATAAGCAACAATAATTAAAGTAAGAAATTTGTTTTTCTTTTAATTTTTATTAATTTTTGTATCATTCATACTTTGATTAATTATTAATAAGTGGGAGGTGAACGAAAAATTAACTCTAAAATCGTGAGACACGAAGATTGTTGGGATTTATTAAGAACGAGAAATGTCTATTCCAAAAATGGTTTGCAAAGAAGTTTGATAGAACTTTGCAAATCTATTCGGTCGAGTGTTGATTAAAAATGCATCAGGCATTTATAGATTTGTTTAAAGTTTTTTATGTTGGGCGTTTAAAGTTTATTCTGCCTGTAGATAACATTGTCCCAGTGTATGCGTAAGATGTGTATAACATTGTGTATAATATCTGTTGGTGTGTGACTGATTATTTGGGAAAGTGTCACCTTGCATGTGTGTGTGTACATGTAAGACTTGTGCGTCTCTGTATGATGTAGTATGTGTAAATAACATTCGTGTTTATGCATGACATTTTCCATTTGTGTGTGTGTGAATGGCAGTCTGTGTGTGCATGGTGTTGTCCGTCTACGCGTGTTGAAGTTTCCATTTGCATACATGCACATTTGCATACATGCCTCTATATGTGTGTATGTTCTTGTGTGCACATAATTATGACATCACTTCTATGTCTCTTCATTTGTATGCACAGGTCAGGGTCAGGTGGGGTGGGGGCATTAGTAATGATATCGAGAATCTTTCCAAGATATCTGCTTATTCAATGTTATGCACAAACACATGCAGAAAGAAAAAAAAAAGTATAAAGAATGATTGAAAAATGATTTAAAAAGCGAAAATGAGTAAATAAAAGCTTGTCTGATTTTTGCTGGAAGCTCTCAGCAAAATAACACCTTTTGTGTGTTTACATCGGCTCAAGTGAAAACCGGATTAATACACAGCAAAGATAAAAGGGAAGAAGGCGTTTATTTGTAAAGATGAACATTTGATTGGAGAGCGGGGGGGGGGGGTAGTCTTGGAGCGAGGGAAAGAGGGGAGAAGGAAATGTAGGGTAGGGAAGGGGTAAGTAAAAGTAAAGGAAGAATTAAAGTGTAGGAGTGAAAAAGAGGAATGGGCAGAGGAGAGTGAAGGAAAAGAAGAATAAATGGAAGTAAAAGAAAGAAGGCGAAAAGAAAAATGTGTAATAGAAAGAGAAAAAGGAGAAAGAAGAAAAGGACAAAATGGTAGAAAAAGAAAATAAATGAAATTAAAAATTAATATTTAGGGAAAGGGGGGTGGGGTGAAGAAACAAGTTTTAAAAAATGAAAAATCAAAAATTGAAGAAAAAATAAAATACACAATGAAAAATCAAAATATTTCAGAAAAAATGAAGGAACACATAAAAAAAATCAAAATATTGAATAAAATAAATGAAAGAACAAATGAAAAATCAAAATATTAAAGAAAAAAATGAAAGAACAAATTAAAATCTAAAATATTGAAAGAAAAAAAATGAAGGAAGAAATGAAAAATCAAAATATTAAAGGAACAACATAAAGCAATGAAAATTTGAGGAAGAAAAAAAGGAACGTAAATGAATAAAAAAAATTGGTATTTAGAAGATTCGAATTAATCTTTTTCTTCTATTCAAAGAAAGGATAAAAGGTAAAGAGTAAAAACAAAGGTAAAGAGTAAAAAAAAAGAGGAATGAATGAAAAAAAATGGTGGGATATTTATGAAAAAAGACTGAATAAAAAGTAGGAAAGGAAAAAGTAAGAAAAGTAAGAAAAGTTAAAAGTCGAAAAGCAAAGAAAACAAATTAATGGATAAATGGAGGAAGGTTAAAATAATGAAAAACAGGACGAAAGAAAGGAGAGATAAAGAGGAAAAATGAATAATAGTCAAAATGATGGAAAGAAAAGTCAAATTAGAAATGACAAAATGGTCAGATGATAGAAGAAAAAAAAATGAGAAAAGGAATCAAATGAAAACTTATTGGGGATTGGAAATGAAAATGTTTAACCTCCGATTTTAATGAGAAAAATGATTAAATTCTAAACATTTGAGAATTATTTAAGACTCCTAATGTTAAAAGTATCTTTCTTTGTCCTTAACTTCAGTTATGTAAACTGTATTTTCACACACTCTTCACCATTGCAATATGATTTTGATTGCTTTAAAGTATGCTGTCCGTCTTCAAGAGTGCTTCAATATTATGAATATCTTGAAATTGGTCTTCATAGTACATAATAAACTGAGGAAGGGATGAGATACACGCGAAGAATACATAAATAAAAAAAGTTTGGTTTATTTATTTTATGGCATATCAACCTTTTAGTTATTCAATACTGAACAACTGTAGTTAGTATAACCAATTGATAGAACACTAACTGCTGTCTTACTTTATAGTTGAGGTGAATTTTAGGAGTTCATACCTTTTTTAATAGTATTAGTGCATAAATCAATACCGGGTGTGTAAAGTGTTGGAGGGTATAAGTTATTTTTACAGGATCAGGAATATTATTTCACTTTATATTTTCTATATTTCAGAATTATGGCAGCTGCTATAATTACACAACAAATGAAGAGGCACAGTTATCTTAACTATAAATATAGCAATTTAGAAATAGAATCATTTTAAAGTTGCTGAATCTTTCATTTACAAAGTTTGTGAACAGTTTTAGCATTAAGATGGAAAGGTATCATGATTATCAAAATGTAAGAGATATTCTAGACACACTGACAGCGTTAGAACATTTTATTTGGTAAGTACAGCACATCATTGGTGGTAATCATAGAAGATCCATAAGGTCGATTTCCAAAGAACACTGTGTGTCAGAAGGAACAATGTTGTCCACAAACCCATCAGATACGAGTTTAATGTGACGAGTAAAGGTCATTTTATGCTGAAAACGTAAAAGAAAATCCCTTAAGCAGAGTTAATATATTTCTAAACAAATTTAAAAATCCAGCATCACTTCCATGATCACACGACCCCTAACATTTTGCCCCCTAGCTCCCCAAATCTCAATCTTTTGAACTACTATGTATGAAGCTTCGTTGAAAAAAGGTTAATGGACACACTCATAACAATAATTAATACCTGAAAATTTCTAAAGTTTAAGTAATGTCCAATATGAACAATGACCACCTGATCCTAATATGTAGGCGATTCGTACATTACCTAAAAGCTGTCATTAAAGCTGAAGGAAACTTTACTAATTTAATAAAATTACAAAACAATATATTTATTCTAATCTTCAAAAATATTTTTCAGTAAAGACATTATCTGTTTCTGAGAATCATTTTTGTGTATGTAAAAAAAGAAACCTTTTCTTTTTATTTTTCTTTTATTTTTAAAACTTAGTTCACTCCAAATAAACAAGTTGACACTGTAGACATAAGGGGCTACTAAGAATTAGGATGTAAGTTTTGGGGGTGATCCTAAATTGGGAGCTGTGCAGCGAGATGCTTGTTCACATTAGTTTTAAATTTCTGCATGTCTGTACAGTCGGGGAAACAGGAAGCAGGGAGGGAGTTAAAAAAACCGGAAGCTCGAGGAGAGAAGCTATTGGAGTAGAAGGCTCTCTGGCATCTGGGGACCTCCACAGTGAATGGATGGGATTTAGCTGATTGTCGGTTGGTCGAGTGTATTTACGTCGAGGGGACACCAAGTTCATCAGAGAACATTTCATTGAAGTACTTGTAAAACAAGCACATGGATGCAACATTGTGGCGATAGAGCTGGAGCTTGGTAGATAGTGAGGGATCTATTAGATTAGCAACTCCTTTTTGGACCTTGTCTAAGAGGGAGGACTAGTGAATGGTACATCAGACCAGATGTGGCAGCAATACTCCATACATGGGCGGATGGTGGCTTTGTAGAGATATAGCATACTGGCAGGTGTGAGAAGTTTTCTAGCACGCTAGAGGGAGCCCACTTTCTTTGCAGCAGCGTTGGCAATGTCTTCTATGTATTTGTTCCAATTCATATTACTTGTGAATGTTCGGCCGAGGAGTTTGAATGTTGGACTCTCAGGTAGGGTGTTATTTGCCATGACAATCGGTGGTTGAAGAGGTTTCTTGTAGTTGTTGAAGGAAAATAGCTTTGTTTTAGCAGCATTAAATGTTACCATCCATTTATGAACCCATTCCACTAGAGTGAGGGTCGCTTTCTAAGGAATCAGCCATTGCCTCGGATATACGCGTGCTCTTTTACCCACATGACGAAAGTAGAGTGTAGTGTCGTCAGCAAATATACCAATCTCAGACACAATGTCATCAGGGAGGTCGTTTATGAAAATCAGGAATAGTAGAGGTCCAAGGATTGATCCCTGGGGTACACCTGCATTTATGTCATGGTGTTTGAATCAACGGCCATCGAGGACAATCTAGATCTTTCTTTTGGATAGGAAGGATCTAATTATATTAAATATTTGTCCAGTAATACCATATGAATAAATTTTTATGAGAAGACCTTTATGCCAGACCTTGTCAAAGGCTTTGGATATATGAAGCGCTACCGCCCTAGATTCACCTGCCTTGTCCAGTGTATGGTATATGCATTCAGATATGACTGTTAGGATATCTGCAGTAGACTGTGTTTGCCTAAATCCATACTGATAGACTATCGCTAGATTGATTAAAGATTCAAAGATTTTAGCAAATGCAGCAATAGACTGATGGGGCGATAATTATGAGGGTCAGTTCTGTCTTCAGAATTCTTGAAGACTGGTACTACAGAGGCAATTTTCCAGCTATCAGGGAAACAAGATTCAGCAAGGCATTTGTTGTAGAGTTTGGAGAGGACAGGGGCCAGTTCAGCAGAGTATTTCTTTATTACTATTACTGGTATAAGATCAGGCCCACATGCTTTGGAGGTGTCGAGGTTTATTATGATGTCTCTGACATGAGATGGGGTGATGGTCAAGTCATCAAGTGTGGCTTCAGTCTGCAATGGGAAATTTGTGAGGGAGTGGTTTGCAGGATCCAAAGTGGAGTTTATGGCGAAACGCTGAGCAAGTAGTTCAGCCTTATCAGTTGCCATGCAAACGACATCATTGTGGTTGGATAGTGGGGGGATTGCTGATTGCCCATTGTTCACCACACTATCAAAGATTTTTCAGAACTCAAGAGTACCTAGTTTCTGTGACTGGATACGTTTTCTGGTCATCTCTTTATACCTTCTCTTTGCTTCATCTATTACAGTCTTACAATGATTTTTGACACTATAAGTTTCTGTTTATTTGTAGTTGACTTATGGTGGTTGAATTGTCAGAGTGCTTGCTGCTTCAGATATAGCAGCTGCACAGTTCGAGGTGAGCCATTGTGGAGAGTGGGGCTTGCTGTAGAATATTTGCATGGAGAGATATGTGCTTCAATGCCCGCTTTGACCCATTCAGTTACCTCATTTGCACACTGATCAGGGAGAGAAAAAGTTTCACTCCATGGGGCATCTCTGATGTAATCTCTGATAGATTCCCAATCAGCCCTCTTGTAGTATCTCGTCGTCGTTTTGAGCAACGGCTCATCAGCATTGGGATGCTATTTTAGGGTGATATCAATCATTACCACAAGGTGATCAGCGTTCCCAATCGGGCTATTGGCATTCGTTGCACAATCCTCAGGCAGTGAGGTCAAGAACAGGTCGAGAAGTGAGACTTGCTGGTTCACACGATTACGGAGGTGGGTCGGGAAAGTGACAGTCTGTGGGAGGGAGTGCGCTATGGAGAAACTATACGTGGAATTACCAAATGCGTCTGTATAGCTGGAAAATCCAAGCTAGTCATGGTGATGTACATTGAAATCTTCAAATACATGTATTTGGGCACTCGAGTCAAGTGAGATTGCTTTATCTATGCTTTCAGAAACAGGTAAGTAGGGTACAGTTATGGTTCGAACGAGAACGGTATACTTGTTCTTTATATTTTATTTTTTTATTGGTTGGATTTGTAAATAGAATAAATGTTAATATTCTGTACACAATTTGCCTTATTTAAGTTTAAATAATGGAGTTTGAAAAGCAACACAAATATAACACAGTCCTATTAAGATCTTTCAATCTATTTATATAACAATGAACTGTACTAACTGTCTTCAAATATGTTTTGCACGTTTTTATAATGAAAATAGGTTTGCTCGTTTTTCTGATCTCGTAGTATTATTTAGTGACCATCAAGCCATCTGCATTATCTCCAATTACGGAAGGAAAATTAAGAGTAAAATGAAAAGCAATGAAGAAATTATTAAGAGAAGACTAGAAAGGTGTCAGAAGGAAACCTGTTCGTCTATGAGCACCTGGGGACAAAGGAATTAAAAATGTAAAGTCCTAGGAAATTATGACACGACTAACCCGGCCGGTGAAGATGGTTTGTGGACTTAGCAAGTTTCGATCAAGTCCAAGATGTTGAGGCAGTTACTGTACACACGTGGGGTCCAAATAAAGCCACGGATATGATCACTGGCATTATCTGACAGAATGAGATAAAAATGTAATTCAACAAGAAAGGGGAAAGAAAGGAATGAAAAAGAAAAGATCAAAAGGAAACGAATTAAAAGAACTTTTTTTTTAAAAAGTAGAAAAACGAAAAAATTAGAGGAAAGATGCAGGAGAAAACAAAATGGCTGAAAACATTTGAATAAAATAATATATTGAAGTACAATGAAGAAACAAAGAAATAAAAATGGAGGGAAAAAATGAAGTATGAATACATTAACAGAAACTGCAAATTTGACAAGAATGATTACGATTTGAAAGAAAAAAAAACATCTTTAAAAGTGAAATAAATGGAATGAATTTCCGAAAATCTTAAGGAAAGAAAGAAAAGTGACAGGAAGAAAGAAGGAAATATACGAAAGAAAGACGAAGTAAAACCATATCTCCGAAATGTATCCGTCTTAACTTGGCAGTGTCTGATCGGTGCAGATCACAACAAAAATGTTCGTTGTTGTTGCAGATTGGTAGCCGGTTTTCGGCTTACAAGGCCACTGAGAGTGTATTTACATACAACACCTGGTATTCGCAAATGGTTACCCGTCGAAGTACTGACCAGTTGCTTAACTTGGGTGATTACGGGAACAAGTGTCGATGTAATATAGCTGTATATAGAGTGTATAGACAGAAGAAACGAGAAGAAATGAAATAATAAGGAAGTACATTTACAAAAAACTGAAAATAAGAAGGAAAATAAAGCAAAAGCTGAAGATGAACAAGAAAATAAAATGAATAAATTGAAAATTAATATATTTAATTCGAGTGAAGAAAAGAAACAAAAGATGCTGGAAAACAAAAAAAAATAAGTGAAAAAAAAATGAAGGAATAACTCTGAAATTAAAAAACAGACAAGAATGGAAAAGAATAAGAAGGGGAAAAAGATGTCGATTAGAAAAATGAAAGAGAAACTAAAATGAATAAATTGAAAATTAATACATTTAATTAGTGAAAAACAGGAAAAGAAAAAGAGGAGGAAGGAAAAGACAGTAAAAGTAAAAAGCTGAAAAAAAAAGAAAGAAACATTAAGTGAGAAAGAAATAAAAGAACTCTGGAATTGAAAAATAGACAAGAATGAAAAAAATAGAGGGTGAAAAAAAAAAATGGCGGATGGAGAAATAAAAATGAAGGAGAAAATAAAATGAATAAATTGGAAATTAATCCTGATCAATAAACGAGATAAAGAGGTAATGGAGGAGAAAATTGTGTGAATCTGAAATAAGTAGCTTCAGGAGAAGGAGAAAAGGTGGCGGGAAATAATTTGTATCACAATCAGCTTTTTTTTTGTAAATAACAATAATAATATTGATAATAATAATAATAATAATGATAAAAGATAAAGAAACTCTTTATTGTTTGCTTGTGTGTATAGTTTTTGTTTTTTGAAATAGATTCTGCATGATGATGAAACCTGCCTGTGTGTCGGTTGGAACAACAAATGAATATAAACACAAGAACAATATCATGTACGAAATTGCTGCGCGTTGATTACGGATTACACAAGTAAGAATAGAAGATGCGAATAATCAGAAACGCAGCTGTTTACAACTGAGTGACGATGAATATCTGGATAAATCTATATTAACTTATATATATAAGAAGTCGGGTTAGAATTTTCTTATACTTATTTTCATACTTTTAGTGATTATACTAAAACAAAAATAGTAATATATATATATATATATATATATATATATATATATATATATATATATATATATATATATATATGAAGCAATCCAACAAAAGATATAAGCGTCAACTAATATCTTATAATTAGTGAAACATCCGGATAAAAACTGAAGCTCAATATACTGGATAGGGCATTAATATTATAATATAAAATGAAGTAATAAAATAAGGTGTCAATCAAATTTTATTAGAATTCAAAGTTCAAGCAAAGTATCCTTAAGTCCTTAGCTCATGAGTTTTCAAAGATAATTCTTCTCTTCAGAGGACCATTACAGCAGTTATACTACTACAGATAATAAAATTACGCTTTGAAAATATATAAAATTATATACACAAATACATAAAAATACATAACATCAAACATATAAACCCAAAAACATACTTTTTGTTGAATCCATACAGTCCATCCAGGTCATACAAATTGAGAAACATAATCAGGAAAGACATTACTCCAAGTTACAAACAAAAGCAAGGAAATTCCCAAATTTTTACACTTTTATTGTCATTAAGGGTATGACTACATATCAACCAAACCATTTCATTATCACATCACTACAGTATAAATCTCTATGCATGAGTGGATGAAGTGTGTGAGGTGCGCTGAAGAAAAATTCCTACCAGTAAAATACATGGCCCTGTTGTGTTCGCATACCCTTAATGACAATAAAAGTGTAAAAATTTGGGAATTTCCTTGCTTTTGTACATTTAGTGTATATGAATTTTCATCTTAACCCTATTAAGGGCATATAATTTCAGTATACTGGCATTTTTCATGGAATGTCACTACTTTTGTAAAGGCTATGCCTCAATATAATGGTCATTTTTAAGGTTTGTCGGAATTTTCTGGAAAACTAAGGTATATGGTAAACTGAAATTAAAATGCCATCAACTAGACCCTAGAACCTCTATTTCTGCCAAAAATCAGCTGAATCCATCAAATAGTTGATGAGATACAGGGTGGCACATACGTACTTACGTACACACGGATAACAAAAAATCATGCCTGACCTTTCTGGATCTCTGGGTTGCCTTGACTAATGATGCTGACATTCTACACACTTATAGAACCTATCAAATAAAAATTTTGTGCAAAGTTTTAACTAAAATTTGGTTTATTGGTTTTTGAGTTATGATTGATTAAAGAAATGAGATTTCTAGCATAGGCCGTTTTTGTAGTCTATTAAGGGATAGAGCGCTCTCGTGCCTCCCTTCATATATATATAGTCTAAAGAAGCTTTGAGTCATTAAAAAAAAATATATAAAATGCAGTTTAAATTCCCAGACAAACTAACTAAATCCAAGATATTGCAGACTTAACATTCGTTGGAAAATTAATAAATGAAAAAATATAAGTAAATAAAAAAAAGGAGGGGGGTTAATTATCTAAGAGTGAAAAAAAACAGGAGACCTTAAGCGTCTAATATATATATATATATATATATATATATATATATATATATATATATATATATATATATATATATATATATATAGTGTGTTAGAATGAAATGAATTCCAGAAGGAAATCCGGGTATGAGAGCTCAATGTAATAAACAGAGCAAGAATAAAATAAAATAAAGTAACACGGAATCACATAATCACCGGTGCTATAATTTATTTCGACCCTAGGGTCTTATTCAAGCATCCAAGTGAGGTGATTACATTTTTGAAATCACCTCGCTTGAATACTTTAATAAGACCGAATAGGGTCAAAACAAATTATTGCTTCGGTGATTATGTGATTCTGTGTTACTTTATTTTATTTTATATATATATATATATATATATATATATATATATATATATATATATATATATATATATATATAAAGTTGAGATAAACAAAATTAGAACATTATTTATATCAGTTCTAAGAATTGAAACACAACAATTATTTGACATACGATCGTTTCCAAGACAATTTGAAAAATGTATTTTGTTATACTTTTGATGACTCCAAATAGTCTCCATCAGCGCTCTTTACAGCATCACATACAGAAATCATTTAAGAAAAAGCTTCAACATTCAGTATTATTTCAAAACCACATATATCCAGTCAATAATGGAGACAACACCTCCTATTAAGCCACCATATATCGCTCCATCCGTAAGTTCAAAGATGATAATAGCAATAAAAATACATATAAAAATACATAAGAAACAGCAAATTAAAATTTAGAATATTTAAAATACAGAATGAACGAATATATATATATATATATATATATATATATATATATATATATATATATATATTCGTTCATTCTGTATTTTAAATATTCTAAATTTTATATATATATATTAGTTGAGATTAATAAAATTAGTACATTATTTATATCAGTTCCACGAATTCAAACACAATATTTGGCTTACGATCGTTTCTGAAACGATTTGGAATATTTTATTTTGTATATTACTTTAGATGTTTCCAAAACGTCCATTCAGCTCCTCTCATAACTCCACAAATAGAAGTCAAGCAAGAAAGACATCATAATTTAGTATAATTTAAGAATACACGTATCCAGTTATGATAGGAAAATAGAACTTCTTATTATGTAACTTTATACCACTCTATTTATAATATCAATAATGATAATCATAATATATAGTGTATATTGCTTTAAATATACCACTCTATTTATAATATCAATAATGATAATCATAATATATAGTATATATTGCTTTAAATATACCACTCTATTTATAATATCAATAATGATAATCATAATATATAGTATATATTGCTTTAAATATACCACTCTATTTATAATATCAATAATGATAATCATAATATATAGTATATATTGCTTTAAATATACCACTCTATTTATAATATCAATAATGATAATCATAATATATAGTGTATATTGCTTTAAATATACCACTCTATTTATAATATCAATAATGATAATCATAATATATAGTATATATTGCTTTAAATATACCACTCTATTTATAATATCAATAATGATAATCATAATATATAGTATATATTGCTTTAAATATACCACTCTATTTATAATATCAATAATGATAATCATAATATATAGTATATATTGCTTTAAATATACCACTCTATTTATAATATCAATAATGATAATCATAATATATAGTGTATATTGCTTTAAATATACCACTCTATTTATAATATCAATAATGATAATCATAATATATAGTGTATATTGCTTTAAATATACCACTCTATTTATAATATCAATAATGATAATCATAATATATAGTATATATTGCTTTAAATATACCACTCTATTTATAATATCAATAATGATAATCATAATATATAGTATATATTGCTTTAAATATACCACTCTATTTATAATATCAATAATGATAATCATAATATATAGTATATATTGCTTTAAATATACCACTCTATTTATAATATTAATAATGATAATCATAATATATAGTGTATATTGCTTTAAATATACCACTCTATTTATAATATCAATAATGATAATCATAATATATAGTATATATTGCTTTAAATATACCACTCTATTTATAATATCAATAATGATAATCATAATATATAGTATATATTGCTTTAAATATACCACTCTATTTATAATATCAATAATGATAATCATAATATATAGCATATATTGCTTTAAATATACCACTCTATTTATAATATCAATAATGATAATCATAATATATAGTGTATATTGCTTTAAATATACCACTCTATTTATAATATCAATAATGATAATCATAATATATAGTATATATTGCTTTAAATATACCACTCTATTTATAATATCAATAATGATAATCATAATATATAGTGTATATTGCTTTAAATATACCACTCTATTTATAATATCAATAATGATAATCATAATATATAGTGTATATTGCTTTAAATATACCACTCTATTTATAATATCAATAATGATAATCATAATATATAGTGTATATTGCTTTAAATATACCACTCTATTTATAATATCAATAATGATAATCATAATATATAGTGTATATTGCTTTAAATATACCACTCTATTTATAATATCAATAATGATAATCATAATATATAGTGTATATTGCTTTAAATATACCACTCTATTTATAATATCAATAATGATAATCATAATATATAGTATATATTGCTTTAAATATACCACTCTATTTATAATATCAATAATGATAATCATAATATATAGTATATATTGCTTTAAATATACCACTCTATTTATAATATCAATAATGATAATCATAATATATAGTATATATTGCTTTAAATATACCACTCTATTTATAATATCAATAATGATAATCATAATATATAGTATATATTGCTTTAAATATACCACTCTATTTATAATATCAATAATGATAATCATAATATATAGTGTATATTGCTTTAAATATACCACTCTATTTATAATATCAATAATGATAATCATAATATATAGTATATATTGCTTTAAATATACCACTCTATTTATAATATCAATAATGATAATCATAATATATAGCATATATTGCTTTAAATATACCACTCTATTTATAATATCAATAATGATAATCATAATATATAGTGTATATTGCTTTAAATATACCACTCTATTTATAATATCAATAATGATAATCATAATATATAGTATATATTGCTTTAAATATACCACTCTATTTATAATATCAATAATGATAATCATAATATATAGTGTATATTGCTTTAAATATACCACTCTATTTATAATATCAATAATGATAATCATAATATATAGTGTATATTGCTTTAAATATACCACTCTATTTATAATATCAATAATGATAATCATAATATATAGTGTATATTGCTTTAAATATACCACTCTATTTATAATATCAATAATGATAATCATAATATATAGTGTATATTGCTTTAAATATACCACTCTATTTATAATATCAATAATGATAATCATAATATATAGTGTATATTGCTTTAAATATACCACTCTATTTATAATATCAATAATGATAATCATAATATATAGTATATATTGCTTTAAATATACCACTCTATTTATAATATCAATAATGATAATCATAATATATAGTATATATTGCTTTAAATATACCACTCTATTTATAATATCAATAATGATAATCATAATATATAGTATATATTGCTTTAAATATACCACTCTATTTATAATATCAATAATGATAATCATAATATATAGTATATATTGCTTTAAATATACCACTCTATTTATAATATCAATAATGATAATCATAATATATAGTATATATTGCTTTAAATATACCACTCTATTTATAATATCAATAATGATAATCATAATATATAGTGTATATTGCTTTAAATATACCACTCTATTTATAATATCAATAATGATAATCATAATATATAGTATATATTGCTTTAAATATACCACTCTATTTATAATATCAATAATGATAATCATAATATATAGTATATATTGCTTTAAATATAAAATAAAGTAGAATAAATAATCTAATATATAAAGTTAAGACGATTTTTCCCCTGTACCTTTCGAAGAATAGGAAAATAACCACATGCATCACAGGCTACTAAACTCACCACTATATTACGCTTATTCACTCGAGCGTGTTTTAGTAAATGTGTTATTTTTTTTCTCGACCTAACACTACATATTACTTTTAGCCCACCATCTTCGATTCTCCTGAAAACATACTCCATATAGGTGGTAGCAAAACTTTTCCCCCTAACACTTCAGTACTGACACTCTCCCCATTGACACCGGGAACTAATAAACAACGTCTACTTTTCAAAAAAGTGTCCGTTAATATTTACGATTTGTCTGCTATTAATTTACTACATAATACAAAATATTACGCACACATTTAATGGAAGCTCCCGCTAATCTCGCTGATTTTCGAGAACATCAGATTATGTTATTTCTAACCTATTACGTATACATTTATACTCATTCCGGTTTTTAGAGAATGCAATTAACGAACATAGTTCCTTGCAGTGTTTCATTATTCAACATGGCGGCTACAATTTCTTCAGTGACTCGACTTCCAAATTAAGTCAATATACGCCAAGCTACGAGACAGACTTGCATGAAGTTGACATTTCTTGAATCCTACACCTTTCACACGCATAATATCCAAAGATTGGAAAAATACATCTATTTCTTCGTATAGAAATGACCAAAAACGTGTGACTGGTGGATCCAACATTTGGTCGCCTTTCGGATCGTAATATAAAACGCATGCCAGCTACATGCTTAGTTTTACTGACCTATTTTTCAATAGTTTTTGAATCGTTTTCGTGGCTGAGTGGTTATCACCGTAGATCCTAGACCGAGAGCTTTAGGGTTCGACCCCAGTCGACACACACATTTTTTTTACATTGTTAAACTTTTGCCTATGAGGGAGGAGGGGAAGGGAGGATTATGGACCGGATTTTTTTTTGAAAAGAAATCAATGTAATAGGTAGTACTTTAACTATTGTGAATATCATCATTTTTCTTCGAACACACATGGTTTATTAGTGCTCTGCAGACCTCTTTAATTATATTTGTGTGTTTCAGTAGTGCTCAGGAGGCATACTCATTTTTCTTTTTTTTTTCCTCACAAAAAAATGGAATTTCTATACAAAGATAGCAGAAGGGGGATTAGATTTAATAGGGCTCTGTAGGCCTCTTTAATTTTAAAAGTGCTCATTATCATAGATAGAGTGGGTGTTTGGGAAATACCGGTACCATAGGATGGCCAGAAAGACGCCTAAAACCGCGTCTCTTTCCTTCCTTCATTCCTTTCTTCCTTCTTTCACACTTCAACAATTCCAAACCGACAATTATTCTAAACATTAAATTTGTACGTTCGGTCGGATGTTGACAAATTTTAATTAATTCTTTTATATTTCTCCCGGGCAACGCCGGTGGACGGGTCCAGCTAGTAAGTAATAAAAATCAAAAATAAGAACAAATGAAATAAATAATAAAAAATAAAAAATAAAAATAAGAACAAATGGTTAAAATAATGAAATATTAAAAAACTTTGAAGACAAATAAAATTTATAACAATGAACATATATAAAGAATCATAAGAAATTCAATCACGTAAGATATGTGACGACACTGGAATCTTGTGTATCTGTGCTTGTTGCATGGGTAACAGTGATCTTTACTTACTCAGGTTTTGCGATCTGAGCACAACTCCATAGTCTTTTGAGACGGAGGATACCGATTGTGATATATATATTTCTTGATAATTAGTTTTTATCGTCTCTCCTTTCTTCTATTTCCCCCAACCAAACAAACAAAACTTCCAAATAATTTCAATATACTATTTCCACATCTGAGTTCTGATCTATCTCCATTGTCTTACACTTCTCACACAAACATTTTTTATTATCTCTTAAGTTACCAGTACTTCCACTGCACTTCTTGTGCACCAAATTCTTACAAGTATTACAAAGAATTGAGCTGCTCCCAACTCTTTTTCCACAAACTTGGCAGAATATTCCTTTTTCTGAGAACTTCACAACACTACAGCCACTAATTATCATTTTGGTAACATGCACTCTCAGACCTTTTACTTTTCATAACATTCCTCCAAGTCTTTAACTTAACCCTAACCCTAACCCTAACCCTAACCCTAACATCCAAGTCTTTAACTCAACCCTAACCCTAACCCTAACCCTAACCCTAACCCTAACATCCAAGTCTTTAACTCAACCCTAACCCTAACCCTAACCTTCCATTGTTTCATGGGCAGGTTTATATCACCTGTACACAACATCTCTTCTGGACAACCGGTACAAAACTCCCTCCAAGACTTCTGAGACACAAATGAAAAGCAATGGACTCCATACAGATCCCTGATGTACTTCCACTTTAACATTAAAGCTGCCACTAAAAGTCCTGTTAATGCTAACACGACTTTGAGCACTTCTGTGTTTACAGCAGCAAAACCTGGAGTGCGCTCTATATATATATAAATATATTATATATGTGTGTGTGTCTGTGTGTGTGTATGTGTGTGTGTATGTGTGTATTTAGGCAGAATATTTTCATTTAGACAAACATTATTAAATAAAACGGACTGTTTTTGCTTGATAACACTTTTTTTTTTATTCTTTCAATTTTCCGAATAGTCTATTTAGTATATCGGTCAAATTGGTGTATGTAAGTTCCGTGGGTTTCTTGTTCCATCTTTCTTTTCTTTTTCGCGAGTACTTTCGATTTGATTCTTCAGTACTTGTGAAAAGGAAAAAAAATGGATCAAGAAACCTGCGGAAATTACATACACCAATTTGACCAAAATACTAAATGGACTATTCGGAAAATTGAAAAAAAAAAGCTTATCAAGCAAAAACACTCCATGTTATTTAATAATGTTTGTTAATATATATATATATATATATATATATATATATATATATATATATCTATATAATACTAAAACTCTATTGTTCTTGTATGTTTGCAATCAGCTTTCAGCTTTCCGGTTTTCAACATCCGGTTGCGCATGCGTAAATAGCATCGTCTTCAATCTGTTATTCCAATTCCGTTATTCTCTATTATGATTAACGAACGCATGAAATTTTTCATTCTGGAAATTTTTAAACAATTTCATTTAATTTCATCAAATAGTTTATTTGTTTTCTTCACGGCTAAAAACATTCAACGGCAGGACTTCGTAAAGTCTGTCGCAGTTTCAAAAAAACTCCTCCCTTTTAAAAAACAAAAACAAACAAACAAAAAAACAACACTCATTATTAATATCGGCCATACTAGCGGTCGGTGAACGAAACCACCTCCCACTTTCCCTCTCATAGATTTCACCACTCCTACTCCCTCTGTTTTCGTTACGTACGCGAGAAAGCCTGCTGTTCCCCCTTCCTTTCTCAAATCGCCCTAACCAACCACTTATAATTCAGTAACTGTAATTTAAAAAAAAAACAATTATAATAAACAGAACGACTCATAGAAATCTATCTATATTCTTTTTTCATTTTAATATACTTTCATAGAAATGCTTCTGTTATGTAAAAAAAACCTATTTTATTTATGCCACAAGTGTCACGCTCATACATGAATTCCATAGCTAATATAACAAACTGACCCAACGGGTCACGGGTGGTCTAGTATATATATAAATTTGTTTGTTATTCCACGTATGCTTCTAGAGAAGTGTTTTAAGGATGATTAATGATGTATGAAGCATAAAAAAGATGTTGTTGTTTTTGTAAATATTATATTTTATTCTGATATTTCGAGCAGTCCTCCG
Source organism: Sepiola atlantica (assembly GCA_963556195.1). Taxonomy (NCBI): domain Eukaryota; kingdom Metazoa; phylum Mollusca; class Cephalopoda; order Sepiida; family Sepiolidae; genus Sepiola; species Sepiola atlantica. Next base: position 19,702,931 of record OY744525.1, on the reverse strand, counting down.
CTCTTTGTCAAAGTTTAATGCGAAATGAAGAAAATGAAGAAAAATGAAACTGTTGAGAAAACTGGAATTTTCAAAAGCGTACAGCGTTCTTTCCTTTCTTCAACGTTCAAGTCAGTTCACGCAAAATGTCTCTGCTGATAGAATTTTCAAATATATATAGTTTAAATGACACTAAGTAATTGAATCGGGAAAAGTAGAAGAGAAATAAAAGTAATAATAATTAATAATAAATAATAAAAATTAATTAAATTAAAAAATCAAATAAAAATAAAAATAGAATAAAGGGTAAAAACTATATATATATATATAATATTTATCAATAAATATTAAATTATTAATACCTACAGACGCTAGCGTTTCAAGCTTATTGCTCTCATTAGTGCAGGAAAGTAATAATTTCAGATGGTCGGGAGGCACGAACCCAGTTCACAGAGTCAGCCTAGAATCTGCAAGCAGTCGCCATATCCACTCGGCCAACAGAAACTGTCACGTAATTAAGGGAAATTAAGATCTATATGTACCGAGAAGCGGGCACAGATAGAAGACTAGTCGAGAGTATTCTACAAACTTATTCGGAACTTTGCATGACATAAACATTTTAGAAATGGTGAAAGTTCCACTATTTCAAAAATGTTCATCAGCTGACGATAATCGGGATTAACCTCCCGCTTTGAAACCGACGGTACTGATGTTACATTGAATTTCTGTATTTTATAAATAAATATTTACGCCTTTAATCCTTCGAAATCTCGGATTTCTTAATTAATCGAGCACTCTGCTGGGTTTTTCCTGCCCTACCACACAGTACTAATATATATATATATATATATATATATATATATATATATATATATATGATTATTTTTATTTACACAGACATGTACAAAATCTGCGACACTGGCATGTCGATGTTATCGATCAACAACTATTATAAATGAGATCTCATCAGGCAGAGTTAGAATCCGATCTTAACCTTAGATCATATTTAGAAAGAAACCGCATATGATCTAAGGTTAAGATCGGATTCTAACTCTGACTGATGAGATCTCAGTTTATAATAGCTGTTGATCGATAACATCAACATGCCAGTGTCGCAGTTTTTGTACATGTCTGTATAAATAAAATTATCATATATAAAAGCTCTATTTGATATTGAGCACTTTTTATAAACCCGGTTGAAATTCTTTGGATTACTACCCTTTGGATGTTTTACCTGGATTATTATTATTATCATATATATATATATATATATATATATATATATATATATATATATATATATATACAAGATGTACCTTTGACTCATTGAGTCACAATCACTCCCACCATTTATTCTACTTTGATTTCATTCAAAAATTCAGAAACTGTGATATCTGTTAAGAATTTCTTCTTGCATAAGTATAAAAATGCTAAGTTTCTATATTTTTGTATTATCTTTGTGGATGACATAGAAGTGGAGGGGGCGTATATTTATGCTACCTAATTTACATGGTGTTTATGAACACAGTATGTAAATTAGCTGGAAAGTGAGTCACACCTTTTCTAAATGCTAACAAACATTAAGAAATATTAGAGAGTATTTTAAGCAACATAGTATGAGAGGGCAATAGCTAAAAGAGATCGATGACTTGTCCAGTTAAATATAAATTAAGGCAATTTTTTCCAAACATAATTGAATCACAAAATTAAAAGTATATTTTAGCATGGATTCTGTCTGATTAAAATGTACATAAAAAACTTTATGGAAACGAACGTTGATTTACTCACATGAACTATAATAATAAATAGAGGTATAATATATAGACAAAATTTTGGAAAATTCTAATTTTCACACTTCATTCTGGAGAATTTCTTTGTATATTAGTATTTATATGCAGGATTCTTTTATATATTTGGTGCGTGTGCATATGTTTATTTATGAATGTGTGTGCATATGTTTGTTCTTCTACTTTTGTGTGAATCAGATGGTTCTGGTGTTATTTTCCCTGATGTTTATCTAGTTAGAAATCTTTCTGGAAAGACATCATTTCCACGAGAAATTTTGTGAAAGTGATGCTGTGGAACCGACTGGATTCGAACTTGCCACACCCAGGTCTTCAGTCCGTGTCGTTATCCACTTAACCACCGTCACCTCCTGTTTGTATGAATGTGTGTGCATATGTTTGTCTATGAATGTGTGCATATGTTTGTTTATGAATATGTGTGCATATGTTTATTTATGAATATGTGTGAATATGTTTGTTAATGAATATGTGTGAATATGTTTGTTCATGAATATGTGTGCATATGTTTGTTTATGAATATGTGTGCATATGTTTGTTTATGAATATGTGTGCATATGTTTGTTTATGAATATGTGTGAATATGTTTGTTCATGAATATGTGTGAATATGTTTGTTCATGCATATGTTTGTTTATGAATATGTGTGAATATGTTTGTTTATGAATATGTGTGCATATGTTTGTTCATGAATATGTGTGAATATGTTTGTTTATGAATATGTGTGAATATGTTTGTTCATGAATATGTGTGAATATGTTTGTTCATGCATATGTTTGTTTATGAATATGTGTGAATATGTTTGTTTATGAATGCATGTGAATATGTTTGTTCATGAATGCGTGCGAATATGTTTGTCTATGAATATGTGTGAATATGTTTGTTTATGAATGCATGTGCATATGTTTGTTCATGAATGCGTGTGAATATGTTTGTCTATGAATATGTGTGAATATGTTTGTTTATGAATGCATGTGCATATGTTTGTTCATGAATGCGTGTGAATATGTTTGTCTATGAATATGTGTGCATATGTTTGTTTATGAATGCGTGTGAATATGTTTGTTTATGAATGCGTGTGAATATGTTTGTCTATGAATATGTGTGCATATGTTTGTCTATGAATGCGTATGAATATGTTAGTTTATGAATGTGTGTGCATAGGTTGGTTTATGAATGTGTTTTTTTATGAATATGTTTGTTCATGAATATGTGTGCATATGTTTGTTCATAAATATGTGTGAATATGTTTGTTTATGAATATGTGTGAATATGTTTGTTTATGAATATGTGTGCATATGTTTGTTTATGAATGCGTGCGCATATGTTTATTTATGAATATGTGTGCATATGTTTGTTTATGAATATGTGTAAATATGTTTGTTTATGAATATGTGTGAATATGTTTGTTTACTAATATGTGTGCATATGTTTGTTTATGAATGTGTGTGAATATGTTTGTTTATGAATATGTGTGAATATGTTTGTTCATAAATATGTGTGAATATGTTTGTTTATGAATATGTGTGAATATGTTTGTTCATTAATATGTGTGAATATGTTTGTTCATGAATATGTGTGAATATGTTTGTTCATGAATATGTGTGAATATGTTTGTTCATGAATATGTGTGCGTATGTTTGTTTATGAATATGTGTGCATATGTTTGTTTATGAATATGTGTGAATATGTTTGTTTATGAATATGTGTGCATATGTTTGTTTATGAATATGTGTGAATATGTTTGTTTATGAATATGTGTGCATATGTTTGTTCATGAATATGTGTGAATATGTTTGTTCATGAATATGTGTGCATATGTTTGTTCATGAATATGTGTGCATATGTTTGTTTATGAATATGTGTGAATATGTTTATTTATGAATATGTGTGCGTATGTTTGTTCATGAATATGTGTGAATATGTTTGTTTATGAATATGTGTGCATATGTTTGTTCATGAATATGTGTGAATATGTTTGTTTATGAATATGTGTGAATATGTTTGTTCATAAATATGTGTGAATATGTTTGTTTATGAATGCATGTGCATATGTTTGTTCATGAATGCGTGTGAATATGTTTGTTTATAAATATGTGTGAATAAGTTTGTTTATGAATGTGTGTGAATATGTTTGTTTATGAATGTGTGTGAATATGTTTGTTTATGAATATGTGTGCATGTACATATGTTTGTTGATGAATGTGTGTGCATAAAGTTAGGTATGTGTATATGTTTATGTAAGATAATTAAGAGTGGCAGAAATGAATTGTGGACGAGTCCATTGTGGGTGGGACGTTGAGAAAGAAAAAAAGCGACTTGATAACTGTTAAAAAGGAGAAGGTTCCGCAGTGCAAGCGAGACTTAAAAGACGGCGGTTTCAGAAACGCGAAGAGCCGGAGCGCTTGGTGATCGGAGTATCGAAGCACCGGAAGAATGGGAGTTTACCGATGTTTATGCCACCGATTGGCTATGGTACCCAAGCCCGTTTTGCTGTTAGGCTTTTGTGTCCACTGACTAAAAATGCGTCTGATAAGTAAGTTGGTACAGTGAAGGAATCCCCTGACTTGTATTTCATCAAACAGACAATTGGAAGTGCTTGTGGAACAATTGCTTCAGTTTACGCTCGGATAGACAAGGCAGAGAAAATTGCTTTCCAATCGGATGTATATATGAACGAGTTTCTAGCGGAAACCAAGTCTGTGACCTCAGCAAGAAAAAGACTTTCATGAGACAAAAGTATGTCAAAAGATTTTTATGTGTGTGCATAGCCGGCGTAAACCATCCGGTGATGGGAAATAAAGAAAACAAAAGTTTTTCCATATACGTTCTGTTCTTTGTCATTCTTGTTGGATCCTACCGGGTACCCCGAAAGAACAGGTAATTCAATATTTATATATTTGTATGTACAGGATTCACTCTTAAACTAACAAAATGTGGGCTATATTTAGTTTTATGTAAAATTGGGGTGGAAACCCTTTGTGAAAATTCAGATGCCTCCCATTTTTGTGAAATTTTAAAAATAGGTATTAGGCAATTAGGTATCAATGTATGAACATTCCTCAAATTTCATTCTTTTAGTATGTCAAAGTGTTTCTAGGAACATATGGTCAAAATCTCCCATTTGAAAATTCAAATATTTCAGATTTGCATTGAATTTTATATGTAGTAATTAAACGTTAATCAAGAAAAATTCTCAGAATTTCAATTTCTTCAGACAGCTTCAAGTTTAAAGTTTAGAAACTTTCTAGAAGCAAAATCAGGTAATGGATTTTGATGAGAATTGGAGTAAGGATTCTAGACATAAGGTTTAGTATATTTATCTTGCTTTTAATCCCTGTGAGGGAACATAAAAGTGAGGTAGATGTTCTGTACCGGGAATTAATTTTCTTTGTGTGTGTGTGTGTGTGTCTCTCTCTCTCTCTCTCTCTCTCTATATATATATATATATATATATATATATATATATATATATATATATATATTTATGCAAACATTGGTAAAAATAACAGAATTCGTCTGTTTAATTATACCTTTTTTTATTTTTTCAATTTTTGCTGATGTTTTTGTTTTGTATTAAAATCAAAAAAATTAATAAATGTTCCATAGGTTTCACATGTTTCACGAACGTTTTCGATTCTTCGTTGAATCATCATCAGGTGTCAAAAACAAATGAACAAAAAAGCTGGAGAAAGAAGAGAATTTTTAAAAGATGGTTGTGAAACGCACAGAGAAAGTTTTTCCACATTTTTCCACGAAGTTGTTGGCGATTTTAAATTCAGCAATGCTGGATGGCATCACAGAACAAAATCGCATTATGTTAAGCATTTTGAAATGTTAACACTGGTTTCATATGTGATGTTGTTAATTTGAGGTTGTTGTGTTTTTATGTAGATAGCTTCAAGTATTTTAAATTTTTTTAAATTGGTTTCGGGATGTATAATTTTAGTTTAACTAGAATTTGTCTTAAATCAGGCAGAGGGCAGTTATGTTTGTGTAGATGTTGGTAAATTGAGCTAGAGTTTACAAGTTGCATGGTGAGGCGGCGGGATAGGGTAGTGCTTGTAAAACCAATGTAGCTATTAGCTTTATTATTTTTATGGGAGTAACATTCTTCCAACGGGCATTTAAACTTATAAATAACATTGGTTCTTTCTAGTGGTTTTTGGGTTGTGGAGGAATTGTTTTTATAACAAGATTTTGAGTTTTAAATTTCTTATAGTAAATAATGAGTCTAATGTTATTGTTACTGTCAATTGACGATATGTATCTGTGTATAATATTTTTCATGGCTTTTTCTTCTAATCTAAAGTTTGGTTGCATTTGATTACAATAGTATATGTTAATATTGTTTGAGTTGTGATGTTGAATATTATTATTATTTGTACTGGTATTTTTTAAGTTTCGAATCATTAATTTTATTTGTTCATCAACGATATAATTAGGGAATTCGTTGTTAATAAGTACTTGTTTTATATTTTTTAATTCAATGAATAGTATTTTGTTAGAGACGGAGATTAATTTGGCACGGTTTAATAGATTTTTAAATCTATGAAACCGTGCCAAATTAATCTCCGTCTCTAACAAAATACTATTCATTGAATTAAAAGATATAAAACATATAGCTATTTTGTAGCAATAGGGACACTCGCTCTTGAAATTTAAAAGACTAGAATTTAAGCTGGTTGGTTTTTTTATAAGTGGATGTGTTAAACGATTTATTAGAGGCGTCAATAAGAACATCTGGGAATGGGATTTTGTTATTTACGTTCAGTTCTATGGTGAAATTAAGAACATAGTTTTTAGGGAAAAGGTCTTGAAATGTTTGTGTATTTGTTCATTGTTATCAGCTTGAACGAGAATATCGTCGACATAGCGTACGTAAATAGAGAATTTTTTAATGTTATTAAATATTTTGTTTTCAAGGTTTGACATATAGAATTCACTAAGAATCAAACCGAGAACCGAACCTATTGAAACTCCATTAATTTGAGTGTAAATATTTCTCTTGAAATCATAAAAAGGTACTTCGGTGATGCAGATTAATAGTAGCTTTATTAGTATTATTTTATTAATTTTAAGTGGAGGGAGAGACAGGTTACTGTATGTATACATACACACACACACACACACATATATATATATATATATATATATATACATACATACATATATATATATATATATATATATATATATATATATATATATAATTATTTCTTGAGACGATTGTATATTTATACTACTTTTTTGGTAGCAAAACATAACATTAAATCTTATAAAATCAAAAATAATTAAGTAGCTGGATATACATATACACCACACGTGTGTGTGTGTGTGTGTGTGTGCTATGACTACCAGCTAGGTGTATTTACAATGATCACACATCTGTTATCATTTTGCTGTGTTTCTGTTTCTTTTTGATGTCTCCCTCTTATCGGAAAAGATCAAAGTGAAGTGTCAGCCTTTCATGAAAGAACACCGGCAATCTGACCTGCTGTGCAAACACGTCCTCATTGGATTCTTCTCTGGACACTGGACGTGCCAAAGTCGTGCTCATAACATATTTCTGAGCAGTTTTTCTTGCATTTTATTGAATAAGTAAGAAATAAATAGACGAAGCCAACTCTGAACAGAAGCTTTTTTTTTATTCTGTTTTTATAGCATTCTTTATTGTTTCATATGATTTTATTCACTGTTACAACATGAATATTTTCTCATTTTCTGTCTACTTTCTTTTTTATGCTTTTCTTTTCCGGTTTTACTCTCTTTTCTTTTTCCTTTTTACTCTTTTTTTTCTCCTTTTTACTCTTTTCTTTTTCCTTTTTACTCTTTTTTCCTTTTTACTCTTTTCTTTTTCTTTTTTACTCTTTTCTTTTTCCTTTTTACTCTTTTTTTCCTTTTTGTTCTTTTTCCTTTTTACTCTTTTCTTTTCCTTTTTACTCTTTTTTCCTTTTTACTCTTTTCTTTTTCCTTTTTACTCTTTTCTTTTTCCTTTTTACTCTTTTTTTCCTTTTTGTTCTTTTTCCTTTTTACTCTTTTCTTTTTCCTTTTTACTCTTTTCTTTTCCTTTTTACTCTTTTCTTTTTCTTTTTTACTCTTTTCTTTTTCCTTTTTACTCTTTTTTTCCTTTTTGTTCTTTTTCCTTTTTGCTCTTTTCTTTTCCTTTTTACTCTTTTTTTCCTTTTTACTCTTTTCTTTTTCTTTTTTACTCTTTTCTTTTTCCTTTTTACTCTTTTTTCCTTTTTGTTCTTTTTCCTTTTTACTCTTTTCTTTTTCCTTTTTACTCTTTTCTTTTTCCTTTTTACTCTTTTCTGTTTCCTTTTTACTCTTTTTTTTCCTTTTTGTTCTTTTTCCTTTTTCCTTTTTTCTTTTTCCTTTTTACTCTTTTCTTTTTCCTTTTTACTCTTTTCTTTATCCTTTTTACTCATTTTCCTTTTTTTATTACTCTTTTTTCTTACTTTTTTCTTTTTTTACAATTTTTCTTTTTTTTTACTTTTTTTCTTTTTTACTCTTTTCTCTTCTGTTTTACTCTTTTAAAAACTTTTTTATTATTACATTTCACTCTTTATTATTTTTATTATTTTTTTGCTGTTTCTGTTTTTTTTTTACATTTTGGTTCTCACTCTTTTATGCTTATTTTTTTTCTAACTCTATCGGGAACAACTCTGTAATATTATGATGTGGAAAATGCGAAAAAACGATCCCGGTGGCATGGGTTGGGCTCTGAGAGTAGATATTAGTGTGAGTGAAATTACCTTCTACTTCCTGTGTCAATGACTGTTACTGAGGCTGCTGAGCTGGAAAAAATGTAATCAAATTTGACGCATATCGTTTTGAAAACACAAATCAGGAATTATCCTAAGTGGCTGGCGGTACAGATTAACATATGAAGGCTATTCGAAAGATATAATGGTCAAGTAAATAGGAAAACATTTATTATAAAGAAAGAAAATGATTAAGCCCTTCTATGATTAAATGCTTGTAGGATTGCTATTAGTGTTGTGAATTTATCTTTTATTCTTTGTTGATGTGAACTTGAAGGGCTGACAATAAATAAGATAACACTGTGGTATATTTACGAAAGTGTCTATTTACGAAAGTAGTGAATAATATGTTACAGTAATACCGTCTCGAGACTGCTCCCCCTTCGTCGTAGGCTTCCCTATACATAATGTCTAAAAGAGTCTATATAGCCACGAAATAGGTTAGATCACCATCATATCATGATACCTCCACTTTATAGCTTTGCTCCGTATGGAGTTAATAGTTTTTCCTTTTAGGGTTTATTACAATCCAGTCGGTTATCTTACGTTTTCTTTTTGATCTTTGCTATTCAGAACCTGTTTGCGGGATTGGTATCTCAAATGTGTCGAACACGATATCCATTAGTTCGTTCTCTGGAGTATTATCCTCCATAACATCTGTATATGTTTCCTTGTCTGGTTCGTGTGGCTTTTGTGGGTAAACTTGGGACCCTTTACCATGTAAATCATGTTCCTAATCCGTTTATCTACTATCTCTGTTTCTCAGTAGGATTTATTATTTTTGAACATCAGAGAAAACTTTTTCTTTCAACTTTGAATCACACACTGTTTTAATCTTCCTTGCAAACATTGCTTCTGCTAGCATCATGGAAGATGGAACATTTTTATTTGGAGTCATCCTATATACCTGCAAATATTATTGAATGTCCTTTTCAGGAAGTGTGCCCTTCACTTTCTTAAGCGCTCTTTTGAACGTATCCACGAACCGTTCTGCCTGACCATTGCTTCTCACATGATACGGTGCCATCGTGATATGCCCCACTACAAATGTTTTACAGGATAGTTTAAATTCACTAGATGTGAATTGCGTTATGTTGTTTGATACAACAATAACGACCCCGAATCAGGCGAATAATTAGTGTAAAAAACTAATGGTTACTTCTGTTATTTGTTTATACATTTTAATATTTCCGGACATTTTGAGAAACCGTCCACTACTATTAGGTAATAGAAACCATCAAGTAAGCCAGAAAAATCTATGTGGATCCTAGATTACGGTCTGAACTTTATAGGAAGTGTCTTCGCTGGCAAAACACAATTGTTGCCTATTTTCACCGCATTTGCAATGTCTTTGTTCATACTTGTCCAATTCGCATAACTTCTCATGAGACTTTTCATTCTCGAAATGCCGAAGATTTCCGAGATTTGTCGGTGTTTTTCTCGTATTTTCTATGTATTTAAAAAAAACGCCATCTAACGTTTAAAAAAAAATATTCAAGTGTTACGAGAAACTCCCTAATGGCGTTATATAATGTGTATCTTTCTATCTACTTAAGTTTGTAGAGAGAAACGTACTGTGTCTTCAAGGGGTTCAGCATATTTTGGGATAAGTCTAGATAATCCGTCAGCATTACTAATTTTTGACGATGGGAGAAACTCTTTTCACTAATTGTAATTGAGGAGAATGGTCGCCCATCTCTGCAGTCTGGTTGCAGTATACGTTGGTAATCCTTCTTTTGACCCATAAATCGTTAGCAGTAGCTTATGGTCGGTTTGCAACACAAAATGTCTTCTATGAACAAAACGATGAGCAAAAAAAATACCCAATACTTCTTTCTCGATTGGCGAATAAGTTTTTTCTGCGGGTAGTAACGTACGAGACGCGTGAGCATTAGGTTTTAGTGATCCGTCTTCTATTTTGTGTAATATGCAAACTACAATGCCGTACGAGTTAGCATCAGTAGCTACAATGATTTCAAGATCAGGATTGTAGTGCGTGAAAAATAATTCTGATGTGCGGATATTTTTTTATTTCTTCAAATATCTCTAGAGGCATTCTGTTGTCCAGTCTTCTTTTTTTTAATAGCTCATTTAGAGGAACGCGCAAATTGTGAATGTTTCGAATACATATAATAATATGTTAATCCAAGAAAACTTTGTAGTGACAATACGCTTTCCGGAGCCAGCATTTATTTTTTATCACACTAGCTCACTTTGAGCCTGGTCTTATACCATCTTGTTTATAATTTGACTAATATATTTTATTTTTTCCATGAAAAAATCTTTTTAAAAAATATTTGTAAATAGAATTGTTATATTAAAATGAAAACCATCATTGAAATTAAAAACGATGACGAATTAGATGTTCTTTGGCAAAGCAATATGCAAATTAGTTAACCCACCGACTTTGATCATGATTAGTACGTTAAAAACTGTTATTCTATTGTGTGAAGTTGAAATCAGTATTTTAATCTTGCTGTTAGAGTGAGGAAATGACATAACTTAATATATACATGTATATATACTAGTTTATACCCACCCCTGGAGAAGTGTTGGTACAGTACCTGGGTCAATTTTCATCTTTACCTAACTTTTACTGCTATATATCAGCTAGTATGAAGAAAAATATTTGCACTTTCGTGGGGAAAAATATGCTATTTAATATCTGCATGAGAGAGTAAGTAACTACGATGAATGTTGTTTTATTGGCAAAAACATTAGAAACTGTTTTTGAGCAAAAATAATTCGCGTTGAACTAATACCGAATACCCTTTATGTCTCTTTCTATATATATATATATATTTTTTTCGGATCATTAAAAAAGTTAGTTTAGGAAATATATTCATATAATGTTTAATTACGTTATGATAATTTCTTTAAATTTAGAAAACACGTGTCCAGTTAAAAAACACCAAACCTTTAAGTCTTTTAAGTGAGATTCGAACTCGTGTATTGACATCGTTATTTTACTGCCTTAGAAATGTGTACTCTGCCTATTCTTTTTTGTCGACCAATCACATGTTTCTATTTGTGTACGAACAGGTAAACTTTAAAAGCACAATAACTTTTAATAATATATATAATTACAGATCAGTTATATCATATTGGGATTTAATGTAAATTTCGGAGCAAAAGAAATCTTACACATGTTTCTAGAAAATATCAGAACATACTTGAAGAAATCAAAGTTGCCACATGAACATTCCGTCTTCAGAGTGAGTTGCCGGATAAAAACTATACAATATCCAGGAGAAAATGTTAGATAATGAAGATGGTGGTAGTTGCAAATACAGACGACGCCCTTAGAGAGGGTAGCAGTAGCAGAGGAAGTCGCATGATGTCACTTCCGGTGTGATGATATTCGAGCCTCTTGGTTCCTGACGCTTGAAGAAGACTGTTGCATGAAAACTTGTCTCCCACTAAACCCCCAAGGGGGAGCATGAACCAGTAGCGGAGATAGTATGAGTATGTTTCTCCAGTAATTCTCTCTCTCTCTCCCGTGCAAGAAAAGAAACTACCCGTCTGTCTGTTTATTGAATAAATATTTGAAAATCCAAGTACGGCCTTCGGTTTGATCAATTCAGGATGATGATGGTGATGACAGGGTGCAGCCCAGTATGACCTGTGGAAGTAAATGATAGATGCCGATCAGCCGGGACAAGCAGAGGGCTGATACAACGAAGGTGGACGGAAATGAAACAGGTCTGATAAAGAGAAACGAACATCGGACGATCGAAAATGTAACAAAAAATTTATGCAAAGAAGCCTTTAGAAAGTGTTCAAGCAAGTACCAGAAAACGTCAATGGCGATATAGGTGTGATATTGGCTAAATCTTGATTGTCAAATGTCCATAGAAAACTCAGATGTATATCAAAAATGCTCACCAAACAAGCTGCTCAGAAGTGAAGACAAACTCAGTCAAAATAATTAAGAACTTATCAAAAGGAATTCTTACATCGAGTCTGTGGAAGGGAAATTCCTTCCATATCGATAGACCTTTCAAATTAATGATTTCTAAAACCCAAGGACAGATAATTTAATTATCATAAATGACGGTCAAAGGGAGACAACCATGCTAATATCGATTATCATTTATATAGATAAAATTAAAAGCTAAAAGAATTTAGGTTTTTACAAAGAATAAGATAAAACCTAAATAAACTGAATTTTTACAAATTTCATGTTAAATTTAAATAATTGCTATTTAGATGGAAGTAACAGTTAAGGCTATGTTAAGTAATCATTTAAAATAAGGTTTTATAGTTCTATTGCAATTTTTGAAATAACTAGTTAAAGTTTTGTATGTTGAGCTTCATTTTACTTTGGAAATTGATTCTCATAAGAATCGATCTGAACTATATAAAAGAATTGTTATTTTTATATTATAACAGTATTTAGTATTTTGCTTGAAGATTCCTGATAGACACTGTTGTGTCATATGCTATCTTAAATTTACCTCTGATAAGATGTCAAAAATCTTAAATCTCTTTCTCTAATTTAATCATTAGGAAATAATTTTAATAAAGTCACAATCTGTTTAGAGATCTAATTGCTAAATAAAGTTTCATACTCGTTCATATTTGAATTTGATTTTATTAGACAATGTCTAGTATCACTGTTTGTTTGTTCAGGGGCAATACATCCTTCTTTCCCCAAGTAGGGGATAGCATAGCCCACTTTTTTTTGTCGAGGGGGAAGGCATTGTATTTTCTGCTATATTTTAAGCAGTTTATGGCCATCCCCAACTTTCTTAGTTTTAAATTAACGTACATTTTCAGTCATCAACAAGTAATATACATTGTGTATCTTTGCAGTGCAAGAAAAACCAGACGCGTTTAAAGCTTCAGAAAGGATAGTTTCAATAGTCGCATTTTTTTGTTGCTTTTCTTAAGTTATATTGTCAATCACCAACAACAATAATCGGCAGAGCCGGTTCTGATTACCAGAACCTCTACAATGCTTTATTTATTTCCTTAATTAAATGAAGCATACTCCTGGCAGGGATAGTTTACAAACTTTTCGGTGTGAAGAAGTTCTTCTCAAATTTTTTAACTTAGAGTGGATAAAGATTTGAGTCAAATCGCAGGCGAAAAACTTTCTCTGTGCCTAAAAACTTTCTGATCAATTATCTGTTTTATTTATTTCCTTAATTAAATGAAGCATACTCCTGGCAGGGATAGTTTACAAACTTTTCGGTGTGAAGAAGTTCTTCTCAAATTCTTTAACTTAGAGTGGATAAAGATTTGAGTCAAATCGCAGGTCAAAAACTTTCTCTGAGCCTAAAGATTAAAGATCAATTATCTGTTTGAGTCTTTTGTAGAATAATGTAAACGTGTTTATACTTTTTCCTTTTTCTCAATTAGAATAATAAAATATGCATTATTTTTTCTTCAAACAAATGTATTTGCAAAAGATTTTTTTATGGAATAAGTTTTCTTTATATTTAATCATTTATAGCACAGAATATTCACTTATAGCAAACTGTTTCAGAATTGAGTCCATTTCCTTCGTCTAAAATGTCTAAAACTGAGACATTTTTTTGTTGCTATTTTAAAATATTAATTCATTCAATTGAATGCAAATTAGACTTAAACGATTCTAGCTGGTTGTTATTTTGATGTAGTACACTTGAAGACATGATCTTAAGCAAGAAGGAGTAAAAAAATGCTAAGAAAATGTTTCCTCTTTGATCTAACTGAAGGAGAGGAGACGGATTCAATTTCAGGGAAAGATCTCAATATCTCCTTCTCATTCCTGAAAAAGAAGACATCTGTATCACACAGATGATTGAAAAAAAACCCACCAAAACAAACAAAATATTCACTTGTTGGACAGAACGCATAAGTTTAACAGACTTCAAATCGAATTTCATACAAGTATGAATGTGTTCTGTGTGCGTTTACTGCACAGTACGTGATCGTCCACTTGTTGTGCTGGTCCAAAGTTGTTGTTCCATTCCGACACTGGGCACGGTGTTAATTGTGGAGTCTCAGTCAGTGATACAACAGAAGAATCCTCCCTCCAAATAAATATACAACACCAGCTTAAAACAAATAACAAAGTTTTTTGGGATTTTTTTTTTAATGGAGGTTACAATAATGCTCGTTTTCTCTACTGAACATCATGTTTGCAAATGAGCTCAACAAAATTCTTAGCTCAACAAAATTCTTAGCTCAACAAAATTCTTAGCTCAACAAAATTCTTAGCTCAACAAAATTCTTAGCTCAACAAAATTCTTAGCTCAACAAAATTATTAGCTCAACAAAATTATTAGCTCAACAAAATCCAAATAAAAATCCAACCGAACTCGAACAGACCATCAGTTTCTGAGGGCCACTGAAAACCAAACTGACCGTGAGATGTCCAGAGGACCAACTGACCTCCCATGTCTATCTGCTGGAATACATGTAGATATCACAGGGACCACACCAGAAAAGACCACTCGAGATAATGGCTAGCCGCTTGAAACGCTAATCTGCTGCCAATCGATGGCCATAAATAAAATCTACTGTCTACTTAAGGGTCCACATATCTGGACAGTCATTAAATTTGGAACACCCTGGATGAGTCATAATCACAGCAGGAAACCTTGTATATGAAGAAACATTATTTTCTCAAGTTGGCAAATGGAATTCCGGGTAGCCAAACTCCAGATCAGAGATATTTCCCATATGTTGAGTGATTTCTCGGTACTTTGTTACATTAGGACCCATTTTGACCATGATCATGACCCTAACCCTAACCCTAACTCTAACACTAACCCTAACCCCCACTTTGACGCTGACTCTAACCCTAACCCTAACGGCGGGGTCAAAGTTAGCTTAGGTCCTAATGTAACAAAGCACGGATTTCTCTTTTCTCACTTGCAGCAAGTCTGATATTCGCATGCATTGCAAACATGCAACCCACTAAACATGCTGCCTGCTACATGTTTACGCAAAACAATGCATTTGTTATTGCATCTACTACTTACAAGGGTACAGGGCACTCGTTTCAAGTAAGAATTTTATTCAATCATGTAAAAAAATGTTAAATGATTTTCTATTGTTTAAATATTTTTAAAAACAATAGCAAAAAGCAAACTTTTGGTCTCCTCGTCATTGAAAAAACAAGTTTGAGATTCTATTCGTCGTAAAAGAAATAAATCTGATCTGGTGGTTGCGAATCTGAATATCACCAATCTGAAGATTGAACTAAAATTTGCATAGCAGTTCTCTGTAAGAGAGAACCCATGTGCACCCTTTTTTTTGTTGTTTTCGCTGCTGCGGTTGCTTGTTTTGACGAGGTGCATCGCAATGTTTTTCGCTACAGAAATCTAGGAAAATTAATTTGATAAAAACTTTTGTTCGCCAAGCCTTGTCAATTTGGGCGGACAAATTGTTTGCTGAATTGGAATTTATCAAATCTATTCGTATTAAGAATGAATATCCGGAAGATGTTTTGTCAGCTTGTTTCAAAAATAAAATTAAAAGGTTTATGACTGACCAGCAGGGTTACCCAACGTTGCCCGGGCGGATGGATAACATGAAAAAAGAGGTAACGAAAATAAAGTGTTATATCTGAATAAAATAAAACGTTAATTAAAATTCATAAAAAGAAAAAAATGTCCGAACAACAAAAACCTACCGAATTAGAATAGTGTTTACTGTCCAATAATACTGTTTATATGCTAATGAGTTGCAATTTATCAAGGCTAAAAGCTACTCAAGCGTTAATGAGATGGATCGATTGTCAGTTAAATGATGAAGACTATAATTGAAAATGATGACTGGAATGAATAAAATTTGACTTATGATGGTGGTTTATGAAAAGTATTTGACATTATTTTTTTTTTAATGGAAATCGCTCCAGACAAGGCATGACGCCACTTGATGTAAGGAGCTAAACAAAAATACTACTTCAAGATCAAAAACTAGCCAACGATAAGTGCTAGATTGATATATTCTGCCCCAGAAAACAGCAATTCTTCCTCTTTTGTCAGAAACATCGCTCATGGAATATGAGAACCAAAGGACAAAATAAGGGAAGCGAGAGTTAGAGGCTTCCAAAAGTAAACCCAAAGGCACTTTCTACTCTCTCTCTTTGATTTGAAGACGACCATGTTGTAGCCCACAGGGAAGCAATCCCATAATAATTTGTTCCACAGATGGGAAGCTCTTGGAGAGAAACTTTGTTCATGGAAATACCGTTTGATGTGAGACACACGGAGGAAGGAAGGAAAAGTTCTTTGCAGTTGTGGTAACAAGACGAGTTCTTACTATGAATGTCTGACAAGAAGACACCAGAGATTGGAGCTCAGTCGAACAGCTTCCATGGAAATAACTGAACACGTGAACAATATTGTCTGATGTTGATGATTAAAACAGTATAGTAAACCTGGTATCAGAAATTGATAAAGAACACTCACCTTTACTGCTTGGGTAACACACTAATGTTAGACATAATTCGCTTATATTTAAAATATTCGTAAAGAAACCGGAAAAGCAAACATAATTTAGACAAAAGTAAAGTTGGTTGTATTTTATTTCCAGAAGAATACCCGTCCCAGGACAAGTAAAATTAATTTTCCAAACAGATAGGTTTTGCACTTCAGTGTAAGTTCTCAAATCAAGGTGTCCCTTTCTAGGACTAACACTTGAATTCTTGCTGTCAGTCGTAAACAGCAGCCAGACAAGCTGTCTAATCTGTACCCTCAACCTGTCGGAACAAGAGAGACCCAGACTGGTCATGTAAGACTTAGTGACGAAAAAACTTTCCCCAAGTTGCCCAAACAGAGAGAAAGAGAACGGCGTTCATTGTCCTAGTAAGGAAACAAGGCTAGGCACTGGATGTTTTTGAGACGTTCCAGCGCTGGTACCTCTGCACCTGGCTTATAGACAAAGAAGGAGTGCAAGGGCCGGCGATAGGCAGAACCTATCTACTCCTTGCCTTGGCCTTTTGGCTAAGATCAAAGTGTAGTATCTGTTCCGATGGATACTGCACCCCATACTGGTGTTGTCTTGGCCTTCGGGTCTTGATTTACGCCGGTCAATAGGTCTGTCCTGTGCAGTTCTGGGAGGTCCACCTTCCCAGGCTTTGCCTCCTCTCTTTGGGGAGGAGTAAGTTTATTGCTTACTGCCTGGGGCTGCCCAGGCAATTTTTAAATCCCACTTTCCCGACCCGACCTTGGGTCACATCTTACTTGTGGGAGTAAGATAAAAACTGGCCTTGTGCCTAACTCCTGGAGAGGAGTAAATCAATAATCTTTAAGCAATTGTAGGTTTGCAAACTGGATATTTTGTTCCAGATTCCAACTCTAGGAAGGTTGTCGATCAGGACTAAGGAGGCCTCCCTTCCCAACGGTTTACTGCCACGGCAGTATGAGATACATAGATATCCGAGTGTTCAATCAAGATTCTCTTCTACCGTTCAAATGTTGAGTTAGTAAAACAGTGAAGAAAACCAGTTTTTCTCTCCCCAATTGAACACTTAACCATGTTATAGTCTATCTTTATTGTGGTTTTTTCTTGGTCTTGCCGAATTCAAGGACAAGAATTCATCTGGTCTGGTGGGGTATCTAGCTAAGTGCTGTTGCTTGGGGTAACATTACTAGGAGAAGATGAACCATTCCACTTATATGCCCTCTTATGAAAATTAAAATCAAGATATAATAATAGTAAACCTTATGTCTAGAATCCTTACTTCAATTTTGATCAAAATACATTACGTGATTTTGATTCTATGTCTAAAATTTAAGGCTTAAGCTTAAAGGGTCT
The DNA here is from genome assembly GCA_963556195.1 of Sepiola atlantica. NCBI lineage: Eukaryota > Metazoa > Mollusca > Cephalopoda > Sepiida > Sepiolidae > Sepiola > Sepiola atlantica. Next base: position 19,684,628 of record OY744525.1, on the reverse strand, counting down.
TAAGGAGAAATTAGAATTCAGAGAATTTTGTTTTGGATCAAATTTAATGCAAATCTGAAATATTTGATTTTTTAAATTGAGGTTGTGTCCGTATTTTAAGGGCATAATACTCCAAAGCAACTGAAATTTGGAATATTTATTAATTGATGTCTAATATCTATTGTTAAAATTTAAAAAAAAATTCAGAAGTATCTGAATTTTCACGAAGGGCTTCCATCCCCTCTTTACTCCCTTTGCATAAAATTAACCTAAATACAATCCACATTACTTACCCTTACGCCTAGCAACTGTATTCCAAAAGTAATAATGATCGGTTAATTAGTTTAGGAGTAATTCTTAAGACAATTTTTGCATGCCATTTGTACAAATAGTCGAGGGAGTAATGTGAGGGGTTTAAGTAGATACCATCATGGACTGACGACCTGGTTTTACCAAGTTCAAATCCCGTCTGTCTCATAGCACCACTTTAACTATGGATGTTGGCAACCTTCACGTGATCCCTCTTGTAAGTATCTGATTCTAGAACAACTGGATCGAGCCGATCAAAATTTATACAATGTTGTTTGATTTTTTGTTTTATTTATCTTCCTTCTGCGGCGGGAACATGTGACACAAGGCCAGAGAGTGGGGATTAAAAAGCCAGTGCCGAAGAGGTTGAGCACTCTTGCCTACAAAAAATGTCTGGACAGCATTACTCGGTAGGGGCACCTCAGGTGATTAGCAATAAACTAACACTTTCTCAAAATGCGAGAAGGTAAAGCCTGGGAGGATGGATCTCCTAGAACTGCACAGAACCATACTTCAGCCTGACAGAGCAGGACCAGAAGATGCCACAAGACCTACCCTCTGTCAAACTGATTGTCGACGACGTATCCTCGACTGATATGAACAAAACTCACCCAGAATGTTGACTTGTACATATTTATGATAAATTTACATAGCAAACTTAACTTATATAAAATTATATAAAACATATATATATATATATATATATATATATATATATATATATATATATATATATATATATAAAACATATATATATATATATATATATATATAAAACATATATATATATATATATATATATATATATATAAAACATATATATATATATATATATATATATATATATATATAACCCCCCCCCCCCCATCCTGACCCCAAATCTGAAACTTTCATTAACTTTGGCTTTTTCTCATTCTGAGTTAATCCTTGTATGAGATCCTACCGTTTTACTAGGCCCGGAAGAAAATCAAAAAATGGCCTGTTTTCCTCTTCACAGCCTCTTTTAAGTACATCTGGACTTATCTACTTTTGAGCACCTTTTCCAACCTGCTCCCATGCAAAGTGTTTTTCTTCACTTTCTACAATTTCACCGAACCTTTTCAACGGAAACTTACCACCCGGACAATTGTATATCTTTTTCACGAAATTTTCTTTTCATCCAGTACGTTTTTTGACAAAAATTATTTTAATAATTTTTAAAAATAATTCTCATATTTTTCAAATATTTGAACTTTGGTTTTTTCGAAAGCCAACTTATCCATCTGTATTTCTCCTCTGATGATAAGATTTCGATCTTTGAAAAGCCTTGGCTTAAGGAAAGAAAAATAAACACTAGTTTATTACTGACAACCTTGCATTGAACAATTGAAATTTGAAATAAATTTGGACAATCGTCGCATATTTATCACTCTTTTTTCTTCTATCTATCTATCTATATATATATATATATATATATATATATATATATATATATATATATATATATATATTTGATGTTTTATATAGTTTTATGTAAAATTTTTTTATATATTTTCAAAGTTTAATTTTATTACCTACAGTAATGTCATTGCGGTAATGGTCCTCTGAGGAGAAGGTTTTCTTTGAAAACTCATGAGTTAAGGACTTTAAAGGACTTTGCTTGAACATTGAATGCAAATAAAATTTGAGTCGCACCTTATTTTATTCTTTCACTTTATCTAGTACTATATATATATATATATATATATATATATATATATATATATATATATATATATATATACTAATAGAATACCAGTCCCAGGACAGGTATAAGCAATAAATATAGCATTAGTTTTAAATTTTAATGTTTTTTTTTCTTTCTTTGGGGACTATGATACGGTTATATATATATAAAGAAGAAATTAACACACACATTGTAGCTGTCGCCACTATAATTTATTTTGACCTCCTGCCCTCTTCATAATGCTAACGGGATAAGTACATATTGGAAATGACGGAAAAAGAAATATTCACCAGTCAAAAAAGAAATAGCATAGGCAGATAGAGGGGGGGGGGACAAAAAAGGGGAAGAACAACATACTTAAGTTAAAATCATCAAAGGGAAGGGGAGGGAAATATAAAGAGGTCAGATCATATGTATCTCAAGTTGGAACGATGAAGTAAAATTAAAACCTTTTTATTAAAATATGTCGATGATTACCTCGAAAATCTTGGCCTTTTGGCCAAGATCAAAGTGTAGTATCTGTTCCAATGGATACTTCACCCCATAGACTGATATTGTCTTGGTTTTCGGGCTTGATTTACGCCGGTCTATGGGTCTGTCCTGTGCAGTTCTAGGAGGTGCACCCTCCCAGGCTTTGTGGGAGAAGATAAATAACTCTGTCATGATACGATGACACAAAGCTAAACTTTACCGCCTCCCTCCCATTTGCGAGTCTAATTCGGAAGGCCTGGTGCCTCTTGGAGAATTTAATAATAAGCAGTCATACTATGGCTTAAATGCGATCTCCAACCCTTTGTTGTTGTTGTTGAACACTGTTCGACTGCTTACTATGTGCGTTCGCTGGTTTGCTTACCTAGTTTAATTTCTCTTAATTTCAGTGCTAATTGGTGGTGGCCGAGGAGTAGAATATTAGACCATGAATCAGCGGTGACTTTGAAACCGGGTTCGCGCCCTCTGACAGGCAAGAATTAATATCTCCTACACTGAAGATTGCATTAGCATGAAACATCGATGTCTGTAGGTAATTTTAATAAATATTTATTTAAAAGATGTTGGTATATATATATATATATATATATATATATATATATATATATATATATATATATATATATATATTAATTAATTAAGTTCAAATATTAACTAAATGAACAAAAACATTATTTTTCAAAAGTGCTCAATATACATTAGAGCTTTTATATTAAAATAAACATAGTTGGAGTTCAACTATGTTTATTTTAATATATATATATATATATATATATAACTTCTTTGTAAAATGGTAGGAAAAATCCCAGCAGAGTGCTCGATTAATTAAGAATTAAAGTTAAAAATTAAGAGCATAATATTTATTTATTTATTTATTTATTTATTTAAATATATATATATATATATATATATATATATATATTTTCTTTTTCGTGTATAAATGACTGCTAAAATCTTTTTGAATATATGTTATACACACACACTTACTATGCTGATTTCCTGGCATCAATTACATGTCGACAGGCTTGATGCATGCAAACCCAATATTAGAATGCTTTTCGAAGCGAACCCTGCCACAATCCCCTTGATCTCCTGACTCCGCCGCACCCATAGACAGCGCACCAATATGTAGCTTTTATCTCTTCTATCTCAACCCTAATATTTTTGTAAACAGAATTCACGCAGACATTTTCTTTATACAATTTTGTTGTTTCGTTTATTTTTGCCCGCAAATCTTTGTCTACAGTCGCATGAAATATGATATTTTGTATGTTTTATTCGTATTAGCCAGATTCTTTCACGCATGAAAATAAAAACAGTACAATTTATTTTATCTTGCACAAAATACAATAAACAGAAAAATGCAGGGTATTTGAGTACCTTAAATAAAAAACACAAGCTTATGCATGTATAATTATGGCTACCATTTTTCTTCAATTTATCTGGCGAGCTTGTATACCGAAATTGCCCGGGTGGGGGTGGGGGTGGGGGTCATGGATAACAAAATAAAATTTAAGAAGGCGTGTGTAGCACTTTGAAAAACAAAAAACTTCTCTCTTTCGCTACATATCATCAGTCGGGTTTCTTTTTGGAAACTTCTTCTTGGCTGCCACCCTCTTTAGCAACTTGTTCAATATAATATAAAGCAAGAAAGATAATTTCATCAGCTGACTTTGACTTAGTTGTCGAAAAACAGCACTGAAACTATCAGTTAAAATGAACGTAATTTTTGTGACCCACTTCCATGCACTACTTTGATGAATATGGCGTGATTTGTTTTTAGCGTAATCAGGTTTTACTGAATCCAATGATGTTCCGTTTCTGAGTTTGAGCCGAACACACGCACAACTAAATCACGTTGACACACAGGTTCTCTTCAAATCACGAAAATAAAGCAGCCTTGATCCTGGTCAGTACTTAGTTGGGTGACCATTTGGGAATACCAGGTGCGGTAAACAAACACACCACCAAGGTGTATAAATGAGTACCAGCCTTCTTAGGAATCATAACTGGTGTCAGACTAGTGTCCTGTCACGGGGTATTGTTCAAGCCATCTGTTCTGTGTAATGCTGTAAAACTAGGGATAAGCACCGGATCTAAGAGCCTCTTTTCAGGCTGAGAAAGGGAATAATACATGTCTTAAAACAACCATTTTGTTTTTGTTTTTATTTAATTTTCTCCCGGCTAAGGGGAAGGTTCATGAAACTGCTGCCATTCCTTACATCAAGACACATTTCTTTCAGTGTTATACTATGGATGTGGCCTTCCCCCGCCTAGAGCGAAGACCCCGGCCAATGGGAGGAAATAAGTCACCAAAAAAGGAAAGGCGATCGGAAGTGAGATGAGTAAAAAGATAATAGGTGGGGGGTGAAATCTTTTGAACCCTCGAGACAGGAGGACGCCTCACAGTTGGTCGTCAATTTCCGGGTAGTCAGCTTGGAGTGGCAGAGAGGGCGAGTCATTGTCCACTTATTGGTCACTCTGGGACAAAGACCAGCTATTTAGGTTTTCCGGTCTAAGTTAGTATATTGAGGAGTCAGGGCAGTTTGCAGCCGTTCATGGTTTGGAAAGATCCCTGGGCAGATGGGATGAGACCCAAGAGAGATTGCATATTGGTGCAGATCTGATATGAGCTGACTTCAACCGGACGACAATGATGCCTTGACAGACAGTCATCAGACAAGGTTTAGGGTCCTTATTTCACACTGACGGCATCACACACACTCGGAGCATAGCTGATTTATACACAATGTATTTGAGTTTGTGTTCTCTCTTGTGAGTCTGCAGCGCTTTTATTTTTGTATACTTGTAAACCAGTGTTTGTGCCCTCAGCGATCGTCAGTGGGAGACGACGACACGGCCAGGATGAGAACAAGAAGATGAAAAAGATGAACAGAAAACCATGGCACACAGCGTTGGGATCGGCGACAGTCGTCGAGGGGGCCGGTATATGGTCTTACTTTAGGATTCAGGACAGAGTCTTTTTGGCCTGTGTTCGCTCCATCATCTTGCATGGCAGCTAGACATGGGCTCCAAATGCTTCTGATTTGCAATGGCTTTGACGTAATGACCGTGCTATGATCAGGTGAATGTGTGGCAGCAAACTAGAAGAAAAAATCTCTTCAGACACGCTCTATTAGAAGCTTTTTGGTATGGGTGGGATTTTAGATGCTTTACACGCTTGGCATCTCTGGTGGGTTGTCCATGTACAGCGCGCCACTCCTTGAATCAACTCAATAACACGCATGTATACACCAGGCACGAGTGTGCATGGAAAAGTAAATTTACTGCTTGCAGTATGATTGGTATCAACCCTTTTGATCGGACCGCATGAGAGCAGGCGTGAGGTGGTGTGGAGTGTTGCCCACCCCGGAGTTTAGGACACTCGCAGCACCTTAAACACAAAAAACGGATGATGATGATGATGATGATGATATCTATCATGGACAGCGGCACCGGGGGGAGGGCAAGGGGGGGCTGAAGCCCCCTCACTTTTTGACTTGGGCCCCTCCACTTTACGGTTATCAATAATTAAGGTGATATGCATGTGTTTAACCGAGCCCCCCCCCACACACACTTTTAGTAGAAGCCCCCCCCCCCACTTTCATAACTGTCCCGTCGGCCTTGTCTATGTTTTGTTTCAATGTCTAATTAGTATTTATCAAATAAAATGACGATTTCCGCTTTCGAAACAACAGAAAATGTATAGTTACTTGTGGCAGACTCTGTATAAAGACTAGAAGAATACCCGTCCTAGGACAGGTAAAATTAATTCCCCGAATAGAATAGTTTTACACCACCTTTATGCTCTTCACGAAGATTAAACGCTAGGACAAATGAACATATACTACACTGCCCCAAGGAGGAAGTAATATCTATAACACTAAACCTTATGTCTAGAATACTCATTCTAATTTTGATTTAAATTCATTATATGATTTTGATTGAGAAAATTTCTAAAATTTGAAGCTTAAGCAGAAATTGAAATTCAGGGAATCTTACTTAATTGGTGTCTAATAACTATGGATCTAATTTAATGCAAATCTGAAATATTTGAATTTTCAAATGGAAGGTTGTACCCATATTATGCCCCCCCCCCCAAAAAAAAAGAAAAGAAACTCAATTAAAATACTCCAAAGAAACTGAACTTTTGGGGGGGAATATTTATTAATTGATGTCTAATATTTATTAACTGATGTCTAATATTTATTAATTGATGTCTAATATTTATTAACTGATGTCTAATATTTATTAATTGATGTCTAATATTTACTAATTGATGTCTAATATTTATTAATTGATGTCTAATATTTATTAATTGATGTCTAATATTTACTAATTGATGTCTAATATTTATTAACTGATGTCTAATATTCATTAATTGATGTCTAATATTTATTAATTGATGTCTAATATTTATTAATTGATGTCTAATATTTACTAATTGATGTCTAATATTTATTGACTGATGTCTAATATTCATTAATTGATGTCTAATATTTGTTAATTGATGTCTAATATTCATTAATTGATGTCTAATATTCATTAATTGATGTCTAATATTTATTAATTGATGCCTAATATTTATTAATTGATGTCTAATATTTATTAACTGATGTCTAATATTTATTAATTGATGTCTAATATTTATTAACTGATGTCTAATATTCATTAATTGATGTCTAATATTTATTAATTGATGTCTAATATTTATTAATTGATGTCTAATATTTATTAATTGATGTCTAATATTTATTAATTGATGTCTAATATTTATTAACTGATGTCTAATATTTATTAATTGATGTCTAATATTTATTAATTGATGTCTAATATTTATTAATTGATGTCTAATATTCATTAATTGATGTCTAATATTTATTAATTGATGTCTAATATTCATTAATTGATGTCTAATATTTATTAATTGATGTCTAATATTCATTAATTGATGTCTAATATTCATTAATTGATGCCTAATATTTCTTAATTGATGTCTAATATTTATTAACTGATGTCTAATATTTATTAATTGATGTCTAATATTTATTAATTGATGTCTAATATTTATTAATTGATGTCTAATACCTATTGTTAAAATTTCACAAAAATCAGAGGTATTCAAATATTCACTAAATGGCTTCCATCCCTTCTTTACCCCCTTTGTATGAAATTAAATTATACTAAATACAGCCTACATTACCTACCCTTACACATAGCAGCTATGTTCTAAAATCCATAAAGACCGGTTTATTAGTTTAGGAGTGAATCCTATACATACAAATATATAAACATATACACATGCCTTACTTTATATATAATCACTCATGGTCGATTGAAAACACAACTTTTAATCAATGTACAAGGTTTTTTCCCTTTTCTTTTTCTTTCTCCATTCCTTCAACGTTTGTCATTTTTGTAAATTTCAAAATGAAAACGTTTTTCACTTATTTCTGATGCAGTCTTTTGATAACAAAGACGAAATATAAAATCATTAATGAATTTATTTGATTATATTGTTTCGTCCATCCGCTTTTTCCACTTATTTCTACATATGTCTATATATATATACGCTATAGTTGAAAAGCAACGAAGCTTTAATGAGAAAGAAAGCGAGATCTGAAGAAACTTGGTCAGCAAACCTCAATTCATATGCGTATACAGAACGATGACGACCAACCCCACATTGTGTGCTATTGAAATCTAAAGATGTTTCTGATGTGTGTTTTCCTTCGATAAATGTCAGTGGGTCATAAGGTCATTGTCTGGAATAAATTTAGTCGAGATCAAAATGTTTGAAAAAGATATTTTACTTGCAAGCTTGGTAAATACTATCAGTTTTGCAAACGTTGCGGTTGCCTAGGACACCAATAACTGAGGCAGATTAGCTACAAATTTTGAAGAGCCACTTTATATTTATATTATATCCGGCATTATTGTCTGTCACATCAATAACAAAAAAGAAGAGATAAAAAGGGTGTGTGATATATGGCTTCAAAACTTTTGCTTTTCTTGTGAAACACACCTCTCCCTCCGACTGCCTCTCATCCGTGTGTAAACTTTTGCAACTGCTTCTAGATATTATCAAGAAAAAGTAAAGAAAAGAACATATGTTAAAAAACACAGATCATCTACAATTGCAAATCTAATGAACCGTGTTATTGAACATTGTTTTTTTAAACAATATTCCGAGTTTTGGTTACAAATATGCAGAGACATGAAATCTCTTATACAGGGTGGGGTGAGCCACTTATCTCCACCACAAATACTATTCATGGAATCTTAAATAAAATTCACAATCGTTTCTGCAATCCAGCCATATTTTGTACAAATAAACTTCAGTCTAGGCCTGACTTGTCCAACAAGCTTCAGTCAAAAATGTCCAACAGTCTTTCTTTAAATTTTTTAATTTTTTATTGCTGTTCAATCATAAGTGGAGACACTTTGGTGATCATTTTATGAGTAAGCGTGATCCTGAATGGGCTTCACACTTATCGGATTTTAACCTCCCAGATTTTTATCAAATATAATGTCTATCAATTCACAATTGTTTCTGCAATGCAACCATATTTTGTACAAATAAACTTCGGTCCATCAAGTTTCAATCGTCTTATATCATAAGTTTCAGTCATGAATGTTCAACTGTCTGTTTTATCGAAAATCAAAATACAACGCGAACTATTGTCAATAACCCTGACACTCTCCTCAATCAGTTCTGTCCTGATTTTGGATCGTCAGTTCAGACATAGTCTGGGGATTGTTTTAATAGAGATTATCTTTTGAGATAAAAATCTGAGGGATTAAGGTCCGGTGAATGTGAAGCCAATTGCGGATCACCCTTTCTACCGATGAGACGATCACTAAAGTGTCCCCTCATATCATTGAACGGCGATAAACAAAGCTTATTTGACATTGATGACTGAAGTTTATTTGTACTAAATATGGTTGGATTGTAGAAAGGATTACAAACTTTAGTAACTATTCCAGGGGGGGGGGGTCACTCTGTATTTATATACAAGTGTCGTGAGATTACGTAAACTAGGGGGAAAATGAATAGTTGGTGAAGGTTGTTCAAACAATGTACAGAAATGCTGAAAGTCGTGTTAGAATTAACAGCACATTTAGTTATAGATTTTAATGTTAAAGTAGGAGTACATCAGGGTTTTTTTTTTATTTTACTGAATCCATTGCTTTTCATTTATGTCTTAGAAGCATTATCCAGGGAATTTCACACGGGTTGTTTGGACGAGATGCTGTATGCTGACGATAATACTTGCCTGTAAAACAATGGAAGGTCTACATGTTAAGTCAAAGTGTTGGTGGAATCACATGGAAAGTAAAGGTCTGAGAGTGAATGTTACCAAGACCGAAGTGATGATCAATGGTTGTAGTGCTGGAAAGCCTTCAGCAAAAGGAAAGTTTGTATTTATTTACTCCTCCCCAGGAGTTAGGCACAAGGCCAGTTTTATCTTACTCCCACAAGTAAGATGTGACCACAGCTTGGGTCGAGAAAGTGGGGTTAAAAGCCAGCGCTCGAGAGGTGAGCACTCTGGCCATTTAAAAATTGCCTGGGCAGCCCCGTCGGCATTCCCCGGTAGGGGCGCCTCAGACAGTAAGCAATAAACTTACTCCTCCCCAAAGAGGGGAGGCGAAGCCTGGGAGGGTGGACCTCCTAGAACTGCACAGGACAGGCGTGCAGTATCCATCGGAACAGATACTACACTTTGATCTTAGCCAAAAGGCCGAGAAGCTCAATTTATTTTGGAAAGTTTGTAGGTGCAACTCAATTTTTTGTGATACTTGTAAGCAGTGGGTGCACAAGAAGTGCAGTGGAAGTACTGGTAAGCTGAGAAATGATAATCAGTTAGTGTGGCAAAAAATTTAAGACAATGGAAAACAGATGAGAACTCAGATGTAAAGAAAGTATATTTGGATGGGAAGGTTACTGAGGTTATACAGAAGTTTTGTTACTTTAGTGATGCCATTGGAGCACAAGGAGTAGCTGGTGTTAGTGCGATAGTTATGAGTGGATGGAAATTGTTCAGGGAAATTCTGCCATTACTAACCAGCAGAGTGTTAGGCTCTCCCCTTCATCAACAGTAGTATCAGGCATATGCATGCAGTGTGATGTATGGAAGTGAAACCTGGCCAGTGAGGGTTGAGGACATGCGTTGCATGAATAGAGATGAGATAAGAATAATACGATGGATGTGTAATGTGAGTCTTAAAGACAGGCTTAGATCTGATGACGTCAGAGTAAGATTAAACCTAGAGAGTATAGGGAGATGTGTGCAAACAGGATACTTTGTTGGTATGGTCACGTTGAAAGAATGGATTAGTTCTTGGGTTAGTAGATGTAGAACAGTTGGGGTAGCAGGTTCGGTTTGCAGGGAAGGTCAAGAAAAACAAGTGTTAAGGATCGGCTAGAGAGAAAGAGAGATAAAGACTTGCGAGAGATAGGTTAACTTGAAAGTCAATTTCTAAAAGCTGTCAAACACATGCAAGAATATAAAATGAACGTTAAGCAGAATATGATGAGTTAAATAACGACTAACGTTATTTAAAATTATGTTCTTTCTAAATAAAATTCAGAGTTTTATGCAGAGACATGAAATCTCCATTGGATCTTATCAAGATGATGTGGAAGAACCAGTCGCGGGAGAGGTACCCTTTGCTCATTAAAATAGTTGCACTGCGGTACTCCATTTTAAGCTATGCAAATTTCTATATTAGAAGTTTAATGCAAATTTGTAGTACTTTAGTATGCTACTTCTTTGATTCCATCAGGTTATTAGGATTGTGGCTCATGTACAGTTGTATAGATAACACGTTGCAGTAGTAGCATCATAGTGATGTTTCACTTTTTAAATTTTTTGCAGCTAACTTCTTTTAAATAACAGTGGTTGTAAAAGTTATTAATAACAGCAGCAATATTTGCTTTTTGTCTTTTCGTGTACAGTATACAAACAGACTACACTGTGACCCTTCCCCTCAAACATAACCGCTCAACTTTGCAGTCAAAAACACGAAAAAGATTTTATCAGCTTATCTGGTACGTGTCACTGGAGATTTCCTGAACACGTAATTTTAATCTTTAACTTCTAATGGACTTTTCCGCTTTTCTGCTTAATCTAACTTTATGTGTTAATTTTTAAAAAAATATTTTTGACACACTCATGTCTAATATTGTTATAAATTGTCTGGTGATACTTTGTCACTCAGACCCAGAAATTACTCTTGCTGTTTTCTCATTCAATTCTAAGATTTCGTTGCTTTTATTTTGGTTACTTTCCTTTTTTTTTCTTCCCCAACAAATCTACGTTATTTACATGTCCAACTGTCGAGTACTATTCCCAAAAGAAAGTTTATTCTTGCTAAAGATCGAGACTAGGATTTATACTGAAACATAAGTGCTGAAAGTTGAATTGGGAGTGACAGCTTTTGAGAAAAAGAAACAACAACCGTGTACAGTTATTGAACAATTTTACTTAGGCAAGTAATAAAGAATGATGTACAGCAAATTTAAATAATTTACAAGGTTATAACTGTTATCTTTATCATCGTTGTTATCTCAGCGATGTTTCAATCTTCTTTCCTCTCCAACAAAAAAGGATTTTCAAATAATCTGAAATTGGATAAAACAAAGAAATATGTAAAGCTTATTTCTTAATATTAGCCTCGCTATTATATAAACATCTCTCAATGATTGGCTTCAGCAGAAAAGATAAAATGTATTAACGAATTCAAAGATTGGACATTGTTTCAAGATAGCAACTAAAAATTAAATTCATATGAATCAGAATGGTACAACTTTGATTCTGTTGTCGGCATTCTTGCAGGAGGAACCACATAATGGTTGCCAACATCCCTAAGTGGAATCGACTGGATGCGAACTTGGCACACCCAGGTCGTCAGTCTGTGTCGTTAACAACCGTCACCCCCTTTAAAAAGGGCAACTAATATTCTATTAAACGTCTACAATGAACGGTATACAATGTTTCAACATTGAATAGTCCCAAACTTGTTCATATTTCGTAAAATGGAGGACCAAACCAGACCTTCTCCTTCACCCTAACCTTAACTCTAACCCATCACCCTATTGCATAGATAAACACAAAGGCATATCGTATGGAATACAATGTTTTCTCTCCCTGCCAAACAGAGTGCAAATGAGATAACTGAGTAGGTCAAAGTAGGCATTGAAGCACATGTCTCCGCACAGAAATTCTTTAGTAAGACACACTCCCCACAATGGTTCACTTCAGCTGCTATTACGCATAGGTAGAAAGCATTCCGCCAATATAACCGTCACAAGTTTGATGCAAAAATGTATAGAAGCTAGAAATCAATTCAAGAATCAAATAGCTAGGAGAAGATATACTGAGATGACCAGAAAACGCATTGAGTCACAGAAATTAGGAACTTGTGATTTCTGCAAAATCTATAATAGTGTGGTGAATAATGAGCAATCAACAATTCCCTCACTATCAAACCACCATGATACAGCAACTTATAAGGCTGAACTGCTTGCCCAACGGTCCACCGTAACCTCTATTTTGGACTCCACAAATCACATCCTCCCAAACTTTCCACCGCTGACTGAAGCCTCACTTGATGATCTGGTCATCACACCTTCCCAAATCTGATGCAAATAGGCAATAAGTTTGAGTCCTCGTCGGCAGTGTTGTTAGACAAAGGTTTGAATAATTAAGACAATACGGTGGTATATTTACAAGAGTGCATTTACAGAAGTGTAAAATAGTTATGTTACTGCTACTGTGGTATGACAGAAATTAATCCTATCCTGAGACTTCATTGTAATTCTATATAGTGTCTCTCTAAGAGTCAACCTCTTCCCTAAAGATTGTAGATCAACATCACACCATAACACAGATATCTGACTATTCAGATAAGGATCTTCCCTACTTCTCTAACTTTGATTAAATAAAACAGCATATGATAATAATTTTCTTCTGCCTACTGGGCCATATAACAATGCTATAGTTTCTTTTGTTGTATTACAGGACTTGTAATTGTGCTAGACTAGTTAAGTACTGAGATTACTGTTGTTAGTTGTGGTAGCATAACTAGAAGTTGCACCACTACTTTCTTCATATGAGCAAGTGTGTAGAAAATCAATTTAAGAATCAAATAGCTAGAAGATATACTGAGATGACCAGAAAAACGCATTGAGTCACAGAAATTAGGAACTCGTGATTTCTGCAAAATCTATAATAGTGTGGTGAATAATGGGCAATCAACAATTCTCTCACTATCAAACCACCATGATACGGCAACTTATAAGGCTGAACTGCTTGCCCAACGGTCCGCCTTAACCTCTATTTATGACTCCACAAATCACATCCTCCCAAACTTTCCACCGCTGACTGAAGCCTCACTTGATGATCTGGTCATCACACCTTCCCAAGTCTGAGATATCATAAAAAGCCTTGACACCTATGGGCCTGATTTTATCCCTGCTATAGTCTTAAAGAAATGATCTGCTGAGCTGTCCCCTGTCCTCTCCAAACTCTACAACAAATGTTTTGTCAAATCTTACTCTCCTGATAGTTGAAAAATTGATTCTGTAGTATCAGTGTTCAAGAATTCTGATGAAAGAACTTACCTGCAAAATTATCGCCCCATCAGTCTCTTCCCGCTCTTTGCTAAAGTCTTTTAATCACTAATTAATCTAGCGATAGTCCACCACCCCTATTAAAGCTAAACTTCTTTTTGACCAACAGTATGGATTTAGGCAAGCCCGTTCTACTGCTGATATCCTAACGGTCATCTCTGACCACATATATCATACATTGGATAAAGCTGGTGAAGCTAGGGCGGTAGCGTCTGACATATCCAAGGCTTTTGACAGGGTTTGGCATGATGGTCTTCCCATGAAAATTAAGTCATACGGTATTACTGGACAGATATTTAGTATAATCTGATCCTTTTTAACCGAAAGAAAGATCCAGGTTGTCATTGATGGTCATACATCTAAACAACATGACATTAATGCGTGTGTGCCCCAGGGGTCGAAACTTGGACCGTATTATTCCTGATCTTTATAAACGACCTCCCTGATGAAATTGTGTCCAAAATTAGTATATTTGCTGATAACATCACACTCTATACCCGACATGTAGGAAAAACGAACACATGCATATCCAAGGCAATAGTTGGATCCTTAGAAAATGACCTCCAGTTTGTGGTGGAATGGGGACATAAGTGGATGGTAACATTTAATGCTACTAAGACAAAGCTCCTGTCTTTCAACAATTATACGAAACCTTTTCAACCACCAATTGGCATGACTTATAGCACCCTACATGAGAGTTTGTCATCCAAACTACTTGGGTTAACATTCACAGATAACATGCTATGTAACAAATACATAGAAGACATTGCCAAGGCTGCTGCAAGAAAGGTGGGCTCCCTCTACTAAGCTCGAAAACTTCTCACACCTGCCAGTATCATATATCTCTACAAAATCACCAGTCGCTCATGTATGGAGTATTATTGTCACATCTGGGCTGGTGCACCAAACGCTAGCCTCTCTCTCTTGGACAGGGTCCAAAAAAGAGTCTCTTCTCACTATCAAGCAGGCTTCAGTCTCTGTCCTATCACCACAATGTTGCATCCCTGTTCTTGTTTTTCAAGTACTTTAATGGAATATGCTACTATGAATGTGCTGCACTGGTGCCTCTCTACATAAATACCCCTGATCAACCCGTCAGTCAGCAAGATCCCACCCCTTCACTGTTGAGATTCCCTGATGCCAGAGAGCTTCTTTCCTCGTACTGGTAGCCTTTGGAATGGCCTTGCTGCTTCCTGTTTCCTTGACCGTACTAACATACAGATATTTAAACGTAATGTGAACAAGTATCGCCCTGCAAAACTCCCCTATATCAGATTCCCCTAATTAACAGTAGCCCCTACGTCTTAGTGGCATTGTGCCTTGTTAGGGGTGAACTTAAGTAATATATATATATATATATATATATATATATATATATATATATATATATATATATCGACTCTAAATCATGCAATGAAATAATAATAAAATGTCTAAAGATTATTTGAAATGCAAAAGAAGTTGAAGTTGTAAAATTCAATTGTTTGCATGAGGATTCTTTTTATGACATCAATCATAGGACAATGTGCAATGATAAAAATGGTAATCAAATAATGCTGAAAGTGAATAAAGTAATTTAAATTAGAAATATTGTATCGATATTTTAAACAAAGGAAGAATGACATATGATTGATGTAGAATGTTTTAGAAGCTATTAAAATCCAATAATTTTAGAGATTAAACCAATATTACCTTAACAAACATACATTTATAACAATTTGGTTTAAGTAATAGTGTAATCAGTAAACGATAGCGTAATAATTTAATTTCGGTATCAATTAAAACAAAACAAAAAAACTGGATAGTTAAAAAAGGCAAACATAAATGTAAGTAAAGATACCCCTTGCAAGCTGGGTAGGTACAGCAAGTTATTAATATCAGACCTAGCTTCAGTAAAGCTTTGTGGGACCATTCCAAGTGCTCTTGTAAAGAATAGTATGACAGTCACTTTCATATTCCATAATTTTGCCATTTTTAGTTTTTGTTCCAGACTTTTATCTCTCATTTTGCTCTCTCTGATTTATGGGAACAATGGCGCCAACTATTAATCTCATCTCTCCTTTCATTGATAATGACTGTCTTTATTATAGACTCGATTTATAGAACCTGTCATATCATATTATACCTTAAATCTTTTGTTCGTTCTAATCATTACCAAGAAAATCATAGGAAATCCTAGCGGAAGGATAATTATAGTTGTATTTCAGGTCCATTTGTAGTTTCGCCAAAGAAAAATATGCAACTGATAATTTTCGAAACGACGGGAAAAAAATGCTGGGTTTCTTGTTACCATGGTAAAAGCTCAAAAATTTCATTTAAACGAGATCTTTTTTTGGTCCCTATTTACTTGCTCCCCCACGAGGGCACGAGTTAGATACAAGGTCGGTTTTTAATGTGTGAAAAATCCAGCTCCCCCAAAAAGGGGCACTTTGGATTGGGACAAAAATGAAAATTGTCTCTGTAAAGAAGGATTTATCCTCCATTGACAGAGGACAGAACAGATGGACTGTAGTATCAGAACAGATACTACACTTTGCTCCTGGTCACATCAACAAAGTAAAATGTTATTGGACATTCATTTCCAGTGGTTTTATCTTAAGCTAGCCTGGATACCCGGCGTTGCCCGGAGGCATAGATACCAAAATAAGTGTTAAAACGTGTATGTAACATCTTTTTTCTTTTTTTAACTTTTCTCTACAAATCCTCAGTCACCCGCCACCCCCAACTGCACTCTTCTCTCTTTTGGCAACTGGTTCAATACAAGAGAAAAGAATACGTCTTTGGAAAAACTATCAATAAGAATGAAAGTATTTTTTTCTGATCCTCATACAGTGATTTGGTCCCTGGTGTTCCTAAGGGAATGAAGATTAGAATATTTTTTGGATCACCATGATGTAAAGTTTGTACATGTATCAGGTTAGGGTTAGAATGTGGTTTTCGCCAAACACACACATTACCACTTTCCTTTATATAATAATAGATATATTGTAATTAAGTGTTTCACAAGACTTCGGAATAGATGGAGTAAAAAATTTTTTTTTTTAATGTATTTTTTAATTTTCTACAAACAAATTAGGTAAATGCATATTATCTAAAATAAATTTAAAAAATTAATTTAATTTCTTTTCATGCTCCCTAAAAGGAGGAGTCATAGACACTTTACAAAGTGTCTATTACTCCTCCTCCCTAGGTGCATGGAAATAAATTAATTTTAAAAAGGCGAGTGCAACTGAAATGGTTACTCGTTCTGTTCTATGTGACCAATAACTGGGTGGTCATTTTATGTTATATTTATATAGTAAAGTGAACAACCGTTCTAAAATCTTTTTTATTTTTCCGTTGACAGTGTGGGGACAAACTCTCTATTTTTTAAGAAAAATGGCATCTCCTTCTCTCTCTCTCTCTCTCTGTCTCACTCTTTATCTTTACCTCCCTCTCTATCGTTATCTCAATCCCCTCTCTACCTGTATTCAAGTATATCTTTGTCGCACTCTCTTTAATGAATAAATCACTAGAATACGAATGAGTAATTTAAATCTCAGAAAAGGTTTTGTACTTACTCAGCGAACTGATTTTGCATGCCGTTATGATATCTAATTTTAACAAACAGTAATTTCAGTACTTAATCATATATGTTGATTATCCAATAAATATTAATGATGAATCGCTAAACTTTAATTATTGAAAGAATTATCGAGTCAGAATATGTAATCACTGAAATCAATTGGAATATTTTTCTTTTAATCTAAAGAAAACAGACTGAACATTTTTGTATTTTACTTTTTACTGGCTAGGTTTTCTCATGCTTTTAATTCAAAACATTTTTTTATCTTCATTTTGTATCACTTTTACAAAAGATTCTCTTGCACTATCTGATCCAGATGAAGATAATCGTTTATATTTGTTTGTTATGAAGTGAGTGATAAATTCTACATTAAATTTATATAGGAAAGTGATCCCTCATCTAAAAGTCAAAATTGTTGGGGGAGTATATATTATAATTTGTAGATATTTTTCCAGACTGTTTGCATGTAAGCACCTCCCAATAATAAAATTTTATTTTTATTTTTCTGTGAAAAAACCTGACTACTACCAAACATTTAAAAAAATAATTTTTAGTTTGATTTATTTTTACTTAGGTTGAAATAGAAATGGATCATACATGATTTATAAAGGTGACCACAGAAGACCATTAATTATTTACCTATTAATAATAAATCGTAGACAAAATCTACAATTTTTGAATTTTTTCAACACAAATTTTTAATGAAGCTTCATTGAAATTTAACGACAAAGCATTTAATACAAAGTTTGAATTGAGATTCTACAACTTATAACTTCAGTTCATCGAAGAACCACATCTCTAGACACACAAACACACAGTAAGAATAAAAGCATTGTTTTTTATCTATTTTTTTATTATTTGAATCAGTTTTGGCAAGCACAAGAGAACCTATTGAATTATTGAATATCCTCAAAAGGTTTGTCCTACAAGGTTTGGAGTTTTATTAGAATTTGAACTCTTTTCTTAATTTCATTCACTTCTTTAACAAACCGTGGACTTGAACCACATACCTTTTTGGCCAAGTTATTTACCTCCAGGAAGTTAGACACACGGTCAAAGTATTTTTATTTACACTCTCTCCAGGAGGCTAGACACAAGGTCAGGTGTGGTTAGCCAGCGCACTAGGATTAGCGCGCCACGGCCTACAAAAATGGCTGAGCAGCCCCGTCAGAATTCCCCTGTCGATTAGCAATATACTAACCCCTTCTCAAAGATAAGGCAAAGCCTGAGGGGGTGACCCCCCAGAACTGCATAGGACTATACCTCAGAACAGCAAAATCAAGGCCTAAAGAACAAGATGGTACCGGTGTTCGACTTTAATTTTTTCAACCCCATATACCTTTTTGGCCAATACTCACTCTATCTATCTCTTTTACACCTCTTTCTTTATCCTTATCATTTCTCTCTTCATCCTATCCTTCTTACCCCCTGGTGATACCAGATCAGGCTGCCCTGTGGCTCCCTGAGACGAAATTCACCTACATTGACGTTTTTTTTTTTTTTTTTTTTTTTGTAAAACTTAATTATGTTCTACAAAACCAAAAACAAAAACAACAGCCCCTCTCCCTTTCTCCCTCCCCTTTTTTATTTTATTTTTAGAACTTGAAGCATGGATCTTTTACTATAATGACCGGATTCGGCATTAAGTGGCCCAAAAGGGGTTGATGTGCCGTAGAACAAAACTACCAAACCAAAAACGATGATTAAACATTTGAAGATATAAAGAACTTGAAGCATAAAAACTTTTACTATAATGACCAGATTCGGCATTAAATAACCCAAAAAGGGTTGATATGCCGTAAAACAAAACTACCAAACCAAACCAAACCTTCATACCCCTCCCTCTCTCTATCTGTCTTGCCCCTATCTCTCTCTGTCTTATTCCCTCTTCTCTCTCTGTGTCCTTTTTACTCCCTCCTCTCTCTCTATCATTTTTACTCCCTCCCTATCATTTTTAGTCCCTCCTCTCTCTCTATCATTTGTACTCCCTTCTCTCTCTCTTTCTATCCTTTTTAATCCCTCCTCTCTCTATATGTATCCTTTTTACCCCGTCCTCTTTCTCTCTATCCGTTTTACTTTTACTCTCTCCTCTCTCTCTATCCGTTTTAACCCCTCCTTCCCTCTTCTACTCAACCCCCCTCCCCTCCCTTCCCCTCCCCGCTCTCTTATATATATATATATATATATATATATATATATATATATATATATATATATATATATCCTCTCTCCTTCTCTTGTTTATTATTTCCAATAGATTCTACTTTTAACTGGAACCATCCCCTCGTGGCTCATTGTCTCCCCCTCCCCTTCTCCAACCCATCGATGCATTGGTTTGGCTTCGATTGTTTCGTCTTCATTGTGCACCTCTATTTCCGTCCTCGTAAAGCATCCGTTAGACACACTCAGCCCCCCCTCCTCCATCCTCGAAAGCGTTCATCCTTTTTTACTGTCTTTTCCTTTATTTCTATCTTGGCAATTTATTATTATTTTATTTTAGCTTTACACCGTGGATTATTGTATCGGTCGCCGTTCGCCCAAGCTTCGGTTTCCTCTCTTTTCCCCTCCATTGGCTTTCATTTAGCTTCATATCAACATATTTTGACACACCTTAAACGTAAATATATTCCCATTATTTCGATAGACATTCATTTCTATTTCAATCTCTATTTACGAATGTATTTATTATGTATATATATATATATATATATATATATATATATATATATATATATATATATATATATATGTACACATGAATGGTTGGGTGTGTATTTATTATATATGCGCACACATATATACATAAACCGTTGGGTACCTGTATTTCATATATAAGATTAAGTCTGTCGGATTCTTAAAGTTAGATTTATATATTAATGCAAAGGGGCAAATCGATATTTGATTTTGACTAGCCATGGTTTATTATTGTTGCACCATGTTCTTTGCAATAATAAAGACGTATTTCACTTTAGTTTCTTAAAAAAAATACTTATTCTGACCCAGAAAATTGGTAAAATGGAAACATTTTTCAATATTGCCCTAAAAAGGAAAACCCACGTATGTAATTAGTAAAAACAAACAAATTTTATTATTGCTCTATCCATTTCAGCTAGTGCTACCAGATCAGGCTGCCTGAAGATACCGGCTTCCTGACAAAAAATGCACCAAACATTAATGATATTGTTTTCCCCTTTCCTTTTGCAAAACTCAATCATGTTCTGCAAAGTCAAAAACAAAATCAACATTTTTGTCCTACAAAACAACCAAACCAAACACCATGAATAAATACTTAAACATATAAAGAATTTGAAGCATAAAAACTTTTGCCAAAATGACCAGATTCGTTATTAAATAACCCGTAAAACAAAACAACCAAACCCAACTATTTTAGCTCTCAAATAAACAATTATATTTTTTTTGATAATATCAGCCCATTCATTTCTTTAAATTATCTTAATATCTTAATAGTAGGTACGATCTTTTTTATTTGTAACTATTTAAACTGCTATTTTACTGTAATCCTGCCAGCAGAAGTGATTGTAAATAGCTGAGGAAGTACTTTTTCCAGTTCTCTATAAAAACAGTTTAATACATATAAACCACATTGAATTGCATATTTTTATGAATTCCATTTTTGATTTCATATATATATATATATATATATATATATATATATATATATATATATATATATATATATATATAAAATTAAGAATCCATTGTAAGGGTGACATAATGATTCGCTTAAATTCTGAAATAACGTTTTGCAGTTTGTATATATAAGAAATTAAAAAATACTTATCTGTTACTTTGCATCACAACTTCCACAAGCTTTACATTCAAAAATCAAGATTGTAAAAAATTTAAATAACATAAAAATATCTGCCCTTTAATACTATACAATTTGGGCTCTCTTTTAGCAGTTGTAATTAGCTTGTTTAAGACGGAGACACATACACGCATAGCACCAGCAGCACCTCTCTTAATTACAGTATTAGCAGTTATAGCAGTTTTCCAGTCTAGAACAATAAGCATCATCATCATCATCATCATCATAGTGTCTCCGGTGCAACTATTTCTTCTATAACTAACGGCTTCCTCAAGCAGCCAGATGTCATGAATAAATGCAAAACTTTTTTTCATCTATCCTAACGTCAAAACATGTTAGACTTATTTAATTCTAATATATTGAAATACCCTATATATAGGCATCTCCAACTCACTCAAACAAATCTCGATTTTTCTAATTTGCCTATTTATTTATTTCTAAGTTTTTAATAAATTAATATTCTGTAATATACCTTTCTTCTTTGTATTGTCAAATTTTCTTCTACATACATATCAATAGTACTATCATTATAATTATAAATAAAATACAATAAAGAGATTTTATTAAAAAAATGATAGCGTTTAAAATCTTATTTAGAATTACATTTTCAAGGGAGATAATTTACTTCCGGCTTGAGTAAAGTGTCAAATGTTGCTGTGATGTCGAGAACAGATACTACAAAAGGTCAAGAAACCATAAAAATATCTTTTTGTGACTAGGCTTTTTGAAATTAAAAAACAAAAAAAAAAATGATTAAATTGAGAAAATTTTTTAATGGACGGTGTAGTATCGGTTCTGTTGTCATAAAACTCTCCTTCCAGGAATTACCTCCTCCGTTTTTAAGAATGAAAAACAAACCCAAGACTCGATTTAGTCAGAATATCTTTTAAGGGGTGGGTAATGTAGTATCGGTTCTGTCCTCATAAGACCGTCCACACAAGAATGATTTTCTCCTTTTATAATAAACATGTCTTTTTTAACTAGACGATTATGAAAGTTATCGTTCTTCCTTAGCTAGCATATTCATCTTTGTTTATAAAGATAGCGACTATATTTTTCCAGACAATTTTCATTTAGGCGTTTCACGTGGACAATGGTTTTTAATGTTATCTAAATAAATAAAAGCAAAAGTTTTTCCACTTATTCTAACTATATTGACATTAAAACAGTTTATGCTTATTTAATTCTCTGTAGTATATTTTCATTCGTCATGATACATTTCTCCCAGGCATTACCACCGCTTCGGGGTGAAGGCCATACAGTATACATTCGTTCCTCACGATACCATTTCCCCAAGATTACCAGTTTTGTGTATGTGTGTGTGTGTTGGGGGGTAGTGTACTATCTATTCTGTTGTCATGATATCATCTTCCCAGGCATTAACCCCTCTTGGGGGGGGGGGTCAGTGTATGTAGTTCGTTCATCATGATATCATCCTCTCAGCCTCTCATTTGCATATTTATTTATTTTTAAGTTTCTAATGAATTAATATTTTCTAACTGTTTACAATTAAATACATGCGTTTATTAGTTTTTTAATACATTTGTTGCTGTTGTTGCTGTTTTTGTTGTTGTTGTTGTGGCTGTTTCTATTCCTATTTACTTCCTCCCACGAGAGCAGAGTTAGGCACAATGTCAATATTTAACGTGGGAAGAATCCAGCTCCCCTAAAATTGGCACTCTGAATTGGAACAAAAATTTCAATTGCCTCGGTCTAGAAGGATTTATCCTACACTTACAGAGAACATAAAAACTAAGTGCAGATTCAATACAGATACTACATTCTACTCCTAGCCAAAAGGTCAAGGAGTTAACATGTTGGTAGTGATGATGATGATGATGATGATGATGATGATGATGATGATGATGATGATGATGATGATGATGATGATAAAATAAAAATGTTGTCATTGAAAAGAAATAAACCTCCTCTAATCTTTCTAAAGGACAAAAAAAGTATTTTTCTTCAATATTCCTTACGTATTTTTCTTTCTTTTATAATAAAGGTGAAAAGTACCCATTTTTAATTATTCAGTAATATAAAATCATTTTCTTTGACCAATCGACGTTCCACCCTTATGTTTATTCATTTCATTATATAACCAGTTTTAATGGGGAATCCATTTTCATTTTTATACTGAAACAAAATAAAATTTATCGACGTTGAATATCTTAAAGACCATATCAATTAACCTTTTTGTTGTTTTTTCCTAAAAGCAAAATTTGACGATGTTCATGCACAGTATATTTCCCCCACATTGGAATATATCAAATGACACTACGACAATCGTCATTTATTAAAGTTTCCTCTAAATTACCAAAATGTCAAATGACAATTACTTATTTGGTTTCTGTAAAGAAGACTACAGCGTCAGTAATTGCCGCCCGGAGGACGGGTAGTTTTTGCTAGTCCTTAATGATAAACACAAAACTCTCAGTGAATTTCCCAGAGATTTCCGGCCTTACAAAAATTTAATAAAGGTACATAACTCATAGCCGGACTAATGCAGTGATGACGACAAACAACTTGAAGTATTTTAATTGATCATTAATGTAATTTTGAACAATGCAAATTGTTTAAATGTCATTCTGTATTTGTCTCCTTTTATTTTGCTACCATAAGTTTATAACGCCCGACGTTGCCTGGGTGGAGATAGAATCAATTATATTTTTTTATTTCATCTGTTTAATATTTTATTTGATCGCTGCCTGTGCAATGATGGGTAAACACTATTAGTATATATATATATATATATATATATATATATATATATATATATATATATATATATATATATATATATATATATATATAATTTTCCATAAAAATAATTAAGTATTTTCGGTTATCAGTTTGTTAAGATGTGAATACATGAATAGTCCCATTTAAATACGATAAAATTTCCATCACTATAAATGGCAGATTTGATAGCTGTTGGTAAAGTACCGAACACCAACCACTGAGGTCCAGGTCTTGTATCTCGCTTTGCCAAGCCACACTGAAGAGTTGTAGACGACGAAATGCGTGTTTATGGATAAATACATACATGTATACATATATATATATATATATTGTGTGTATTTAGGCAGCATATTTTCATTTAGGCAAACATTATTAAATAACACGGAGTGGTTTTGTTTGATGCGACTTTTTTTTATTTTTTCAATTTTCCGAATTGTCCATCTAATGTTTCGGTCAAATTGATGTAAATAGGATCCATGGGTTTCTTGTTCCATTCTTTTTTCTTTTTTGCAAGTACTTTCGATTTGAATCGTTAAATCATCTTCAGGCGGTATTAGTTTAGTGTCTCCCATATGTGTAGAACGCCATCACGCACTCATGTACATTTCAACTTTACGACGCTTTTTCAAGTTATAAACTACTCGCCGTTATAATTCAAAAATAAGCACAACAGTAAAGTCATAATTTGTAAAGACACTAAAACTAATACCGCCTGAAGATGATTTGACGATTCAAATCGAAAGTACTTGCAAAAAAGAAAAAAGAATGCAACAAGAAACACATGGATCATATTTACATTAATTTGACCGAAACATTAGATGGACAATTCGGAAAATTGAAAAAATAAAAAAAAAGTCGCATCAAACAAAACCACTCCGTGTTATTTAATAATGTTTGCTATATATATATATATATATATATATATATATATATATATATATATATATATATATATATATATATATATATATATATATATAAGTAAGGAAATTGACAACCTCTTTGAAGCACGCATTAGAATGTATCAAAGTGAAATATTTTGAAAATCAACAATCGTGCAATTTAAATGAAAAATTCATTTATTTAATGTTTTTTTTGCAAGCTTTCGTTGTAGAACAACTTTGTCAGGCGAGACTGTCTTATAGGTTTTTTTCTTCTTTTTTTCCTCCTCATTTTGATGGTATTAACCCTGAGGGGTCGAATCACGATATGAGCAGAAAGAGACGTCAAGTTCTTAAAGACGTTAGGATAAGTGTAGTCCTGGCGATGTAATGCGCAAATTGGCGCTTTTTTTAAAGTAAGGAGTCATTCACAGACATACTGTTTTGTTGTATCATAGCCCTTCACTGTGGCTAGGCAGGCAAGTGCTTAAAGCTAGAATCGATGTTTCATGCTTACGCAATCTTCAGTGCAGGATCACAAATCGCAACTGATTTGCAGTCAAGAGAGTTACCAATTGCCCACCAGAAATTAGCTTAAAATGTAGGAGGAATTTAACTTTGTAAATACCAAGTCGGCGAGTATTCACAACAAGCGATGAAGAGTGATCGACAACAACAACAAATCGTGTTGGATCTCGCAATGAAGCTAGTAGTACTGCTTGTTATTAAATTCACTCAGAATGCCCAGCCTTAGTAAAGGGGGCTATATAATAATATAAAAAAATTATAAATGTTTATCTTTTCTCTATTTATTTCTTATTTGTTGACGTATAGGAAGACAAAATGTCCTTTAAATAAAATCTTTTTTCTAAAAGAACATTTTCGGCCGTTCCTTGAGTGTAATGAGAGGTAGGCATGTTTACAGTGGGTGTTGGTAGCAGAGGAAAAAGTATAGCCAATGAGGTTAAGAAATGTTTATGTGTGACTCGTGTGTGTCCATCCCAACATCTTCGCACTTAAAGAAGTTATCGCCTTGGGTGACGTTGTTGCGGACTTTTTCCAAAATATAGGTGGGCCATAAAAATGTTAGAGTTTATATATATATATATATATATATATATATATATATATATATATATATATATATATATATATATTTATATATAAAGTGGTGTACTAAAAGCGAACTTTTAGGAAAAGTGAAACCTATTGTGAAGAGTATATAGCTCAATATCCAGTTGTGGCTTCTTGGAATTTAACTTTGATTCCTCTCTCACAACTTTTCGGGCCTTTTAACGACCTACCTATCTACATCTCTTTCTCTCCGCTGGACTTTTCGACACCGGACTTTTTAGCAATCGGACATTTGCTTGCATTCGGGCAGAATTTTGCCCCCTACAACTTTTATTTTATTTTATTTTTTCAAATTTTAAATCTTGGCCTTTGCCAACTTATCTATCCCAGCGACTTCCTCTGATGATAAGATTTTGATCTTTGAAAAGCCTGGCTTAAGGAAAATTTAACTTGAATAAATTGTCTTTTTTGCGGAATATACCTTGCTCTGAGCAATTGAATTGAATTATGATTTGACTTTTGCTTCTCTAATTCCTTTCCATTCTTCTTCATTATATATATATATATATATATATATATATATATATATATATATATATACATATATATATATACACACACCAACACATATATGCACATTCACACATATACATACATACACCCACCCACACACATACATAAACTTACATAGATACATATACATAATACGTACGCATACATACATATATATAGAGAGAGAAAGAGAGAGATGATCAAACTAAAAAGGTTCCTATGTGTGTATATATATATATATATATATATATATATATATATATATATATATATATATATATATATATATATATGAAAAAGGATGGATGAGAGTAACTGACGTAATGCTCACAGTAGCCACAGTAGCTACTTTTCCTTATCACCCCATCATGTCAACCCAAAATTTCGATGTACTTGCATGACATTTTTCTTCAAATTATCATTCTGAGGAAGTCTCACAATAAAGACGAAACGTTGATGAATATATAAAAAAATATCTCTTGGTTTTTTCTTTTTTCATTTCCCATATATATATATATATATATATATATATATATATATATATATATATATATATATATATATATATATTAGTACTTCATGTATCCACATAAAATATTATAAGGAGATATAATTTTTTATGTATCAGCTTTCAGTATTTACTTCAACAGTGCTCGATACGCAAGTAGAGCTAGGTAGTAAGCAATGAAAATATATATGGCAATCAAGCTACACAGAGGCTCCCGTGTTTCATCCCCGGGGGGAATCGTCAGGCTAAATGCATTTAGCCTGACGATTCCCCCCGGGGATGAAACACGGGAGCCTCTGTGTAGCTTGATTGCCATATATATTTTCATTGCTTACTATATATATATATATATATATATATATATATATATATATATGTGTGTGTGTGTGTGTGTGTGTGTGTGTGTGTGTGTGTGTGTGTGTGTGTGTGTCAATCATTTGAAGTTCCATACAGGATCAGTCACTATCCACCCCTCACCCTCCCTCCAGGGCCAAACATTCTGTCGTATGTAATGTATGGAAAATTTGTACATCAGCACCAGATCTTAAAAGGCACATGGCAGCACACAAAAATCAAATTCCACAAAGCTCATTCGGTCGAAGCTCATTCTTTCATCTTCCACCTGTGGTTAAAGCAGGTGCTTGTCTTCACTGTCATCTACGAAGTCACACAAGGTAATGGTATCGACAACAGTTGAGGACAAAGAGACGGCAACGATCTGTCAAGATGGACAATCACCATATATGTATATAATGGATACCTTTATATGCACACGCCTATATGGATTTACAATTACTTAGAAAACAGATTTCATATGCATGCTTTATTTGCCACACGCACATATATACATAACACATAAAGCGATGGTGAAAATCCTAATTATGAAAAGCAATATGTCAAAAATATATAATCACTATATTTGTACAAATACGTCGAAGCAATTTTTATTGCTAAGAAAAAAGAAATAAAAACACATCTAATCGGTGCTAATATTACCAAACATAGATATACTTAGAAAGATTTCACATTTGCTGTAAACAAATTTGGGGAAAAAAACGCTATTTACATGCAATGAGCTTTATTGAATACATAAGGGTGATGGCTGATTTGTCGCATTTAATAGATAAGTATTAACACTAATGCATCGTAGTCCGACAGTTTATAGAAATAAATACACTTGAACACAAGATATATATATATATATATATATATATATAGTCTCGGAAGTTCTTTTAACCTTCAAAACTGAAAAAAAAAATTTTTGTTGAAAGATTTTAGTCTAGTAAGTCAATCAATCTACTGCAATCACTATTTTAGTTTACTTCCAAGAATATACTCTAATATAAATATATTTTTATATATGTTTTTATATATAAGGGATCGTCAGTTGTTTACCATGGAAACTGTTTCGGGATTTTAAAAACAAAACAGTATTTCTTTATCATGGCATCCCAGCAGTGTTGATCAGACACCACCTCCCTATTTAATAATTATTTTTTAATTTAAAAAGTTTACAAATATTTGATTTAGTTTTGCCTCCAGATTTGTTTTTCTAAAGTATTAAAATATAGTTTCTCCTTACCTGTGTTGTTCCTTTCAAAGTGGGTATTTACTATTTTACAGAACATCTATTTTATAGAGTTAGATGATTCCATTATAATAACCCCCCTTTTTTCCCCTTGGTTATTTTCTTTGTCTACAAATATATATATATATATATATATATATATATATATATATATATATATTAATATATTATTACTCCTCTCAATAACAAATAATACATATTATTTATAGTCTTTTTCGGAGTGCGTTAATTCTTGTAGTGGGGATTGTTATCACTCCACAACAGAAGTTATACCTTTTTCTTTTTGGATCAATGTCAAAAGTTGAAGATGTTTTTTCTGTTTTACACTTGCTAAAGAATTTCTGCTCCGATGTAATTGAAGTTTCGATACTTAAAACAAGTGATACATTACCTTCATAGTCTCTACGATAATTTAATTGGTTATAGAGTATTTTAATACTCCATTTCGCTAGTTTTTCGATTCGTTTCTCAATGCCTTATTTTCAACGAACGTTTTTATTGTTATAATCTTTAATATAAATATTTCCTTTGAGCTTAAAATTTTTTGTATATTTTTGTTTTTTAATTTTTTATCCATCAGTTTATCAAATACCAATCGTATCTTTTTTGTTAATTTAAGTTCAATCGGTGACATTTTGAATTTGTATTTGGGTTTGAGGTTATACGATACATTCTGAGAAACTATCTTCAGTTTACCTCCATCTAATTTTCTTAATGCTCACTTAAACGTGTCTATGAAGTATTCCGCTTGGCCATTATATGTTGGATTGTATGGAGTGGTTGTCACATGACTAATTGAAAATTCTTTACAGAATTCTCTTCAAATTCCTTATTTATAAATCGAGTAACAAATCTTGCAAATATTTCCTGCAAAATGTGTATAGTGATTTTGATACATTTGACAACTTCTGTCCAGATCGTGAAACTATTTACCAGAAAATAAAATCCCATTCATAGTCATTATGTAGTCTTTTGTAGATCATGTGTTCATTTTTACTGCCATTTTACAACATTTAGAAAGTTTCACAAGATCCTCGATTTCTGTATCCATACCAGGCACATAAATTCACATACTAGTGATTTCTCATATAAAATTTCTTTCAATATTATTTTCTTATGTAATGCTGGTATCACCACACACTCGCTGTATAACAAAATAATAATAAGAAAACTGTGTTCATTATTTGACCTTTTATTCTGCTTGCTTATGATTTTTTTTGTTAAATTTGACTTTAAATCTCATCTCCTTGAGAGTGACTGCCGATTCTTTTACTGTATTGCAAAGTACGGTTTTATTTCTATTTTAGTAGTTAATGAAGCAATCACCGTCTCCTCTACAGTTTCACTTAGTTTCAGAATTAGCCTTGACAATCCGTCTGCATGTCCTATTTTCTTCAAACTTTATAGTTTAAAAGAATGGTTCCCCATCTTTGCAGGCGATCTGCAGTATAAGTTGGTATGTTTTTCTTCAATGTTGATAATGGAAGATGGACTGTTAAAAAACATTATTTCATGTATAAATTTATTAAATAATTCTATTGTAAATATCATACCTAATTTGGTTGTTTTTTCTGCTGGCAATAACATTTTTTATGCATTTCAGTTGTTTGTTACTTCCCTTGCATAATAAAGCTACCACTAATCCCAAGTTTCTAGCATCAGTTCCAATGTATATCTCTTTCATAGGGTCATAATGTGTGAGAGATAAATCAGATTGTTAAAGCTTTTATAATTTCTTCAAATGCCATTTGACACTTAGAAGACCAGCTTCATTTCATATATTTCTTAAGTAATTTATTTAGTGGAGCTTATGATGTGTACATTCTAAGAAGAAAATTGCTTTAATAATTTGTAAATCCCTAAAGCTTGTAGTGCTTACACAGTTGATGAAGCAGGGGCGGTTTTATGGCTGTAAATTTGGCTGGGTCTGGCTTATGACCCTTTTCATCAATTATATGTCTCAAGTATTTTATTATTGTTAAAATAAAAATCGCATTCATCAATGCTTAACTTAAAACTGTATTCTTTAATTTTATGAAATACTATTTTCACATGTTAAGTATGAAAGGGCAGTAATAATCAAAACGAACACAGTGGTATAATTAAAAAGTTGCTGTTGTTATTGTTGTTGTCGTTGTCGTTGTTGTTGTTGCTGCTGCTGCTGCTGCTAATAATAATAATAATAACAATAATAATAATAATAATAATAATAATAATAATAATAATAATACTAATACTAATAATAATAATAATAATATCTCTATTTAAAAGAAAACCGGGCACTCTATTTTTAATATAAAAAGTCAGCTATTACCAAAAAAGTAGTGGAAAATGGGTTTCGTTTTTAAAAAAGGGCAGAAACTCTTATTGACTATATAAAAATTCTTACTCACAACTTAGTTTTAGTATGCAATCTATAGTTGAGATCAAGTTAGCTCTCTGAAAAAGCTTTCTACTGATAAAAGTATTTTATTCCTTCTGAATGATAAATATCCAAGAATTCTTTTCTTTATCCTTACGCTAAAAAAATGTGTGTTTAAAAAGGCCTCTTTTCAGTATCGCAACAATAGACACCCACTGGAAGGGTGCTTATTCTAATTTTTAAAATGTCTAAAATTTAAGGCTTAAGCTTTAGGTGTCTTAAAATGAAATTTAAATTCAGGAAATCTTGCATAAATTGTTCCTTATGACTACGGATCAAATTCAATGAAAATCTCATATATTTGAATGTTCAACTATTAAAAAAAACCTTTCAAATCTCCAAAGAAACTGGAATATGGGGAATATTTATTAACCTATTATAAAAATTTCACAAAAATCGGATATATCTGAATTTTCAAGTAGAGCTTCCACCCACTTTTCACCTCCTTTAAGCTGAAGAGGTCTTAAGAAGAAATTGAAATTCAGCGAATATTGCTTAATTGGTGTCTAATAATTACCGATCAAATTCAATGCAAATCTGAAATATTTGAATTTTGAAATGGTATGTTGTGCCCATATTATGTCCCCTAAAAACCCTTTAAATGCCTCAAAGAAACTGAAAGTTATGGAATATTTATTAATTGATGTTTAATTACCTATTATTAAAATTTCACAAAAATCAGAGGTATCTGAATTTTTTAGAAGGGATTCAACCCCATTTTTGCCTCATTTGCATAAAGCTAAATTAAACTAAATGTAGCCCGCATTACCCACCCTGTATTCCAAAATTTATGATGATGAGTTGATTAGTTTAGGAGAGAAGTGTATACATATAAATATATAAACACACACACATATATAAGCTTGAAACGAGTCGTATGTAGGTATAAATAATTGAATATTTATTTATGAATATTGTTATATTGTTATAAAGCTTCTTTAAGAGAGTAAAAGTTGAGCATTGTGAGGAGATATTAAAAAACAGACATTCACGTAAGCTATAAAGCAAGGCTCCGATTAAGTTCCTTGAACCCGTTAGAATGTCTGGATGTTTATGTCCTGCTGTATTTGGCATAAATATTACTTAATTTCTCCTGTATCACATGATAATTTCCTATGGCCTTGAGGATAGAATGAAAGCGTACAGAATTTGAATTGACTCTGTGAACCAGGTTCGCGCCTTGTGACCATCTGAAATTATCGCTTCCCTACACTGATGAGCACATAAATATATATATATATATATATATATACAGGGTGATTCATAAGTCACTTAACTATTTATTTTTGAAATTCTAAAGTTAAAAAATACGGTAATACAAAACAGAAAGTTTATTCAACAAATTCATTTATGGGAGTTTAAAATTACAGCAAATTTTCAAAATTTCCACCTTCTTTTTTCATGCATAGCTCCATTCTTTTTTGCAAGGAATTTACGACTCTTTGTAGCATATTTGATTGATTAGTGTGGGAGATTCATCAAATTTGGCCATATGAATAACAATAAAAATTCGCTCTTCAATTGTAAATGACATACTGCCTGAAAAAAAAGCACATATGATGATTTACACACATTTAAATAAATAAAAATAATATATATAGAAACAAATATATAAACGAACAAATTTAAAATAACAAATAGCAGTAATTAGAGAGTAAGATAACAATTATCAAAAGTTCATAGTATGTTTGTGCTTCATATGGTAATCATTTTAAATAGCTAAGTGACTTATGAATCACCTTGTATATAGTCACGTGTATATATATAAAAACACCCGGCAACACAAACTCCATGCATTTTAACCTGACGATTCCCTATGGGGATGAAACGCAGAAACCTCTGTGTAGCTTAATTGCTATGAATATATTTTCATAACTTACTACCTAGCTCTACTCACGTATTGAGCACTGTTGAAGTAAATACTGAAAAGTGCTACATAAAAGATTATATCTTCTTATAACATTTTATATAGATACATGAAATAATAATATATATATATATATCTATGGAGAGATAAAAATGTGTATATCTCCATTAATGTCTGTGTATGTATATATACTTTATGTAAGTATGTATGCATGTTTGTTGATATTTATGTAAATGTGTGTAGGTGTATATATATATGTGTGTGCGTGTGTGTACGAACATAATAGAGATCTGCCCTTGAATATTGTTATCCTTTCAATAAATATAAATATGTTTGTCACTTTCACCTCTGGTATTAGGAATAAATATTCAAAGTCTGAAAATGCCTACTCTATAGATTACATTAAAAATTTGATTTCTCCCCCATTCATATTTGAAGGACAATATTTTTTTTTACCTGACTGGCCATTGCTTCCAAGCAACAGATAAAGAATTTTTTTTAAAAATGGAGGACAAAAGAAAAAAAAAACATGCAACCTCACTTTCATTTTTTTCATATTTTATACTAAATATTTGCATATTTATTTCTAGTATTCCTCGCATGTACATTGGTTTTTCTTTTTCTTTTTGTTTTCTTTCATATATTTTTAAATTTATCTTATCAAAAGGGCCTTGTTATCCATATTTGATTTTTCTTACAGGTTGGATTTTTAAATGGAATACATTTTGATATTCTGTACACAATTTGCCTTGTTGGAGTTTAAAAAAAAAAAATTTAAAAAGCAACAAACAAAATATAAAACAAAGAGTCCTATTTAGATCTTTTAATCTATTTATAGAACAACGAGCTGTACTAACCGGCGTTGTCCGGGATTCTTTTGACTTTAATTTTTAAACAATGTACGGGTAAAATTAATTCTCCGAACACAACATATTGTTTCTTTGCTTGCTTAGAGTCCGTATTCTTGTCATAGTGAAAAACCTTTCATCGGACATTTTTAATAAATGCATCAATCCTGGCAACAAATACATATAGATGCTTGGTACTACCAGATCAGTCTGAAGATATCGGCTTTCTGACCCAAAATGCACCAAACATTGATGTTTTGATTGTTTCTTTTTCTCTTTGCAAAACTCAATCATGTTCTGCAAAGCCCAAAACACCCCACCCCCTTCCCCCTTCCCCCTCTCCCTCTCTTCCTCAAAACTTTTACCAAACTGACCGGAAGCAATGGAACCAAACACCATAAATAACCATTTGAAAGATATAAAGAATTTGAAGCATAAAAACTTTTACCAAAATGACCGGATTCAGCATAAAATAACCCGAAAAGGGTTGATATGCCGTTAAACAAAACAACCAAACCAAACCGAACACCATGAATAAACATTTGAAGATATAAGGAACTTTAAACATAAAAACTTTTACCAAAATGACCGGAGTCAGCATAGAATAACCAAAAAGCGTTGATATACCGTAAAACAAAACAGCCGAACATGCATATACATTGTATATAAATACATGCATATATATATATATATATATATATATATATATATATATATATATATATATACTAAAAGAATACCTATCCGGTATTTTTCTGATTAAATAACTTTTTTAATACAAGGTACAAAATAAAATTTACTTTAATCAATCATATAAAGCACATATTGGTCTGTGTTGTTAAGAAATAAAAATTGTATTTCTGATCGATTTTAATATTTAATCCTAGTCGATATTTACTTTTTTTTTGATTACTCATAATCAGAGGACGGAAAGGGATCTTTTACCCTCACACTCAGAAGTCCTAACACTGCCATCCATAGCATGGTACAAATTTTATAACAGACAATTTTTTCGATATTCACCGGCTGACCTATATTCGACTATAAAGAGAGGGGGAAGAAAGTAAAGAGAGATGGGGTGGGGGGAGAAAGAAAGCTGCCTGTTCTAAATTGCCGACTCAATTCAATCAGTTGGGGTCTTGTACTTACATAGGTTGTGACTTCGAACCTCACTTGGGGCGTAAGTATTATTACTCTGATTTTTGTCCCAAATCAAATTCCAATATTAAGATAATTGTTTAATTTATTTTGATTTTTGTTCCTCTTGTCTATATAATTAGGACACCGGGTGATATTGGATAACCCTGCTAGTTTTAAACAATATTGATTTTTGTTAAATTTCTGCAATGAATTATTTCACTAAAAACAATTTTAAAATCTCATCTTATATGGAACTAGAAGAATGGTGGCTGTTTTACCTGCGATCACGATGACTTGCTCAAACAAACATTGATCACAACTTTTCACTCATTTTGAGCTAAAAAACAATGAATGGTTTTGAGGAATTTGAGAATAATGCTTACATGAAGATTTGCTGCGAACATGTAAATGTTAAAGTTGTCTTTATGGATTTCAGTGTTCGGACTGACTTCCTCATCTTGGCTGCCATGCTCACAACGTTTCGACCGTTCTACCCTCCAGTCTTCATCAGGTGTCCTGTATCGAACCCAGGAACCGTCTGTCTGGACTCTCGAACCCAATCCCTTTATTGTCACTGGGGTACCATGCTCGGATTCCATTTTTTGGCTCTGGGACACACTCGTTAATTCTCCGTCACTAGTGACACATGGCGATCAGGTTTAAGCCGTTGCTTCAAAAGTTGCAAGTTATCTGGAGGTGCTAAGTTCAATCCTGGACGAAGGCAGTGAAAGTAACATTCAGCGGCGATAAGCAGCGGTAGCAGAAATGAAAGCAACAGAGAATTAAGGAGTGTGTCCCAGAGCCAAAAAATAGAATCCGAGCGTGATACCCCCGTGCCAGTAAAGGGATTGGGTTCCAGAGTCTAGCGAGTTTCCAAAATGAAGGCCGGAGGGCAGAACGGCCGAAACGTTGTGAGTATGGCAGTCAAGATGAGGAAGTCAGTCCGAACACTGAAATTCATAATGAAAACGCCTCATCTCACAAATATAGACAATTACTATTAAAGTTGATATTAGTTTCTTTTGTTCTTTGTGTGGTTGGTGATAGAAACCGGACGAGAGAACCTCCTGACTGGGACGTTATTTCATTAAACAAGAAAGACGGTCTCTGATTGATCCTATCCTGGAATTGTTCAACCGACCGGATTAATATTTTCATGTAGGGTGAAGAGACTGACTAATAAATTGGTTGGATTTTGATGTTTTGGCTCGAGTTAGATCGGTTGGAGAAAAACATTTCTTGTTCAATGAAATAGGCATCAAGTAGAAATTGCTGCCTAACCACACACCCACATATATAATGAATATAAGTACATACATATAGATGCATATATATTATATATAAATACATGCATATAGATGCATATGTATATATATACTAAAAAACACCCGTTCCACGAAGGTAAAATGAATTACAGAAAAGATGAGTTTTGCACCACTTTTATGTCCCCTTACAAAGAAATTGAAATTTAGGACATTTCAGTTTTTCAAGGGGTTTTAGGTTGCATAATATGGCCACGATATCATATTTGAAAATTCAAATATTTCAGATTTGCCTTGAATTTGATCCATAGTCATTAGACACTAATAAAACAAGATTCTCTGAATTTCAATTTCTTAAGATCCCTTGATCCCTTGAGCTCGGCCATAAATTTTAGACATTTTCTAGAATCAAAATCATGTCATGGTTTTGAAGCAAAATTGGAATAAGGATTCTAGAATAAGGTTTAGTATAATTATATTTTTATTTTATCTTCATTAGAGGACATAAAATTGGTCTAAAAACTGTCCGGATAACTCATTTTTTTAATGGAAATCGCCACTTGATGTAAAGAGCTAAAAAAAACAAATACTACTTCAAGGTCAAAAACTAGCCAACGATAAGTGTTAGATAGATAGATTCTCACCCAGAAAACAACAATTCTTCCCCCTTTGTCAGAAACATCGCTCATAGAATGTGAAGACTAAAGGACAAAATAAGGGAAGCGAGAGTTACGAGGCTGCCGAAAGTAAAACCAAGGTGCACATTCTACGCTCCTTTTACGAGTATTCTTCTAGTTAAAGTATATCGGGAAAACAAACGTATAATTGTTATTTACAATTGTAGGTATATATACATTAGGTGTATATATAATGAAGG
Organism: Sepiola atlantica; assembly: GCA_963556195.1. Lineage (NCBI taxonomy): Eukaryota > Metazoa > Mollusca > Cephalopoda > Sepiida > Sepiolidae > Sepiola > Sepiola atlantica. The sequence continues at coordinate 19,647,356 of OY744525.1, read as the reverse complement.
AAATATAGTACTAAAAAAATGACTAATAAGAAAAAAGTTTGTTTTTCTTTATTGTTTTTTTGTAAATTTATCTCTGAAGATCTTCCAATCATTTGAATGAACGATCATGTTACATGGTACAAACATTTATTTGTTGATTCGCCAAACTCATAAGATGAGGAAAAATAGCAATGAAATAAAAAAAAATGTTAAATGAATAAAATGGCAAACTGAAAATATATAGAATAGATCTGCCACAGATTCGTTGGTGTTGGACGCTGGCTCAGAGAAACTTCTGACTATGATGGATCTTGTTCAGATTGACTAATGGCGATTTTTTTGATTTTTGATTTTTTTCATATATTTCTTCTTTGTTCTCTTAGCAAATCTACCAGTCGATTCAGAAGTTTCACATTAAAATAAAAATTAATGGATAAATAAAGAAGCAGGATATTAAATAAGAATGATAATCTAGATGGTCAGGGGTGTGGATAGATATCGTGTTGTGAATGCGACTCTGATTGTTTTGATAATTTCAAAGTTGGGACAGAAATAGAACTATTAACATTTTATCGTTTGTCTTTTGAGGTATTTGGATTGAGGAATTTGTGAACGAAGACAATGTTCGGGATTGTGATCAGCAATCAAGAAAATCGGGGGGGGGGGGGTATGGACAGAACCAGACTTGCTTAGAGTGACATCGATGACTACTATGACGATGACGACTGGCTTTTTCAAGTGGTTGCAATGTTTTACTACTGCTAATGAGTTTACTTCCACTTCTATGCATAACTTAAATAAATACATATTTACTTATTTATTTTTCTTTCACATTAAACGAATTCTTAAGAAAATCACAATTAAAATAAGGGAACAATAAAATGCATTTTTTTTCTTTAAGTTATCAACCAGGCAATGTTTTAACCACCCAGGCAATATACAGTTGGTTACAAATATTTTTGGAATGAATAAGTTAAATAGAGAATAACCAGCTTACTACAAAAATAATCCATTGTTCATGATTAATTAACGCCCGCTTGTATTATTTCATTGAAACAGCATTGTAATTAGTTATTCGAAATAAAATTATTTTACCTACTATTATGATATACAAGTAATTTAAAGAATGATAGTTAAATATTTCTTTAAAAATATATAGTTTATCTGAAAGTTAAAATAGAGCAATGTAGATACGTGTTGTATTAAGGTCCTAAGCTGATAATGCTGTTTAAGTCATTATTGAAAATGTCCCAATTTAGAAAATCTTTCTCGTCGGATAAAGTATTTTCTGAAAATAAATTAAATATAATTACATATCTTTGAAGAACATGGTGGCCACAAGGCAAACTAGCTATTCTCATGAATAACGAAGTCTAATTTTATTTGATAAACATGCGTATATATATATATATATATATATATATATATATATATATAATTATATATATAAATATATATATAAATATATAATTATATATATAAATATATATATAAATATGAATATATATATATATATATATAAATATATATATAAATATATATATAAATATATATATAAATATATATATATATAAATATAAGTGCGTCTGGACTTACCTATATTTTGAGCATTTTCTCCAATCTGCTTCCACGCAAAGAGTTTTTCTTCACATTCTACAATTCACCGGACTTCTTTTCAACGGAAATTTACAACCCGGACAATTTGCATATCTTTTTCACGGAACTTTTCTTTTCATTCAAATCGTTTTTTTAACAAAAATTATTTTAATAATTTTTAATAATAATTTTCATATTTTTCAAATATTTGAACTTTGGTTTTTTCGAAAGCCAACTTATCCATCTGTATTTTCTCCTCTGATGATAAGATTTCGATCTTTGAAAAGCCTTGGCTTAAGGAAAGAATAATAAACACTAGTTTATTACTGAATACACCTTGCATTGAACAATTGAAATTTGAAATAAATTTGGACAATCGTCGCATATTTATCACTCTTCTTTCTTCTATCTCTATATAAATATATATATAAATATATATATATATATATATAAATATATATATATATATATATATATATATATATATATATATATATATATATATATATATATATATATATATTTTATTTTTTTATTTTTTTATTTGCCATGTTGCCAAAGCCACGAATTCACCGAATGCAACCCCATGCAGAAATGTAAAAAAAAACAAAAACAGGGATCCTGGTGGCTGAGCTGTTCTTCCACTTCGGCCCTTTTCTTTGGCTAGATGTGGAAGAGGCCCGATCCGATCAATTGGCTGGACATGTCATGCCCTAGTATTTATAAGTTTATGCCCAACTGTATTATTCAATCTGATTCTTCAAAAATATCAAAACCTAGTTTCTCCTGTTTATTTGCTTTTTCCAGGCAGTGACTGTGGGTTAATCATGTGTAGAAAAAGGAAGATTACCAATGCCAAAGAGTAATGTTTTCTTAGAGTAATACTTCTCTCTCTCTCTCTCTCTCTTTCTCTCTCTCTCTCTCTCTCTCAATAAAATTCCCCTCTAAGAGTAATGTTTTCTGCGAGTAATGTCCTTACTCGCACTGTAAAATTTCCTTCTACGAGTAATGTTTTCTGTGAGCAATGTATTCTGAAAGTAGTGGTTTTTTTTAGAATAATGAAGGTCCCCTCTCTGTAAAATTTCCTTCTAAGAGTAATGTTTCTTAAGAGTAATGTTTTTCTCACTGAAATTTCCATCTAGGAGCAATGCATTCTAGGAATATAAATAATTACCCTACCTATAGAATTATATTCCATGAAAAATGCCAGTATACTGAAATCATATGCCCTTAATAGGGTTAAGAGAAAAATTCATATACACTAAATGTACAAAAGCAAGGAAATTCCCAAATTTTTATACTTTTATTGTCATTAAGGGTATGCGAGCACAACAGGGCTATGTATTTTACTGGTAGGAATTTTTCTTCAGTGCACCTCACACACTTCATCCACTCATGCATAGAGATTTATACTGTAGTGATGTAATAATGAAATGGTTTGGTTGATATGTAGTCATACCCTTAATGACAATAAAGTGTAAAAATTTGGAAATTTCCTTGCTTTTGTACATTTAGTGTATATGAATTTTCATCTTAACCCTATTAAGGGCATATGATTTCAGTATACTGGCATTTTTCATGGAATGTCACTACTTTTGTAAAGGCTATGCCTCAATACAATGGTCATTTTTAAGGTTTTTTGCAATTTTCTGGAAAACTAAGGTATATGGTCAACTGAAATGAAAATGCCATCGACTAAACCCTAGAACCTCTATCTCTGCCAAAAATCAGCTGAATCCATCAAATAGTTGATGAGATACAGGGTGGCACGTACGTACGTACACACAGATAACATGATTTCATGATTGAACTTTCTGAATCTCTGGGTTGCCTTGACTAATGATGCTGAAATTCTACACACTTATAGAACCTACCAAATAAAAATTTTGTGCAAAGTTTTAACTAATTTGGTTTATTGGTTTTTGAGTTATGATTGATCAAAGAAATGAGATTTCCAGCATAGGCTGTTCTTGGAGTCTATTAAGGGATAGAGTGCTCTCGCGCCTCCCTTAATTTGGCATTAAATAACACATAGATGGTTGATATGCCGTAAAACAAACCAACCCACAACCAACCAACATTTTTTTATATACATTTCTTTTTTTCGTTTGCTGTAGCTTTATAATCTATGACGAGAACTCTTCATTTAACATCATGAACAATGTTCTATATATTCTTAGAAACACTTTTATTTGTAAACAATTGTTTTTACCCATCTCAAGAAGATAAATTTTCATGATATACAAGATATTTAGGCACTGAGGAAGCCTCATCATGAAAATGATATTTTGTATATCATGAAAATGTATGTTCTTGAAATGGGCAGAAACAATTGTTTGCAAATAAGTGTTTCTTTTTGTAAGAATATATGGAATGTTCCCTGAAAAACTAAGGTTTTTAATGATATTATAGATGAGAGAGAAAAAATCAATTAAAAGTAAAGTTAAAACGAAATGTTATATGAGAGAGAAGAAATAAATATAAATGAATATAAAATAAATTTCAAACAAAATGTCTCGAAAACAATTCGGGATAAATCCGATTTCTTCTTGTCCAAATTAAAAAAAAAACAACTACTAGATGATGAGAGAGTGATATTAGATAGAGAGAGAGAGAGAGAGAGAGAGAGAGAGAGAGAGAGAGAGAGAGAGGGGGGGGGCATAATATAGAGAGATTAAAAGCTTTTTTCTTAATTTATTCGCATCTGAAAATGAATTATTTTCAATAGATTTTTCAACATTGTCCGCGACCAACGTTCATTGTTCGAAAGTTATGCAGAAAATTCTGAAAATATTTCAGTTTTTTTTTTAGTTCTGACCTCTGACCCTGCAGAGAAAAATACTTCAGCACAGGTAAAATAATTCACACTTTTACACTTGGTTAGAGAAAAGGTTAATATTTTCTTTCTATACTTTGTTAATGTTCATTTTTATGTTTATTATTTAGAGCCTGGTGAAACTGCTCCAATGATTATATCAGTTATGTGCAGCCATACAGAAATTCAAGGATCATTCGTCTTGGAAATCATAAATTATTGAAGCAATCAAGCAATTTTGACAGAACAAAATTCTGCTCCATTAAATTACAGTGTAGGTGATAAAAGAGAGTATATATATATATATATATATATATATATATATATATATATATATATATATATATATATATATATATATATATAAGTAATAAAACTATTAATTCATATATAGAAAGTAACTATTAATTTATATATGTATAATAAAACTATTAATTTATATATATATATATATATAAGTAATAACACTATTAATTCATATATAGAAAGTAACTATTAATTTATATATGTATAATAAAACTATTAATTTATATATATATATAAGTAATAAAACTATTAATTCATATATAGAAAGTAACTATTAATTTATATATGTATAATAAAACTATTAATTTATATATATATATATATATATATATATAAGTAATAAAACTATTAATTTATATATAGAAAGTAACTATTAATTTATATATGTATAATAAAACTATTAATTTATATATATATATATATATATATATATATATATATAAGTAATAAAACTATTAATTCATATATAGAAAGTAACTATTAATTTATATATGCATAATAAAACTATTAATTTATATGTACACACACACACATATATATATATATATATATATATATATATATATATATATATATATATATATATATATATATATATATTACTATTTCATGTATTCACATAAAATTTTATAAGGAGATATAATTTTTTATGTATCAATTTTCAGTATTTACTTCAACAGTGCTCGATACGTAAGTAGAGCTAGGTAGTTATAGAAATAAAATTAACCACGTGTTAAAATAAGTTCACCCATTATATTGACACAACAAAGAAACAGGATATAGGTCGCTCTATAGAAAACAGAAAAATTGAACAGGATATAGGAAGTAATACTAACCGGACCTTTGTTCGTGGGAAGTCCAACGATTGACTGAGAGAACAACAAAGAATCTGATTGGTTAACTAGCTAGCCGTGTATATAAAAACACCCGGCAAAAATAAATCCATGCATTTTAGCCTGAAGATTCCCCCCCCCCCCCGGGATGAAACGCGGGAGCCTCTGTATAGCTAAATTGCCATAAATATATTTTCATATCTTACTATATATATATATATATATATATATATATATATATATATATATATATATCAGTTTATGTATATATATATATCAATAATTGTATACATAAAGTAGTGTCATTCTTCTGAACATTTGATGGGCATAGCTTTCGAATCGAAATGTACATATAAAACTCTGCTTCAGGACACTTATTGGTATATTTTCAAAACCAAAATAATTGCTGCAGGGTCAGAGGTCAGAACTAAAAAAAAAACTGAAATATTTTCAGAATTTTCTGCATAACTTCCAAACAATGAACGTTGGTTAATGTTGAAAAATCTACTGAAAATAATTCCTTGAGGTTTAAAAATGAAATCCGATCATCCATTTTCGATTACTAGTTTCAGCTAGGAAGTAAGAGTGACTACCGACGAACACAGTACTAATCCATTACACCGTAAAGAAATATGGTAGAAATCTAATTAAGATCACTTTTTCGTATTACCCCATGTGTTAGATAAAATCCTATTAATCACTATGCCTATCAGCGATTTCACGGCTAATAATGATAAAAACAACTTACAAAGTTACATTTTCAGATTACAGATAATACACTAATCTTTCTCATGGCGTTCATATATATACATAACGAAATTTCACCTTATTTGTTTACTAATCGTCAAAGATAATTAAACTAACAATAAAACAAAAGATTTAAATAGTCTATTATATTATAAACAATACAGAACATAACAGAAACTGCTAATTCAAACTGTCCAAGAAACACAGCAGACTCAACACTAGGAAGCATTCGTTTGGACTTCGAGTAGTGAACAACTGGAATGAGCTTCCCAATTCAGTTGTAAATGCAAAAGACACAATTGACTTTAAAAGCAAACTAGACAAGTACTTGTCCAGTAAGCAATACACTGTTCGACCCACGCATGCGTCTACTGAAACTATAAGACCAGGCATGGAGCAGGAGTTACAGGCTGAGTAGCCTTTTTCCTGAAGAAAAGTATCAAAGTATCAAAGTATCAAAGAAACTGCTAATACTATTTAATCCATAGTTGCAAAGAAAAAAGAGATAAAGTATGAGAGAGAAAGAAAGAGAGAGAGAGATAGAGAGAGAGAGAGAGAGAGTAAGAGATAACAAAAGAAAGAGAGAGATAGCAAACAGAAAGACTAATTTGGAATTTTATCTTTTTTTATTTAAGAAGGATTAAACTTGCTTTGCAAACTCACTTTTTCCTGATTCAAACAATTTAACCTCAAGCTCAATGGGTGATCCAACAGACCACAATTTTCTAGTATGAGATAAACCTAAAATAATTTGCCCATACTTTTACCATAAAGTGAATCTACCAAACTTAAACATTATGCACTATTTTTCACTTTCGTTAGTAGCCCATGTGTGCTTTAGTTTTTAGTATAATTACTGCCGTGATAGTTGCAAAATATAGTTGCATGTGCAAAATATAGTTGCATGTGCAAATCAGTAGCAGTTATAGCAGGTCTCATCGTAACTGTATTGATTTACTCCTCTCCAGGAGTTAGGCACAAGGCCAGTGTTTATCTTACTCCCACAAGTAAGATGTGACCCAAGGTCGGGTCGGGAAAGTGGGTTTGAAAAGCCAGTGCCCAAGAGGTGAGCACTCTGGCCATTAAAAATTGCCTGGGCAGCTCCGTCGTCATTCCCCACTGGGGGCGACTTAGGCAGTAAGCAATATACTTACTCCTCCCCAAAGAGGGGAGGCGAAGCATGGGAGGGTGAACCTCCTAGAACTGCACAGGACAGACCCATAGACCGGCGTAAATCAAGCCCCGAAGGCCAAGACAATACCAGTCATCGTAACTGTAGCAACAGGAACAATACTTTAGCTTGACTGATTTTTCAAATTGCAGTGTCCTTCTTTTTTTAGGGGGGGGGGTGACAGTGAGTGGGCGTATATCTTTCAAGACTGTGATTATCTGGCACATACATTTTTCATATTTCACTTATTAAAATCCAAAGCCAGTTTTTGCACACAATATTCGCTTACTTTTCTAATTAAACACTGATCTTCTTATAAATAATACTTAAAAAATAACTTTATTTACAAAAATATTTATCCTACACAATAGTACCCTCCTTCCAGTGTTTGTGTATAGAAACTACTATTTTATATATTTATCTTTTAATTTCTTTAAATTTATATAGTTGTTATTGACTTTTTAAATCTTGCTATTTGGTTTTTAATTTATTTTTTTTATTTTATAGATCACCAATAGAAATTTATTCTTATTTTACCATTGTAGTTTAAATTATTTGTACACTAAGAACACTTCTTATTTATTTAAAAAAGACATAATTTCGATGATTATTTGTATTATACATTTTCTTTTAGCTAATCTTAGTTTAAGTATTTGCTTGTGTGTCTGCATTTAGTTATACATTCTCGTTTTTTCTTTTGGTTAGTAAATTAAATTAGCTAAAAGATTTATCATTTGGCACATTTCCTCAATATAATTTGCAGTTTTTAGGGGCTAATTCTAAGATTTTCCAATTGATATTAGAGCTAAGGTTTTCATTTTTGTTACCATCTATTTAGATAGTACGGTGCCATTTTTGTATTTTCCACACCTGAATGTTATGTGGTGATTATACCTACACTTAAAGTCATTTTCCGTAACCCCTGTCTATAATTTTCCTTCGTTGTTAAGATTATTATTTACTGTTGCTTTGTATTTTTTGTTCATTGTTTATTTATTATTTACTGTTGCTTTGTATATGACACGAGTTGTTAAACATTTATTCATTAGTGGGCAATTATTTTGATTCTACACTTACATAATTTGGTATTATTATCAATATCAATAGCATTGGTGTCACTATTACTGTTAATATTTGTAATCATTTTTATTGTGTTTATTTATTATTGATTAAACCACGTTTAACCAAGTTTAATAGTATTCATATTGACAATTTTAGATGTTTATTATTTTTAGGGAAATATTTGTCCATTATCCTAAACTATTTTGCCCATTTTTATATTTACCTTTCTGTGATAAAGTCGATTGTATTTCGTTTTCTATTGTTTTCCTTTCTGTTATGTTATACTTATTAAATATTACATTATATCCACTATTTTTTAAGCTGTTTCATATTCTAATTCTAGTGTTGGTTAAATATATTTGCATTGTTTAAATTAGTGGCTCGTCTAGTTCCTAGATTTTAAAACACCTCTGTTATGAGCATTTTGTGTGCAGAGTCCATGCCCCATCAGCTTCATAAGTGACGAAGAGCTGAAGGTCTACAGAGAGGACGAGTCGAACATTTTAATTTCTCACTATGGACATGAGCACATCCACAGATGGTTTGAGGATGGAGAGGATCACCAGATGAGTACGCAGCCAATCCGTGATGCTGTTCAGTCTCGGTGTGTGATATCTACTGAAGAAAGTTGTCAAAGCACAGCACAACTCCAGAGACAGTATATGAAAAATTTGGATGTTCATGACAAAATATCACCTACAAGACCCCCCTAACCTCAGCATTCTTGCTCAACTGGCCACCACCTTGGTTGTACATGGAGATTCCCTACTCATAACCTCATTCTCACTGCTGGAACAGGCTGTCATAAGAACATATAAAAATAACTTCTTAGGGTCAACCTGTTTCCCAAAAGGTCAGTTCCTTTTTGAAGAGGCACTGGCCAAGTGAAGAAGCCGTCAAGCTATTCACATTAATCTGTTCATAATATACCGCAGGAATACCTGCATCGTTTAATCTTTCTAAATATACTTTCTAATGTTTTTATTAAGCTTCATTGTTGTATTAAATATTTCATAAGAATTGGTTGATTTTGTTTCATCAATTAAAATCAAATTTACTTTAATCATTTTCAGACTAAAAAGATTTTGGAGACAATTTATCGACTATTGAGGCAATGAAAATGTTTAGTTCATGTGCTAAAATCAGTACTCGTAATTTATTTTGGTGCTACAGTCTCCATTTTGTTTTTAGTTGAATGTGTGCAATGTTTTGTTCACATGCTGTTCATTTTATTTGATGATGTATTTCGGTGTTATGTTGTTCAGACAATATTTTCTTGGAATGTTGTATCCAACAAAATATTTTCTTGGAATTTTGTATCCTACAAAACATTTTCTTGAAATTTTGTATCCTATAAAATATTTTCTTGAAATTTTGTATCCTACAAAACACTTTCTTGGAATTTTGTATCCTACCAAATATTTTCTTTGAATTTTTTATCCTACAAAATATTTTCTTTGAATTTTGTATCCTATAAAAAATTAGGAGTATTCCTGCTTAATTAGTTCCATATTTCTAAGCTTGAATTTTTAAAAGAAAGTTGACCTAATCCAATATGTTTTTATACTAGTAAACACATCCAATTTATTAATTTAATTTCGCAAGAAAACTTGTTTTGTTATAATTCTAAAAAAAATATATACTTTCTCAAATAAAGTTTAATTAAGTGTAAATACTGTTTATTTAGTTTATTTAAAATTTATGTAATAAAAAATTAAAATGTTTCATTCTTCATTTTTAAAATGTTTAATTTTTTAAAAATTCTGAAAAATATAGTTTTTTAATTGAAGTGTGATTAAGTATAAACAGTGTTTTTGCTTTAAATGTATGGATTAAATTTTACAAATCATTTGTTCTATCAATTTAAGATTTCAGGGTGATTAAAGTTGTTTTGAGAATGGTGGGGATTATTTTTTCTGCAGCTCTGCAGTTCAACACTACAATTTATAAAGAAACTTTAATTTGGGACTGTTATAGGCGACCTTATCCCAAAAGTTAGCACAATGAATAAATCCCTAGTAATACCAAAAAGTCTGAGAATCTGTATTGGGCAATTTCAATGTTCACAAAAACAGTACCGACAAAAGGTTAAATTCTTTAATACGAAATACCCTTCCCCTGTTTGTCTGCCTTTCTTCCTTTTTCGTCACTCGCTCTTTGCTAATGTACACTTTTGGATTATGGTCATTTGATCTCTTCCAGGGAAGGAGGAGAGAGGGTTCACATTTATATTTTTTATGTTTTATCCAAAATAAATTTGATAATAAACTTAATTTCTTATTTATTAGGTTTTTAAATTCTTGTTTTTTCTCACCTTTAATCACTTGATGTATCGTTCCATAAACGGGACCCCATTCCGGGAAGCGTAAGATAAATAGAGGCCTGTTTGGAATCGTAACATGGACCCATAAAATTTTGTAGAGACCTATAAAATTTTCTGGGCACTCATTGAAATAAAATCAGTGGGTTCGGGACTCACTAAATTAAAAAGGTATCAGCATCACACATACACATGTATATACACCCCCACAGATATATATATATATATATATATATATATATATATATATATATATATATATATATATATATATATATATATCGTGCAATCTCCCCTTCTCTAAAATTATATATTAAATATGTTTCCAATCTCCTCCTTCTCAATTTACGTCTTAAATAACTCATTTTCCCCTCTCTCAAAATATGTATTAGATATGTTGTCGCTCTCTCTATATGTATATTGAATTAATGAGTGTGAATTTCTCTTTTCTCATTATCAAAAATGTAATCACCTCACTTGGATGCTTGACAATGCAGGAAGGTTGAAATAAATTATTGCACCGATGATTATGTTATTCCGCGTTACTTTATTTTATTTTATTAATGCTCTATTTATTACATTGAGTTCTCATCTCCGGATTTCCTTCTGGAATTTATTTCACTATAACACAACTATATATATATATATATATATATATATATATATATATATATATATATATATATATATATATATATATATATATATATTATATATAGGTAAAAAATAATTTAATATTTGCTTAAAATTAATGTTGTTATGAGATTGAAGTTGAGCCCTGTTCGGGGAAGTTAAAAATAGACTTTCATGTAGCTATATGGCATGTTCCAACAACGTTCGTCGAACACAATTGACAGCTTTTCTATATGTGCCTTCTTCGCATAAATAGAACTTAAATTCTCTTCTTGATGTGATAATGTCTTGTGGCAGTATGGTTATGACGCTGGCTTGCAAGGGTTCGAACCTTGCGACCATCTGAGAATAGCATTCCCAACACTGATGAGAACGAAAGCTTGTAATGCCAGCGTATATTGGTAAAAAAATAATTTGATATTTACTTAAAATTGATATTGGTATATATATATATATATATATATATATATATATATATATTTCTGGCTCTAAGACTGAAACTTCAACATGTCTATGTAATCTAAAAAACTAATATGCAACAGCTCTACTACTAACTACTTTATCACTGAGCACTATTGGAACGAATATATACTAACTTATTGCCTAGTAATAAAACTCAACTTAAACTCATCCTAAAAAATGGTTGGATCATTCTATCGCTCCAGAAAGTATCTCACGCCTGACATACTAACATAGGGACAAGGACATTATTATACTGATATTTAAAGGACACAAAGATAAAACATAACACTTTAATATAACAATTGTAATAATTGTTTAGCAGAGAGTAATATCGCTATTATATGATATTATTAATAATTGTTTAGCAGAGAGTAATATCGCTATTATATAATATTATTAATATTTGTTCCCAGTTCAGGTCTTCAGGTCTCAGTAGGTTGACTTGCGTTAATAAATTATAATCACTATTTTACATCTTTTGTGTCAGAAGTGTTGCCATGGCGACTCTCCTTTTGAAAACAGGCAGTTGGGTTCCTGCAATCGTCATCATCAACAACAACAACAACAACAAAAAAAAACAAAAACAATACAAAATGATAATGGCTTAGAAAATATAATTTTCAGAAATATTTTTTTTTTTGTTGTCTTTTTCACCCAAAGTAGCAATTATACTCCTTGGCCTGCTGCATGCAGTTTGCCAGACACGAGAATGAATTCCATTCCATTTCAATTTAATTTAATTTCATCCCACCGAAGGAAATAGAATATGAAATATAAAGAAAACAACAGCATTAGAATAATATATTAATAACCGGCAAGGTGGAAAAGTGATGCCCGGGAAATCAGACCTTTCACATGCACTCGCTATTGATCAGTTTACCAAAGACAAAGGAGGGAGAAAAAGAAGAAAAAAAAGAGAACAAATTAACGAGCGGAACAGAATTTAATGATTATATTTTCTCAATTAGCCACGTGACCTGCTGTGGCTGAAGATAAGAGGTCTCTTTCAAATGTTTCGAGCAATTGATTAAAGAGGAATGGAATCTAATAAAATAAAATAAACTCTTTAATGATAAGATAATTTCTAAAGTTATTTAGTACTCTGTGAGAAAATAACTTCCCCTTATGCCTCTCTCTTTTTCTCTCTCTCTCTTCCTTTTTCTCTCTTTCTCTTTCTCTTTCTCTCTCTCTCGTTCCATATAGACAAGTGTTCAAAAAGTTTTAAGACTCGCTGAGAAAGAGCAGGAGAAAGAAGTGTTTTTGAAGGTTTTTTTTCTTTGTTGTATTTTTTAATATTGTTCTCCTTCATGCTGAAGCATCATAATCCTCTCACAGCAGAAAGGGGTCATCCTGGCTCCTTAAAACTCCTCCATACCTCATATGACCTCATCATCGTTTCCAAAATGACAACCACTCAGATGAGATTTGAGTTTAGGAAACAGAAAGGTCAGATGGAACTAAGTCTGGTGAGTAAGGGGGATGGGATAACTCTTTTTTGCCATGGCAGTTAAAAATTGACTTCGGAAACTATTAAGGGTTCGTTTTTCCTGCTCTCTACAGCCCCTTTCTAACAGAAGAGACGTGGTTAGTCTTTCTCTACTCTATCGTTATTTACATGAAAGGTGCTTGAGTGAGCTTCAATATTTGGTTCCTCCTTGTAAGACATTCGCAATAAAAACTTATACCACCACAACAGAAATTACAATTGTTTCCGGATTTCGCCACCAATCTCATTTTTTTAATGGAAATCAGTCCAGACAAGTCATGAAGCCACTTGATGTAGGGAACGTAAGATAATTATAGCAAAGACAGGAGATGCCGATTGACTTTAGTATTGAAAAGATCAAGGCTATATAGGAAAACAGTCAGTAGGAAGAGAGGTGAGCTTTTAATGTACAGATAACCTGAACCTCTGCTTAGTGCAAGTTATCAACAGATTTAATCAGGACACTTTGTTACTATGTTCCTTCCTAATGGTGAACTGTATCAATGGATGGATGAACTTCACCTGGTCCAACAATGCTTGAACATCTTCTTGATGAGGCCAGAGTATAAACGTGTCAACCACATTACAGCCAGATTGATGGCTTTAGAGATGTGGATCCTAATGCCATTTCTTCGAAGTATGTCATGATGTAGACATTGCCAGTACTGGGGACAATGGTGCCGACTCAGAATAGTTTGTTTGCATAGAGAAAGTTAACATCTATTAACAGATTATCGATTGGGATACATATTAAGCTTGTTCATCTCGTACCACAGTCAGTCTCATCAGTGGGTACCTTCGTGAACAGACTTACTACGTCTAGACTCACCATCTGGTTGGAATAAATGGAAGCGTTAATGATTTCTTACGGAAAGTGGGTAGAGTTCAACATATTGTGGGGACCTATCTATGAGTGGGGTGATTATATCCACCATAAAGACATGCTGAATATCGGCTACTGACAATGAGTTTTAATAAAATACCATATTTATGAATCTTACGAAGACTGTATATGCGTGGTAACTTTTTGTAATGCTGAACTAGTTGTCTGTATTTTGCTGGTGGTATGAGACCATTGCTTCATCTGTCTTCAGTGTAGGATTCGTCTTTACTTTACAGTAGCCACCAGAATCGATTAGGTATACCAGGAAGTTGGCATATTCCTTTCTATCATTAACATTATAGCATTGCTTTTATCTGCTGGTAGTATATCATCATCACTTCTTTGAAAGGTTAGGGTTTGGAGGTTTTCATTTCTCAAGTAATTGTCTCATCTTAGCTCATCTTCTTGAGCCTTGGGTTTATTCATAGCTTCAATTGGATCTATCATGTCTAGGTATGGAATCCGCTTGATAGTTGTAGTTAAGTTGAGACCTTTTGTTTAGCACTGATCACTCAGAGGTAGTCAGCTGGTGTTTACCTATGTTCATAATGACTCGTATTAATGAATACTGGGCTTGGACCCTTATATACTTAGCTTTCAGTGTTTCCAATTTTCTCATTTGGCAAGATGTGGTCTCTTGGAATTCTTACTTGTATGACATATTCATGTATGGTTAAATACCTTCCAGGAAGGAGTTGAGACTTTAGTTTGTAATTGATGTTTCTTCCACCGGCTGTTGTGGATTCTGTCTTGGACGAGCTTGTGCCCTACTATTCTTGTGCCCCTTTGTGTTCTCCTAGAACTGACTGGTAGTTTCAAGGTTAATCCCAGTGGAAATAGTTCAGAAAAGTGTATATCAAGAAGGTCGGAGGTTATATTATAGAAGCTGTTCCTATTAGTGAGCAATAAGAACAACTCCTAATATTGTAGATATGTAGACGAAAACGGTCATCGCACGAAGGAAGACACTCTCTTTTAGCATAATACCGTTGGGTATAGGTCTGCAAAGGTGAGGACAGTGTCCAAGTGAAGAAAGTAAAATGGAAAGTTCTTTGACTGCAGAAAGTCTACGAGCAGCGTATCTTCAAGTGAAGATAGCTGAGCCCGGGAAATCCAGGTGATTCAGACAAGAAAGAGAGGAGGGGGGGGGGTGTCCTGTGTGTTGCTGGTTACATTCGCTCTCTGGTTAGAAAAGAGTCCAAAGTAGATCCTCAGGGGACAGCTGAAATTAATACGCCCTCCAAGCTGATTGGCCAGTGTGCGACCGAATCTGCATGCAAGGACAGTTATCTGCATTAGGAAATAGTTCCTTATTTATGACTGCTACAAAATTAGTCTCAACGTTGGGAAAGAAACAACCAAGATGAGACTAATACAAAATGGAGAGTATTAGATAAATAGTACTTTCCGTATCAACAAGGGCTTTTACTCCTCTCCCCTAACCCTAACCCTAACCTCTCCCCTCTATAAATATATCTATAATTGACTGATGATGCACCAATGATGAAATAAGATAACAATAACTGGAACAATGGCTCCCCTCAGTTTGTTTCCGTGTGAACAATACTTTACAATATGTCCTATCTCACCACAATGAAAACAGATTGATTTTGGATTATTTATTTGCTATTAGGTAAAATTTTTACAATATAACAAATTAGACACAAGGCCATCAAAAGTGTGGGGAAATGGGGGTCGTTGGTCATCCTTGTCCCAAAATATAAAAATTGTCTATCCTGTTCTTAACTAGAATCATATAACCACAATATCAAAATTACTCTCAGGGCCATCCAACGTAAAAGATCCCCAAATTGTTGACAATTTTTATTTTTCATAAATTCATTGGAGTTTAACAGGGAGAGGGGAAAAACAACAAACAAAAGGCGGTTAGTAAGACCCTCCTAACCCTTTCTAAATAATAGACTGCCAACTGTTTTTCAGTTTGTTCAGAACCGAAAACAAGTAAGTCGATCTCTAAATGGGCGTGGGATCTACGAGGGAGAAAAAAGAAAGCGGGGATAGGTTGCTAACCTCCATTACATTTATCGAGGACAACTGCTGAACAATTATTGCAATATTCTCTGGAAAACCATTGATAAATATCAACTTCACAATCTGATCTCGTCTTCTACCGACGAATCTTGACTATTCTGACAATCACCAAATGTTGGTAGCATACATGTCTACTGATTCTCCCATCCATCTAATCCATCCCAGCTTTCCATGTGAAGCAAATGGTCCCGCCAGAAAAGCTCTTTTCAGCATATGCTCACTATCATACCTACGTCCTTCTGATCAGCATCACTAGTTTGTAGAAACAGAGTTAAAACGTCCCCTTTAGAAATAAGGGTATAAAAACTGGCAAGATAAATAGCCTTCTGTAATTAATGTTACCTTTGCCAACCATGCAATTATGTCTCCATCTATATTAAACGTTTTCAGAATGTCAGTATTCAAGTGCAATTTCCCATCCATGGTACAATATACACTTTAATTGAAAACACGGCAGTAGCGATCTCATATTGGACATTCACTAGCAAAACGGTTACCTTTAAAGCTTGGCCTTTTGGCTAAGATCAAAGTGTAGTATCTGTTCCGATAGATACTGCACCCCATAGACTGGTATTGTCTTGGCCTTCGGGGCTTGATTTACGCCGGTCTATGGGTCTGTTCTGTGCAGTTCTAGGAGGTCCATCCTCCCAGGCTTCGCCCACCCTCTTTGGGGAGGAGTAAGTTTATTGCTTACTGCCTGAGGCGCCCCTACCGGGGAATGCCGATGGGGCTGCCCAGGCAATTTTTAAACCCCACTTTCCCGACCCGACCTTGGGTCACATCTTACTTGTGGGAGTAAGATAAAAACTGGCCTTGTGCCTAACTCCTGGAGAGGAGTAAATCAATACTGACTTAAGCAAGATGTTGCACGGGTGGGCAAAGCCACCTTCAGGGGGCAAATTGGCTCGTATGAAAATAGCAATGAACAGACTCATCAGCATTCTCTGGTAGATCGGCAATTAACCAAACTCCCCTCAAAGTGAGGAGGTACTGCCTGGAAGATTGCACCACTTATGACTGAGCTAGATCATACCTTATCCCAACAAAACAGTATTTGGTGCTGTCACAGCAGCTCCTGGCCTGTCGGATTGATTGCAAAGGCGAACATCGGCTAGTATGAAAAAGCTGTGGAAGCATGCAAATCACTGAACTGTCTAAGGAAATATACCTGCTTATATTGACCAAAAAAATGTCAGGGTGAGGATTATGCAAATTATTGGTTGGCAAAACGAACAATTTGCATATTCTTAACACTGCCCAATTCTTTTGCTCAATAAAAACTGCCAAAATTGACACTTATGCATAATGAAGTTTCACTAATTTTAATTTTCAAAATTTAAATTTTCAAAGTTTTAATTTTCAAAATTTTAATTTTCAAAATTTTAATTTTCGAAATTTTAATTTTCAAAGTTTTAATTTTCAAAATGTTAATTTTCGAAATTTTAATTTTCTTTTAATTCAAATAAAATTATCATTCAAGTAGTCTCATTCAACAAGGAGAAAGACGTATATCCAATCTGTTGCTAAGGTTGCTAGAAAAATGATTGGGTAATTCTAGGACGCTCCAGAAAGTATCTGACTCTTGATGCAACCCTCGATCTATGTAACAGATGGAGTACTGCTGCCACATCTGGGGAGGTGCTACTCAGAGCACTCTTTCTGGCCTTGAAAGAGTTCAAAATGGACGTTGTAATCTCGTGGGGGACGATCTGTTTTCTACAACGCCTTTCTCACAGAAGAGATGGTGCAAGTCTTTCTCTATTTTATCATTATTTCCATGGAAGGTGCTCGACAAAACTCCAATCTCTGGTTTCTCCTTGTAAGACATTCACAGCAAGAACTAATTTTTATACCACAACCGCAAAGAATTTTCATTCTTTCGTGTGCCTAACATCAAACGGAATTTCAATTAAAAGAGTTTCTTTTCAAGAACGTCTCATCTTCTAATGTAATCTTAACAAACACTTGTCATAAACCATCCTATGTCATGAAATTTTGTTCATTCAATCCATCATTTTTAATCCTCTTATAATATTCATCATTATTCAACTGACAATCCAGTCTTCATCCTAGAGTTGATTTTGGCTTTGATAAGTGCTGACTTATGAGTAAATAAAATAAGTAAAAATCAATAAATACAACTTTTTATAGATACAGTAAATAAAATGAATAAATACAACTTTTTATAGATACAGTAAATAAAATGAATAAATACAACTTTTTATAGATACAGTAAATAAAATAAATAAATACAACTTTTTATAGATGCAGTAAATAAAATAAATAAATACAACTTTTTATAGATGCAGTAAATAAAATAAAATAAATACAACTTTTTATAGATACAGTAAATAAAATAAATAAATACAACTTTTTATAGATACAGTAAATAAAATAAATAAATACAACTTTTTATAGATACAGTAAATAAAATGAATAAATACAACTTTTTATAGATACAGTAAATAAAATGAATAAATACAACTTTTTATAGATACAGTAAATAAAATAAATAAATACAACTTTTTATAGATACAGTAAATAAAATAAATAAATACAACTTTTTATAGATAGAGTAAATAAAATAAATAAATACAACTTTTTATAGATAGAGTAAATAAAATAAATAAATACAACTTTTTATAGATACAGTAAATAAAATAAATAAATACAACTTTTTATAGATACAGTAAATAAAATAAATAAATACAACTTTTTATAGATGCAGTAAATAAAATAAATAAATACAACTTTTTATAGATGCAGTAAATAAAATAAAATAAATACAACTTTTTATAGATACAGTAAATAAAATAAATAAATACAACTTTTTATAGATACAGTAAATAAAATAAATAAATACAACTTTTTATAGATACAGTAAATAAAATAAATAAATACAACTTTTTATAGATACAGTAAATAAAATGAATAAATACAACTTTTTATAGATACAGTAAATAAAATGAATAAATACAACTTTTTATAGATACAGTAAATAAAATAAATAAATACAACTTTTTATAGATACAGTAAATAAAATAAATAAATACAACTTTTTATAGATAGAGTGGTGTCTATAAACTCTAGATTGTCGAAATAATTGCATTCAAATTTCGGTTTAAAATTAAGTGGTTGTGTGTTAGACGCCACAACTCAAATCTAAATGTGTCTCAAGTTTCTAATCTGTTGCAAAATAAAAAATCGACTTTACATCAAACGAGAACTTCGCTGGAGTGTCTGATTTAACTACTCAAATAATTTCTTTAGAGATTTGAATAATTTATTTCTCTTTCAACTCTCATTTAATTGTATCATTCCATGAACCAGTGGATTGGTGAAAGGAGTCGTTCATTTAGTACCAATGGAGCTACTCACACTTTCTTTCGTTTCTTCTGGATAAAAAACGAGTCCTCCTTTTGTATCCAGAAGAAAAAAATTCTGATTGGTTTTAATTCTTGTTCTTTCATTTAGCTATTGATTTTTACATTTTGTTGGCTAGTTATTGTGGAACCAGAGTTATCTCTCTTCGAGATAGATAATTGGTTCTAATGCGAGATGGGGCTATAATCGTGAGATTTGGTACGTTTGCACACCCACATTGTCAACAATAAAAATTAGGTTTTGATCTCTTTCTAGCGTCCACCTTTGGCCAGACAGAACTTGTTCTTTTGTCCACCCTCTACGTAAAGAGGGACCCAAATGGGATATGTAAGTTTTTACACTTTGCAACACACGTCTTCATTTTCATTCTTTAAATTGAATACTATGTGCGTTCAATATTGTTTATATATGCATCCAATATCGTATTTAGGATTCATGTTTCTATGTAATATTTTGGTAGTTCACATGTTCATGTATGTGCATGTCTGTAACATGTTTTTATGTCTAGTCGGCATTATTAATATATAGCCAAAATATTATTAATGATTGTTTTTAAATCTTTTTTTTCCAACATAGACATTATATTAATATATAGCAACAAAACTGTAAATAAGCAAAAATATTATTAATGACTGTTTTAAACCTTATTCCAATGTGGACGAGGTTAGAGTTAGAGTTAGGGTTAGGGTTGTGCATAGAGTCGTATATATTTATTTCAGTAAATGAGAAACATGTTCGATGGTTTTTAGCAATGTTTCTGATGTTGGGGCATTAACATATTTATTTTTCAATACAACAACTCTTTTCTCTCTTTTTTTTTTTGAGTGGGTAGGATATGAGTTATAAATGGTCTAAAACTAAATCAATCAGGTTAAGAATTTTTTTTTTTGATTCTCCTGACTATTTTATTCGATTGTTGATGACATCTATGTATGCCACTACTATAGATCTATTACAGTTCTCCATTAATTGGAGAAAAGTTACTTCCGGTTGTCGTGCAGGATGAGTTACCTGATCCTGTTGCCAAAGCATCTGCTTGTTGATCACCACAGGAAATACGACTACCCATAAAGGATAGATTGATTTTTTTTTATCAAAGTTAGACGCCTCTTGATCTGCCGTGCTGTGGCTATGACAGGGTTACTTCGTGAAGAGGGTGTGACTCTAAACCCGGCACGGATTGTCATTCACCACAAAGAGGCTAAGTACAAACTGTAGCTGCACAAACACACTTTGGACGCATCACACAATGCTAGGTGCATGAGGACGCCTTGAAACGGTACTACCCCTCTGTATGAACCCCTGTAACAATCACAAAGTAAGTGAAAACTAGAGCAAAACTGTCGGGTCTTTCGTTACCAAGAAATCCTTTTTAAATCCATCTTATAATCATAATTATATATCATAATTATGACTTAATATTTTTTTGAAAAATCAAAACCCATAATTTTCTCCTATCTTTATGGAAAATAACAACTTGTGTTAAATGAATCGTATGCAATAGCTATTGTTTCATCATTATAAAGCCCCCCCCCCCCCCCCAAAAAAAAAAACTTAAGAAATGTGATGTTGCCAGCAAGAAATAAATTGAAAGTTTGGGGAAAACTATCACATATTTCTTACTGGACCTGTAAAAAATAATAAGGTTATTTCTTTTGTGTGGAAGAGATTATTAAAAATTTCTGAAACATATGTAAATATTTGTTGATGTTGAATTTTGGGGGCATGATTACAAAATATTGATTATGTTATAAATTTTGAATGAACTCTGTGAAACTTAAAGTCCTAATCATTGAGCTAAATTATACCTGCAGTATTCATTCAAATCTTAGAGTTGAAATACTTCATCTATTTTTATATTTATGATTGAGGCGAGATATTTTTGTCTCCTTAAGATATAGCTAAAGTTTAAAAATTTGACTTTTTTTAATACATATATAGGGCATCTTTTACGAGACTCAGCAGAGTAAAAACGCTAAAAAAACAAATATACAACAAATAAAAGTAACTGTAAGCTGTAAAAGTTAGTTTCAAACTTGCATGTGCTATTTGTTTGTATTTTAAACCCGTTTGAAGTGCTATTTATTAGAAATTTAAGCTCTACACACGATCAGCGAAGAAAACAAAATGGCCGCTCTACGTAATAATATCGAGTGACTGGCCGCCATTAATCTTTGAGAAAGTAGATGTTTTAAAAAACAAGAAATTTTTTTTTAATATCTAATAAAAAGCCATTTATACTACGTAAAAATACAAACAAATTACATAGGTAAGTAGAAAAATGTATATTCTAGACATAAGTCAACTTTACTTGTTGCAAATTTATGTTTTTAAACTCTTTCTCGTTCTTTTTTGGACCCCGTTCGCGCCTCTGCTGAGCGTCGTAACATATACCCCATATATATTGTGAGCATATTCCTGTTAAATACATTGTATCATATTTAAGCTCGGTTCATTTAGTAAAATATTGAATTTATTAATTCATAAAAATGTTAATAAGTATTTTATTTATACATTAAATAATGGATGAGGGTTGATATGCCGTATACAGACAAACCCAACCAAATTCACTTGTAAGCAACATGTTAGTACGTTATCGAATTCAGAGCCAAGAAGTGATCGACCCGTATTAATGGCTTCTCATAATTACAAAACATAACTGAAGCATATTGCAAGCTTAACTGTATATGGTATTTCTTCTTTGTCCAACGAACTATTTTTGGCTATTTTTTAAGGCAGAGTTCTTCCATTGTTTACTGTAGACAAAACTCGGTGCTATTCTCAGCTGAACATTCTTGATTTTGACACTGTAGGTCTCGCTTTTCAAGACTCACAATAGTAAAAGAATTTCCTGAAAATTGAACTATTTACATTGCATCGTTTATTCTTGGCTTTTTTACAATTTTCAGGCAGTCTATCTTGAAAAGCTGATTTTTACTGTATCTAAAACTATCTATAGCTCTATAAATTTATGTAGTTTGTGTTTATATGTGCAAGATTCGCTCCTAAACTAATTAACCAAATGAATTTTGGAATCCAGCTGCTACGTGCACGGGGGTCCAAATGTTAGTTTAATTTAGTTTTATGCAAAGGGGGTAACACGGACGTTTAAGCCCTTGATGAAAATTCAGATTCCTCTCATTTTTGTGAATTTTTACCAGTAGATATGAGACATCCATCAATAAATATTCCCAAATTTTTAGTTTCTTTAGTGTATTTTAAAAGGCTTTTATATATGGGAACAACCTCCCATTTATAAATGCAAATATATCAAATTTGCATTGAATTTTGTCAATAGTAATTAGACACTAATTAAACAAGATTACCTGAATTTCACTTTCTTCTTAATTTAATTTAAGCCTTAAATTTTAGACATTTTCTAGAATCAAAATCATTTAATAGAGTTGGATCAAAATTGGAATAAGAATTTTGGACAAAAGTTTTAGTAGCATTCTATGTTGATTTTAATCATAGTAAGGGTCATAAAAGTGATGCAAAACTGTTCTTGTTGACTAAATCAATTTTATTCGTCCTGAGACGGGTATTCTTCTACTTATATATAAAAAAATAATGTGTAAACCAAAGTAATAAACAATAAAAAAAAATAATCCAAAGTAATAAACAGAAGACTAATAATCCAAAGTAATAAACAGACAAATAATCCAAAGTAATATACAGAAGACTAATAATCCAAAGTAATAAACAGAAGACTAACAATCCAAAGTAATAAACAGAAGACTAATAATCGACTCCCTAACGGTCGTCTATTTTTGCTAGGCTGCCGCGTTCTTGGGTGGTGAGACATTGATTTTCTTTGTTTCAGACCAAAAATATTTTTAGTTAATAAAAAAGAAAAAATTGTCTCCCTATATTTTTTGTTTAAAAAAGAAAAAAAAAAGTTTTTTTTGTGGTGGTGGGGGGGGGGGGGGTAGATTTTTTTTAAATCGAGCGCGAACGCAGACCCAACACTATGTCGAAGAACCAGTTTTGATACGTAGTCTCGTTTTAAGATCATTCATTGCTAAGTAAAAGACGTGAAAAAAAAGCATATCTATAGCATAAGTAGTTAAATCAAAACTGTTCTTTTAACTTGCCACGTTTGCTCAGTTGGTAGAATGTCGGGCAAATTCGTCCTAATTACGTTAAGGTTACGAATTCAAATGACGACCTCGTCGAAATTATTTGTTGTTTATTTAGTTGTTAAGATGTGCCCTAATGTATTTCTTATGTTTCTGACTTGGAAATTAATTAAATAGTATACCTGCTCCCTTAAGTTTACAAAAATTCTCGCCGACAACAGAGAAGCTCTTCATTATAAGTGGACTAATAATCCAAAGTAATAAACAGAGGAATAACATTCAAAAGTAATGAACAGAAGAATAACAATCCAAAGTAATTAACAGAAGAATGACATTCAAAAGTAATAACAATAGAAAGACAAATACTCCAAAGTAATGAACAAAAAACTAACAATCCAAACTAATAAACAGACGACTAATAATCCAAAGTAATGAACAGAAGAATAACAATCCAAAGTAATGAACAGAAGAATAACAATCGAAAGACAAATAATCCAAAGTAATGAACAAAAGACTAACAATCCAAACTAATAAACAGACGACTAATAATCCAAAGTAATGAACAGAAGAATAACAATCCAAAGTAATTAACAGAAGAATAACAATCGAAAGACAAATACTCCAAAGTAATGAACAAAAGACTAACAATCCAAACTAATAAACAGACGACTAATAATCCAAAGTAATGAACAGAAGAATAACAATCCAAAGTAATGAACAGAAGAATAACAATCGAAAGACAAATAATCCAAAGTAATGAACAAAAGACTAACAATCCAAACTAATAAACAGACGACTAATAATCCAAAGTAATGAACAGAAGAATAACAATCCAAAGTAATGAACAGAAGAATAACAATCGAAAGACAAATAATCCAAAGTAATGAACAAAAGACTAACAATCCAAACTAATAAACAGACGACTAATAATCCAAAGTAATGAACAGAAGAATAACAATCCAAAGTAATTAACAGAAGAATAACATTCAAAAGTAATGAACAGAAGAAAGACAAATAATCCAAAGTAATGAACAAAAAACTAACAATCCAAACTAATAAACAGACGACTAACAATCCAAAGTATTAAACAGAAGATTAACAATCCAAAGTGATTAACAGAAGAATAACAATCCAAAGTAATGAACAGAACACTAACAATCCGAAGTAATAAACAGAAAACTAACAATCCAAAGTAATAAACAGAAAACTAACAATCCGAAGTAATAAACAAAAGACTAACAATCCGAAGAAATAAACAGAAAACTAACAATCCAAAGTAATAAACAAAAGACTAACAATCCGAAGTAATAAACAGAAAACTAATAATCCAAAGTAATAAACAGAAAACTAATAATCCAAAGTAATAAACAAAAGAGTAACAATCCGAAGTAATAAATAGAAAACTAACAATCCAAAATAATAAACAGAAAACTAACAATCCAAAGTAATAAACAGAAGAGTAACAATCCAAAGTAATAAACAGAAAACTAACAATCCAAAGTAATAAACAAAAGAGTAACAATCTGAAGTAATAAACAGAAAACTAACAATCAAAAATAATAAACAGAAAACTAACAATCCAAAGTAATAAACAGAAGAGCAACAATCCAAAGTAATAAACAGAAAACTAACAATCCAAAGTAATAAACAAAAGAGTAACAATCCGAAGTAATAAACAGAAAACTAACAATCCAAAGTAATAAACAAAAGAGTAACAATCCAAAATAATAAATAGAAAACTAACAATCCGAAGTAATAAACAGAAGACCAATAATTGTAATAATTTGGATCATTAAGATTATTATTCTCATTTTAGTGGTTAATTTTCACAATGTTTTGGCTTATGTAACCTCTAACCTTTTTCCATTGAATCTTTTTGAACATGGAAATCTTTGTGAAACTCGGGAGTATTTGTACGGAATCCTTTATTGAATCCATCAGAGTAAGTTATTCTGGTTCCATTATCCCTAACTAGATAGAAATGTTAATTAATTTTTATTTTACTATTAATTATTATCGCCTGTAGTGAGTATTGAACATTGAACCTCAGAAGACTGTCACTTACAACTGATTGTTCTCAGCACCGTTATCCGTTGTTACGGGTCCACTTCTACAGGTTATCACTGACAAATCTAGAATAATCTGCCCCATGAATTAAATAAAGGGTTCAGTTTAAAATTCCTTATAGGTTCCCGAGTTTGAAAAGTTGTTTAGTTGGAAACCATTTTTGGGGTTTGGGGTTTAAACTGGGAATAAAATCAGAATGACGAACTTACTTGGAAGAGTAATACATCTGGCCGAATCTGACTGAAATAGAAATGTTACATAAGCAAAAAGGGATCACTATTCTTCCACGAAATAAATAATGGCTCCACAACTAAATAGATATGTAGTTTTGTTCACGAGAACACAGGAACAAAATGAAGTTAGTACAATGGCTGATTCATATCGGTTAGATGAAGTGGCATTATCATGGAGTTCGATATCTCACCCACTCAGGGTGGAGGCAGGTAGAGAATGGAAAAACGGCGCGGCGGTCGCTAGAGGAAAACTTGCGAACTAAAGATTCTCCTTGTGGTTCATGTTCGCGCTAGAACGATTCATCACATATGAATCCCGTTACACGTAGGAATGTTGTTCGCCCATGCAGTGAAGAGGCGATGATTACAAAATCGCCAAGCTGAATTACAATCTCACTGCCGGTCACGTAGACCGATACAAAATAGTTAGCTCATGCAACTGCTACAGTTGCGCCTGAAGAAATTCAGAGGTTGCATCATTCGAAACATTATGGAAATAATAATCAAGATAGGGATAGTAGTCAGAATAGTACAAATTATCAAACCTCAAGTCAAAAATTCTGAAACACATAAACACTTTTATCAAAATGACTTAATGCAGCATTAAACGACCTCCAAATGTCGTAAAACAACCAAACAAAACAAAACTTAATGGATGTCACTTGTAACTACAAGAAAGAGATATAATAAAGATGTTGTGGGGATAAAATTATTTATATTTGATAATGCATATCGGATTAAGCTTCTAATCAGGGCAATACACCATCTTTTAAATGCAATTCTACAAAATAAACAAATTCCTCATAAATTTAAAGATACAATACACCCTGTTGTGAGATAACAGTCTATGTGCATTTGGTCCACTTGTCTACAAGGAATGGTGGAGAACAAGGTAAACCACGGAAGATGGCATGATAACGTATGTTCCAGGACTTCCAAATCGGTCAGCTAAACGAAGTAATGAGAGACAGAAGGTCTCGGAGACAATTATTACATGATCGATCGTATTCTGCAGTAAAAGTGGAGAGTAACGTTTGTTGATGATCTGGTTGTTATTAAAATGGGGATTGAGTGACAGCATGTCTGTTCAAATCTGTTGAACCCTTTTTTTTTTATCCCGTATCCTGAAATAGGAATGATTGATGATGATTGATTGGATGATGAACAGATGCAGATGAAGATGGTTTCAAGTTCATTGATCATAATGATAGATAAAGAGGAGAGGATAGCAGTATTAGGAAAGGCTGAGGAGGAGGAGGAGGAGAAGGAGGAGGAGGAGGAGGGAGATTAGGGTTATGATGGGGTTAGGAAAGGCGATGATACTGATAGTACCAGGGAAGATGAATTAAACCAATTTGGTCTTGAAAAAAAGCAGTGTGTCATCCATAATCTGATGTAAACTGTAAGGATAAGTTTCAGCCTCTCTCTTTATAAATGCAAATGAATCATTAAACTATTATTTCTCTTTTAAATTCTTATGTGTTTGTTTTTTAATCTTTTTTCTTTCTTTCCTTCTTTCTTTCTTTCTTTCTTTTGTATCAGCAGAATCTTTTGGGGGGGAAGGAGGAGGAAGAGGAGGAGGATATCCATAATTTGATATCATCCTTTTTTTTTTCTTTCTTTCTTTTTTTTTTTTTTTTTTAAATATATCCGTTAATAAATATGCATATTAATTATCATATCATATCTTTGATATATCTTCGGATTTTCTAGCAGTGGAAATTTTTTTTTGTTTCAAGCAAAAATAATAAAACAAAATCAAAAATATATATAATAATAATAATTCCCCTCAAAGGATTTAAGTTTTTATTTTTTCTTCAATTCTTTTTTTTTTTAATGTCTAAACGACAAAATAGGAGTTTAAATGAGGGATCTCTGTTTTATTTTCTAAAAAAAAATTTTTTTTTGTTCTAGATTTCTGTCATGGGAAATATTTTGAGGGTGGAGAAAGTAGAATTGGTAATTAAGCTTATTTGGTATAATGGTTAGAGTGTTCATTAATGAGCCGGAGTATCTGGTTCAATCCTTGGTCGAGTCATACCAAAGAATAAAATAAATGGTACTTGATGCCCCAATACACAGAAAATATAAGTAGACATCAATTTTATTTATAAATTGTACAGATATCATTAGATTGGTTGTCTTGTTTTACGGCATATCAACCCTTTTCAGGTTATTTAATGCCGAATGCAGTCATTTTGGTGAAAGTTTTTATGCTTCAAGTTCTTTATATGTTCAAATATTTATTGATGGTGTTTGGTTTGGTTGTTAAATCTGTTTCTATTTAACCCATAGTTGGGACCCTAACAGGTACTACCACTCCGGGTCAGGGTGGACCTGGGAGCAATGGTAATTAAGAGGAGGCTCCACATTCCCCAAGGTCCGTAAGCCAGATCTCACCATCGGATGTAGTTTAAGGTCATATCCAGGACCGGGAGTAGGGTAGGAAAAATAAAATAAAAAAGGGGAGGGAGAAAGGGAGAGGGGCTGTTGTTTTTGTTTTTGGTTTTGTAGAACATAAGTAAGTTTTACAAACAAAAAAACAAAAAACGTCAATGTAGGTGAATTTCGTCTCAGGGAGCCACAGGGCAGCCTGATCTGGTATCACCAGGATATCATTAGATATCATTAAACTATTACCAACAATTATGGTGTAGCTTGATGATATCTTTCTTTCACTGAAAAGGATTTCATATTATTCTATACAAAATACACTATCAGCCTTTATTTTGTTTGTTCAAATTACAGCATTTTGGTTGCAACATCATACACTCATCTACATCAATAGATCAAATTAAACTTGACAAGATTGGGAATAAAGAAGAAACCATAGCAAACCTGTGAGTAATATATAAGTTTATAAGTTTTGTCTCAAATTTATTATCTAATATAGAAAAAGAAACCCAAGTGTAAAATTATGAACATATCAATAAAAACAAGATCATCACGATCACCATCAGGGTTTTTGATCACTTCTAGAGGAGGAACCCCTCTCTGGTTTCTGTCCACCTTATTTGTGACTGTCATTCAGGGTTTTTTATTTGCCATAGTCGCGATGCTAGCCATTGCCGGTTGGCGAACTATTTTCCCATAGCTAGGTGTCCACATATAGCGCCTGGTATTCCCAAATGGTCACCCATTAAATACTGACCAGGCTCAATGTCGCTTAAATTCGGTGATCAAACGGGAGCCGGTGTGTCAATGTGATTATGCCGTATATAAAAACAAGGTAGACTTGTAAAAATATTTTAATAAAGTGAAATAAAAAATAAGGTATTATTTAAAAATATTTATATTGTATGTTTTTTTGTTTTAATTACTTTTATAGAAAGAGGGCAAGATATGAGAATATGAGAACTAGTAAAGAAACATCAATGTTCTCAATGGATGAGAAAAAAAAGATTTTCATACAAATATTCGTAATAATCAGTAAAAATGAACTACCAGCCCCTCTCCCATCGCCGTAATGTTGCATCCTTGTGCTTGTTTTACAAATACTTCAATGGATTGTGCTCCGATGAACTGGCTGCTCTGGTGCCCCCTCGATAAAAATACACTTGACCAACTCGACAATCAGCTTAATCCCATCTATTCGCTGTGGAGGTCCCTAGATTCCGGAGAGACTTCTACTTCAATAGTTTCTTTCCTCGTGCTGCCGGCCTCTGGAACTCCCTCTCTGGCCCCTGTTTCCCCGACTGTACCGACATTCAGAGGTTTAAAACTAATGTAAACAGACATCTCGCTTCACAGCTCCCAACTTAGGATGACACCTAAAACCTACACCCTAATTCTCAGTAGCCCGTTATGTCTACAGTGGCGGCCTGCCTTGTTTGGGGGTAAATATGTTAAAAGAAAATATATATGTATAAGTTATGTCTCAAATTTATTATTAAGGTAAGTGGAGTAATCCTGGGAAACAACAAAATGGGAGTTAAGATGAGAGATTTTTTACTTTATTTTTTAAGATATATATATTTTTTGTTCAGGAGGTCTGTCTGTTAGTGGGTAAATATTTTGTCATCTGAGAAAATGCAATCAATAAATCAGAGAGAGGATGTAATGTTTCAGCAAGGGGAGTAACCAACTTGTGACTTTTCATTATTCTAATTTAATTAAACTAAAACATGGGTGCTTATACAGCTGAAAGCACATATGAAAAACGCATTTCCAAATAAAAACTCTTGTATATTCTTACGTATCAGGCAAAAATAAATATCCTCACCAAAAATTAGGAAAAATTATTGAGTAAAAGTTTAATAAAAAATATAAACCAGTTTTATCGTATTTTGCCGATCCGCCATTCATGACTACTTGTTTAAGGGACAGACTGACTTATCTTATCCTGATTTACGCGTATTTCGTTCTTATTAATGGCGGATCGGCAAAATACGATAAAACTGATTTTTATTTTTAATTAAAGTTCTAATCGATAATTTTTCCTAATTTTTGGTGTAGATGCCTATTTTTGCCTGATATGTAAGTATATTAAAGAATTTTCCAGTTAATTAATTTGGAATTGCGATTCTCACCTGTATACACCCCAGAACATGTTTATTTTATATATAAATTTCATTCCGCGCCCCCTCAAAAAAATAATTGCCCAATATTTTAAGATTTTTGATTTATTGTTAATGACTAAGCAGCCATATGGCAGTTTAAATGAGTTTAAATTTTATTTTCTAAAAAAAATCATTAATTTTTGCTTCTGAATATCTGTCATGGTAAATATGTTTTGAGTTGCGAAAATACAATGGGTAATTAAGCTCATTTAGCATAATGCTTAAATTGTTCGCTAATGGGCCAGAAGATTGAGGTTCAATCCTTGGTCAAGTCATACCAAAGGCTCAAAAAATGGTACTTGATTCCCCCTTGCTAAACGCTTGGCATTATAAGGTGAGGATAAAGGGTAAGTGGAGTAATCCTGGGAAAGGAGTGGTGCTCTTCCCTACATCTCGATGTAGTAGCCAATGAAATGGAAGCTTTCTGGCCGTCCTTGACTACGGTCGGCCACTTTACTTTGGCATAATGATTCAGAAAAGAAGACAGTGACCAACTTCAAATTTTTCATTATTTTAATTGCATTGAAACACTTAAACATTTTTATTTTCCACATAAATTTCATTCCACATTAATGTTATCCTGCATTCTATTCTCCCCCTCCCCAACGCCCAACTTCCAGAAAATAATTCCAGACTCCAATAATCAGTACTAATCCAGTATCCGGCTTCAAAGTTGGCCGAAAATCCCCCACTGATGAGTTTTCTAATGAATAATAATAAGATTTCCATTTGATTAAACGATCAGATAAAATTATTTCCCTTTTATTCATTCCTTTTCTTTTATTTCTGGGAGAGATAAACGACCTCTTTATCATGTTTTTATATAATTACATAGCTGCTATTATGGGATCGAAGGGAGGTGGGGGCGGGGGTAATGGTTTTTGGGGAAATGGGAAGGATGAGGTAGTTAAAGAGTTGCTAGGGAGACAAAAAGTGCAAAGGTCAACTGTGAAAGAGGGAAAGAGTTGTATCTATAAAGATGGACACTTTTAAGTCTCAAAGAGAAATGTTAGCTTTGGGCTTTTTGTTTCTCCTTTAAAACATTGGAACTCTTCATTGTTAGAAGATCAAGTAAATACATTCAGATTCATGGCTGTGACTTGTAAGTACAAGAACGATAAATAATGAAGACATTATGATGATTCAAATCATCTAATCAGTTATATTAGACTAGCAGGGTCATCCGGCGTTGCCCGGAGGCATGGAAAATAAAACGGTTAAAAAAAAGTGTCTATAACATCTTTCTTTCCTCTGACCCTCTCTTTTCTCTCTCTCTTTCTGCGAACTGGTTCAGTGTAATATGTTTAAAAAGTTAACTTTGGACCTTTTTTTAATTATTTTTTTTGTTTTACATTAAAGGTTATCACCCTTATCAAGGCTCAAATGCCACTTGAGGATAAGGGTTAAAGAGTTTGATTGGTGGATGGTGAGACAACATCGCATTCACCGGCACGATGGTTGTAGCAGGGCATAAATTGATTATTTATGGGGACGGTTTAACAAGAACTTGTTTCTATTGGACTTGAAGACGAACATATTGTAGTCGACAGGGAAGCAGGCTCGCAGCACTGTTTTCCACAGACGGGCAGTTCTAGGAAAGTAGCTCTGCCCATGTAAGTTTCATTTCGTTGTGGAAACGCAGAGAGAGAAAGGGAAATTGTTGATCTAGTTTCTGTATTGTTTTTGAAACAACTGTCGGTATTTTTACCTTTTTTCAATGCACAATTTTCCCCGCTGACACCAAAGAATAGCATTTTAAATTTTTTTTACCGTAACCATGTCGTGATCACACTGAATCTGATGACGTAAAGTTTGTAAGTGTATCTTGTGTAGTTTCAGACTTTGAATCGGATATACAAACAAAGAATTAAGACTTTCTTTTATGTAATAGACTAGAAGGGTTATTCGGTGTTTCCCTGGGATCATAAAAAAGAAAATAGAATAGTTTTTAAAAAAAAGTGCGTAACATTTAAGCTCTTAAAACTGTTCTCTCTTTCTGACATGTTACTTTTTAAAACACTCTCCCTCAACTGCTTTTCTCTCCAATTCATGCACAAACTTTTGCAACTGCTTAAAAATAATAGAATAACAAAGGAATCAGTAGAATTTCAGAATTGTTTTTCAAACCAGTAAGAATAAGAGAAAGTAATTTTTTTACACTCCCCAGAGACTAAATTTGTCCATACGGACTGGACTTCCAAGCAAATGAATATTAGAGTATATTTTACCATAACCAGCTCGAGGGTTGAATGCAGACAAAAGAAATGTCTTTTTTCTCTAAATCTTTTGCAAACATTGTAAAGATTCTTGTATATTTAATATATATAATTATATATAAGATTCTTATATATATATATATATATATATATATATATATATATATATATTAAACTTAAAGAAAGAGGCAAAATGCCTTCAAAAAACCATGTGTTAGATGCAGATATTTTTATTAAAATCAAAATCAAAAATCAAAACATTTTGTTTTTTCTTCTTCATCTTGACTTTTTTATCTAATATTTCACGTGATATAACAAGCCTCGTCAGAGCTTTAGACAAATAAAAGGTATTAACCTTATTTTTCCTGGTCTTGTAGAAGTCACGTCCGATGTTGTGTGGACTTAACCGTGTAAATGTCTCTTTTAAATTGAACTTAAATCGCGCATATTTATATATATATATATATATATATATATATATATATATATATATATATATATATATATATATATATATATATATATGCATGTTTGGTTAAACAGTAGCGCTAGCTTCTGTTTATTTATTTTTTGATTCGGTTTTTCGATTCGTCACACGACCGATTTGGTATTGTCGTCCATGGTGTATAAAAAATCGCCATATTTTCGCGAACGTTTTCGACCGACGTCGGTCATCTTCAGGCAGATGAATGAGTATGTAAAATAAAAGATTGGTGAATTTATTAAGAAGACGCTTTTAAAAAAACATTTGAATACCACATCAATAACACTTCAACATACCTTCGCCCCCCCTCATAACGAGCATAGTCTTAAATAAATAAACAGAAGCTGGCACTACTGTTTAACCAAACATGCATAAGAGAAGGATTCTTATATATATAGATTCTTATTCTTTTATATATAGATTCTTATTCTTATATATATAGATTCTTATTCTTATATATATAGATTCTTATTCTTTTATATATAGATTCTTATATATTTGGTATATATGATTATTTCTGGTGTGTTCAATTCCATTTATATTCTAACGATACTCCTCCACTTAATAATAGTTTATAATATTTTTTGGCTATATTGAAGATGTTAACTTACAAATGGTGCGGACATTTTTTCACAACCAGTTTTGTCTGTTCTTCATGGTGGTTACAATTCAAAGTTGTCCTCTTTTGAAATTAAACCATGCAAATTGTTTTTTGTTTTTTTTGTCTTTCAAAATGGTCAAATGATTACATGATAAAAACTGTAGAATTTATCTAAATGTTTAAAAGTTTAGCAACATTAGATGAAACTACGTTTTCATTTTTTTCCTTGACTTAACGTGACGGTTAATTACCTCCCCACCACCACCATAACTTTGTGTTAAGAATGGGTTTAATAATTTTCTTCGAATCAGTAAGGTGATCAAATATATTTCCTTTATTTATTTTTTATATTTTCTTCATTTTTTTTTTTATAAGAATTTTTTTCAATTTTTTTTTTGTTTGGGGGGGGGGGAAGAGGAGCTAAATATATTTTTACTCCTAACCAATGCTTTAATGTCGTTTGCCTTGACCTTTTTCATAAACTGCTTCGTTCATTTCCGGTTTGTTCTGTAAATAGTAATCCGAAACATTTGGGTCAATATGGGTCGTCTCTGATAGAAGCACCAAAAATCCAAATAAAAACAAAAAAAAAATTTCCGAATAACTTTTCACAAAAATCAACTTTACTTCTTATTTTTGTGGAAATCGCTCCAGACAAGGTAAGAAGCTAACAAGAACGAAATATGATTATCGCAAAGACAGAAGATGCCTATTGGCTTTAGTCTTGAAAAGACCAAGGCTATAGGTAGGAGAAAAAACAGTCAGCAGCAAGAGATTTCCACAAGCCTGCAGTTCTTGGAAAGAAGCTACTGGAATAGGAAGTTGTATTACAATGAGGTATCAAAACAGCGAATTGATGGAGACCACTAGGCAAACGAGCTGAAACAAAAGGAAGCAGGGACTAGATCACATAATTCTGAAGAACACATGCCATAATAGTATTTATAAAAAAGACTGAGAAAGAGTATTGATTTACTCCTCTCCAGGAGTTAGGCACAAGGCCAGTTTTTATCTTACTCCCACAAGTAAGATGTGACCCAAGGTCGGGTCGGGAAAGTGGGTTTAAAAAATTGCCTGGGCAGCCCTGGTGGGGGCGCCTCAGGCAGTAAGCAATAAACTTACTCCTCCCCAAAGAGGGGAGGCGAAGCCTGGGAGGGTGGACCTCCTAGAACTGCACAGGACAGACCCATAGACAGGTGTAAATCAAGACTCGAAGGCCAAGACAATACCAGTCTATGGGGTGCAGTATCCATCGGAACAGATACTACACTTTGATCTTAGCCAAAAGGCCAAGAGAACTACTGAGTAAGAGTAGACTGAGAAAGAGTAGGGCCAATCAAATTACAGATACGTTTCTGCACCTTATCCAGAACCCTCAAATGGGACAGAGATTCCTCAGCCCAAATATGACAACACTACTCCATACATGGTCTGATTGTAGATTTGTAGAGATAGAGAATAGCCTCAAGTGTGAGAAAATGTTTGGAGCGATAGAGAGAAGCAGAAAAAGCAATGGATCTAATGTATGAACTCCAAGAAAGATTTGATGAGAAAGAAAGACCAAGAAGTTTCAGAGTCGATTTATCACCAAGAGCAGACCTTAAAATATAATAAGAGGTCAATTACAACTGTTAAAACAGTAAGATGTATTATGTTTCTTAGCATGAGTTTATTTATATAAATATTTAAAAATTCAAATTAAAAATTAAAAATTAAAAACTAACTCCCGAAAAAACAGCATATCAAAGGAGCATGCGAAAATTATTTACACGGTTTAATTTTAAAAGAGAACAACTTTAAATTGTCACCGCTAGCTACGAAAAACAGACAAAACTAGCTGTGAGAAAATGGCCGCATCATTTGGAAGTTAACATCTTCAATATGACCAAGATCAATTTACTGAAGTGAATCCACATTTATTAACAATGTTCTGTGTCAGTACGTTTATCCTAATTGAATTTCCAAGTTTGTCCACTTGCATAAATACATTATGTGGTCCTAAAATTAAATGTTAAATTAATAGCTTATTAAATGTTGAATTAATAGCTCATTAAATGTTGAATTAATAGCTCATTAAATGTTGAATTAATAGCTCATTAAATGTTGAATTAATAGCTCATTAAATGTTGAATTAATAGCTCATTAAATGTTGAATTAATAGCTCATTAAATGTTGAATTAATAGCTCATTAAATGTTGAATTAATAGCTCATTAAATGTTGAATTAATAGCTTATTAAATGTTAAATTAATAGCTTATTAAATGTTGAATTAATAGCTCATTAAATGTTGAATTAATAGCTCATTAAATGTTGAATTAATAGCTCATTAAATGTTGAATTAATAGCTCATTAAATGTTGAATTAATAGCTTATTAAATGTTGAATTAATAGCTCATTAAATGTTAAATTAATAGCTTATTAAATGTTGAATTAATAGCTTATTAAATGTTGAATTAATAGCTTATTAAATGTTGAATTAATAGCTTATTAAATGTTGAATTAATAGCTTATTAAATGTTAAATTAATAGCTTATTAAATGTTAAATTAATAGCTCATTAAATGTTGAATTAATAGCTTATTAAATGTTGAATTAATAGCTTATTAAATGTTGAATTAATAGCTTATTAAATGTTAAATTAATAGCTCATTAAATGTTAAATTAATAGCTTATTAAATGTTGAATTAATAGCTTATTAAATGTTGAATTAATAGCTCATTAAATGTTAAATTAATAGCTTATTAAATGTTAAATTAATAGCTTATTAAATGTTGAATTAATAGCTTATTAAATGTTGAATTAATAGCTTATTAAATGTTAAATTAATAGCTCATTAAATGTTGAATTAATAGCTCATTAAATGTTGAATTAATAGCTCATTAAATGTTGAATTAATAGCTTATTAAATGTTAAATTAATAGCTTATTAAATGTTAAATTAATAGCTTATTAAATGTTGAATTAATAGCTTATTATCCAATTCGAAAATAAAGTGAATCTTTTTAATAAGAGTCTATCATATTGATTGATGTAAGATGGTCACAGTTTCGATTATGGATTAGCGCGGTTGGAGTTGCTTTTTTTTTCTGATTTGTGGAGTTTCAGATCACATGACGACGAGTCGGTCAACCATTGACTAAAAAATGTCTGAGGCGAAATATCGATCCATACATCCCTGTGTGTTGACTTCATTTCGATTATCTTTCTTTTATTTTCTTTCTTTCCAATTTATTTCATGCTGACACACCAGTTCACATTAAGTCATCAAAGTTAAGCTATGCTGATCCTGGTTAGTACCAGATGGGTGACACATTTGTTATTCGTTTTTGATTTCTGTAAATACAGTTTCAGTCTAGATACCATTTGATCATGTATTTTGATGTAAAATAAACCTTCCATTGTAACACGATTGTACGTGGGATGTGTTTGATTACGTAGGAAGGAAATTTTTGCTTCAAAATTAAGGTAGAAGTTAATTAAAATTAACGTGTCAAAATTTGGGAATACCAGGTACTACAATCCAGAAAAGTACCCGACTCGGTCAACATCAAACGGTGTTCGGTCAGATTTAGTTCCTGATATAAAACTTCACTCGTAATATAACTTCCGGCAAGAGTTTCAGTTTCCAAAATTTATTCATTTAAATTGTTAGGTGAAAGTACAAAATAGTTAACAAAGCTCCCCCCCCACCCTATGTTAAAAATGGCTTTCTAAATAATAATTTTATTATTTCAGCACGGTCCGTAAACTGCAGAATCTTATTTAGAAAGCCATTTTTAACATGGAGAGGGCTTTGTTAACTTTTCTGTACTTTCACCTCACAATTTAATAAATAAATTAATGAATAAAAAAATTAGTACAAAACTTGGCAAACCTGAAGAGTAAGCGACCCAAAACATGAAGTCTTTAATATCAGGAACTAAATCTGACCAAACACCATTTGCTGCTGACTTTGAGTCTTGTAATCTTCTGGTTTGTCCCAGGCACTGTATATGGGAGGACGGCGAAACCTCCCCGCAAAAAAACTACAGCCCTGAAGCATAACCTGCTTATCCACACATGTTGACACAACAGAACAACTGCTCCCTGGATGAAAGTTCTGTTCTCAAGCATATGCCGAAGCTCTCTGGAGAAAGTATGCTATAATTCTTTTTTACACCTGCTATTAGAAACTCTTATTTTACACCTGCTATTAGAAACTCTTATTTTTTCGTATCAATACTTTTTTTCTTTTTGCATTTCTTTTCCATTAAATGCTTAAAAGATCTTTTAATTGTATATTTCCCATATACTCGGACTATATGCATATGTTGATGATTCCTCCAAAGCAGGACTTCTCAATGTGGGGTTCACAACAAGATTTCTAGGGGTACTTAGATGGCTGATGAAAGAAGTATTTTAAATAGCAATAGTTGCGGATTATGAAATTCAGTGTCTGTGCCTTCATTAAGTTGCTTTTATTATTGGTTTAGATAAAACATATATCAATATATAAGTAATAATTAAAACAGAAAAAAAGGAAATATATTAATAACAAAAAATTAATTGACCAAAAAAACGTTAGGGATTCGAACAATCACTCTTCAGAGTCTGTTGCCGAGCAATCTAACCTATATGTAACGGAGCACTGAAATGTCTTTGAAGATATGATATGATTATATATATATCCTTTGCAGAATTATTGTAGTATAATGAGTTAGTCAATAAATTACCATTGTCACGTTATTGGGGGTTCGGGAAGATAGTTTTATAACTCAGGGGGTACTTAACGGAAAAAGGTTGAGAACCCCTGCTCCAAAGGATGACAAATATTAGTCGAAAGATAAAAAAAAAAGATGAAAATAAAGACATTTTAAGATTACAAAATGAATTTTGGAATTGTCGAAAACAAACGAGACAGCTGAATTGGCATACATGCACATACATTTATTTTTCACAAAGATTTGTCGAAGACAAACGTAATAGAGACATAATAAAACATAATACATGAAAGGGGGTGAAAATCACAGGCAAAATTACTAATGAAAAAGTCTGTATACAATCGAAATAAGTACGAATTGTCAGGGCAAAGGGATTATAGAGAATGCATGGGCTATATAAAGTAAATACTACTTTGATATTGTTTGTGAATTAAATACGACTATTTTGATGTTGTATGGGAACTATTATCGATACAAATTCTATCATCAATAGAAAAGGGCTATGTTGAAATTGCTAGCTTTTAGGGAGTCCCATCTAAACCCAGTGAAAGCTAAACATGACGAAAAATATGTAAAAATATGGAGCTAGGTCGGAACATGTTCGGCTAGCTTAAAACCTAAGCCAGAAAGAGGGAAAGTATTTTGTGCTTAAACTTTTGGCACTATCACTTGCCAGTGGAGGTCTTCTTTGGTTGTGTCTTGTTCAGGACACCAATGTAACACTATCCTTGCAACGGGACCCAATGTGGTATTATCACTTGCCGTGGAGTGTAACTTGGTGCGTCCGTGCCATAAACTGGCACGGCACTACCAACTCCCCGGGGGTAAGCAATAGGCACATCCCCTTCAATGAATTTTTATTAAAATAATGTTAACAAGCCACGCATGCGTGGTCCCCCTCTGTATGTAACTCGATGTGGCGAGAGTAAAATGCAATAAATTTAGGCAATTTGGGGCATTTTATACCCCCCTTTGACCCCCTGGGGCGCGAACCAGAATTTTTCTGAGGTCAAGGATGCTCATTTTATATCCAGAACAATTGCCTCTACATTTTGGCCAAGTTTCAGAAAAATTGAATGGATGGATCAAATGTTATGGGAGAAAAGGGTAATTTTTTGCCATTTTAGGGACTTTTGACACCCTGGGGGCACGAACCAGATTTTTTCCAAGGTCAGCGATACTTATTTTCTATTAGGAACAATTGCCTCCACATTTTGGCCAAGTTTCAGAGAAATTGAATGGATGGATGAAAAGTTATGGGGCAAAAAATGTCATTTTTTGCCATTTCGGGGCCTTTTGACCTCCTGGGGGGCTAACGAGATTTTTTTTCAAAAATCGGAGAATGTCACTTTCTAACCTGACCAAAGTTACAACTTCATGCAAAATTTCAGAGAAATTCAATGGATGGTTGCGGAGAAAAATCCGGACGGACGGACATGCCTTAAAACATAGGTCCCCCGATTTGTTAAATCGGGTGACCAATTAACGAACAAAGACTGAGAACAAAATTTAATATTGTTAAAATCTCAAAAATGAATTCCTCATTTACTCCCCCCCCCTCCAAAACCAAATCAAGATCGGTTATTTCCCTCACATCAACAACTGAAATTGCACTGGACTATCTGGACTATCTATCAATGAGGACGATTCTAATCTCAAGGAGTACAACGGTAGTATGAGTACAGCTTGACCGTTCCCCGTATACATTACAAGCCAGTTACCCAACTTGTAACTACCTATTGCATTGTTCACTCACAGTAATACACCCTTTTATATTTGTATGTGGGCCATTCCCCATATACATTACAAGCCAGTTACCCAACTTGTAACTACCTATTGCATTGTTCACTCACAGTAATACACCCTTTTATATTTGTGTGTGGGCCATTCCCCATATACATTACAAGCCAGTTACCCAACTTGTAACTACCTATTGCATTGTTCACTCACAGTAATACACCCTTTTATATTTGTATGTGGGCCATTCCCCATATACATTACAGGCCAGTTACCCAACTTGTAACTACCTATTGCATTGTTCACTCACAGTAATACACCCTTTTATATTT
Source organism: Sepiola atlantica (assembly GCA_963556195.1). Classification (NCBI taxonomy): domain Eukaryota; kingdom Metazoa; phylum Mollusca; class Cephalopoda; order Sepiida; family Sepiolidae; genus Sepiola; species Sepiola atlantica. The sequence goes on along the minus strand of OY744525.1, from coordinate 19,606,621 downwards.
GTATGTGGGCCATTCCCCATATACATTACAAGCCAGTTACCCAACTTGTAACTACATATTGCATTGTTCACTCACAGTAATACACTCTTTTATATTTGTATGTGGGCCGTTCCCCGTATACATTACAAGCCAGTTACCCAACTTGTATTGCATTGTTGACTTACAATAATACACCTTTTCTATTTGTTGGCCGTTATTAAATACCTTTTGAATAAGATTGCGTAAAATACATATTGTTTTAAGAATAAAGAATTCTTTTGTGCACCTTCAGACAGACCTCTATTAGAATACATCTTATTTATGCTAATAAGCTAACAATTTATACAGTTCTTTTGTTTTCGCATCTTGTGCTAAACTGAGAAAGAGTTGATATCTGCACATTGATAAGAAGTTAAGATATGCACGGCAGTAAAGCCCCCCAAACTGTCAAAGATAAGGAAAAGAAGAGACGAAACTGCGTGTGTGTGTGTGTGGAATGAAAAGAAATAAAGAAAACAAAGAAAAGCGCTCTCTAGTGATAGGAGAAAAAGAATTAATGGTATTTGCGAAAAATATGTAAAAATGGCCGCCAAACGAAAGCAGCAGGAACGAGAACATCTGATTTTGTCACTTCACTGAGTGCATCCATTCTAATTTAATTCTAATACCTAATTTTAATCAGTCATGTATATATATATATATATATATATATATATATATATATATATATATATATATATATATATATATTCTTTAGATATGCCTAAAAGTGCACATTGCTATATTATCAAAATTTATTCAATGTGCTTCTAGCATTTAAAATAAATGAAAGCATTTTTTTTGGTGTGTATGTAGATGCATTATGCATACATCTAATCCTGATATTTTATTTATCGCATTTCTATTTAAACTGAACATTTTAAAGTAATAAATCATATGAAGTATCTTTCGGTCTCTGTTTTTCCATTGTAGATTCAGAAACTGCAGTGTAGATTTCAACCAAACTTGGCATCAGTATATTCTATTGTCTCATATTCTTTAGCAAAAAAATATACTTTTGAAGTGAAGATAGTTATCTGGGTGAATTTGTTTATTTTATCGAATAATTGACTTAGAAAGAATCCCGAAGGTTAGCTGAACCCTATATGAAAAGTAGACAAGTGATTGGTTAGATAAACTATGTGAAATAAGAGATTTGAAGTTAAATTCAGTTGCTGCCAGAATGTTACCTAAGCCACAACTCATGTAAGGTCCTCAGAAATAGTTGACTGTAAGACTTTTCCTTCTCCCTGTGAAGCCGCTCGTTGGAACTCCATTTAGTTAAGTATTTATAACCAGCCATATTCTCATAGTCGGTCACCTGGTCAGACCTATTGCTTTTGGTTTTCCAACATAAGTTATGGTAACATGCCTTCCCAATGAAGTAGATTAAGATTTCTTAAAATGTCTTCTTTTTTTCTATTTGACTTTTACTGCATTGTCATCTTGTTTTCAAATATAACAAGACTTTTAATATTTCTGAAACGATTGCAGCCAATATAATTGTAATAAAAAACTAATATGATGCTCTGGAACTTGTTCTTGGTTAAAATTTTATTATTTCTGAAATAACAAAGATAATTATTTATATATATATATATATATATATATATATATATATATATAAAGTCAGTTCATATTATATTCCAATAACCATGGTTTTATTTTATTATTTTTATTTTTTCATATTTCCAAAAAACATAATGTGAGATATGTTTTTTACGGTCCGTTTCATTTGTCTTGTGCCAAACAACATTTTTATGTCAATATCGTCTCTGCAACACTACAAAATCATCAGAAAAAATTCACAAAAGTTCTTGGATTAAAGTGTCTTGAAAAAACCTACAACTATACAGTAGTTCATTTTTGGGTGAAAACAAATAAAAAGAGAGCAAAAACTCACACGTGGGGGAACCCACTAATACGCCATTTTGACTTATATTTGCTCTGTTATCAATAATTGACAATCATTGAGCTAAATCTTTTAAGGAGACTACAAAGTAAAAGGAACTGATAGTATATGTTAATACATATATTGTCATTAATAATTATATATATATATATATATATATATATATATATATATATATATTTATTTATTCTGGTACAGAAAAATTAGTACAACATTCGTACCGTCGGTTTCAAGCACGGAAGGTCTTACCCATCCGGCTCTCTTCAGCTTCTGTTGTCATCTGTTTTGGAAATGTGAGGTCACATGACACTCTTGTTGGGACGCGTTATTTGCTCAGTGTGTTGTGTGTGTTTGTTTAAATTTGAATTTAGTGTCATAAGACCGTTGAGATTTAAAACACGGGAGAAGAAAGAGAATTCAAGATTAAAGGGAATAAAAAGGGGAATAAAAAAGGGGGGTAAAAAATAAGAAAATAAAAAAATATATATATGAAAAAATATATATATATTTTTATATAAATAAATATAAAAAAACATATATATATATAAAAACATTTTAATACTAAGAATAAAGGAATAAAAAATAAAAAATAAAAAATAAAAAAAGAAAAAAGAAGAAAAAGAGAAAAAGAGTATAAAAAGGTATAAAAAGAAGAAAAATATATATATATATATAGAGAATAAAAAAGAGAAAGAAAGAATAAAAATAGAAAGAATAAAAATATATAAATAAAATATATAAAATAAAAATAATAATAATAAAAAATAAAAAATAAAATTAAAAATTAAAAATTAAAAATTAAAAATTAAAAATTAAAAATTAAAGATTAAAAACAAAAATAATAAAAATAAAGAAAGGGTTTCTCTGAAATTCCCGTGAGCCAAATTATGAATTTGTATCATTAGCCGTTATATTTTTGAAGGTATGCGTTCTAAAAACCGTTGATGTGTGAGAATCTTTTCTCCAAATTGGAATGATTTTTAATGAAAAAATTCGGATCTAAGGGAGGTAACTAAGATGGAAATATGAAATATTTGAGTTTGTTAAAATGGGTTTGTAGAATCTGGTGGTTGATAAAAGATAAAAAATAAAAAATTAAATATTTTTGCATTTTGGTGAAAGTCGAAGTTTTTGCTCTTGGAATTTATGTGGATATAGTTTTTTGAGTAATCTAGTGATTGATAATTAAATTAAATATTTTTGTATTTTTGTGAAGGTCGGAGTTTTTGCTCTTGAAGTTTAAGTGGATATAGGTTGATGAGGTGTTTGTTCGTTTTTATTGTGTTTATATTAGTAGAGGGGGGGGGGGGTAGTTAGACATTATGTGAATCGGTCAGACCAGTTTATAAGCAATGCTTGCCTCTTGTGTACACATCCCTTGAATATTTCATCGCGGACATTTAAACAGGCTGTATTCGGATCGATGATGGCTTTTGAAATGTGGTATTTTTCAGCGTCACATAGAGGACATCTGTTTATGGCTGGAGAGAAGGATGGTTTTCTCTCAATTATTTTCCATTTGATGGTGAAGGGTGTGTTTTCTTCTTTAAGCTGCCATATTCGGGTCGCGAGTGCCGTATTAGCCTTGTTTTTGTATTTGAAGGAGTTTCTGTGTGCATATAGCCTTTGTTTGAAATTTCCCTTCGTCATCCCAATATATTTTTCTGCATTACTGGTATTCTGGTCTGTGACGGTTGCTTCATAAATGATTGAATTGATTTTGCAATTTCCCTCCAGGGGGCAGTTGTTTTTGTCTTGGCATGAACAGCCTGCGTTTGTAATTGTTTTGGGTTCTGCAGAGATAATTTTTCTTATTGAAGGGGCAGTGGAATAGCTGATCTTAACAGAATTTCTGTTAAAAAGTTTGTGTAATTCATTTGTGGGTGGGAAGTGTTTGTCGAGCAACTTGAGGAAAAGTTGGCCTACCTTTGTTTTGGTATTGGTCGAATAGGGTGGGGAAAACCAGATCACCGATCTCCTTCTATTGCGGGTCCCCCGTGGTTGGTCTCGGTTGGGGGTGTATGAGATTTCTTCTCTAAACCCGCTGTCGCGGAGCGCTTTGTTGTAATATGGTGCTGCTTGGTTGAAAATTTCGGGACTGGATGAAAGGTTTGAGATTCTTTGGCTAATATTATTGATTAAATTTTTAAAGATGGTGGGGGGGTGGCAGGATCCCTTGTGTATGTATTGGAGTGTTTCATTGGGTTTGTGGAAAGGTTTGTGTGTATTGTTTTTAAGGTTCAGTGTGGTATCTAGGAAGTTTACTTGGTCTAAATTTGTTTTAATGGTAATTTTGAAGCCGAGATTATGGAAGGTGTTTGTTAATTCTTTTCTAAATCTATCTAATGTGTTTCCGTTGTGGTTGCGTGACAGACAAAGTCCGTCATCTCTATAGAGACCAAAGAAATGGTCTGGAAATTTATTTTGGAGTGTATTTAATATAAGCAAGCCGACTAAGTCACAGATGTCTGCACTGTCGTAGGCCCCCATTGCAACATCAAATGGGTCCTCTGGGTTTGATTATTTAACCCAAGCCCTTCCCTCGAAGAAGAGAAGGGTTTGTCTTGCTTGCAGTATTGTGTCTCTTTCTAGTTGACTGATGTTTGTGTGTGAAAGTGCAAATGTTAAGGCCTTATCTAGGGTGTCTTTTGTAATGGATGGGTAGAAGTCTACTATATCTAATTGTGTGAATTTGCATCTGTGTTTATCTTGTATGTTATGGAACCAATTTAGGACTGAGTTAGTATTGCCCCACAGACTTAGGTTTATTTTTTCCTTAATTTTATTAACTATATTTTTAACAATGGATTTGCTTGCTAGTCCTAGTTCGCTTTTTTTTTCCTGAATTTATACTTTCTTTACTTAAAGTAAATTTTTTTTTTTTTTTAATTCTGTCCCTAAATTTATAAGATTTTCATTGATCAGTTCAAAAGTAGCAGATTTTCAGTTCAAAAGGCGTTTCGTTGAGACAAATATGCCCAAAAAAATCAAACCCAGAGGACCCATTTGATGTTGCAATGGGGGCCTACGACAGTGCAGACATCTGTGACTTAGTCGGCTTGCTTATATTAAATACACTCCAAAATAAATTTCCAGACCATTTCTTTGGTCTCTATAGAGATGACGGACTTTGTCTGTCACGCAACCACAACGGAAACACATTAGATAGATTTAGAAAAGAATTAACAAACACCTTCCATAATCTCGGCTTCAAAATTACCATTAAAACAAATTTAGACCAAGTAAACTTCCTAGATACCACACTGAACCTTAAAAACAATACACACAAACCTTTCCACAAACCCAATGAAACACTCCAATACATACACAAGGGATCCTGCCACCCCCCCACCATCTTTAAAAATTTAATCAATAATATTAGCCAAAGAATCTCAAACCTTTCATCCAGTCCCGAAATTTTCAACCAAGCAGCACCATATTACAACAAAGCGCTCCGCGACAGCGGGTTTAGAGAAGAAATCTCATACACCCCCAACCGAGACCAACCACGGGGGACCCGCAATAGAAGGAGATCGGTGATCTGGTTTTCCCCACCCTATTCGACCAATACCAAAACAAAGGTAGGCCAACTTTTCCTCAAGTTGCTCGACAAACACTTCCCACCCACAAATGAATTACACAAACTTTTTAACAGAAATTCTGTTAAGATCAGCTATTCCACTGCCCCTTCAATAAGAAAAATTATCTCTGCAGAACCCAAAACAATTACAAACGCAGGCTGTTCATGCCAAGACAAAAACAACTGCCCCCTGGAGGGAAATTGCAAAATCAATTCAATCATTTATGAAGCAACCGTCACAGACCAGAATACCAGTAATGCAGAAAAATATATTGGGATGACGAAGGGAAATTTCAAACAAAGGCTATATGCACACAGAAACTCCTTCAAATACAAAAACAAGGCTAATACGGCACTCGCGACCCGAATATGGCAGCTTAAAGAAGAAAACACACCCTTCACCATCAAATGGAAAATAATTGAGAGAAAACCATCCTTCTCTCCAGCCATAAACAGATGTCCTCTATGTGACGCTGAAAAATACCACATTTCAAAAGCCATCATCGATCCGAATACAGCCTGTTTAAATGTCCGCGATGAAATATTCAAGGGATGTGTACACAAGAGGCAAGCATTGCTTATAAACTGGTCTGACCGATTCACATAATGTCTAACTACCCCCCCCCCTCTACTAATATAAACACAATAAAAACGAACAAACACCTCATCAACCTATATCCACTTAAACTTCAAGAGCAAAAACTCCGACCTTCACAAAAATACAAAAATATTTAATTTAATTATCAATCACTAGATTACTCAAAAAACTATATCCACATAAATTCCAAGAGCAAAAACTTCGACTTTCACCAAAATGCAAAAATATTTAATTTTTTATTTTTTATCTTTTATCAACCACCAGATTCTACAAACCCATTTTAACAAACTCAAATATTTCATATTTCCATCTTAGTTACCTCCCTTAGATCCGAATTTTTTCATTAAAAATCATTCCAATTTGGAGAAAAGATTCTCACACATCAACGGTTTTTAGAACGCATACCTTCAAAAATATAACGGCTAATGATACAAATTCATAATTTGGCTCACGGGAATTTCAGAGAAACCCTTTCTTTATTTTTATTATTTTTGTTTTTAATCTTTAATTTTTAATTTTTAATTTTTAATTTTTAATTTTTAATTTTTAATTTTATTTTCTATTTTTTATTATTATTATTTTTATTTTATATATTTTATTTATATATTTTTATTCTTTCTATTTTTATTCTTTCTTTCTCTTTTTTATTCTCTATATATATATATATATTTTTCTTCTTTTTATACCTTTTTATACTCTTTTTCTCTTTTTCTTCTTTTTTCTTTTTTTATTTTTTATTTTTTATTTTTTATTCCTTTATTCTTAGTATTAAAATGTTTTTATATATATATATGTTTTTTTATATTTATTTATATAAAAATATATATATATTTTTTCATATATATATTTTTTTATTTTCTTATTTTTTACCCCCCTTTTTTATTCCCCTTTTTATTCCCTTTAATCTTGAATTCTCTTTCTTCTCCCGTGTTTTAAATCTCAACGGTCTTATGACACTAAATTCAAATTTAAACAAACACACACAACACACTGAGCAAATAACGCGTCCCAACAAGAGTGTCATGTGACCTCACATTTCCAAAACAGATGACAACAGAAGCTGAAGAGAGCCGGATGGGTAAGACCTTCCGTGCTTGAAACCGACGGTACGAATGTTGTACTAATTTTTCTGTACCAGAATAAATAAATATTATGCTCTTAATTTTTAACTTTGATTCTTAATTAATCGAGCACTCTGCTGGGATTTTTCCTACCATTCTACAAAGAATATATATATATATATATATATATATATATATAAAGACAGAATGTGTCTAACGCAATTGTCACATTTTTCTGTCTGTATCTATTTTTGATTCTTTCTAACTTATCTCATTTTGGAGAAAAAAAAAGAGAAAGAATAACACATACATTATTCTTTCTCTTTTTATTCTCCAGCTATGGGTTAAATAGTATTAATAATCGTTGTGATATACCCTAGTGTTTATAATGGACTATTCTAATCTTGTTTTATAGTTAGTTTTATTACCCTCGACTGAATAAACAGAGAGAGAGAGACGAAGCGAGAGTAATAGAAATTGTATAAAATAATTTTTAAAAAATATAACTTAATCCCCAAATTGAGGAATATTTTATCATGTATTTTGTGTGATTAAAATATATAGGAAAAAGCCTAACAAACGTTGAATAACTTAGGTTTAGTACAATAACAGAACCCTGGCCTGTAATCTAGAAAAAGAACATATCTCTGTCATGCCATCTGGACCACAAATAAAACAAGGACAAAATGAGTTACAATTATATTGGCTACAATCGTTTCAGAAATATTAAAAGTCTAGTTATATTTGAAAACAAGATGACAATGAAGAAAGAAAAACAGCAAAGGGTTGATCATAAATTCTCATTACTATCAAATATTGTGAGAATGCCTATTGAATTATTAAAAATAATTTCAACTGAAAAAGAAATATATATATATATATATATATATATATATATATATATATATATATATATATATATATATATTAAAGTAAATATTAATTATTTTTACTTACAGACATCGATGTTTCATATTTACACAATTTTCAGCATAGGGAATGTTAATTCACGTCGGTCAGAGGGCACAAACCCGGTTTTACAAATCACGACTGATTCGTAGTCGAGTGTCTTTCCTCTCGGCCAGCGTGAATTCGTGTGACAATTAGGAGGGATTTAAATCTATAAACACGTATAGCGAGGAGTGGAGAGTGATTCAACAACAACAACAACAAACGGGGTCGGAATCTCGCTTTTAAGCCATAGCATTACTGCTCGTTTCATACATTCTCTCAGAGTGCACCAATCGCAGTAAAGGGGACTATACTTATATTTTTGAAGTAAATATTAATTATTTTAACCTACAGATATATATATATATATTAGAAAAAAAATGTGACCTGTTGGGCTACTCATTGAGCTGCGATTAGATTGTTTGAATTAAAAAAATATATATATAAGACAAAATTCAAAATTAGTATCTTTCTGTATTTCGATTATTCGGACTACTATTCTCATCTTGGTTGAAAATAACAACTAAGATAGGAACAGTAGTCCGAATAATCCAAATTATCAATCCTTGTTTAAAAAATTCTGAAACAGTATTTCTGTTCGCTATATACATAAATACAAAAAGATACTCATTTTGGATTTTTTTTAAATTCAAACAATCTAATCCAAGCTCAATGGGTGACCCAACGGGTCACATTTTTTTTCCTCGGAAGTTTTTCAACCATTAAAACTATATGAAAAAAAAACCCAGAAAACACTTTAGTCCAAAGTCCTTCGGTGGAAAATTACTTTTCTTGTAAGTCAATTTACTTTTTACAGTCACTATATTAGTTTGCTTCCAAGAATTTACGCTTGTCTTAACATTATTTAAGGGATCATCAGTTGTTTACCATGAAAAACTGTTTCGGGAATTTAAAAACAAAACAGTATTTTATCTCATGGCTTCCCAGCAGAGTTGATCAGACCCCACTTCTCTTAAAAAAACAAGAACAAAAACGTTCCGTATATTATATTTAAGTTTTGTCCCAGATTAATGTTTTGCTAACTTATTTTGTTATTAAAAAATGTCCTCCTTACCTGTGTGGTTTGTCTGTGTCTAAGAAAATGTATCCGTTATTCACAAAAATTTGCTGTATTTTATAGTGTTCGGACGAATCAATACACTACTTATTAGGTGATTTATAGTTTTATGTGTTTGTTTTATTTTATTATATTTAGTTTCATATTAAAATTATATATATATATATATATATATATATATATATATATATATATATATACACATATAATATTTGTTTTTTTATCTATGTACGTGTACTTTTCGTCCTTTATAATCGGGGCTCATTAGCATAGAGATATAACTATTCACTACTGGTCATGCGATTCGAAACCCCGGATTCCGAGTATTTTACAACACAAATCCCGACATCTAGAACCACTGGACCACCACTGAATAACGAATAAACAGTGATAATTTTAACACTTTATCCGTCATAAGAGCGTTCACTTTAATGAAAGGAACGATGCATTTATAGCTAGTGACGTCATGCTGTGTTAATACTACACTTACAATGCCCATCTAGAGGGTTTTCTAGGAGCTACAAATAATAAATATTTGTTTTTGTTTATTATCTATGTATGTATACGTTTCGTCCTTTATAATCGGGACTCATCAGCATAGAGATATGACTATTCACTACTGGTCATGCGTTCTGAAACCCCGGATTCCGAGTATTTTACAACTCAAATCCCAACATCTACATATATATATATATATATATATATATATATATATATATATATATATATATATATATATATATATATATCGTGACAGATATGTTCTTTATCAACTCACTTGGAATTTTTAACTAGTTCTTATTTCTAACAATATAATCATCATAACATTCCATTTAGACTCCATCCGCCATTTTCTATTGTCAAAAGAAATAACACAGATGGATCTAAATTAGTTGAAATATTGAAAAGATACTTGGAAAATAAAATTTAACAGAGAAAAATGTAATGTACTACATACTGGGTTCAAGAATATTAAAGTCGAATATATATTAAACAACAGATCAGAAAATTGAATGAAGAATGCAATGTCTAAGCTGGTTTCGTTGATATGTTTAAAGCTAGCAATCATTTTGTCTACATTGTATAATGGAATCCTTTGATGGATAGTTAGAAATATTATTTCAAGAGAGATAATTATTGTTTTAACGATATATGAAGCTCTAATATAGACCTACTATAGAGTATTGTACACAGGACTGGACTCCAGCGTTTAGACATGGCAATTGGAATGTAATACTGAGATCGGAAGGCATAGAAAGGTGGTCGACTGACCTTCAATCTCTGGTTCCTTCTTGTAAGGCATTCGCAGCAAGAATTGGCCTTCTGCCACAACTGAACAAAAAGCTGTTCTTCCTCCGTGTGCATGGTATCAAACGGAATTTCCAACAACTTCCCATTTGTGGAACACGTTACCACAAGACTGCTTCCCTACAGACTACAAAACGGTTGTCTTCAAATCCAATCTCAACAAATACTCGAACCGGTCATAAACCGTTCTCATAATTAATCAAAATTTTATTCATTCCATTTATCATTTTCAATCCTCTCATAATGTTCTTCATCATTCAGCTGACAATAACTCCATCTTATTAACGTTTATCCGCAAGTGGCTTTTAGTCTTGATAAGTGGTTAGTCATTAAAATTTAAAAAAGGGCAAAATGTCTGCTATATATATTGCAGGAAAACGTACTGATTCTGAAGTCATTCACTTACGGACCCAGTGTTGCCCGGATGTCAAATACGTGTTTGCCTCATGTTTATCATCATGCAATAGCAATTCTACATTGCATTCCTAAGAATCCACTACAATTAAAATATAAAATTCTTAGCATTTTATATCATTTACAATATATTAGAGCCCCATGGGTCTAAACGTTTAGATCGTGGATCGCCTAAATAAAACATAATAAAGGATCTCTTCTCCCCTCTCATAATCTCTGATATGATCGATGACGTCATCATTTCGTGACTTCATTCGCTGTGCATGGTTATTCTCCATCTGTTTTAATGGATAATGTCATCCATTATGACGTCATAGATTGTACACGGGAACAAACAAGGTTATAAGATTCACAATTTTCGTAGTGTATATATATATATATATGTATATATAATGTATTTTTATGTAATTGTTTTGATTGGTGATTGTAGTGTGTGTTACTACTATTTCGATTGTTTCACTTCCTAAGTAATAGATGCAAAAATTTGTATTATTGGTCTCCCTTAACTTTATAGGACGTATTTTTCGCTAATATATATATATATATATTTTAATTAATTTTATACGTACATAAAAGTGATCCATGGACACGTGTTTCTGGCTCACAGCCGTCATCAGCATGGCTAACTTGGACAAGGACCGAACCTTCGATATTGATGTCAGTAGTCTAGCGTTTTACCCCTGGACTATGACGCCTTGCCTGGAAATATGTACGATTTTTATTCATCTGAATCTGAAATTAATATATATATATATAGAGAGAGAGAGAGAGAAAGAGAAAGAGAGAGAGAGAGAGAGAGAGAGAGATAGTTATAAATATTTTAACACGGCTGTTTCTTAATTCTGAGTGTACCTTTTCTTAAAGGCGGATTTCTTTTTACTTAAATCATTAAATTAATAATAAAATATATATATATATATTCATAGATAGTTATAAATATTTTAATGCGGGTGTCTCTTAATTCTGAGTGTACCTTTTCTAAAACACTAATTTCTTTTTACTTAAATCATTAAATTCATAAAAGAAAAAAATATATATATTCATAGATAGTTATAAATATTTTAATGCGGGTGTCTCTTAATTCTGAGTGTACCTTTTCTAAAACACTGATTTCTTTTTACATAAAATTATTCAATACACGAGGACAAGCAAGATCCATACTGTAGATAGTTTGATCCCAGTTTCTGTCGTTTATTCAATTCACCAATCTTTATGGTCTATTATAGACACACTTAAAGTTTTCTTCTATGTTGTCATAAAATGCAGAGACGAGCAAGATGCATAGATTTTCTTTGAAAATGTAAAAAACAAAAAGAAAATGTTTTAACATTTTGGGGCATTTTTAACCACAGCTAACAGTACGAAAAAGGGGTAAAACAAATACAAATAGGCAACAAATAAATGTTACCAAAGGCAAGATAAGTTACTCTTCTACTAACCTGGATAAGTTTATTTGTGTTTTAATTTATTTTAAAGCTTTTTTGTTTAAAACAAACCTGGTGTCCATCTGTTCAGTTAGAACGAGAGAAAAAATGGCTGAATGCAGTGTTTCGGTAATCGCTCAAAAAACGAAAATTAAGCAAAATACTGTTAGAACATTACATTTTCCCACGATTAGTGACATTTATTGTATGTGTTTCTAACACCATTTTGTTAATTTTTCGATTTTTTTACGAATTTTCATTCCCAGTTATCAAGGATCTCTGTGCTGGGCTCATGAACAGCCATTTTTTCCCATTCTAACTGAACAGGTAGACGCCAGGTTTGTTTTGAACAAAGAAACGCTGTAAAATAAGTTAAAACACAAATAAACTTATCCAGGTTAATGGAAGAGTACCCTATCTTGCCTTGCGTAACATTTATTTGTTGCCTATTTGTTTTTTTTACCTCTTTTTCATTCTGTTAGCTGTCGTTATAAATGCCCAACATTTTTATCATATGGAATACTTATCCAATTTTAACCTTTAGATCAGGGGCGGGCAACCTCCGGCCCGCGGGCCACATCCGGCCCGCAAAAGCTTAGCGTCCGGCTCGACACCCTGCTATGCTTCATTATTGCAATCCTGCCCGCGAACCTCCCAGTAAAACTCATATCATTTTGTGACATAGACGTAAAAGTAGGTTTCAATTAAGATTTAGAGTGGGATAAAAATGTATGAATATCAGTGAGCGATGATGCATGTATATTTCATTTTTCTTTAACTATTAAGAGATAAAAATAGAAAAAGAGAAAGAGAGAGGCAAAGAGGAAACGTGAGACGAGGAAAGGGCATGAACCATAGAACCTATGTGAGGTGTGTCAAAACGAACGCTGGATCAACTTGCTACTTCCCCCGTCATTATTTTTATGATTCCAAAATGGCTTTTCATCAGCGCCTTTTATAACATCACATACAGAAGTCTCTTGAGAAAAAATATCATTTTTGTAGAGTGTTCAATGCAATTTTTGTACAATTTATTCATGTAAACAAAATATAGTAATTTTGAGATTTCGTTTTACACTCCGACCTGCGATCTCCTTCCAAAAGTCTCATTTGGCCCTCACTCTGAAAAGGTTGCCCGCCCCTGCTTTAGATAAATACAAGGATTCAGACCTTCAAATAATTCAGTGTATTTTTTATATAGTACTATGCTAAAAATTGAGTGAACATAGAACCTGAAAAGTAATTTTTTGTCTGAAAACAGTTAACTTTGTGGTGTTATGCCGCATTTATAAATCATCGAAATTTCTACAAATTTTCGGAATCAACATGATTTTGTTATTTTTTCTAATTTTTCATTATTTTATTAATGACACCGATTAAAATTTAGTTTTTTTGGCAATTCCCTTCCAGTCGCAATTATGGCAAAGGTATTACCTTGCATAATCTTGTGTAACTTAATTACGATTGAAATCTCATTAAAATCCGACGCAAAACAACTCCACTGGGGGTGGGGTAGATTATGCACCCTCGGGAAGCACATTATGTAATTTTGAAACTTTTTGCACACCATTAGATTCCTCGTGAAAATTTACGTCTGATTGACTTGAACACCATTTTGTGCAGTCATATTAATTGCTAGAAACGACGGACAAGATTCCTTTTTCACACACACATACATATCTAAATGAATAAACATGAAAGCTTTTCGATGTATCCTAACTATATCAACATCAAAACAGGTTGAACTTATTTAATTCAATGATACCGGTTATATATAGTAAACTCCAAGTAGCTATAAACACCTTTAGTTTTCCTTAATTTACATATTTTTTTCATAAAAAGCTAATAAATTAATATTCTGTAGTATACAGTTGTAATTTTGCATTGTCATCCTTTCTTATTTCCGTTGATAGTAAAACATCTTATGTCGCTAGTATGCTGAGAACAGATACTACACTTTGGATTATTTATTTGCACAAAATATAAAAATTTAAATTTGGAGCAAATTAGGCACAAGGCAGTTACTACACTTTGATCTTAGCCAAAAGGCCAAGAAACCATAAAAATAATGTTTTTCTGACTAGGCATTTTTAAATGAATGAAAAAAAAACTGATTTAATCCATCATTCTATTATCTTTTAATGAGGGTGGGTAGTGTAGTATCGTTTTTTTTTGTCATAAGATCGTCCTCCCAGGAATTACCTCCTTCCCTTTTTTAAGGAGGTGGAGGTAATCTTCCCAGGTATTGCATCCTCCTTTGGGGAATGGGATAATGCATTACATGTTCTGTTGTCATTAGATCATCTTCCCAAGGACTACCAACCCCTTTTTTTTTGGGGGGGGGGGTAGTATTTGTTCTGTTGCTATGATAACATACTCACAGGCATTACCTTATCTTTTTATGGGGCGATACTCCCAGGTATTACCTCCTGTTTTTTGGGAGGCGGAGGGGGAACAGTATAATATATGTTCGTTCCTCATGAAACCATCCTTCTATGATTATCTTCGCCATTTGGGGAGGGGGTAGTGTACTACAGGACCGGCGGGACAGTTATAAAAGTAGGGGGGGACTCTCCTAAAAAGTGGGGGGGCCCGGTTAAACACATGCATATATAACTTCATTATTGATGACCGTAAAGTGGGGGTGCTAAGTCAAAAAGTGGGGGGGGGGCTTCCTCTCTCTGTACAGGGGTTTGTCAGGACCACCTGACATGAAGATACTTCACCCTACAGGTAAACCCTGACCAAATATTCAAAATAATAATGGTATAATAGTACAAATATTTGAAGATATTAAGAACTTGATGGCCTTTTGGCTATGAGCAAAGTGTAATCTCTCTTCTAATACTACACTTCATCTTTTCTGTTCTCGACTGAGGCAATTTTGATTTTTTTTACCCAATCCAGAGTACAAATAACATCCCCTAGGCATGGCTGCACACTAGCTCTTATGAGGAACTGTACACTTTTTCCTAGTGATGCTACCTCAAGTAACAGCACGAAGCTGGATACTCCACCAGACCAGATGAATTATTGTCCTGGAATCCAGCAAGACCAAGAAAAGACAAGAACCTCAAATATAAAAATCGAGCAAATTGATTAAAAGTAAAGATTTTGTTTTCTCACAACATGGACCAATATGTGCTAGAAATCGCTAGCTGAACAGATTTAGGCAAGTGCCTTTTGTTACGAAAGCTATCGAGTACCGATATAAGAAGAAATACTGACTTTACTTTATATATCTGAAGATGTATCTATTTATATAAAGTTAGGTATGTGTATATGTTTATATATTTGTATGTACAGGATTCTATCCCCCAAAATGAACCGATCATTATTAATTTTGGAACACAGTGCTTAATTTAGTTTTATGCAAAGAGGTTAAAAAGAGAGTGGAAGCATTTCGTGAATATTCAGATACCTCTGATTTTTGTGACATTTTAACAATAGGTATAAGACATCAATTAATAAATATTCTCCAAATTTCAGTTTCTTTGGAGTATTTCAAAGGGTTCTAGAAGGAATAATATGGACACTACCTCCCATTTGAAAATTAAAATATTTCAGATTTGCATTAAATTTGATCCGTAGTCATTAGACACCAATTAAGCAAGATTCCCTGAATTTCAATTTCTTAAGATCCCTTAAGCTTAAGCCTTAAACTTTAGACATTTTCTAGAATCATATAATTGATTTTGATCAAAATTGAAATAAGAGATTCTAGACATAAAGTTTAGGATCATTATATCTTGACTATAATCTTTGTAAGGAGACATAAAAGTGTTGCCAAACTGTTCTGTTTAGGGAATTTATTTACCCGTCCTAAGATGGGTATTATTTTAGTTCAATATATATATATATGGGAAAAAAGAAACAATGTTTCAGACAATATGTAAAAATAAAAATGGAATAAAGAATAAGCAATTCAACAACTAACAAAAATAAACTCAAAAACTCATGTTGTAAAGTTCCACCGAAATATTTCGGCCGTAGATACGACCATTTTCGATCAGTTAATAAACTTTATTTCAAAACGGAAAAGTTTTCAAATTTATACAGAGAATGCGATTGGAAGAAAATGTCACGTGCAGAGAACAACAAAAAGGGGAGAAAAAGGAATGCGAGGAATGTTATGAAAAGAGAAAGAAAAAGAAGATGAAGAAGAGGAAGAAGAAGAAAGAGATACTAATCAACCAGTATCTTTAGAACGTCAGTTGAAGAAGACGAAACGAAGAAGAAGAGAAAGCGGGAGCAAACGTGAGAAAGGGTAAATCGACATTTTGTTGTCGAAAACTATTAAAGAAGAAAAAAAAGAGAGAGAGAGAAAAAAAAATCAGTGCTTAGATATCGCCTGCTGATTTTTGTTAGTTGTTGAATTGCTTATTCTTTATTCCATTTTTATTTTTACATATATATATATATATATATATATATATATATATTAGTATTTCATGTATCCACATAAAATTTTATAAGGAGATATATTTTTTTATGTATCAATTTTCAGTATTTACTTCAACAGTGCTCGATACGTAAGTAGAGCTAAATAGTAAGCTATGAAAATATATTTATGGCAATTAAGCTGCACAGAGGCTCCCACGTTTCATCTCCTGAAGATTCCCCCCGCGGATGAAACGCGGGAGCCTCTGTGTAGCTTAATTGATATATATATATATATATATATATATACTAAAACAATGTATATGATATTAAATTATTTTTTCCTACATACACTAGCGTTTCGAGCTTTCACTCTCATCAGTGGAAGATGATAATCTCGTACGGTCGCACGGTTCAAACCCCTGCCCCAGAGTCAACCTAAACTCTATAAGCAAGCGCTGTAACCATTAGGCCAAGGGACATTGCCACATTCAAGAAGTTAAGTTATAATTATGCGAAGGGCGGAATATCAAGAAAGAATATAATATATATATATATATATTCTTTCTTGATATATTAATTAAACCAGAATGGATCTTGTCATTTGTAAAAACATCATTTTGGTTTCTTGCTAAGAGAAATGGTCTCTTTCTGTTCGGTAGATTCTTCAAGCACTAAGAGTTCATTCTAAAGACCCTTGAGCATTTGATAACGATAAAGAATCATAAAGAGTGCCTTCTAATAAAGAAAACTATGGAACAGGGAAAACAGGAGAAACCCAAAAAGCAGAAAAAGATCTTTTGTTTCGTTATTCACGAATGACAAAACAAAACTGGCGTTACTTTGGTGCAATAATTTAAAAAACTTTGGAAAATTTTTGCCATTAAATTTTTCATAAATTTTTTTATTTTTGCAAAGCTTTTTGGCTTCTTTTGAAGTTATTTTTATATTCTAACTAAAAGGAAAGTAAATTCGTATGAATCGGCATGGTACGATTTTTTTGACCGGCTGGATTCTGTTGTTGACATTGGTCCACCCTCAATTTTTTTCTACAGTGAGAACCAAATGACGGTTACAAACATCCATAATAAAAGTTGTTCTATGGAACCGACTGGATTCGAACTTGGAACACTCAGTTCGCATCTTTATCTACTTCATCACCAGCAGCAGCAGCTATATTTCTAACTGAGAATGAGCTGTAAAAGCTTCCTGAAAAAATCTTCCGGAAAGTTTTTGATTGGCTTGAGACACTATTGGCACCTTCAAATCAAACTCCATGATGGGTCAGCTGAATCCGAAAGATCTGATGGTACTGGTCAGCAGTAAACTATGCTGAAAGAACATTTCAAATAAAGCTTGTGAAGTCCAAAGTTACTTGCCTCCTCACGAGGGCAAAGTAAGAAACAAGGTCGGTTTTTAATGTGGAGAGAATCTAGCCCCCTCCCTCCAAAAAGGGGCACTCTGGATTAGGCAAAAATGAAAATTACTTCAATCTAGAAGGATTCCTTCTCTGATTGAAGGCAGAACAGATGCTACATTTTGACCGTAGCCTGAAGTTTGTAAAGTCTTTGAAATAAAATTGAAGCACTAAAAGAAGAAAAAGAGATGCAGAACAGAAATACTAGCTACTAGCCGCAAGAAAAACCTCCATCGAATGCCTTGAATAGCTCCATTTATTTTTGATTTTGGTCTGCACAGGCATCTGCAGGTACATGAGAGAAAGGAGATGGGATTGTTAAAGGTTAGGGTTAGGAGATGGGATTGTTAAGAAGATCCATTATTATGGTAAACTTGCAGAATTATCTCCCTTTAATGAAACTCTTAAAAGAACTCTGATAACTGAACAAAGAAGACGAGTAACAACTAAAAATCGTCTTCTTTACTATAATTTAGTGTTAGTTTTTATTTGTGAATTTAAACATTTGGTCATTCCTCAGCTATGTTGAGTTTTAAATTAAGTTGAATTGTATTTGGTAGATTAGATTTGAGCTAAAACTGAAAGAATTTGGAAATCCTTGAAGTAAAAGAAAAAGGTTAACCATTTTCTTAGACTGGCCACTGTATTTTATGAGAAGGGAAATAAATTTATGTTGGCCCATTATTTTAAGTAAAATAGAACTCCGCCCCTCCCCCAACCCTTGAAAAGTAGCATTTAAAATACCGGTTCGTTCATGTTCGGTAGACAATATGCAATTATCGCTACCATTCGGAGATGCCATTCCATTTCTTTATTTATCCAAGAGTGTTTACATTCTATCTTCTTTGGTATTTTGCCATGGAACAATGGTCAGCAAATACGTCTTGGAGACGATTCCATTACAACTGTAGTGATTTATTCTTCACTAGACGCCCGACTTGTAATGCCTTCTGCCTGTAATAAAAGGAAATTGGTGCTTACTGACATGTGCTGGTTAGTTTGTTCCTCTCCTGCTGACTAATGTACAAATACGGTTTATTTTGTAATCACCAAATCCCCTCTCGTATAGCCTTGTGTCTTACGGAGTTAAATGTATTCTATTTGCTTTCTTGTATTTCTGTACTTCTATGCGTAAAATGCGTTTCTGGATGTGTTCATATATTGAGTATGTATGTATTCATATAATGCTGTGTGTGTATGTGTTTACTTGTATCCTGCATGTGCATGTGTTTACTTGTATCCTGCATGTGCATGTGTTTATTTGTATCTTGCCTGTGCATGTGTTTACTTGTATCCTGTGTGTGCATCTGTTTACTTGTATCCTGTGTGCGTATCTGTTTACTTGTATCCTGTGTGTGTATCTGTTTACTTGTATCTTGTGTGTGCATGTGTTTACTTGTATCCTGCATGTGTATGTGTTTACCTGTATCCTGTATGTTCCTGTGTTTACTGGTATCCTGCGTGTGCATGTGTTTACTTGTATCCTGCATGTGCATGTGTTTACTTGTATCCTGTGTGTGCATGTGTTTACTTGTATGCTGTATGTGCTTGTGTTTACTTGTATTCTACCTGTGCATGTGTTTACTTGTATCCTGCATGGGTATGCATTGTTTGTATCCTGCGTGTATATACGTTTGTTTGTATGCTCTGTGTGTATGCGTTTATCCGTATACTGTTAAGTGTGTATGTGTTCGGACATTATTAAGCATCAATGCTATTCTTATGGATTTGTCCTTAAATTGTGAAGCATGTATGCATTTGTCTGTTCATTGGTAAGTATACATTCGTTTGTACATATCCTGTTATGCATCTATACGTTTGTCCATATGTTATTAAGTGTATGCGTTTGTCTATTCGTTTGTCATGATACCATCCTCCAAGGCATTCTATCTTCCTTTTTTGAGAGATGTGGAGTTAGTCTAGTATCTGTTCTGTTGTCATGACACCATCTTCCCAGGCATTACCTCCTCTTTTTTAGAAGTGTAGAGGTGATGTAGTATCTGTTTTGCTTCCAACTAGCAAAAATATTCGACCGAGAGCTTGTGCAGTATACCACCCCTATGGAGCACGTTTTTAGGGCCTTGTGCAGTATTGCGCCTCTATGGAATACGTTTACTTCTTCTTCTTCTTCTTCTTCTTCTTCTTCTTCTTCTTCTTCATGAACAGGAGCAGAAAGGCACCATATGGGTTCTTTGATATGACAGGGGCGCATTAATATGAGTTCTTTTTTCATGATAGTGACGTTACATGAATGAACTTGATTGTTGTTATTTGATACGACAGGAGCGCATTAATATAAGTTCTTATGTATACGCACCGGCGTGGCGATAGGTACGTATATAGTATACGGACCAGGGCGGCGATAGGTACGTAAATTGTTCAGCATGTATTCCTTTGTCCATACATTGCTAAGCATGCATTTCCATATATTGTTATGCATTTGTCTGTAAATTAAGTGTTTACATTTGTCCGTACGTTGTTTGTTTATTGTTTATTGCTCTGCATGTATGTGTATTTTCTACAGTGTTTATGTTCATTATTCTACATCTTTATTCAACACTGCATCGTGTGTATATAATTGTCTGCATTCGTTGAGTTCAGCTCGTGAAACAGGCTTTGTATATGACCATACATGAAGTATCTGCAATATGTGGGAAGTGGTTGAGGACGAGTGATAGAAAGTGGAAAGGACGGGATAGTGAGAGAAAGGGCGAATAGGTGTGAGAAAAATGAGGATAGAAAAAGCGAGCAGAAAGGAAAGAAAAAGAGGATAGTTGATATAAAACAACGAAACTCAAAAGAGGAAAGAAAAAGAGGAGAAGAAAAAAAATAAGGGAAAGGGAAATAGGGAAAATGAAAGAAAGGATGAAATAGACAAAAAAAAGGAAAGAACAAGAGGAAAGTAAATATTAAAAAGGGAAAAGAAAAGGATGAAAGTATATTGAAAAGAGAATGAGAGGAAATAAAAGAGGAAAGAGAAAAATAAAAAAGGAAAGAGGAAAAAATGAAAGAAAGGATGAAATATGAGAAATAATTAAAGAAAATGAGAGAGAGAGAAAATAGAGAGAGGGAGAAAGAAAATATATATATATATATATGTATATATATATATATATATATATATATAGAGAGAGAGAGAGAGAGAGAGAGAGAGAGAGAGAAAATAGAGAGAGAGAGAGAGAGAGAGAAAATAGAGAGAGAGAGAGAGAGAGAGAAAATAGAGAGAGAGAGAGAGAGAGAAAATAGAGAGAGAGAGAGAGAGAGAGAGAGAAAATAGAGAGAGAGAGAGAGAGAAAATAGAGAGAGAGAGAGCCATCGATGATGTTACGAGCAGATGTTTTGTGGATGAATTATTTTAAGTACACGATCCTCCTTAGGGGAAGCTGTACTTCCATATCTGAATAAACACATCTTTTGACTCTAAAGTGCTTTAAATTATGTAGAACACCACACACACGCACTGCCTCCATGTTTTAAAACACATTAAACAATGAGAAAGTAACTTCCTCCATTTTAGTCATGGCCGCCACAAAACGATTTCTATTTATTCTTGGTTATCATTCTTCGTTTTATTGAATCACATCACTTAGCCCATTCTTCCTTCCTTGGATTTTCCAATGGAATTTTCCAATAACATTAAAGAAAACAAACATTTAAAATGGCATTAAATAAATCAAATATCCAAGATAGCATAAAATAAACCAAAACCAAATAAACGTGTAACGTTTTAAAAGAGCCAGGTCATTTTCATCTATATATAAGACGAAATGTGTCTGTATATCTGTCTGTCTGTCCATTGACTACTTTTAAATTTGGAAGTAATGGTTGTCATAAAGGGAGCATATAGCCTGCAGACGACCAAACAGTTGAAGGCAGCGCTGGATGCATCATGGCTGCTAATCTTTGGATAATTACCCCTCACTTAAATTAGCGGAGGATGCATGGGGACACGTTTCTGGCATAAAACTTCATCAACCAGAATTTAAATATGCCTTTTGAGAAGTTTTTACAACCCCAGCATCAAGTTGTGGTCTCCACAGGATCGAGCAAAGGATGCACCATACTCACTTTAGTTTCGGAAGAAAGGTAGTATTTTCTGTCTGGGTTTCTGCTTTGTGAAACAGCCTATCAGAGATAATGACGATATCTATCATATCCAGCATAAAAGCCGTCTTAGACAAAACATTCAGACGGTAATTAGATTTGCACATCTTCTAACTGTTCTTTTTACATGGCTTGTTGCACTTTACTATTTTTTGCCAATATATTTGATCTGATATTTATATTTTTAACATTAAAGAAGTTCCTGAGAAAGATTACTTAGATTTCTTTTTACCTTTAATGAAATCATAGTTACATCTTATATAAATAGAAATTTTGTCCGTCCGTCTATCACAATTGTTTTGAAACATTGCCTGGGGGTATGAATAATAAAATAAGAGTTGAAACTCTCTAGTTATACCTTTCTACACACACGCACACGCACACACACACACACACACACACGCACACACACACACACACACACACACACACACACACACATCTTCAATAATAGTACATTTTGACCTGCCCTACCGTTTCTCTCTTTTTCTTTACACAACCCTCAGTCACGTTACTTTTGAACATACTTCTCCTTCGACTGCCTCTCTCTCTTCAATATAATAGGAATAGAAAAGAAAGAGAGCAAAAAAGAAAAGTCATCATCAACTGACTAGCTGTTTGACTCCGTTTCAGTGCTGTTTTTGGAACAACTGCCAGTAAGAATGAGTCATTTTTTTTATCCATTCCATGAGAGTGAAAGAATATTTAATTATTTTTTTTTCATTACCATAACCTGCTCGATGTGATACTGAATTCGATCATGTGCAGTTTGTAAGTGTATCGTTGGTAAATTCTGAGTTTTAGCCGGACACTCACATAGACAGAAGTACGACTTCCCTTTCTATAATAACTAGCTGTACATACCTAGCGTTGTCTTGGATACAGTAAAGTCATTTTAGTTTTAATATTTATTTGTTTGCTCCTTAATAAAATTTCAATTATAAGGTAGACAACTCTTATTATATACGTTTTCTTCAATTTACATATGGTTTATTCTCCTTGTTTATTCCGCAAGTTTTAAATAAATTGTAGCGAATTATGTTATTATATTGCTAATAACGTGGTACAATAATAACAAATGAAAATTGGCTAGTCAGAAGCCAAGTTTGATCTGTCAGCTTATGCTTTTTTTGTATTCCTCAAGTTTTAAATAAATTGTAGCGAATTATGTTATTATATTGCTAATAACATAATACTTTTGAACATACTTGGTACAATAATAACAAATGCAAATTGGCTAGTCAGAAGCCAAGTTTGATCTGTCAGCTTATGCTTTTTTTGTATTCCACAAGTTTTAAATAAATTGTAGCGAATTATGTTATTATATTGCTAATAACATAATACTTTTGAACATACTTGGTACAATAATAACAAATGCAAATTGGCTAGTCAGAAGCCAAGTTTGATCTGTCAGCTTATGCTTTTTTTGTATTCCACAAGTTTTAAATAAATTGTAGCGAATTATGTTATTATATTGCTAATAACATGGTACAATAATAACAAATAGAAAATTGGCTAGTCAGAAGCAAAGTTTGATCTGTCACCTTATGTTTTTTTTTGTATTTCACAAGTTTTAAATAAATTGTAGCGAATTATGTTATTATATTGCTAATAACATGGTACAGCAATAACAAATGAAAATTGGCTAGTCAGAATCAAAGTTTGATCTGTCAGCTTATGTTTTTTTTTGTATTTCACAAGTTTTAAATAAATTGTAGCGAATGATGTTATTATATTGCTAATAACATGGTACAACAATAACAAATGAAAATTGTCTAGTCAGAATCAAAGTTTGATCTGTCAGCTTATGTTTTTTTTTTGTATTTCACAAGTTTTAAATAAATTGTAGCGAATTATGTTATTATATTGCTAATAACATGGTACAACAATAACAAATGAAAATTGGCTAGTCAGAATCAAAGTTTGATCTGTCAGCTTATGTTTTTTTTTGTATTTCACAAGTTTTAAATAAATTGTAGCGAATGATGTTATTATATTGCTAATAACATGGTTCAACAATAACAAATGCAAATTAGCAAGTCAGAATCAAAGTTTGATCTGTCACCTTATGTTTTTTTTTGTATTTCACAAGTTTTAAATAAATTGTAGCGAATTATGTTATTATATTGCTAATAACATGGTACAACAATAACAAATGAAAATTGGCTAGTCAGAAGCAAAGTTTGATCTGTCAGCTTATGTTTTTTTTTGTATTTCACAAGTTTGAAATAAATTGTAGCGAATGATGTTATTATATTGCTAATAACATGGTACAACAATAACAAATGAAAATTGGCTAGTCAGAATCAAAGTTTGATCTGTCAGCTTATGTTTTTTTTTGTATTTCACAAGTTTTAAATAAATTGTAGCGAATGATGTTATTATATTGCTAATAACATGGTACAACAATAACAAATGAAAATTGGCTAGTCAGAATCAAAGTTTGATCTGTCAGCTTATGTTTTTTTTTTGTATTCCACAAGTTTGAAATAAATTGTAGCGAATTATGTTATTATATTGCTAATAACATGGTACAATAATAACAAATGAAAATTGGCTAGTCAGAATCAAAGTTTGATCTGTCAGCTTATGTTTTTTTTTTTGTATTTCACAAGTTTTAAATAAATTGTAGCGAATGATGTTATTATATTGCTAATAACATGGTACAACAATAACAAATGAAAATTGGCTAGTCAGAATCAAAGTTTGATCTGTCAGCTTATGTTTTTTTTTGTATTTCACAAGTTTTAAATAAATTGTAGCGAATTATGTTATTATATTGCTAATAACATGGTACAACAATAACAAATGAAAATTGGCTAGTCAGAAGCAAAGTTTGATCTGTCAGCTTATGTTTTTTTTTGTATTTCACAAGTTTTAAATAAATTGTAGCGAATTATGTTATTATATTGCTAATAACATGGTACAATAATAACAAATGAAAATTGGCTAGTCAGAAGCAAAGTTTGATCTGTCAGCTTATGTTTTTTTTTGTATTTCACAAGTTTTAAATAAATTGTAGCGATTTATGTTATTATATTGCTAATAACATGGTACAATAATAACAAATGAAAATTGTCTAGTCAGAAGCAAAGTTTGATCTGTCAGCTCATGTTTTTTTTTGTATTTCACAAGTTTTAAATAAATTGTAGCGAATGATGTTATTATATTGCTAATAACATGGTACAACAATAACAAATGAAAATTGGCTAGTCAGAATCAAAGTTTGATCTGCCAGCTTATGTTTTTTTTTTGTATTTCACAAGTTTTAAATAAATTGTAGCGAATTATGTTATTATATTGCTAATAACATGGTACAACAATAACAAATGAAAATTGGCTAGTCAGAATCAAAGTTTGATCTGTCAGCTTATGTTTTTTTTTGTATTTCACAAGTTTGAAATAAATTGTAGCGAATGATGTTATTATATTGCTAATAACATGGTACAACAATAACAAATGAAAATTGGCTAGTCAGAATCAAAGTTTGATCTGTCAGCTTATGTTTTTTTTTGTATTTCACAAGTTTTAAATAAATTGTAGCGAATGATGTTATTATATTGCTAATAACATGGTACAACAATAACAAATGAAAATTGGCTAGTCAGAATCAAAGTTTGATCTGTCAGCTTATGTTTTTTTTTTGTATTCCACAAGTTTTAAATAAATTGTAGCGAATTATGTTATTATATTGCTAATAACATGGTACAACAATAACAAATGAAAATTGGCTAGTCAGAATCAAAGTTTGATCTGTCAGCTTATGTTTTTTTTTGTATTTCACAAGTTTTAAATAAATTGTAGCGAATGATGTTATTATATTGCTAATAACATGGTACAACAATAACAAATGAAAATTGGCTAGTCAGAATCAAAGTTTGATCTGTCAGCTTATGTTTTTTTTTGTATTTCACAAGTTTTAAATAAATTGTAGCGAATTATGTTATTATATTGCTAATAACATGGTACAACAATAACAAATGAAAATTGGCTAGTCAGAAGCAAAGTTTGATCTGTCAGCTTATGTTTTTTTTTGTATTTAACAAGTTTTAAATAAATTGTAGCGAATTATGTTATTATATTGCTAATAACATGGTACAACAATAACAAATGAAAATTGGCTAGTCAGAAGCAAAGTTTGATCTGTCAGCTTATGTTTTTTTTTTGTATTTCACAAGTTTTAAATAAATTTTAGCGAATTATGTTATTATATTGCTAATAACATGGTACAATAATAACAAATGAAAATTGGCTAGTCAGAAGCAAAGTTTGATCTGTCAGCTTATGTTTTTTTTTTGTATTCCACAAGTTTGAAATAAATTGTAGCGAATTATGTTATTATATTGCTAATAACATGGTACAATAATAACAAATGAAAATTGGCTAGTCAGAAGCAAAGTTTGATCTGTCAGCTTATGTTTTTTTTTGTATTTCACATGTTTTAAATAAATTGTAGCGATTTATGTTATTATATTGCTAATAACATGGTACAACAATAACAAATGAAAATTGGCTAGTCAGAAGCAAAGTTTGATCTGTCAGCTTATGTTTTTTTTTTGTATTTCACAAGTTTTAAATAAATTTTAGCGAATTATGTTATTATATTGCTAATAACATGGTACAATAATAACAAATGAAAATTGGCTAGTCAGAAGCAAAGTTTGATCTGTCAGCTTATGTTTTTTTTTTGTATTCCACAAGTTTGAAATAAATTGTAGCGAATTATGTTATTATATTGCTAATAACATGGTACAATTATAACAAATGAAAATTGGCTAGTCAGAAGCAAAGTTTGATCTGTCAGCTTATGTTTTTTTTTTGTATTTCACAAGTTTTAAATAAATTGTAGCGAATTATGTTATTATATTGCTAATAACATGGTACAATAATAACAAATGAAAATTGGCTAGTCAGAAGCAAAGTTTGATCTGTCAGCTTATGTTTTTTTTTTGTATTCAACAAGTTTGAAATAAATTGTAGCGAATTATGTTATTATATTGCTAATAACATGGTACAATAATAACAAATGAAAATTGGCTAGTCAGAATCAAAGTTTGATCTGTCAGCTTATGTTTTTTTTTTGTATTTCACAAGTTTTAAATAAATTGTAGCGAATGATGTTATTATATTGCTAATAACATGGTACAACAATAACAAATGAAAATTGGCTAGTCAGAATCAAAGTTTGATCTGTCAGCTTATGTTTTTTTTTGTATTTCACAAGTTTTAAATAAATTGTAGCGAATTATGTTATTATATTGCTAATAACATGGTACAACAATAACAAATGAAAATTGGCTAGTCAGAAGCAAAGTTTGATCTGTCAGCTTATGTTTTTTTTTGTATTTCACAAGTTTTAAATAAATTGTAGCGAATTATGTTATTATATTGCTAATAACATGGTACAATAATAACAAATGAAAATTGGCTAGTCAGAAGCAAAGTTTGATCTGTCAGCTTATGTTTTTTTTTGTATTTCACAAGTTTTAAATAAATTGTAGCGATTTATGTTATTATATTGCTAATAACATGGTACAATAATAACAAATGAAAATTGTCTAGTCAGAAGCAAAGTTTGATCTGTCAGCTCATGTTTTTTTTTGTATTTCACAAGTTTTAAATAAATTGTAGCGAATGATGTTATTATATTGCTAATAACATGGTACAACAATAACAAATGAAAATTGGCTAGTCAGAATCAAAGTTTGATCTGCCAGCTTATGTTTTTTTTTTGTATTTCACAAGTTTTAAATAAATTGTAGCGAATTATGTTATTATATTGCTAATAACATGGTACAACAATAACAAATGAAAATTGGCTAGTCAGAAGCAAAGTTTGATCTGTCAGCTTATGTTTTTTTTTTGTATTTCACAAGTTTTAAATAAATTTTAGCGAATTATGTTATTATATTGCTAATAACATGGTACAATAATAACAAATGAAAATTGGCTAGTCAGAAGCAAAGTTTGATCTGTCAGCTTATGTTTTTTTTTTGTATTCCACAAGTTTGAAATAAATTGTAGCGAATTATGTTATTATATTGCTAATAACATGGTACAATAATAACAAATGAAAATTGGCTAGTCAGAAGCAAAGTTTGATCTGTCAGCTTATGTTTTTTTTTGTATTTCACAAGTTTTAAATAAATTGTAGCGATTTATGTTATTATATTGCTAATAACATGGTACAATAATAACAAATGAAAATTGTCTAGTCAGAAGCAAAGTTTGATCTGTCAGCTCATGTTTTTTTTTTGTATTTCACAAGTTTTAAATAAATTGTAGCGAATGATGTTATTATATTGCTAATAACATGGTACAACAATAACAAATGAAAATTGGCTAGTCAGAATCAAAGTTTGATCTGCCAGCTTATGTTTTTTTTTTGTATTTCACAAGTTTTAAATAAATTGTAGCGAATTATGTTATTATATTGCTAATAACATGGTACAACAATAACAAATGAAAATTGGCTAGTCAGAAGCAAAGTTTGATCTGTCAGCTTATGTTTTTTTTTTGTATTTCACAAGTTTTAAATAAATTTTAGCGAATTATGTTATTATATTGCTAATAACATGGTACAATAATAACAAATGAAAATTGGCTAGTCAGAAGCAAAGTTTGATCTGTCAGCTTATGTTTTTTTTTTGTATTCCACAAGTTTGAAATAAATTGTAGCGAATTATGTTATTATATTGCTAATAACATGGTACAATTATAACAAATGAAAATTGGCTAGTCAGAAGCAAAGTTTGATCTGTCAGCTTATGTTTTTTTTTTGTATTTCACAAGTTTTAAATAAATTGTAGCGAATTATGTTATTATATTGCTAATAACATGGTACAATAATAACAAATGAAAATTGGCTAGTCAGAAGCAAAGTTTGATCTGTCAGCTTATGTTTTTTTTTTGTATTCAACAAGTTTGAAATAAATTGTAGCGAATTATGTTATTATATTGCTAATAACATGGTACAACAATAACAAATGAAAATTGGCTAGTCAGAATCAAAGTTTGATCTGTCAGCTTATGTTTTTTTTTGTATTTCACAAGTTTTAAATAAATTGTAGCGAATGATGTTATTATATTGCTAATAACATGGTACAACAATAACAAATGAAAATTGGCTAGTCAGAAGCAAAGTTTGATCTGTCAGCTTATGTTTTTTTTGTATTCCACGAGTTTTAAATAAATTGTAGCGAATGATGTTATTATATTGCTAATAACATGGTACAATAATAACAAATGAAAATTGTCTAGTCAGAAGCAAAGTTTGATCTGTCAGCTCATGTTTTTTTTTGTATTTCACAAGTTTTAAATAAATTGTAGCGAATGATGTTATTATATTGCTAATAACATGGTACAACAATAACAAATGAAAATTGGCTAGTCAGAATCAAAGTTTGATCTGCCAGCTTATGTTTTTTTTTTGTATTTCACAAGTTTTAAATAAATTGTAGCGAATTATGTTATTATATTGCTAATAACATGGTACAACAATAACAAATGAAAATTGGCTAGTCAGAAGCAAAGTTTGATCTGTCAGCTTATGTTTTTTTTTTGTATTTCACAAGTTTTAAATAAATTTTAGCGAATTATGTTATTATATTGCTAATAACATGGTACAATAATAACAAATGAAAATTGGCTAGTCAGAAGCAAAGTTTGATCTGTCAGCTTATGTTTTTTTTTTGTATTCCACAAGTTTGAAATAAATTGTAGCGAATTATGTTATTATATTGCTAATAACATGGTACAATAATAACAAATGAAAATTGGCTAGTCAGAAGCAAAGTTTGATCTGTCAGCTTATGTTTTTTTTTGTATTTCACAAGTTTTAAATAAATTGTAGCGATTTATGTTATTATATTGCTAATAACATGGTACAATAATAACAAATGAAAATTGTCTAGTCAGAAGCAAAGTTTGATCTGTCAGCTCATGTTTTTTTTTTGTATTTCACAAGTTTTAAATAAATTGTAGCGAATGATGTTATTATATTGCTAATAACATGGTACAACAATAACAAATGAAAATTGGCTAGTCAGAATCAAAGTTTGATCTGCCAGCTTATGTTTTTTTTTTGTATTTCACAAGTTTTAAATAAATTGTAGCGAATTATGTTATTATATTGCTAATAACATGGTACAATAATAACAAATGAAAATTGGCTAGTCAGAAGCAAAGTTTGATCTGTCAGCTTATGTTTTTTTTTTGTATTTCACAAGTTTTAAATAAATTTTAGCGAATTATGTTATTATATTGCTAATAACATGGTACAATAATAACAAATGAAAATTGGCTAGTCAGAAGCAAAGTTTGATCTGTCAGCTTATGTTTTTTTTTTGTATTCCACAAGTTTGAAATAAATTGTAGCGAATTATGTTATTATATTGCTAATAACATGGTACAATTATAACAAATGAAAATTGGCTAGTCAGAAGCAAAGTTTGATCTGTCAGCTTATGTTTTTTTTTTGTATTTCACAAGTTTTAAATAAATTGTAGCGAATTATGTTATTATATTGCTAATAACATGGTACAATAATAACAAATGAAAATTGGCTAGTCAGAAGCAAAGTTTGATCTGTCAGCTTATGTTTTTTTTTTGTATTCAACAAGTTTGAAATAAATTGTAGCGAATTATGTTATTATATTGCTAATAACATGGTACAACAATAACAAATGAAAATTGGCTAGTCAGAATCAAAGTTTGATCTGTCAGCTTATGTTTTTTTTGTATTTCACAAGTTTTAAATAAATTGTAGCGAATTATGTTATTATATTGCTAATAACATGGTACAACAATAACAAATGAAAATTGGCGAGTCAGAAGCAAAGTTTGATCTGTCAGCTTATGTTTTTTTTGTATTCCACGAGTTTTAAATAAATTGTAGCGAATGATGTTATTATATTGCTAATAACATGGTACAACAATAACAAATGAAAATTGGCTAGTCAGAAGCAAAGTTTGATCTGTCAGCTTATGTTTTTTTTGTATTCCACAAGTTTTAAATAAATTGTAGCGAATTATGTTATTATATTGCTAATAACATGGTACAACAATAACAAATGCAAATTAGCTAGTCAGAATCAAAGTTTGATCTGTCACCTTATGTTTTTTTTGTA
The DNA here is from genome assembly GCA_963556195.1 of Sepiola atlantica. NCBI lineage: Eukaryota > Metazoa > Mollusca > Cephalopoda > Sepiida > Sepiolidae > Sepiola > Sepiola atlantica. The sequence goes on along the minus strand of OY744525.1, from coordinate 19,575,248 downwards.
TTTCACAAGTTTTAAATAAATTGTAGCGAATTATGTTATTATATTGCTAATAACATAGTACAACAATAACAAATGAAAATTGGCTAGTCAGAATCAAAGTTTGATCTGTCAGCTTATGTTTTTTTTTGTATTTCACAAGTTTTAAATAAATTGTAGCGAATGATGTTATTATATTGCTAATAACATGGTACAACAATAACAAATGAAAATTGGCTAGTCAGAATCAAAGTTTGATCTGTCAGCTTATGTTTTTTTTTGTATTTCACAAGTTTTAAATAAATTGTAGCGAATTATGTTATTATATTGCTAATAACATGGTACAATAATAACAAATGAAAATTGGCTAGTCAGAAGCAAAGTTTGATCTGTCAGCTTATGTTTTTTTTTGTATTTCACAAGTTTTAAATAAATTGTAGCGATTTATGTTATTATATTGCTAATAACATGGTACAATAATAACAAATGAAAATTGGCTAGTCAGAAGCAAAGTTTGATCTGTCAGCTCATGTTTTTTTTTGTATTTCACAAGTTTTAAATAAATTGTAGCGAATGATGTTATTATATTGCTAATAACATGGTACAACAATAACAAATGAAAATTGGCTAGTCAGAATCAAAGTTTGATCTGCCAGCTTATGTTTTTTTTTGTATTTCACAAGTTTGAAATAAATTGTAGCGAATTATGTTATTATATTGCTAATAACATGGTACAACAATAACAAATGAAAATTGGCTAGTCAGAAGCAAAGTTTGATCTGTCAGCTTATGTTTTTTTTTTGTATTTCACAAGTTTGAAATAAATTGTAGCGAATTATGTTATTATATTGCTAATAACATGGTACAATAATAACAAATGAAAATTGGCTAGTCAGAAGCAAAGTTTGATCTGTCAGCTTATGTTTTTTTTTTGTATTCCACAAGTTTGAAATAAATTGTAGCGAATTATGTTATTATATTGCTAATAACATGGTACAATAATAACAAATGAAAATTGGCTAGTCAGAAGCAAAGTTTGATCTGTCAGCTTATGTTTTTTTTTTGTATTTCACAAGTTTTAAATAAATTGTAGCGAATTATGTTATTATATTGCTAATAACATGGTACAATAATAACAAATGAAAATTGGCTAGTCAGAAGCAAAGTTTGATCTGTCAGCTTATGTTTTTTTTTTGTATTCCACAAGTTTGAAATAAATTGTAGCGAATTATGTTATTATATTGCTAATAAAATGGTACAACAATAACAAATGAAAATTGTCTAGTCAGAATCAAAGTTTGATCTGTCAGCTTATGTTTTTTTTGTATTTCACAAGTTTTAAATAAATTGTAGCGAATGATGTTATTATATTGCTAATAACATGGTACAACAATAACAAATGAAAATTGGCTAGTCAGAAGCAAAGTTTGATCTGTCAGCTTATGTTTTTTTTGTATTCCACAAGTTTTAAATAAATTGTAGCGAATGATGTTATTATATTGCTAATAACATGGTACAACAATAACAAATGAAAATTGGCTAGTCAGAAGCAAAGTTTGATCTGTCAGCTTATGTTTTTTTTGTATTCCACAAGTTTTAAATAAATTGTAGCGAATGATGTTATTATATTGCTAATAACATGGTACAACAATAGCAAATGCAAATTAGCTAGTCAGAATCAAAGTTTGATCTGTCACCTTATGTTTTTTTTGTATTTCACAAGTTTTAAATAAATTGTAGCGAATTATGTTATTATATTGCTAATAACATAGTACAACAATAACAAATGAAAATTGGCTAGTCAGAATCAAAGTTTGATCTGTCAGCTTATGTTTTTTTTTGTATTTCACAAGTTTTAAATAAATTGTAGCGAATTATGTTATTATATTGCTAATAACATGGTACAATAATAACAAATGAAAATTGGCTAGTCAGAAGCAAAGTTTGATCTGTCAGCTTATGTTTTTTTTTGTATTTCACAAGTTTTAAATAAATTGTAGCGATTTATGTTATTATATTGCTAATAACATGGTACAATAATAACAAATGAAAATTGGCTAGTCAGAAGCAAAGTTTGATCTGTCAGCGCATGTTTTTTTTTGTATTTCACAAGTTTTAAATAAATTGTAGCGAATGATGTTATTATATTGCTAATAACATGGTACAACAATAACAAATGAAAATTGGCTAGTCAGAATCAAAGTTTGATCTGCCAGCTTATGTTTTTTTTTTGTATTTCACAAGTTTTAAATAAATTGTAGCGAATTATGTTATTATATTGCTAATAACATGGTACAACAATAACAAATGAAAATTGGCTAGTCAGAAGCAAAGTTTGATCTGTCAGCTTATGTTTTTTTTTTGTATTTCACAAGTTTGAAATAAATTGTAGCGAATGATGTTATTATATTGCTAATAACATGGTACAATAATAACAAATGAAAATTGGCTAGTCAGAAGCAAAGTTTGATCTGTCAGCTTATGTTTTTTTTTTGTATTCCACAAGTTTGAAATAAATTGTAGCGAATTATGTTATTATATTGCTAATAACATGGTACAATAATAACAAATGAAAATTGGCTAGTCAGAAGCAAAGTTTGATCTGTCAGCTTATGTTTTTTTTTTGTATTTCACAAGTTTGAAATAAATTGTAGCGAATTATGTTATTATATTGCTAATAACATGGTACAATAATAACAAATGAAAATTGGCTAGTCAGAAGCAAAGTTTGATCTGTCAGCTTATGTTTTTTTTTTGTATTCCACAAGTTTGAAATAAATTGTAGCGAATTATGTTATTATATTGCTAATAAAATGGTACAACAATAACAAATGAAAATTGGCTAGTCAGAATCAAAGTTTGATCTGTCAGCTTATGTTTTTTTTGTATTTCACAAGTTTTAAATAAATTGTAGCGAATGATGTTATTATATTGCTATATAACATGGTACAACAATAACAAATGAAAATTGGCTAGTCAGAAGCAAAGTGTGATCTGTCAGCTTATGTTTTTTTTGTATTCCACAAGTTTTAAATAAATTGTAGCGAATGATGTTATTATATTGCTAATAACATGGTACAACAATAACAAATGAAAATTGGCTAGTCAGAAGCAAAGTTTGATCTGTCAGCTTATGTTTTTTTTGTATTCCACAAGTTTTAAATAAATTGTAGCGAATGATGTTATTATATTGCTAATAACATGGTACAACAATAACAAATGAAAATTGGCTAGTCAGAATCAAAGTTTGATCTGTCAGCTTATGTTTTTTTTTGTATTTCACAAGTTTTAAATAAATTGTAGCGAATGATGTTATTATATTGCTAATAACATGGTACAATAATAACAAATGAAAATTGGCTAGTCAGAATCAAAGTTTGATCTGTCAGCTTATGTTTTTTTTTGTATTTAACAAGTTTTAAATAAATTGTAGCGAATTATGTTATTATATTGCTAATAACATGGTACAACAATAACAAATGAAAATTGGCTAGTCAGAAGCAAAGTTTGATCTGTCAGCTTATGTTTTTTTTTTGTATTTCACAAGTTTTAAATAAATTGTAGCGAATTATGTTATTATATTGCTAATAACATAGTACAATAATAACAAATGAAAATTGGCTAGTCAGAAGCAAAGTTTGATCTGTCAGCTTATGTTTTTTTTTGTATTCCACAAGTTTGAAATAAATTGTAGCGAATTATGTTATTATATTGCTAATAACATGGTACAACAATAACAAATGAAAATTGGCTAGTCAGAAGCAAAGTTTGATCTGTCAGCTTATGTTTTTTTTGTATTCCACGAGTTTTAAATAAATTGTAGCGAATGATGTTATTATATTGCTAATAACATGGTACAACAATAACAAATGAAAATTGGCTAGTCAGAAGCAAAGTTTGATCTGTCAGCTTATGTTTTTTTTGTATTCCACAAGTTTTAAATAAATTGTAGCGAATTATGTTATTATATTGCTAATAACATGGTACAACAATAACAAATGCAAATTAGCTAGTCAGAATCAAAGTTTGATCTGTCACCTTATGTTTTTTTTGTATATCACAAGTTTTAAATAAATTGTAGCGAATTATGTTATTATATTGCTAATAACATAGTACAACAATAACAAATGAAAATTGGCTAGTCAGAATCAAAGTTTGATCTGTCAGCTTATGTTTTTTTTTGTATTTCACAAGTTTTAAATAAATTGTAGCGAATGATGTTATTATATTGCTAATAACATGGTACAACAATAACAAATGAAAATTGGCTAGTCAGAATCAAAGTTTGATCTGTCAGCTTATGTTTTTTTTTGTATTTCACAAGTTTTAAATAAATTGTAGCGAATTATGTTATTATATTGCTAATAACATGGTACAATAATAACAAATGAAAATTGGCTAGTCAGAAGCAAAGTTTGATCTGTCAGCTTATGTTTTTTTTTGTATTTCACAAGTTTTAAATAAATTGTAGCGATTTATGTTATTATATTGCTAATAACATGGTACAATAATAACAAATGAAAATTGGCTAGTCAGAAGCAAAGTTTGATCTGTCAGCTCATGTTTTTTTTTGTATTTCACAAGTTTTAAATAAATTGTAGCGAATTATGTTATTATATTGCTAATAACATGGTACAATAATAACAAATGAAAATTGGCTAGTCAGAAGCAAAGTTTGATCTGTCAGCTTATGTTTTTTTTGTATTCCACAAGTTTTAAATAAATTGTAGCGAATGATGTTATTATATTGCTAATAACATGGTACAACAATAACAAATGCAAATTAGCTAGTCAGAATCAAAGTTTGATCTGTCACCTTATGTTTTTTTTGTATTCCACAAGTTTGAAATAAATTGTAGCGAATTATGTTATTATATTGCTAATAACATGGTACAACAATAACAAATGAAAATTGGCTAGTCAGAATCAAAGTTTGATCTGTCAGCTTATGTTTTTTTTTGTATTTCACAAGTTTTAAATAAATTGTAGCTAATGATGTTATTATATTGCTAATAACATGGTACAACAATAACAAATGAAAATTGGCTAGTCAGAATCAAAGTTTGATCTGTCAGCTTATGTTTTTTTTTGTATTTCACAAGTTTTAAATAAATTGTAGCGAATGATGTTATTATATTGCTAATAACATGGTACAATAATAACAAATGAAAATTGGCTAGTCAGAATCAAAGTTTGATCTGTCAGCTTATGTTTTTTTTTTGTATTTAACAAGTTTTAAATAAATTGTAGCGAATTATGTTATTATATTGCTAATAACATGGTACAACAATAACAAATGAAAATTGGCTAGTCAGAAGCAAAGTTTGATCTGTCAGCTTATGTTTTTTTTTTGTATTTCACAAGTTTTAAATAAATTGTAGCGAATTATGTTATTATATTGCTAATAACATAGTACAATAATAACAAATGAAAATTGGCTAGTCAGAAGCAAAGTTTGATCTGTCAGCTTATGTTTTTTTTTTGTATTCCACAAGTTTGAAATAAATTGTAGCGAATTATGTTATTATATTGCTAATAACATGGTACAACAATAACAAATGAAAATTGGCTAGTCAGAAGCAAAGTTTGATCTGTCAGCTTATGTTTTTTTTGTATTCCACGAGTTTTAAATAAATTGTAGCGAATGATGTTATTATATTGCTAATAACATGGTACAACAATAACAAATGAAAATTGTCTAGTCAGAAGCTAAGTTTGATCTGTCAGCTTATGTTTTTTTTGTATTCCACAAGTTTTAAATAAATTGTAGCGAATTATGTTATTATATTGCTAATAACATGGTACAAAAATAACAAATGCAAATTAGCTAGTCAGAATCAAAGTTTGATCTGTCACCTTATGTTTTTTTTGTATTTCACAAGTTTTAAATAAATTGTAGCGAATTATGTTATTATATTGCTAATAACATAGTACAACAATAACAAATGAAAATTGGCTAGTCAGAATCAAAGTTTGATCTGTCAGCTTATGTTTTTTTTTGTATTTCACAAGTTTTAAATAAATTGTAGCGAATGATGTTATTATATTGCTAATAACATGGTACAACAATAACAAATGAAAATTGGCTAGTCAGAATCAAAGTTTGATCTGTCAGCTTATGTTTTTTTTTGTATTTCACAAGTTTTAAATAAATTGTAGCGAATTATGTTATTATATTGCTAATAACATGGTACAATAATAACAAATGAAAATTGGCTAGTCAGAAGCAAAGTTTGATCTGTCAGCTTATGTTTTTTTTTGTATTTCACAAGTTTTAAATAAATTGTAGCGATTTATGTTATTATATTGCTAATAACATGGTACAATAATAACAAATGAAAATTGGCTAGTCAGAAGCAAAGTTTGATCTGTCAGCTCATGTTTTTTTTTGTATTTCACAAGTTTTAAATAAATTGTAGCGAATTATGTTATTATATTGCTAATAACATGGTACAATAATAACAAATGAAGATTGGCTAGTCAGAAGCAAAGTTTGATCTGTCAGCTTATGTTTTTTTTTTGTATTCCACAAGTTTGAAATAAATTGTAGCGAATTATGTTATTATATTGCTAATAACATAGTACAATAATAACAAATGAAAATTGGCTAGTCAGAAGCAAAGTTTGATCTGTCAGCTTATGTTTTTTTTTTGTATTTCACAAGTTTGAAATAAATTGTAGCGAATTATGTTATTATATTGCTAATAACATAGTACAATAATAACAAATGAAAATTGGCTAGTCAGAAGCAAAGTTTGATCTGTCAGCTTATGTTTTTTTTTTGTATTCCACAAGTTTGAAATAAATTGTAGCGAATTATGTTATTATATTGCTAATAACATGGTACAACAATAACAAATAAAAATTGGCTAGTCAGAAGCAAAGTTTGATCTGTCAGCTTATGTTTTTTTTGTATTCCACGAGTTTTAAATAAATTGTAGCGAATGATGTTATTATATTGCTAATAACATGGTACAACAATAACAAATGAAAATTGGCTAGTCAGAAGCAAAGTTTGATCTGTCAGCTTATGTTTTTTTTGTATTCCACAAGTTTTAAATAAATTGTAGCGAATTATGTTATTATATTGCTAATAACATGGTACAACAATAACAAATGCAAATTAGCTAGTCAGAATCAAAGTTTGATCTGTCACCTTATGTTTTTTTTGTATATCACAAGTTTTAAATAAATTGTAGCGAATTATGTTATTATATTGCTAATAACATAGTACAACAATAACAAATGAAAATTGGCTAGTCAGAATCAAAGTTTGATCTGTCAGCTTATGTTTTTTTTTGTATTTCACAAGTTTTAAATAAATTGTAGCGAATGATGTTATTATATTGCTAATAACATGGTACAACAATAACAAATGAAAATTGGCTAGTCAGAATCAAAGTTTGATCTGTCAGCTTATGTTTTTTTTTGTATTTCACAAGTTTTAAATAAATTGTAGCGAATTATGTTATTATATTGCTAATAACATGGTACAATAATAACAAATGAAAATTGGCTAGTCAGAAGCAAAGTTTGATCTGTCAGCTTATGTTTTTTTTTGTATTTCACAAGTTTTAAATAAATTGTAGCGATTTATGTTATTATATTGCTAATAACATGGTACAATAATAACAAATGAAAATTGGCTAGTCAGAAGCAAAGTTTGATCTGTCAGCTCATGTTTTTTTTTGTATTTCACAAGTTTTAAATAAATTGTAGCGAATTATGTTATTATATTGCTAATAACATGGTACAATAATAACAAATGAAAATTGGCTAGTCAGAAGCAAAGTTTGATCTGTCAGCTTATGTTTTTTTTGTATTCCACAAGTTTTAAATAAATTGTAGCGAATGATGTTATTATATTGCTAATAACATGGTACAACAATAACAAATGCAAATTAGCTAGTCAGAATCAAAGTTTGATCTGTCACCTTATGTTTTTTTTGTATTCCACAAGTTTTAAATAAATTGTAGCGAATTATGTTATTATATTGCTAATAACATGGTACAACAATAACAAATGAAAATTGGCTAGTCAGAATCAAAGTTTGATCTGTCAGCTTATGTTTTTTTTTGTATTTCACAAGTTTTAAATAAATTGTAGCTAATGATGTTATTATATTGCTAATAACATGGTACAACAATAACAAATGAAAATTGGCTAGTCAGAATCAAAGTTTGATCTGTCAGCTTATGTTTTTTTTTGTATTTCACAAGTTTTAAATAAATTGTAGCGAATGATGTTATTATATTGCTAATAACATGGTACAATAATAACAAATGAAAATTGGCTAGTCAGAATCAAAGTTTGATCTGTCAGCTTATGTTTTTTTTTTGTATTTAACAAGTTTTAAATAAATTGTAGCGAATTATGTTATTATATTGCTAATAACATGGTACAACAATAACAAATGAAAATTGGCTAGTCAGAAGCAAAGTTTGATCTGTCAGCTTATGTTTTTTTTTTGTATTTCACAAGTTTGAAATAAATTGTAGCGAATGATGTTATTATATTGCTAATAACATGGTACAATAATAACAAATGAAAATTGGCTAGTCAGAAGCAAAGTTTGATCTGTCAGCTTATGTTTTTTTTTTGTATTCCACAAGTTTGAAATAAATTGTAGCGAATTATGTTATTATATTGCTAATAACATGGTACAATAATAACAAATGAAAATTGGCTAGTCAGAAGCAAAGTTTGATCTGTCAGCTTATGTTTTTTTTTTGTATTTCACAAGTTTGAAATAAATTGTAGCGAATTATGTTATTATATTGCTAATAACATGGTACAATAATAACAAATGAAAATTGGCTAGTCAGAAGCAAAGTTTGATCTGTCAGCTTATGTTTTTTTTTTGTATTCCACAAGTTTGAAATAAATTGTAGCGAATTATGTTATTATATTGCTAATAAAATGGTACAACAATAACAAATGAAAATTGGCTAGTCAGAATCAAAGTTTGATCTGTCAGCTTATGTTTTTTTTGTATTTCACAAGTTTTAAATAAATTGTAGCGAATGATGTTATTATATTGCTATATAACATGGTACAACAATAACAAATGAAAATTGGCTAGTCAGAAGCAAAGTGTGATCTGTCAGCTTATGTTTTTTTTGTATTCCACAAGTTTTAAATAAATTGTAGCGAATGATGTTATTATATTGCTAATAACATGGTACAACAATAACAAATGAAAATTGGCTAGTCAGAAGCAAAGTTTGATCTGTCAGCTTATGTTTTTTTTGTATTCCACAAGTTTTAAATAAATTGTAGCGAATGATGTTATTATATTGCTAATAACATGGTACAACAATAACAAATGAAAATTGGCTAGTCAGAATCAAAGTTTGATCTGTCAGCTTATGTTTTTTTTGTATTTCACAAGTTTTAAATAAATTGTAGCGAATGATGTTATTATATTGCTAATAACATGGTACAATAATAACAAATGAAAATTGGCTAGTCAGAATCAAAGTTTGATCTGTCAGCTTATGTTTTTTTTTGTATTTAACAAGTTTTAAATAAATTGTAGCGAATTATGTTATTATATTGCTAATAACATGGTACAACAATAACAAATGAAAATTGGCTAGTCAGAAGCAAAGTTTGATCTGTCAGCTTATGTTTTTTTTTTGTATTTCACAAGTTTTAAATAAATTGTAGCGAATTATGTTATTATATTGCTAATAACATAGTACAATAATAACAAATGAAAATTGGCTAGTCAGAAGCAAAGTTTGATCTGTCAGCTTATGTTTTTTTTTTGTATTCCACAAGTTTGAAATAAATTGTAGCGAATTATGTTATTATATTGCTAATAACATGGTACAACAATAACAAATGAAAATTGGCTAGTCAGAAGCAAAGTTTGATCTGTCAGCTTATGTTTTTTTTGTATTCCACGAGTTTTAAATAAATTGTAGCGAATGATGTTATTATATTGCTAATAACATGGTACAACAATAACAAATGAAAATTGGCTAGTCAGAAGCAAAGTTTGATCTGTCAGCTTATGTTTTTTTTGTATTCCACAAGTTTTAAATAAATTGTAGCGAATTATGTTATTATATTGCTAATAACATGGTACAACAATAACAAATGCAAATTAGCTAGTCAGAATCAAAGTTTGATCTGTCACCTTATGTTTTTTTTGTATATCACAAGTTTTAAATAAATTGTAGCGAATTATGTTATTATATTGCTAATAACATAGTACAACAATAACAAATGAAAATTGGCTAGTCAGAATCAAAGTGTGATCTGTCAGCTTATGTTTTTTTTTGTATTTCACAAGTTTTAAATAAATTGTAGCGAATGATGTTATTATATTGCTAATAACATGGTACAACAATAACAAATGAAAATTGGCTAGTCAGAATCAAAGTTTGATCTGTCAGCTTATGTTTTTTTTTGTATTTCACAAGTTTTAAATAAATTGTAGCGAATTATGTTATTATATTGCTAATAACATGGTACAATAATAACAAATGAAAATTGGCTAGTCAGAAGCAAAGTTTGATCTGTCAGCTTATGTTTTTTTTTGTATTTCACAAGTTTTAAATAAATTGTAGCGATTTATGTTATTATATTGCTAATAACATGGTACAATAATAACAAATGAAAATTGGCTAGTCAGAAGCAAAGTTTGATCTGTCAGCTCATGTTTTTTTTTGTATTTCACAAGTTTTAAATAAATTGTAGCGAATTATGTTATTATATTGCTAATAACATGGTACAATAATAACAAATGAAAATTGGCTAGTCAGAAGCAAAGTTTGATCTGTCAGCTTATGTTTTTTTTGTATTCCACAAGTTTTAAATAAATTGTAGCGAATGATGTTATTATATTGCTAATAACATGGTACAACAATAACAAATGCAAATTAGCTAGTCAGAATCAAAGTTTGATCTGTCACCTTATGTTTTTTTTGTATTCCACAAGTTTTAAATAAATTGTAGCGAATTATGTTATTATATTGCTAATAACATGGTACAACAATAACAAATGAAAATTGGCTAGTCAGAAGCAAAGTTTGATCTGTCAGCTTATGTTTTTTTTGTATTCCACGAGTTTTAAATAAATTGTAGCGAATGATGTTATTATATTGCTAATAACATGGTACAACAATAACAAATGAAAATTGGCTAGTCAGAAGCTAAGTTTGATCTGTCAGCTTATGTTTTTTTTGTATTCCACAAGTTTTAAATAAATTGTAGCGAATTATGTTATTATATTGCTAATAACATGGTACAAAAATAACAAATGCAAATTAGCTAGTCAGAATCAAAGTTTGATCTGTCACCTTATGTTTTTTTTGTATTTCACAAGTTTTAAATAAATTGTAGCGAATTATGTTATTATATTGCTAATAACATAGTACAACAATAACAAATGAAAATTGGCTAGTCAGAATCAAAGTTTGATCTGTCAGCTTATGTTTTTTTTTGTATTTCACAAGTTTTAAACAAATTGTAGCGAATGATGTTATTATATTGCTAATAACATGGTACAACAATAACAAATGAAAATTGGCTAGTCAGAATCAAAGTTTGATCTGTCAGCTTATGTTTTTTTTTGTATTTCACAAGTTTTAAATAAATTGTAGCGAATTATGTTATTATATTGCTAATAACATGGTACAATAATAACAAATGAAAATTGGCTAGTCAGAATCAAAGTTTGATCTGTCAGCTTATGTTTTTTTTTGTATTTCACAAGTTTTAAATAAATTGTAGCGATTTATGTTATTATATTGCTAATAACATGGTACAATAATAACAAATGAAAATTGGCTAGTCAGAAGCAAAGTTTGATCTGTCAGCTCATGTTTTTTTTTGTATTTCACAAGTTTTAAATAAATTGTAGCGAATTATGTTATTATATTGCTAATAACATGGTACAATAATAACAAATGAAGATTGGCTAGTCAGAAGCAAAGTTTGATCTGTCAGCTTATGTTTTTTTTTTGTATTCCACAAGTTTGAAATAAATTGTAGCGAATTATGTTATTATATTGCTAATAACATAGTACAATAATAACAAATGAAAATTGGCTAGTCAGAAGCAAAGTTTGATCTGTCAGCTTATGTTTTTTTTTTGTATTTCACAAGTTTTAAATAAATTGTAGCGAATTATGTTATTATATTGCTAATAACATAGTACAATAATAACAAATGAAAATTGGCTAGTCAGAAGCAAAGTTTGATCTGTCAGCTTATGTTTTTTTTTTGTATTCCACAAGTTTGAAATAAATTGTAGCGAATTATGTTATTATATTGCTAATAACATGGTACAACAATAACAAATGAAAATTGGCTAGTCAGAAGCAAAGTTTGATCTGTCAGCTTATGTTTTTTTTGTATTCCACGAGTTTTAAATAAATTGTAGCGAATGATGTTATTATATTGCTAATAACATGGTACAACAATAACAAATGAAAATTGGCTAGTCAGAAGCAAAGTTTGATCTGTCAGCTTATGTTTTTTTTGTATTCCACAAGTTTTAAATAAATTGTAGCGAATTATGTTATTATATTGCTAATAACATGGTACAACAATAACAAATGCAAATTAGCTAGTCAGAATCAAAGTTTGATCTGTCACCTTATGTTTTTTTTGTATATCACAAGTTTTAAATAAATTGTAGCGAATTATGTTATTATATTGCTAATAACATAGTACAACAATAACAAATGAAAATTGGCTAGTCAGAATCAAAGTTTGATCTGTCAGCTTATGTTTTTTTTTGTATTTCACAAGTTTTAAATAAATTGTAGCGAATGATGTTATTATATTGCTAATAACATGGTACAACAATAACAAATGAAAATTGGCTAGTCAGAATCAAAGTTTGATCTGTCAGCTTATGTTTTTTTTTGTATTTCACAAGTTTTAAATAAATTGTAGCGAATTATGTTATTATATTGCTAATAACATGGTACAATAATAACAAATGAAAATTGGCTAGTCAGAAGCAAAGTTTGATCTGTCAGCTTATGTTTTTTTTTGTATTTCACAAGTTTTAAATAAATTGTAGCGATTTATGTTATTATATTGCTAATAACATGGTACAATAATAACAAATGAAAATTGGCTAGTCAGAAGCAAAGTTTGATCTGTCAGCTCATGTTTTTTTTTGTATTTCACAAGTTTTAAATAAATTGTAGCGAATTATGTTATTATATTGCTAATAACATGGTACAATAATAACAAATGAAAATTGGCTAGTCAGAAGCAAAGTTTGATCTGTCAGCTTATGTTTTTTTTGTATTCCACAAGTTTTAAATAAATTGTAGCGAATGATGTTATTATATTGCTAATAACATGGTACAACAATAACAAATGCAAATTAGCTAGTCAGAATCAAAGTTTGATCTGTCACCTTATGTTTTTTTTGTATTCCACAAGTTTTAAATAAATTGTAGCGAATTATGTTATTATATTGCTAATAACATGGTACAACAATAACAAATGAAAATTGGCTAGTCAGAATCAAAGTTTGATCTGTCAGCTTATGTTTTTTTTTGTATTTCACAAGTTTTAAATAAATTGTAGCTAATGATGTTATTATATTGCTAATAACATGGTACAACAATAACAAATGTAAATTGGCTAGTCAGAATCAAAGTTTGATCTGTCAGCTTATGTTTTTTTTTGTATTTCACAAGTTTTAAATAAATTGTAGCGAATGATGTTATTATATTGCTAATAACATGGTACAATAATAACAAATGAAAATTGGCTAGTCAGAATCAAAGTTTGATCTGTCAGCTTATGTTTTTTTTTTGTATTTAACAAGTTTTAAATAAATTGTAGCGAATTATGTTATTATATTGCTAATAACATGGTACAACAATAACAAATGAAAATTGGCTAGTCAGAAGCAAAGTTTGATCTGTCAGCTTATGTTTTTTTTTTGTATTTCACAAGTTTTAAATAAATTGTAGCGAATTATGTTATTATATTGCTAATAACATAGTACAATAATAACAAATGAAAATTGGCTAGTCAGAAGCAAAGTTTGATCTGTCAGCTTATGTTTTTTTTTTGTATTCCACAAGTTTGAAATAAATTGTAGCGAATTATGTTATTATATTGCTAATAACATGGTACAACAATAACAAATGAAAATTGGCTAGTCAGAATCAAAGTTTGATCTGTCAGCTTATGTTTTTTTTGTATTCCACGAGTTTTAAATAAATTGTAGCGAATGATGTTATTATATTGCTAATAACATGGTACAACAATAACAAATGAAAATTGGCTAGTCAGAAGCTAAGTTTGATCTGTCAGCTTATGTTTTTTTTGTATTCCACAAGTTTTAAATAAATTGTAGCGAATTATGTTATTATATTGCTAATAACATGGTACAAAAATAACAAATGCAAATTAGCTAGTCAGAATCAAAGTTTGATCTGTCACCTTATGTTTTTTTTGTATTTCACAAGTTTTAAATAAATTGTAGCGAATTATGTTATTATATTGCTAATAACATAGTACAACAATAACAAATGAAAATTGGCTAGTCAGAATCAAAGTTTGATCTGTCAGCTTATGTTTTTTTTTGTATTTCACAAGTTTTAAATAAATTGTAGCGAATGATGTTATTATATTGCTAATAACATGGTACAACAATAACAAATGAAAATTGGCTAGTCAGAATCAAAGTTTGATCTGTCAGCTTATGTTTTTTTTTGTATTTCACAAGTTTTAAATAAATTGTAGCGAATTATGTTATTATATTGCTAATAACATGGTACAATAATAACAAATGAAAATTGGCTAGTCAGAAGCAAAGTTTGATCTGTCAGCTTATGTTTTTTTTTGTATTTCACAAGTTTTAAATAAATTGTAGCGATTTATGTTATTATATTGCTAATAACATGGTACAATAATAACAAATGAAAATTGGCTAGTCAGAAGCAAAGTTTGATCTGTCAGCTCATGTTTTTTTTTGTATTTCACAAGTTTTAAATAAATTGTAGCGAATTATGTTATTATATTGCTAATAACATGGTACAATAATAACAAATGAAGATTGGCTAGTCAGAAGCAAAGTTTGATCTGTCAGCTTATGTTTTTTTTTTGTATTCCACAAGTTTGAAATAAATTGTAGCGAATTATGTTATTATATTGCTAATAAAATGGTACAACAATAACAAATGAAAATTGGCTAGTCAGAATAAAAGTTTGATCTGTCAGCTTATGTTTTTTTTTGTATTTCACAAGTTTTAAATAAATTGTAGCTAATGATGTTATTATATTGCTAATAACATGGTACAACAATAACAAATGTAAATTGGCTAGTCAGAATCAAAGTTTGATCTGTCAGCTTATGTTTTTTTTTGTATTTCACAAGTTTTAAATAAATTGTAGCGAATGATGTTATTATATTGCTAATAACATGGTACAATAATAACAAATGAAAATTGGCTAGTCAGAATCAAAGTTTGATCTGTCAGCTTATGTTTTTTTTTTGTATTTAACAAGTTTTAAATAAATTGTAGCGAATTATGTTATTATATTGCTAATAACATGGTACAACAATAACAAATGAAAATTGGCTAGTCAGAAGCAAAGTTTGATCTGTCAGCTTATGTTTTTTTTTTGTATTTCACAAGTTTTAAATAAATTGTAGCGAATTATGTTATTATATTGCTAATAACATAGTACAATAATAACAAATGAAAATTGGCTAGTCAGAAGCAAAGTTTGATCTGTCAGCTTATGTTTTTTTTTTGTATTCCACAAGTTTGAAATAAATTGTAGCGAATTATGTTATTATATTGCTAATAACATGGTACAACAATAACAAATGAAAATTGGCTAGTCAGAATCAAAGTTTGATCTGTCAGCTTATGTTTTTTTTGTATTCCACGAGTTTTAAATAAATTGTAGCGAATGATGTTATTATATTGCTAATAACATGGTACAACAATAACAAATGAAAATTGGCTAGTCAGAAGCTAAGTTTGATCTGTCAGCTTATGTTTTTTTTGTATTCCACAAGTTTTAAATAAATTGTAGCGAATTATGTTATTATATTGCTAATAACATGGTACAAAAATAACAAATGCAAATTAGCTAGTCAGAATCAAAGTTTGATCTGTCACCTTATGTTTTTTTTGTATTTCACCAGTTTTAAATAAATTGTAGCGAATTATGTTATTATATTGCTAATAACATAGTACAACAATAACAAATGAAAATTGGCTAGTCAGAATCAAAGTTTGATCTGTCAGCTTATGTTTTTTTTTGTATTT
Source organism: Sepiola atlantica (assembly GCA_963556195.1). Classification (NCBI taxonomy): domain Eukaryota; kingdom Metazoa; phylum Mollusca; class Cephalopoda; order Sepiida; family Sepiolidae; genus Sepiola; species Sepiola atlantica. The sequence goes on along the minus strand of OY744525.1, from coordinate 19,559,003 downwards.
CACAAGTTTTAAATAAATTGTAGCGAATGATGTTATTATATTGCTAATAACATGGTACAACAATAACAAATGAAAATTGGCTAGTCAGAATCAAAGTTTGATCTGTCAGCTTATGTTTTTTTTTGTATTTCACAAGTTTTAAATAAATTGTAGCGAATTATGTTATTATATTGCTAATAACATGGTACAATAATAACAAATGAAAATTGGCTAGTCAGAAGCAAAGTTTGATCTGTCAGCTTATGTTTTTTTTTGTATTTCACAAGTTTTAAATAAATTGTAGCGATTTATGTTATTATATTGCTAATAACATGGTACAATAATAACAAATGAAAATTGGCTAGTCAGAAGCAAAGTTTGATCTGTCAGCTCATGTTTTTTTTTGTATTTCACAAGTTTTAAATAAATTGTAGCGAATTATGTTATTATATTGCTAATAACATGGTACAATAATAACAAATGAAGATTGGCTAGTCAGAAGCAAAGTTTGATCTGTCAGCTTATGTTTTTTTTTTGTATTCCACAAGTTTGAAATAAATTGTAGCGAATTATGTTATTATATTGCTAATAAAATGGTACAACAATAACAAATGAAAATTGGCTAGTCAGAATAAAAGTTTGATCTGTCAGCTTATGTTTTTTTTTGTATTTCACAAGTTTTAAATAAATTGTAGCGATTTATGTTATTATATTGCTAATAACATGGTACAACAATAACAAATGCAAATTAGCTAGTCAGAATCAAAGTTTGATCTGTCACCTTATGTTTTTTTTGTATTCCACAAGTTTTAAATAAATTGTAGCGAATTATGTTATTATATTGCTAATAACATGGTACAACAATAACAAATGAAAATTGGCTAGTCAGAATCAAAGTTTGATCTGTCAGCTTATGTTTTTTTTTGTATTTCACAAGTTTTAAATAAATTGTAGCTAATGATGTTATTATATTGCTAATAACATGGTACAACAATAACAAATGAAAATTGGCTAGTCAGAATCAAAGTTTGATCTGTCAGCTTATGTTTTTTTTTGTATTTCACAAGTTTTAAATAAATTGTAGCGAATGATGTTATTATATTGCTAATAACATGGTACAATAATAACAAATGAAAATTGGCTAGTCAGAATCAAAGTTTGATCTGTCAGCTTATGTTTTTTTTTTGTATTTAACAAGTTTTAAATAAATTGTAGCGAATTATGTTATTATATTGCTAATAACATGGTACAACAATAACAAATGAAAATTGGCTAGTCAGAAGCAAAGTTTGATCTGTCAGCTTATGTTTTTTTTTTGTATTTCACAAGTTTTAAATAAATTGTAGCGAATTATGTTATTATATTGCTAATAACATAGTACAATAATAACAAATGAAAATTGGCTAGTCAGAAGCAAAGTTTGATCTGTCAGCTTATGTTTTGTTTTTGTATTCCACAAGTTTGAAATAAATTGTAGCGAATTATGTTATTATATTGCTAATAACATGGTACAACAATAACAAATGAAAATTGGCTAGTCAGAAGCAAAGTTTGATCTGTCAGCTTATGTTTTTTTTGTATTCCACGAGTTTTAAATAAATTGTAGCGAATGATGTTATTATATTGCTAATAACATGGTACAACAATAACAAATGAAAATTGGCTAGTCAGAAGCAAAGTTTGATCTGTCAGCTTATGTTTTTTTTGTATTCCACAAGTTTTAAATAAATTGTAGCGAATTATGTTATTATATTGCTAATAACATGGTACAACAATAACAAATGCAAATTAGCTAGTCAGAATCAAAGTTTGATCTGTCACCTTATGTTTTTTTTGTATTTCACAAGTTTTAAATAAATTGTAGCGAATTATGTTATTATATTGCTAATAACATAGTACAACAATAACAAATGAAAATTGGCTAGTCAGAATCAAAGTTTGATCTGTCAGCTTATGTTTTTTTTTGTATTTCACAAGTTTTAAATAAATTGTAGCGAATGATGTTATTATATTGCTAATAACATGGTACAACAATAACAAATGAAAATTGGCTAGTCAGAATCAAAGTTTGATCTGTAAGCTTATGTTTTTTTTTGTATTTCACAAGTTTTAAATAAATTGTAGCGAATTATGTTATTATATTGCTAATAACATGGTACAATAATAACAAATGAAAATTGGCTAGTCAGAAGCAAAGTTTGATCTGTCAGCTTATGTTTTTTTTTGTATTTCACAAGTTTTAAATAAATTGTAGCGATTTATGTTATTATATTGCTAATAACATGGTACAATAATAACAAATGAAAATTGGCTAGTCAGAAGCAAAGTTTGATCTGTCAGCTCATGTTTTTTTTTGTATTTCACAAGTTTTAAATAAATTGTAGCGAATGATGTTATTATATTGCTAATAACATGGTACAACAATAACAAATGAAAATTGGCTAGTCAGAATCAAAGTTTGATCTGCCAGCTTATGTTTCTTTTTTGTATTTCACAAGTTTTAAATAAATTGTAGCGAATTATGTTATTATATTGCTAATAACATGGTACAACAATAACAAATGAAAATTGGCTAGTCAGAAGCAAAGTTTGATCTGTCAGCTTATGTTTTTTTTTTGTATTTCACAAGTTTGAAATAAATTGTAGCGAATTATGTTATTATATTGCTAATAACATGGTACAATAATAACAAATGAAAATTGGCTAGTCAGAAGCAAAGTTTGATCTGTCAGCTTATGTTTTTTTTTTGTATTCCACAAGTTTGAAATAAATTGTAGCGAATTATGTTATTATATTGCTAATAACATGGTACAATAATAACAAATGAAAATTGGCTAGTCAGAAGCAAAGTTTGATCTGTCAGCTTATGTTTTTTTTTGTATTTCACAAGTTTTAAATAAATTGTAGCGAATTATGTTATTATATTGCTAATAACATGGTACAATAATAACAAATGAAAATTGGCTAGTCAGAAGCAAAGTTTGATCTGTCAGCTTATGTTTTTTTTTTGTATTCCACAAGTTTGAAATAAATTGTAGCGAATTATGTTATTATATTGCTAATAAAATGGTACAACAATAACAAATGAAAATTGGCTAGTCAGAATCAAAGTTTGATCTGTCAGCTTATGTTTTTTTTGTATTTCACAAGTTTTAAATAAATTGTAGCGAATGATGTTATTATATTGCTAATAACATGGTACAACAATAACAAATGAAAATTGGCTAGTCAGAAGCAAAGTTTGATCTGTCAGCTTATGTTTTTTTTGTATTCCACAAGTTTTAAATAAATTGTAGCGAATGATGTTATTATATTGCTAATAACATGGTACAACAATAACAAATGAAAATTGGCTAGTCAGAAGCAAAGTTTGATCTGTCAGCTTATGTTTTTTTTGTATTCCACAAGTTTTAAATAAATTGTAGCGAATTATGTTATTATATTGCTAATAACATGGTACAACAATAACAAATGCAAATTAGCTAGTCAGAATCAAAGTTTGATCTGTAACCTTATGTTTTTTTTGTATTCCACAAGTTTTAAATAAATTGTAGCGAATTATGTTATTATATTGCTAATAACATGGTACAACAATAACAAATGAAAATTGGCTAGTCAGAATCAAAGTTTGATCTGTCAGCTTATGTTTTTTTTTGTATTTCACAAGTTTTAAATAAATTGTAGCTAATGATGTTATTATATTGCTAATAACATAGTACAACAATAACAAATGAAAATTGGCTAGTCAGAATCAAAGTTTGATCTGTCAGCTTATGTTTTTTTTTGTATTTCACAAGTTTTAAATAAATTGTAGCGAATGATGTTATTATATTGCTAATAACATAGTACAATAATAACAAATGAAAATTGGCTAGTCAGAATCAAAGTTTGATCTGTCAGCTTATGTTTTTTTTTTGTATTTAACAAGTTTTAAATAAATTGTAGCGAATTATGTTATTATATTGCTAATAACATGGTACAACAATAACAAATGAAAATTGGCTAGTCAGAAGCAAAGTTTGATCTGTCAGCTTATGTTTTTTTTTTGTATTTCACAAGTTTTAAATAAATTGTAGCGAATTATGTTATTATATTGCTAATAACTATGTACAATAATAACAAATGAAAATTGGCTAGTCAGAAGCAAAGTTTGATCTGTCAGCTTATGTTTTTTTTTTGTATTCCACAAGTTTGAAATAAATTGTAGCGAATTATGTTATTATATTGCTAATAACATGGTACAACAATAACAAATGAAAATTGGCTAGTCAGAAGCAAAGTTTGATCTGTCAGCTTATGTTTTTTTTGTATTCCACGAGTTTTAAATAAATTGTAGCGAATGATGTTATTATATTGCTAATAACATGGTACAACAATAACAAATGAAAATTGGCTAGTCAGAAGCAAAGTTTGATCTGTCAGCTTATGTTTTTTTTGTATTCCACAAGTTTTAAATAAATTGTAGCGAATTATGTTATTATATTGCTAATAACATGGTACAACAATAACAAATGCAAATGAGCTAGTCAGAATCAAAGTTTGATCTGTCACCTTATGTTTTTTTTGTATTTCACAAGTTTTAAATAAATTGTAGCGAATTATGTTATTATATTGCTAATAACATAGTACAACAATAACAAATGAAAATTGGCTAGTCAGAATCAAAGTTTGATCTGTCAGCTTATGTTTTTTTTTGTATTTCACAAGTTTTAAATAAATTGTAGCGAATGATGTTATTATATTGCTAATAACATGGTACAACAATACCAAATGAAAATTGGCTAGTCAGAATCAAAGTTTGATCTGTCAGCTTATGTTTTTTTTTGTATTTCACAAGTTTTAAATAAATTGTAGCGAATTATGTTATTATATTGCTAATAACATGGTACAACAATAACAAATGCAAATTAGCTAGTCAGAATCAAAGTTTGATCTGTCACCTTATGTTTTTTTTGTATTCCACAAGTTTTAAATAAATTGTAGCGAATTATGTTATTATATTGCTAATAACATGGTACAACAATAACAAATGAAAATTGGCTAGTCAGAATCAAAGTTAGATCTGTCAGCTTATGTTTTTTTTTGTATTTCACAAGTTTTAAATAAATTGTAGCTAATGATGTTATTATATTGCTAATAACATGGTACAACAATAACAAATGAAAATTGGCTAGTCAGAATCAAAGTTTGATCTGTCAGCTTATGTTTTTTTTTGTATTTCACAAGTTTTAAATAAATTGTAGCGAATGATGTTATTATATTGCTAATAACATGGTACAATAATAACAAATGAAAATTGGCTAGTCAGAATCAAAGTTTGATCTGTCAGCTTATGTTTTTTTTTTGTATTTAACAAGTTTTAAATAAATTGTAGCGAATTATGTTATTATATTGCTAATAACATGGTACAACAATAACAAATGAAAATTGGCTAGTCAGAAGCAAAGTTTGATCTGTCAGCTTATGTTTTTTTTTTGTATTTCACAAGTTTTAAATAAATTGTAGCGAATTATGTTATTATATTGCTAATAACTATGTACAATAATAACAAATGAAAATTGGCTAGTCAGAAGCAAAGTTTGATCTGTCAGCTTATGTTTTTCTTTTGTATTCCACAAGTTTGAAATAAATTGTAGCGAATTATGTTATTATATTGCTAATAACATGGTACAACAATAACAAATGAAAATTGGCTAGTCAGAAGCAAAGTTTGATCTGTCAGCTTATGTTTTTTTTGTATTCCACGAGTTTTAAATAAATTGTAGCGAATGATGTTATTATATTGCTAATAACATGGTACAACAATAACAAATGAAAATTGGCTAGTCAGAAGCAAAGTTTGATCTGTCAGCTTATGTTTTTTTTGTATTCCACAAGTTTTAAATAAATTGTAGCGAATTATGTTATTATATTGCTAATAACATGGTACAACAATAACAAATGCAAATTAGCTAGTCAGAATCAAAGTTTGATCTGTCACCTTATGTTTTTTTTGTATTTCACAAGTTTTAAATAAATTGTAGCGAATTATGTTATTATATTGCTAATAACATAGTACAACAATAACAAATGAAAATTGGCTAGTCAGAATCAAAGTTTGATCTGTCAGCTTATGTTTTTTTTTGTATTTCACAAGTTTTAAATAAATTGTAGCGAATGATGTTATTATATTGCTAATAACATGGTACAACAATACCAAATGAAAATTGGCTAGTCAGAATCCAAGTTTGATCTGTCAGCTTATGTTTTTTTTTGTATTTCACAAGTTTTAAATAAATTGTAGCGAATGATGTTATTATATTGCTAATAACATGGTACAACAATAACAAATGAAAATTGGCTAGTCAGAATCAAAGTTTGATCTGTCAGCTTATGTTTTTTTTTGTATTTCACAAGTTTTAAATAAATTGTAGCGAATTATGTTATTATATTGCTAATAACATGGTACAATAATAACAAATGAAAATTGGCTAGTCAGAAGCAAAGTTTGATCTGTCAGCTTATGTTTTTTTTTGTATTTCACAAGTTTTAAATAAATTGTAGCGATTTATGTTATTATATTGCTAATAACATGGTACAATAATAACAAATGAAAATTGGCTAGTCAGAAGCAAAGTTTGATCTGTCAGCTCATGTTTTTTTTTGTATTTCACAAGTTTTAAATAAATTGTAGCGAATGATGTTATTATATTGCTAATAACATGGTACAACAATAACAAATGAAAATTGGCTAGTCAGAATCAAAGTTTGATCTGCCAGCTTATGTTTTTTTTTTGTATTTCACAAGTTTTAAATAAATTGTAGCGAATTATGTTATTATATTGCTAATAACATGGTACAACAATAACAAATGAAAATTGGCTAGTCAGAAGCAAAGTTTGATCTGTCAGCTTATGTTTTTTTTTTGTATTCCACAAGTTTGAAATAAATTGTAGCGAATTATGTTATTATATTGCTAATAACATGGTACAATAATAACAAATGAAAATTGGCTAGTCAGAAGCAAAGTTTGATCTGTCAGCTTATGTTTTTTTTTTGTATTTCACAAGTTTTAAATAAATTGTAGCGAATTATGTTATTATATTGCTAATAACATGGTACAATAACAACAAATGAAAATTGGCTAGTCAGAAGCAAAGTTTGATCTGTCAGCTTATGTTTTTTTTTGTATTCCACAAGTTTGAAATAAATTGTAGCGAATTATGTTAGTATATTGCTAATAAAATGGTACAACAATAACAAATGAAAATTGGCTAGTCAGAATCAAAGTTTGATCTGTCAGCTTATGTTTTTTTTTGTATTTCACAAGTTTTAAATAAATTGTAGCGAATGATGTTATTATATTGCTAATAACATGGTACAACAATAACAAATGAAAATTGGCTAGTCAGAAGCAAAGTTTGATCTGTCAGCTTATGTTTTTTTTGTATTCCACAAGTTTTAAATAAATTGTAGCGAATGATGTTATTATATTGCTAATAACATGGTACAACAATAACAAATGAAAATTGGCTAGTCAGAAGCAAAGTTTGATCTGTCAGCTTATGTTTTTTTTGTATTCCACAAGTTTTAAATAAATTGTAGCGAATTATGTTATTATATTGCTAATAACATGGTACAACAATAACAAATGCAAATTAGCTAGTCAGAATCAAAGTTTGATCTGTCACTTTATGTTTTTTTTGTATTCCACAAGTTTTAAATAAATTGTAGCGAATTATGTTATTATATTGCTAATAACATGGTACAACAATAACAAATGAAAATTGGCTAGTCAGAATCAAAGTTTGATCTGTCAGCTTATGTTTTTTTTTGTATTTCACAAGTTTTAAATAAATTGTAGCTAATGATGTTATTATATTGCTAATAACATGGTACAACAATAACAAATGAAAATTGGCTAGTCAGAATCAAAGTTTGATCTGTCAGCTTATGTTTTTTTTTGTATTCCACAAGTTTGAAATAAATTGTAGCGAATTATGTTATTATATTGCTAATAAAATGGTACAACAATAACAAATGAAAATTGGCTAGTCAGAATCAAAGTTTGATCTGTCAGCTTATGTTTTTTTTTGTATTTCACAAGTTTTAAATAAATTGTAGCGAATGATGTTATTATATTGCTAATAACATGGTACAACAATAACAAATGAAAATTGGCTAGTCAGAAGCAAAGTTTGATCTGTCAGCTTATGTTTTTTTTGTATTCCACAAGTTTTAAATAAATTGTAGCGAATGATGTTATTATATTGCTAATAACATGGTACAACAATAACAAATGCAAATTAGCTAGTCAGAAGCAAAGTTTGATCTGTCAGCTTATGTTTTTTTTGTATTCCACAAGTTTTAAATAAATTGTAGCGAATTATGTTATTATATTGCTAATAACATGGTACAACAATAACAAATGCAAATTAGCTAGTCAGAATCAAAGTTTGATCTGTCACTTTATGTTTTTTTTGTATTCCACAAGTTTTAAATAAATTGTAGCGAATTATGTTATTATATTGCTAATAACATGGTACAACAATAACAAATGAAAATTGGCTAGTCAGAATCAAAGTTTGATCTGTCAGCTTATGTTTTTTTTTGTATTTCACAAGTTTTAAATAAATTGTAGCTAATGATGTTATTATATTGCTAATAACATGGTACAACAATAACAAATGAAAATTGGCTAGTCAGAATCAAAGTTTGATCTGTCAGCTTATGTTTTTTTTTGTATTTCACAAGTTTTAAATAAATTGTAGCGAATGATGTTATTATATTGCTAATAACATGGTACAACAATAACAAATGAAAATTGGCTAGTCAGAATCAAAGTTTGATCTGTCAGCTTATGTTTTTTTTTTGTATTTCACAAGTTTTAAATAAATTGTAGCGAATTATGTTATTATATTGCTAATAACATGGTACAACAATAACAAATGAAAATTGGCTAGTCAGAAGCAAAGTTTGATCTGTCAGCTTATGTTTTTTTTTTGTATTTCACAAGTTTTAAATAAATTGTAGCGAATGATGTTATTATATTGCTAATAACATGGTACAACAATAACAAATGAAAATTGGCTAGTCAGAAGCAAAGTTTGATCTGTCAGCTTATGTTTTTTTTGTATTCCACAAGTTTTAAATAAATTGTAGCGAATGATGTTATTATATTGCTAATAACATGGTACAACAATAACAAATGAAAATTGGCTAGTCAGAATCAAAGTTTGATCTGTCAGCTGATGTTTTTTTTTGTATTTCACAAGTTTTAAATAAATTGTAGCGAATTATGTTATTATATTGCTAATAACATGGTACAATAATAACAAATGAAAATTGGCTAGTCAGAAGCAAAGTTTGATCTGTCAGCTTATGTTTTTTTTTGTATTTCACAAGTTTTAAATAAATTGTAGCGATTTATGTTATTATATTGCTAATAACATGGTACAATAATAACAAATGAAAATTGGCTAGTCAGAAGCAAAGTTTGATCTGTCAGCTCATGTTTTTTTTTGTATTTCACAAGTTTTAAATAAATTGTAGCGAATGATGTTATTATATTGCTAATAACATGGTACAACAATAACAAATCAAAATTGGCTAGTCAGAATCAAAGTTTGATCTGCCAGCTTATGTTTTTTTTTTGTATTTCACAAGTTTTAAATAAATTGTAGCGAATTATGTTATTATATTGCTAATAACATGGTACAACAATAACAAATGAAAATTGGCTAGTCAGAAGCAAAGTTTGATCTGTCAGCTTATGTTTTTTTTTTGTATTTCACAAGTTTGAAATAAATTGTAGCGAATTATGTTATTATATTGCTAATAACATGGTACAATAATAACAAATGAAAATTGGCTAGTCAGAAGCAAAGTTTGATCTGTCAGCTTATGTTTTTTTTTTGTATTCCACAAGTTTGAAATAAATTGTAGCGAATTATGTTATTATATTGCTAATAACATGGTACAATAATAACAAATGAAAATTGGCTAGTCAGAAGCAAAGTTTGATCTGTCAGCTTATGTTTTTTTTTTGTATTTCACAAGTTTTAAATAAATTGTAGCGAATTATGTTATTATATTGCTAATAACATGGTACAATAATAACAAATGAAAATTGGCTAGTCAGAAGCAAAGTTTGATCTGTCAGCTTATGTTTTTTTTTTGTATTTCACAAGTTTGAAATAAATTGTAGCGAATTATGTTATTATATTGCTAATAAAATGGTACAACAATAACAAATGAAAATTGGCTAGTCAGAATCAAAGTTTGATCTGTCAGCTTATGTTTTTTTTTGTATTTCACAAGTTTTAAATAAATTGTAGCGAATGATGTTATTATATTGCTAATAACATGGTACAACAATAACAAATGAAAATTGGCTAGTCAGAAGCAAAGTTTGATCTGTCAGCTTATGTTTTTTTTGTATTCCACAAGTTTTAAATAAATTGTAGCGAATGATGTTATTATATTGCTAATAACATGGTACAACAATAACAAATGAAAATTGGCTAGTCAGAAGCAAAGTTTGATCTGTCAGTTTATGTTTTTTTTGTATTCCACAAGTTTTATATAAATTGTAGCGAATTATGTTATTATATTGCTAATAACATGGTACAACAATAACAAATGCAAATTAGCTAGTCAGAATCAAAGTTTGATCTGTCACCTTATGTTTTTTTTGTATTTCACAAGTTTTAAATAAATTGTAGCGAATTATGTTATTATATTGCTAATAACATGGTACAACAATAACAAATGAAAATTGGCTAGTCACAATCAAAGTTTGATCTGTCAGCTTATGTTTTTTTTTGTATTTCACAAGTTTTAAATAAATTGTAGCTAATGATGTTATTATATTGCTAATAACATGGTACAACAATAACAAATGAAAATTGGCTAGTCAGAATCAAAGTTTGATCTGTCAGCTCATGTTTTTTTTTTGTATTTCACAAGTTTTAAATAAATTGTAGCGAATGATGTTATTATATTGCTAATAACATGGTACAACAATAACAAATGAAAATTGGCTAGTCAGAATCAAAGTTTGATCTGTCAGCTTATGTTTTTTTTTTGTATTTCACAAGTTTTAAATAAATTGTAGCGAATTATGTTATTATATTGCTAATAACATGGTACAACAATAACAAATGAAAATTGGCTAGTCAGAAGCAAAGTTTGATCTGTCAGCTTATGTTTTTTTTTTGTATTTCACAAGTTTTAAATAAATTGTAGCGAATTATGTTATTATATTGCTAATAACATGGTACAATAATAACAAATGAAAATTGGCTAGTCAGAAGCAAAGTTTGATCTGTCAGCTTATGTTTTTTTTTTGTATTCCACAAGTTTGAAATAAATTGTAGCCAATTATGTTATTATATTGCTAATCACATGGTACAATAATAACAAATGAAAATTGGCTAGTCAGAATCAAAGTTTGATCTGTCAGCTTATGTTTTTTTTTTGTATTTCACAAGTTTTAAATAAATTGTAGCGAATGATGTTATTATATTGCTAATAACATGGTACAACAATAACAAATGAAAATTGGCTAGTCAGAATCAAAGTTTGATCTGTCAGCTTATGTTTTTTTTTGTATTTCACAAGTTTTAAATAAATTGTAGCGAATTATGTTATTATATTGCTAATAACATGGTACAATAATAACAAATGAAAATTGGCTAGTCAGAATCAAAGTTTGATCTGTCAGCTTATGTTTTTTTTGTATTTCACAAGTTTTAAATAAATTGTAGCGAATTATGTTATTATATTGCTAATAACATGGTACAATAATAACAAATCAAAATTGGCTAGTCAGAAGCAAAGTTTGATCTGTCAGCTCATGTTTTTTTTTGTATTTCACAAGTTTTAAATAAATTGTAGCGAATGATGTTATTATATTGCTAATAACATGGTACAACAATAACAAATGAAAATTGGCTAGTCAGAATCAAAGTTTGATCTGCCAGCTTTTTTTTTTTTTTTGTATTTCACAAGTTTTAAATAAATTGTAGCGAATTATGTTATTATATTGCTAATAACATGGTACAACAATAACAAATGAAAATTGGCTAGTCAGAAGCAAAGTTTGATCTGTCAGCTTATGTTTTTTTTTTGTATTTCACAAGTTTTAAATAAATTGTAGCGAATTATGTTATTATATTGCTAATAACATGGTACAATAATAACAAATGAAAATTGGCTAGTCAGAAGCAAAGTTTGATCTGTCAGCTTATGTTTTTTTTTTGTATTCCACAAGTTTGAAATAAATTGTAGCGAATTATGTTATTATATTGCTAATAACATGGTACAACAATAACAAATGAAAATTGGCTAGTCAGAAGCAAAGTTTGATCTGTCAGCTTATGTTTTTTTTTTGTATTTCACAAGTTTTAAATAAATTGTAGCGAATTATGTTATTATATTGCTAATAACATGGTACAATAATAACAAATGAAAATTGGCTAGTCAGAAGCAAAGTTTGATCTGTCACCTTATGTTTTTTTTTTGTATTCCACAAGTTTGAAATAAATTGTAGCGAATTATGTTATTATATTGCTAATAACATGGTACAATAATAACAAATGAAAATTGGCTAGTCAGAATCAAAGTTTGATCTGTCAGCTTATGTTTTTTTTTGTATTTCACAAGTTTGAAATAAATTGTAGCGAATGATGTTATTATATTGCTAATAACATGGTACAATAATAACAAATGAAAATTGGCTAGTCAGAAGCAAAGTTTGATCTGTCAGCTCATGTTTTTTTTTTGTATTTCACAAGTTTTAAATAAATTGTAGCGAATTATGTTATTATATTGCTAATAACATGGTACAATAATAACAAATGAAAATTGGCTAGTCAGAAGCAAAGTTTGATCTGTCAGCTCATGTTTTTTTTTGTATTTCACAAGTTTTAAATAAATTGTAGCGAATGATGTTATTATATTGCTAATAACATGGTACAACAATAACAAATGAAAATTGGCTAGTCAGAATCAAAGTTTGATCTGCCAGCTTATGTTTTTTTTTTGTATTTCACAAGTTTTAAATAAATTGTAGCGAATTATGTTATTATATTGCTAATAACATGGTACAACAATAACAAATGAAAATTGGCTAGTCAGAATCAAAGTTCGATCTGTCAGCTTATGTTTTTTTTTGTATTTCACAAGTTTTAAATAAATTGTAGCGAATGATGTTATTATATTGCTAAACACATGGTACAACAATAACAAATGAAAATTGGCTAGTCAGAAGCAAAGTTTGATCTGTCAGCTTATGTTTTTTTTGTATTCCACAAGTTTTAAATAAATTGTAGCGAATGATGTTATTATATTGCTAATAACATGGTACAACAATAACAAATGAAAATTGGCTAGTCAGAAGCAAAGTTTGATCTGTCAGCTTATGTTTTTTTTTTGTATTCCACAAGTTTGAAATAAATTGTAGCCAATTATGTTATTATATTGCTAATCACATGGTACAATAATAACAAATGAAAATTGGCTAGTCAGAATCAAAGTTTGATCTGTCAGCTTATGTTTTTTTTTTGTATTTCACAAGTTTTAAATAAATTGTAGCGAATGATGTTATTATATTGCTAATAACATGGTACAACAATAACAAATGAAAATTGGCTAGTCAGAATCAAAGTTTGATCTGTCAGCTTATGTTTTTTTTTGTATTTCACAAGTTTTAAATAAATTGTAGCGAATTATGTTATTATATTGCTAATAACATGGTACAATAATAACAAATGAAAATTGGCTAGTCAGAATCAAAGTTTGATCTGTCAGCTTATGTTTTTTTTGTATTTCACAAGTTTTAAATAAATTGTAGCGAATTATGTTATTATATTGCTAATAACATGGTACAATAATAACAAATCAAAATTGGCTAGTCAGAAGCAAAGTTTGATCTGTCAGCTCATGTTTTTTTTTGTATTTCACAAGTTTTAAATAAATTGTAGCGAATGATGTTATTATATTGCTAATAACATGGTACAACAATAACAAATGAAAATTGGCTAGTCAGAAGCAAAGTTTGATCTGTCAGCTTATGTTTTTTTTGTATTCCACAAGTTTTAAATAAATTGTAGCGAATGATGTTATTATATTGCTAATAACATGGTACAACAATAACAAATGAAAATTGGCTAGTCAGAAGCAAAGTTTGATCTGTCAGCTTATGTTTTTTTTGTATTCCACAAGTTTTAAATAAATTGTAGCGAATTATGTTATTATATTGCTAATAACATGGTACAACAATAACAAATGCAAATTAGCTAGTCAGAATCAAAGTTTGATCTGTCACCTTATGTTTTTTCTGTATTTCACAAGTTTTAAATAAATTGTAGCGAATTATGTTATTATATTGCTAATAACATGGTACAACAATAACAAATGAAAATTGGCTAGTCAGAATCAAAGTTTGATCTGTCAGCTTATGTTTTTTTTTGTATTTCACAAGTTTTAAATAAATTGTAGCTAATGATGTTATTATATTGCTAATAACATGGTACAACAATAACAAATGAAAATTGGCTAGTCAGAATCAAAGTTTGATCTGTCAGCTTATGTTTTTTTTTGTATTTCACAAGTTTTAAATAAATTGTAGCGAATGATGTTATTATATTGCTAATAACATGGTACAACAATAACAAATGAAAATTGGCTAGTCAGAATAAAAGTTTGATCTGTCAGCTTATGTTTTTTTTTTGTATTTCACAAGTTTTAAATAAATTGTAGCGAATTATGTTATTATATTGCTAATAACATGGTACAACAATAACAAATGAAAATTGGCTAGTCAGAAGCAAAGTTTGATCTGTCAGCTTATGTTTTTTTTTTGTATTTCACAAGTTTGAAATAAATTGTAGCGAATTATGTTATTATATTGCTAATAACATGGTACAATAATAACAAATGAAAATTGGCTAGTCAGAAGCAAAGTTTGATCTGTCAGCTTATGTTTTTTTTTTGTATTCCACAAGTTTGAAATAAATTGTAGCGAATTATGTTATTATATTGCTAATAACATGGTACAATAATAACAAATGAAAATTGGCTAGTCAGAATCAAAGTTTGATCTGTCAGCTTATGTTTTTTTTTGTATTTCACAAGTTTTAAATAAATTGTAGCGAATTATGTTATTATATTGCTAATAACATGGTACAATAATAACAAATGAAAATTGGCTAGTCAGAAGCAAAGTTTGATCTGTCAGCTCATGTTTTTTTTTGTATTTCACAAGTTTTAAATAAATTGTAGCGAATTATGTTATTATATTGCTAATAACATGGTACAATAATAACAAATGAAAATTGGCTAGTCAGAAGCAAAGTTTGATCTGTCAGCTCATGTTTTTTTTTGTATTTCACAAGTTTTAAATAAATTGTAGCGAATGATGTTATTATATTGCTAATAACATGGTACAACAATAACAAATGAAAATTGGCTAGTCAGAATCAAAGTTTGATCTGCCAGCTTATGTTTTTTTTTTGTATTTCACAAGTTTTAAATAAATTGTAGCGAATTATGTTATTATATTGCTAATAACATGGTACAACAATAACAAATGAAAATTGGCTAGTCAGAATCAAAGTTCGATCTGTCAGCTTATGTTTTTTTTTGTATTTCACAAGTTTTAAATAAATTGTAGCGAATGATGTTATTATATTGCTAATAACATGGTACAACAATAACAAATGAAAATTGGCTAGTCAGAAGCAAAGTTTGATCTGTCAGCTTATGTTTTTTTTGTATTCCACAAGTTTTAAATAAATTGTAGCGAATGATGTTATTATATTGCTAATAACATGGTACAACAATAACAAATGAAAATTGGCTAGTCAGAATCAAAGTTTGATCTGTCAGCTTATGTTTTTTTTTGTATTTCACAAGTTTTAAATAAATTGTAGCGAATTATGTTATTATATTGCTAATAACATGGTACAATAATAACAAATGAAAATTGGCTAGTCAGAAGCAAAGTTTGATCTGTCAGCTTATGTTTTTTTTTGTATTTCACAAGTTTTAAATAAATTGTAGCGATTTATGTTATTATATTGCTAATAACATGGTACAATAATAACAAATGAAAATTGGCTAGTCAGAAGCAAAGTTTGATCTGTCAGCTCATGTTTTTTTTTGTATTTCACAAGTTTTAAATAAATTGTAGCGAATGATGTTATTATATTGCTAATAACATGGTACAACAATAACAAATCAAAATTGGCTAGTCAGAATCAAAGTTTGATCTGCCAGCTTATGTTTTTTTTTTGTATTTCACAAGTTTTAAATAAATTGTAGCGAATTATGTTATTATATTGCTAATAACATGGTACAACAATAACAAATGAAAATTGGCTAGTCAGAAGCAAAGTTTGATCTGTCAGCTTATGTTTTTTTTTTGTATTTCACAAGTTTTAAATAAATTGTAGCGAATTATGTTATTATATTGCTAATAACATGGTACAATAATAACAAATGAAAATTGGCTAGTCAGAAGCAAAGTTTGATCTGTCAGCTTATGTTTTTTTTTTGTATTCCACAAGTTTGAAATAAATTGTAGCGAATTATGTTATTATATTGCTAATAACATGGTACAATAATAACAAATGAAAATTGGCTAGTCAGAAGCAAAGTTTGATCTGTCAGCTTATGTTTTTTTTTTGTATTTCACAAGTTTTAAATAAATTGTAGCGAATTATGTTATTATATTGCTAATAACATGGTACAATAATAACAAATGAAAATTGGCTAGTCAGAAGCAAAGTTTGATCTGTCAGCTTATGTTTTTTTTTAGTATTCCACAAGTTTGAAATAAATTGTAGCGAATTATGTTATTATATTGCTAATAAAATGGTACAACAATAACAAATGAAAATTGGCTAGTCAGAATCAAAGTTTGATCTGTCAGCTTATGTTTTTTTTTGTATTTCACAAGTTTTAAATAAATTGTAGCGAATGATGTTATTATATTGCTAATAACATGGTACAACAATAACAAATGAAAATTGGCTAGTCAGAAGCAAAGTTTGATCTGTCAGCTTATGTTTTTTTTGTATTCCACAAGTTTTAAATAAATTGTAGCGAATGATGTTATTATATTGCTAATAACATGGTACAACAATAACAAATGAAAATTGGCTAGTCAGAAGCAAAGTTTGATCTGTCAGCTTATGTTTTTTTTGTATTCCACAAGTTTTAAATAAATTGTAGCGAATTATGTTATTATATTGCTAATAACATGGTACAACAATAACAAATGCAAATTAGCTAGTCAGAATCAAAGTTTGATCTGTCACCTTATGTTTTTTTTGTATTTCACAAGTTTTAAATAAATTGTAGCGAATTATGTTATTATATTGCTAATAACATGGTACAACAATAACAAATGAAAATTGGCTAGTCAGAATCAAAGTTTGATCTGTCAGCTTATGTTTTTTTTTGTATTTCACAAGTTTTAAATAAATTGTAGCTAATGATGTTATTATATTGCTAATAACATGGTACAACAATAACAAATGAAAATTGGCTAGTCAGAATCAAAGTTTGATCTGTCAGCTTATGTTTTTTTTTGTATTTCACAAGTTTTAAATAAATTGTAGCGAATGATGTTGTTATATTGCTAATAACATGGTACAACAATAACAAATGAAAATTGGCTAGTCAGAATAAAAGTTTGATCTGTCAGCTTATGTTTTTTTTTTGTATTTCACAAGTTTTAAATAAATTGTAGCGAATTATGTTATTATATTGCTAATAACATGGTACAACAATAACAAATGAAAATTGGCTAGTCAGAAGCAAAGTTTGATCTGTCAGCTTATGTTTTTTTTTTGTATTTCACAAGTTTGAAATAAATTGTAGCGAATTATGTTATTATATTGCTAATAACATGGTACAATAATAACAAATGAAAATTGGCTAGTCAGAAGCAAAGTTTGATCTGTCAGCTTATGTTTTTTTTTTGTATTCCACAAGTTTGAAATAAATTGTAGCGAATTATGTTATTATATTGCTAATAACATGGTACAATAATAACAAATGAAAATTGGCTAGTCAGAATCAAAGTTTGATCTGTCAGCTTATGTTTTTTTTTGTATTTCACAAGTTTTAAATAAATTGTAGCGAATTATGTTATTATATTGCTAATAACATGGTACAATAATAACAAATGAAAATTGGCTAGTCAGAAGCAAAGTTTGATCTGTCAGCTCATGTTTTTTTTTGTATTTCACAAGTTTTAAATAAATTGTAGCGAATGATGTTATTATATTGCTAATAACATGGTACAACAATAACAAATGAAAATTGGCTAGTCAGAATCAAAGTTTGATCTGCCAGCTTATGTTTTTTTTTTGTATTTCACAAGTTTTAAATAAATTGTAGCGAATGATGTTATTATATTGCTAATAACATGGTACAACAATAACAAATGCAAATTAGCTAGTCAGAATCAAAGTTTGATCTGTCACCTTATGTTTTTTTTGTATTTCACAAGTTTTAAATAAATTGTAGCGAATTATGTTATTATATTGCTAATAACATGGTACAACAATAACAAATGAAAATTGGCTAGTCAGAATCAAAGTTTGATCTGTCAGCTTATGTTTTTTTTTGTATTTCACAAGTTTTAAATAAATTGTAGCTAATGATGTTATTATATTGCTAATAACATGGTACAACAATAACAAATGAAAATTGGCTAGTCAGAATCAAAGTTTGATCTGTCAGCTTATGTTTTTTTTTGTATTTCACAAGTTTTAAATAAATTGTAGCGAATGATGTTATTATATTGCTAATAACATGGTACAACAATAACAAATGAAAATTGGCTAGTCAGAATAAAAGTTTGATCTGTCAGCTTATGTTTTTTTTTTGTATTTCACAAGTTTTAAATAAATTGTAGCGAATTATGTTATTATATTGCTAATAACATGGTACAACAATAACAAATGAAAATTGGCTAGTCAGAAGCAAAGTTTGATCTGTCAGCTTATGTTTTTTTTTTGTATTTCACAAGTTTGAAATAAATTGTAGCGAATTATGTTATTATATTGCTAATAACATGGTACAATAATAACAAATGAAAATTGGCTAGTCAGAAGCAAAGTTTGATCTGTCAGCTTATGTTTTTTTTTTGTATTCCACAAGTTTTAAATAAATTGTAGCGAATTATGTTATTATATTGCTAATAACATGGTACAATAATAACAAATGAAAATTGGCTAGTCAGAAGCAAAGTTTGATCTGTCAGCTCATGTTTTTTCTTGTATTTCACAAGTTTTAAATAAATTGTAGCGAATGATGTTATTATATTGCTAATAACATGGTACAACAATAACAAATGAAAATTGGCTAGTCAGAATCAAAGTTTGATCTGCCAGCTTATGTTTTTTTTTTGTATTTCACAAGTTTTAAATAAATTGTAGCGAATTATGTTATTATATTGCTAATAACATGGTACAACAATAACAAATGAAAATTGGCTAGTCAGAATCAAAGTTCGATCTGTCAGCTTATGTTTTTTTTTGTATTTCACAAGTTTTAAATAAATTGTAGCGAATGATGTTATTATATTGCTAATAACATGGTACAACAATAACAAATGAAAATTGGCTAGTCAGAAGCAAAGTTTGATCTGTCAGCTTATGTTTTTTTTGTATTCCACAAGTTTTAAATAAATTGTAGCGAATGATGTTATTATATTGCTAATAACATGGTACAACAATAACAAATGAAAATTGGCTAGTCAGAAGCAAAGTTTGATCTGTCAGCTTATGTTTTTTTTGTATTCCACAAGTTTTAAATAAATTGTAGCGAATTATGTTATTATATTGCTAATAACATGGTACAACAATAACAAATGCAAATTAGCTAGTCAGAATCAAAGTTTGATCTGTCAGCTTATGTTTTTTTTGTATTCCACAAGTTTTAAATAAATTGTAGCGAATTATGTTATTATATTGCTAATAACATGGTACAACAATAACAAATGAAAATTGGCTAGTCAGAATCAAAGTTTGATCTGTCAGCTTATGTTTTTTTTGTATTTCACAAGTTTTAAATAAATTGTAGCTAATGATGTTATTATATTGCTAATAACATGGTACAACAATAACAAATGAAAATTGGCTAGTCAGAATCAAAGTTTGATCTGTCAGCTTATGTTTTTTTTTGTATTTCACAAGTTTTAAATAAATTGTAGCGAATGATGTTATTATATTGCTAATAACATGGTACAACAATAACAAATTAAAATTGGCTAGTCAGAATCAAAGTTTGATCTGTCAGCTTATGTTTTTTTTTTGTATTTCACAAGTTTTAAATAAATTGTAGCGAATTATGTTATTATATTGCTAATAACATGGTACAACAATAACAAATGAAAATTGGCTAGTCAGAAGCAAAGTTTGATCTGTCAGCTTATGTTTTTTTTTTGTATTTCACAAGTTTTAAATAAATTGTAGCGAATTATGTTATTATATTGCTAATAACATGGTACAATAATAACAAATGAAAATTGGCTAGTCAGAAGCAAAGTTTGATCTGTCAGCTTATGTTTTTTTTTTGTATTCCACAAGTTTGAAATAAATTGTAGCGAATTATGTTATTATATTGCTAATAACATGGTACAATAATAACAAATGAAAATTGGCTAGTCAGAATCAAAGTTTGATCTGTCAGCTTATGTTTTTTTTTGTATTTCACAAGTTTTAAATAAATTGTAGCGAATTATGTTATTATATTGCTAATAACATGGTACCATAATAACAAATGAAAATTGGCTAGTCAGAAGCAAAGTTTGATCGGTCAGCTCATGTTTTTTTTTGTATTTCACAAGTTTTAAATAAATTGTAGCGAATGATGTTATTATATTGCTAATAACATGGTACAACAATAACAAATGAAAATTGGCTAGTCAGAATCAAAGTTTGATCTGCCAGCTTATGTTTTTTTTTTGTATTTCACAAGTTTTAAATAAATTGTAGCGAATTATGTTATTATATTGCTAATAACATGGTACAATAATAACAAATGAAAATTGGCTAGTCAGAAGCAAAGTTTGATCTGTCAGCTCATGTTTTTTTTTGTATTTCACAAGTTTTAAATAAATTGTAGCGAATGATGTTATTATATTGCTAATAACATGGTACAACAATAACAAATGAAAATTGGCTAGTCAGAATCAAAGTTTGATCTGCCAGCTTATGTTTTTGTTTTGTATTTCACAAGTTTTAAATAAATTGTAGCGAATTATGTTATTATATTGCTTATAACATGGTACAACAATAACAAATGAAAATTGGCTAGTCAGAAGCAAAGTTCGATCTGTCAGCTTATGTTTTTTTTTGTATTTCACAAGTTTTAAATAAATTGTAGCGAATGATGTTATTATATTGCTAATAACATGGTACAACAATAACAAATGAAAATTGGCTAGTCAGAAGCAAAGTTTGATCTGTCAGCTTATGTTTTTTTTGTATTCCACAAGTTTTAAATAAATTGTAGCGAATGATGTTATTATATTGCTAATAACATGGTACAACAATAACAAATGAAAATTGGCTAGTCAGAAGCAAAGTTTGATCTGTCAGCTTACGTTTTTTTTGTATTCCACAAGTTTTAAATAAATTGTAGCGAATTATGTTATTATATTGCTAATAACATGGTACAACAATAACAAATGCAAATTAGCTAGTCAGAATCAAAGTTTGATCTGTCAGCTTATGTTTTTTTTGTATTCCACAAGTTTTAAATAAATTGTAGCGAATTATGTTATTATATTGCTAATAACATGGTACAACAATAACAAATGAAAATTGGCTAGTCAGAATCAAAGTTTGATCTGTCAGCTTATGTTTTTTTTGTATTTCACAAGTTTTAAATAAATTGTAGCTAATGATGTTATTATATTGCTAATAACATGGTACAACAATAACAAATGAAAATTGGCTAGTCAGAATCAAAGTTTGATCTGTCAGCTTATGTTTTTTTTTGTATTTCACAAGTTTTAAATAAATTGTAGCGAATTATGTTATTATATTGCTAATAACATGGTACAACAATAACAAATGAAAATTGGCTAGTCAGAATCAAAGTTTGATCTGTCAGCTTATGTTTTTTTTTTGTATTTCACAAGTTTTAAATAAATTGTAGCGAATTATGTTATTATATTGCTAATAACATGGTACAACAATAACAAATGAAAATTGGCTAGTCAGAAGCAAAGTTTGATCTGTCAGCTTATGTTTTTTTTGTATTCCACAAGTTTTAAATAAATTGTAGCGAATTATGTTATTATATTGCTAATAACATGGTACAACAATAACAAATGCAAATTAGCTAGTCAGAATCAAAGTTTGATCTGTCAGCTTATGTTTTTTTTGTATTCCACAAGTTTTAAATAAATTGTAGCGAATTATGTTATTATATTGCTAATAACATGGTACAACAATAACAAATGAAAATTGGCTAGTCAGAATCAAAGTTTGATCTGTCAGCTTATGTTTTTTTTGTATTTCACAAGTTTTAAATAAATTGTAGCTAATGATGTTATTATATTGCTAATAACATGGTACAACAATAACAAATGAAAATTGGCTAGTCAGAATCAAAGTTTGATCTGTCAGCTTATGTTTTTTTTTTGTATTTCACAAGTTTTAAATAAATTGTAGCGAATTATGTTATTATATTGCTAATAACATGGTACAACAATAACAAATGAAAATTGGCTAGTCAGAAGCAAAGTTTGATCTGTCAGCTTATGTTTTTTTTTTGTATTTCACAAGTTTTAAATAAATTGTAGCGAATTATGTTATTATATTGCTAATAACATGGTACAATAATAACAAATGGAAATTGGCTAGTCAGAAGCAAAGTTTGATCTGTCAGCTTATGTTTTTTTTTTGTATTCCACAAGTTTGAAATAAATTGTAGCGAATTATGTTATTATATTGCTAATAACATGGTACAATAATAACAAATGAAAATTGGCTAGTCAGAATCAAAGTTTGATCTGTCAGCTTATGTTTTTTTTTGTATTTCACAAGTTTTAAATAAATTGTAGCGAATTATGTTATTATATTGCTAATAACATGGTACAATAATAACAAATGAAAATTGGCTAGTCAGAAGCAAAGTTTGATCTGTCAGCTCATGTTTTTTTTTGTATTTCACAAGTTTTAAATAAATTGTAGCGAATGATGTTATTATATTGCTAATAACATGGTACAACAATAACAAATGAAAATTGGCTAGTCAGAATCAAAGTTTGATCTGCCAGCTTATGTTTTTTTTTTGTATTTCACAAGTTTTAAATAAATTGTAGCGAATTATGTTATTATATTGCTAATAACATGATACAACAATAACAAATGAAAATTGGCTAGTCAGAAGCAAAGTTTGATCTGTCAGCTTATGTTTTTTTTTTGTATTTCACAAGTTTTAAATAAATTGTAGCGAATTATGTTATTATATTGCTAATAACATGGTACAATAATAACAAATGAAAATTGGCTAGTCAGAAGCAAAGTTTGATCTGTCAGCTTATGTTTTTTTTTTGTATTCCACAAGTTTGAAATAAATTGTAGCGAATTATGTTATTATATTGCTAATAACATGGTACAACAATAACAAATGAAAATTGGCTAGTCAGAAGCAAAGTTTGATCTGTCAGCTTATGTTTTTTTTTTGTATTTCACAAGTTTTAAATAAATTGTAGCGAATTATGTTATTATATTGCTAATAACATGGTACAATAATAACAAATGAAAATTGGCTAGTCAGAAGCAAAGTTTGATCTGTCAGCTTATGTTTTTTTTTTGTATTCCACAAGTTTGAAATAAATTGTAGCGAATTATGTTATTATATTGCTAATAACATGGTACAATAATAACAAATGAAAATTGGCTAGTCAGAATCAAAGTTTTATCTGTCAGCTTATGTTTTTTTTTTGTATTTCACAAGTTTTAAATAAATTGTAGCGAATGATGTTATTATATTGCTAATAACATGGTACGATAATAACAAATGAAAATTGGCTAGTCAGAAGCAAAGTTTGATCTGTCAGCTCATGTTTTTTTTTTGTATTTCACAAGTTTTAAATAAATTGTAGCGAATTATGTTATTATATTGCTAATAACATGGTACAATAATAACAAATGAAAATTGGCTAGTCAGAAGCAAAGTTTGATCTGTCAGCTCATGTTTTTTTTTGTATTTCACAAGTTTTAAATAAATTGTAGCGAATGACGTTATTATATTGCTAATAACATGGTACAACAATAACAAATGAAAATTGGCTAGTCAGAATCAAAGTTTGATCTGCCAGCTTATGTTTTTTTTTTGTATTTCACAAGTTTTAAATAAATTGTAGCGAATGATGTTATTATATTGCTAATAACATGGTACAACAATAACAAATGAAAATTGGCTAGTCAGAATCAAAGTTTGATCTGTCAGCTTATGTTTTTTTTGTATTTCACAAGTTTTAAATAAATTGTAGCGAATTATGTTATTATATTGCTAATAACATGGTACAATAATAACAAATGAAAATTGGCTAGTCAGAAGCAAAGTTTGATCTGTCAGCTTATGTTTTTTTTTTGTATTTCACAAGTTTTAAATAAATCGTAGCGAATTATGTTATTATATTGCTAATAACATGGTACAATAATAACAAATGAAAATTGGCTAGTCAGAAGCAAAGTTTGATCTGTCAGCTTATGTTTTTTTTTTGTATTCCACAAGTTTGAAATAAATTGTAGCGAATTATGTTGTTATATTGCTAATAACATGGTACAATAATAACAAATGAAAATTGGCTAGTCAGAATCAAAGTTTGATCTGTCAGCTTATGTTTTTTTTTTGTATTTCACAAGTTTTAAATAAATTGTAGCGAATGATGTTATTATATTGCTAATAACATGGTACGATAATAACAAATGAAAATTGGCTAGTCAGAAGCAAAGTTTGATCAGTCAGCTCATGTTTTTTTTTTGTATTTCACAAGTTTTAAATAAATTGTAGCGAATTATGTTATTATATTGCTAATAACATGGTACAATAATAACAAATGAAAATTGGCTAGTCAGAAGCAAAGTTTGATCTGTCAGCTCATGTTTTTTTTTGTATTTCACAAGTTTTAAATAAATTGTAGCGAATGATGTTATTATATTGCTAATAACATGGTACAACAATAACAAATGAAAATTGGCTAGTCAGAATCAAAGTTTGATCTGCCAGCTTATGTTTTTTTTTTGTATTTCACAAGTTTTAAATAAATTGTAGCGAATGATGTTATTATATTGCTAATAACATGGTACAACAATAACAAATGAAAATTGGCTAGTCAGAATCAAAGTTTGATCTGTCAGCTTATGTTTTTTTTTGTATTTCACAAGTTTTAAATAAATTGTAGCGAATTATGTAATTATATTGCTAATAACATGGTACAATAATAACAAATGAAAATTGGCTAGTCAGAAGCAAAGTTTGATCTGTCAGCTTATGTTTTTTTTTTGTATTTCACAAGTTTTAAATAAATCGTAGCGAATTATGTTATTATATTGCTAATAACATGGTACAATAATAACAAATGAAAATTGGCTAGGCAGAAGCAAAGTTTGATCTGTCAGCTTATGTTTTTTTTTGTATTTCACAAGTTTTAAATAAATTGTAGCGAATGATGTTATTATATTGCTAATAACATGGTACAACAATAACAAATGAAAATTGGCTAGTCAGAAGCAAAGTTTGATCTGTCAGCTTATGTTTTTTTTTTGTATTTCACAAGTTTTAAATAAATTGTAGCGAATTATGTTATTATATTGCTAATAACATGGTACAACAATAACAAATGCAAATTAGCTAGTCAGAATCAAAGTTTGATCTGTCACCTTATGTTTTTTTTGTATTTCACAAGTTTTAAATAAATTGTAGCGAATTATGTTATTATATTGCTAATAACATGGTACGATAATAACAAATGAAAATTGGCTAGTCAGAAGCAAAGTTTGATCTGTCAGCTCATGTTTTTTTTTTGTATTTCACAAGTTTTAAATAAATTGTAGCGAATTATGTTATTATATTGCTAATAACATGGTACAATAATAACAAATGAAAATTGGCTAGTCAGAAGCAAAGTTTGATCTGTCAGCTTATGTTTTTTTTTTGTATTCCACAAGTTTGAAATAAATTGTAGCGAATTATGTTATTATATTGCTAATAACATGGTACAATAATAACAAATGAAAATTGGCTAGTCAGAATCAAAGTTTGATCTGTCAGCTTATGTTTTTTTTTGTATTTCACAAGTTTTAAATAAATTGTAGCGAATTATGTTATTATATTGCTAATAACATGGTACAATAATAACAAATGAAAATTGGCTAGTCAGAAGCAAAGTTTGATCTGTCAGCTTATGTTTTTTTTTGTATTTCACAAGTTTTAAATAAATTGTAGCGAATGATGTTATTATATTGCTAATAACATGGTACAACAATAACAAATGAAAATTGGCTAGTCAGAAGCAAAGTTTGATCTGTCAGCTTATGTTTTTTTTTTGTATTCCACAAGTTTGAAATAAATTGTAGCGAATTATGTTGTTATATTGCTAATAACATGGTACAATAATAACAAATGAAAATTGGCTAGTCAGAATCAAAGTTTTATCTGTCAGCTTATGTTTTTTTTTTGTATTTCACAAGTTTTAAATAAATTGTAGCGAATGATGTTATTATATTGCTAATAACATGGTACGATAATAACAAATGAAAATTGGCTAGTCAGAAGCAAAGTTTGATCAGTCAGCTCATGTTTTTTTTTTGTATTTCACAAGTTTTAAATAAATTGTAGCGAATTATGTTATTATATTGCTAATAACATGGTACAATAATAACAAATGAAAATTGGCTAGTCAGAAGCAAAGTTTGATCTGTCAGCTCATGTTTTTTTTTGTATTTCACAAGTTTTAAATAAATTGTAGCGAATGATGTTATTATATTGCTAATAACATGGTACAACAATAACAAATGAAAATTGGCTAGTCAGAATCAAAGTTTGATCTGCCAGCTTATGTTTTTTTTTTGTATTTCACAAGTTTTAAATAAATTGTAGCGAATGATGTTATTATATTGCTAATAACATGGTACAACAATAACAAATGAAAATTGGCTAGTCAGAATCAAAGTTTGATCTGTCAGCTTATGTTTTTTTTTGTATTTCACAAGTTTTAAATAAATTGTAGCGAATTATGTTATTATATTGCTAATAACATGGTACAATAATAACAAATGAAAATTGGCTAGTCAGAAGCAAAGTTTGATCTGTCAGCTTATGTTTTTTTTTTGTATTTCACAAGTTTTAAATAAATCGTAGCGAATTATGTTATTATATTGCTAATAACATGGTACAATAATAACAAATGAAAATTGGCTAGGCAGAAGCAAAGTTTGATCTGTCAGCTTATGTTTTTTTTTGTATTTCACAAGTTTTAAATAAATTGTAGCGAATGATGTTATTATATTGCTAATAACATGGTACAACAATAACAAATGAAAATTGGCTAGTCAGAAGCAAAGTTTGATCTGTCAGCTTATGTTTTTTTTTTGTATTTCACAAGTTTTAAATAAATTGTAGCGAATTATGTTATTATATTGCTAATAACATGGTACAACAATAACAAATGCAAATTAGCTAGTCAGAATCAAAGTTTGATCTGTCACCTTATGTTTTTTTTGTATTTCACAAGTTTTAAATAAATTGTAGCGAATTATGTTATTATATTGCTAATAACATGGTACGATAATAACAAATGAAAATTGGCTAGTCAGAAGCAAAGTTTGATCTGTCAGCTCATGTTTTTTTTTTGTATTTCACAAGTTTTAAATAAATTGTAGCGAATTATGTTATTATATTGCTAATAACATGGTACAATAATAACAAATGAAAATTGGCTAGTCAGAAGCAAAGTTTGATCTGTCAGCTTATGTTTTTTTTTTGTATTCCACAAGTTTGAAATAAATTGTAGCGAATTATGTTATTATATTGCTAATAACATGGTACAATAATAACAAATGAAAATTGGCTAGTCAGAATCAAAGTTTGATCTGTCAGCTTATGTTTTTTTTTGTATTTCACAAGTTTTAAATAAATTGTAGCGAATTATGTTATTATATTGCTAATAACATGGTACAATAATAACAAATGAAAATTGGCTAGTCAGAAGCAAAGTTTGATCTGTCAGCTCATGTTTTTTTTTGTATTTCACAAGTTTTAAATAAATTGTAGCGAATGATGTTATTATATTGCTAATAACATGGTACAACAATAACAAATGAAAATTGGCTAGTCAGAATCAAAGTTTGATCTGCCAGCTTATGTTTTTTTTTTGTATTTCACAAGTTTGAAATAAATTGTAGCGAATTATGTTATTATATTGCTAATAACATGATACAACAATAACAAATGAAAATTGGCTAGTCAGAAGCAAAGTTTGATCTGTCAGCTTATGTTTTTTTTTTGTATTTCACAAGTTTTAAATAAATTGTAGCGAATTATGTTATTATATTGCTAATAACATGGTACAATAATAACAAATGAAAATTGGCTAGTCAGAAGCAAAGTTTGATCTGTCAGCTTATGTTTTTTTTTTGTATTCCACAAGTGTGAAATAAATTGTAGCGAATTATGTTATTATATTGCTAATAACATGGTACAATAATAACAAATGAAAATTGGCTAGTCAGAATCAAAGTTTGATCTGTCAGCTTATGTTTTTTTTTGTATTTCACAAGTTTTAAATAAATTGTAGCGAATTATGTTATTATATTGCTAATAACATGGTACAATAATAACAAATGAAAATTGGCTAGTCAGAAGCAAAGTTTGATCTGTCAGCTCATGTTTTTTTTTGTATTTCACAAGTTTTAAATAAATTGTAGCGAATGATGTTATTATATTGCTAATAACATGGTACAACAATAACAAATGAAAATTGGCTAGTCAGAATCAAAGTTTGATCTGCCAGCTTATGTTTTTTTTTTGTATTTCACAAGTTTTAAATAAATTGTAGCGAATTATGTTATTATATTGCTAATAACATGATACAACAATAACAAATGAAAATTGGCTAGTCAGAAGCAAAGTTTGATCTGTCAGCTTATGTTTTTTTTTTGTATTTCACAAGTTTTAAATAAATTGTAGCGAATTATGTTATTATATTGCTAATAACATGGTACAATAATAACAAATGAAAATTGGCTAGTCAGAAGCAAAGTTTGATCTGTCAGCTTATGTTTTTTTTTTGTATTCCACAAGTGTGAAATAAATTGTAGCGAATTATGTTATTATATTGCTAATAACATGGTACAACAATAACAAATGAAAATTGGCTAGTCAGAAGCAAAGTTTGATCTGTCAGCTTATGTTTTTTTTTTGTATTTCACAAGTTTTAAATAAATTGTAGCGAATTATGTTATTATATTGCTAATAACATGGTACAATAATAACAAATGAAAATTGGCTAGTCAGAAGCAAAGTTTGATCTGTCAGCTTATGTTTTTTTTTTGTATTCCACAAGTTTGAAATAAATTGTAGCGAATTATGTTATTATATTGCTAATAACATGGTACAATAATAACAAATGAAAATTGGCTAGTCAGAATCAAAGTTTTATCTGTCAGCTTATGTTTTTTTTTTGTATTTCACAAGTTTTAAATAAATTGTAGCGAATTATGTTATTATATTGCTAATAACATGGTACGATAATAACAAATGAAAATTGGCTAGTCAGAAGCAAAGTTTGATCTGTCAGCTCATGTTTTTTTTTTGTATTTCACAAGTTTTAAATAAATTGTAGCGTATTATGTTATTATATTGCTAATAACATGGTACAATAATAACAAATGAAAATTGGCTAGTCAGAAGCAAAGTTTGATCTGTCAGCTCATGTTTTTTTTTGTATTTCACAAGTTTTAAATAAATTGTAGCGAATGATGTTATTATATTGCTAATAACATGGTACAACAATAACAAATGAAAATTGGCTAGTCAGAATCAAAGTTTGATCTGCCAGCTTATGTTTTTTTTTTGTATTTCACAAGTTTTAAATAAATTGTAGCGAATGATGTTATTATATTGCTAATAACATGGTACAACAATAACAAATGAAAATTGGCTAGTCAGAATCAAAGTTTGATCTGTCAGCTTATGTTTTTTTTTGTATTTCACAAGTTTGAAATAAATTGTAGCGAATTATGTTATTATATTGCTAATAACATGGTACAATAATAACAAATGAAAATTGGCTAGTCAGAAGCAAAGTTTGATCTGTCAGCTTATGTTTTTTTTTTGTATTTCACAAGTTTTAAATAAATCGTAGCGAATTATGTTATTATATTGCTAATAACATGGTACAATAATAAAAAATGAAAATTGGCTAGTCAGAAGCAAAGTTTGATCTGTCAGCTTATGTTTTTTTTTGTATTTCACAAGTTTTAAATAAATTGTAGCGAATGATGTTATTATATTGCTAATAACATGGTACAACAATAACAAATGAAAATTGGCTAGTCAGAAGCAAAGTTTGATCTGTCAGCTTATGTTTTTTTTTGTATTCCACAAGTTTGAAATAAATTGTAGCGAATTATGTTATTATATTGCTAATAACATGGTACAACAATAACAAATGAAAATTGGCTAGTCAGAAGCAAAGTTTGATCTGTCAGCTTATGTTTTTTTTTTGTATTTCACAAGTTTTAAATAAATTGTAGCGAATTATGTTATTATATTGCTAATAACATGGTACAATAATAACAAATGAAAATTGGCTAGTCAGAAGCAAAGTTTGATCTGTCAGCTTATGTTTTTTTTTTGTATTCCACAAGTTTGAAATAAATTGTAGCGAATTATGTTGTTATATTGCTAAT
Source organism: Sepiola atlantica (assembly GCA_963556195.1). NCBI lineage: Eukaryota > Metazoa > Mollusca > Cephalopoda > Sepiida > Sepiolidae > Sepiola > Sepiola atlantica. Next base: position 19,528,092 of record OY744525.1, on the reverse strand, counting down.
AACATGGTACAATAATAACAAATGAAAATTGGCTAGTCAGAATCAAAGTTTTATCTGTCAGCTTATGTTTTTTTTTTGTATTTCACAAGTTTTAAATAAATTGTAGCGAATGATGTTATTATATTGCTAATAACATGGTACGATAATAACAAATGAAAATTGGCTAGTCAGAATCAAAGTTTGATCTGTCAGCTTATGTTTTTTTTTGTATTTCACAAGTTTTAAATAAATTGTAGCGAATTATGTTATTATATTGCTAATAACATGGTACAATAATAACAAATGAAAATTGGCTAGTCAGAAGCAAAGTTTGATCTGTCAGCTTATGTTTTTTTTTTGTATTTCACAAGTTTTAAATAAATCGTAGCGAATTATGTTATTATATTGCTAATAACATGGTACAATAATAACAAATGAAAATTGGCTAGTCAGAAGCAAAGTTTGATCTGTCAGCTTATGTTTTTTTTTGTATTTCACAAGTTTTAAATAAATTGTAGCGAATGATGTTATTATATTGCTAATAACATGGTACAACAATAACAAATGAAAATTGGCTAGTCAGAAGCAAAGTTTGATCTGTCAGCTTATGTTTTTTTTTTGTATTTCACAAGTTTTAAATAAATTGTAGCGAATTATGTTATTATATTGCTAATAACATGGTACAACAATAACAAATGCAAATTAGCTAGTCAGAATCAAAGTTTGATCTGTCACCTTATGTTTTTTTTGTATTTCACAAGTTTTAAATAAATTGTAGCGAATTATGTTATTATATTGCTAATAACATGGTACGATAATAACAAATGAAAATTGGCTAGTCAGAAGCAAAGTTTGATCTGTCAGCTCATGTTTTTTTTTTGTATTTCACAAGTTTTAAATAAATTGTAGCGAATTATGTTATTATATTGCTAATAACATGGTACAATAATAACAAATGAAAATTGGCTAGTCAGAAGCAAAGTTTGATCTGTCAGCTTATGTTTTTTTTTTGTATTCCACAAGTTTGAAATAAATTGTAGCGAATTATGTTATTATATTGCTAATAACATGGTACAATAATAACAAATGAAAATTGGCTAGTCAGAATCAAAGTTTTATCTGTCAGCTTATGTTTTTTTTTTGTATTTCACAAGTTTTAAATAAATTGTAGCGAATGATGTTATTATATTGCTAATAACATGGTACGATAATAACAAATGAAAATTGGCTAGTCAGAAGCAAAGTTTGATCTGTCAGCTTATGTTTTTTTTTTGTATTTCACAAGTTTTAAATAAATCGTAGCGAATTATGTTATTATATTGCTAATAACATGGTACAATAATAACAAATGAAAATTGGCTAGTCAGAAGCAAAGTTTGATCTGTCAGCTTATGTTTTTTTTTGTATTTCACAAGTTTTAAATAAATTGTAGCGAATGATGTTATTATATTGCTAATAACATGGTACAACAATAACAAATGAAAATTGGCTAGTCAGAAGCAAAGTTTGATCTGTCAGCTTATGTTTTTTTTTTGTATTTCACAAGTTTTAAATAAATTGTAGCGAATTATGTTATTATATTGCTAATAACATGGTACAACAATAACAAATGCAAATTAGCTAGTCAGAATCAAAGTTTGATCTGTCACCTTATGTTTTTTTTGTATTTCACAAGTTTTAAATAAATTGTAGCGAATTATGTTATTATATTGCTAATAACATGGTACGATAATAACAAATGAAAATTGGCTAGTCAGAAGCAAAGTTTGATCTGTCAGCTCATGTTTTTTTTTTGTATTTCACAAGTTTTAAATAAATTGTAGCGAATTATGTTATTATATTGCTAATAACATGGTACAATAATAACAAATGAAAATTGGCTAGTCAGAAGCAAAGTTTGATCTGTCAGCTCATGTTTTTTTTGTATTTCACAAGTTTTAAATAAATTGTAGCGAATGATGTTATTATATTGCTAATAACATGGTACAACAAAAACAAATGAAAATTGGCTAGTCAGAATCAAAGTTTGATCTGCCAGCTTATGTTTTTTTTTTGTATTTCACAAGTTTTAAATAAATTGTAGCGAATTATGTTATTATATTGCTAATAACATGGTACAACAATAACAAATGAAAATTGGCTAGTCAGAAGCAAAGTTTGATCTGTCAGCTTATGTTTTTTTTTTGTATTTCACAAGTTTTAAATAAATTGTAGCGAATTATGTTATTATATTGCTAATAACATGGTAGAATAATAACAAATGAAAATTGGCTAGTCAGAAGCAAAGTTTGATCTGTCAGCTTATGTTTTTTTTTTGTATTCCACAAGTTTGAAATAAATTGTAGCGAATTATGTTATTATATTGCTAATAACATGGTACAACAATAACAAATGAAAATTGGCTAGTCAGAAGCAAAGTTTGATCTGTCAGCTTATGTTTTTTTTTTGTATTTCACAAGTTTTAAATAAATTGTAGCGAATTATGTTATTATATTGCTAATAACATGGTACAATAATAACAAATGAAAATTGGCTAGTCAGAAGCAAAGTTTGATCTGTCAGCTTATGTTTTTTTTTGTATTTCACAAGTTTTAAATAAATTGTAGCGAATTATGTTATTATATTGCTAATAACATGGTACAATAATAACAAATGAAAATTGGCTAGTCAGAAGCAAAGTTTGATCTGTCAGCTTATGTTTTTTTTTGTATTTCACAAGTTTTAAATAAATTGTAGCGAATTATGTTATTATATTGCTAATAACATGGTACAATAATAACAAATGAAAATTGGCTAGTCAGAAGCAAAGTTTGATCTGTCAGCTCATGTTTTTTTTTGTATTTCACAAGTTTTAAATAAATTGTAGCGAATTATGTTATTATATTGCTAATAACATGGTACAACAATAACAAATGAAAATTGGCTAGTCAGAAGCAAAGTTTGATCTGTCAGCTTATGTTTTTTTTTTGTATTTCACAAGTTTTAAATAAATTGTAGCGAATTATGTTATTATATTGCTAATAACATGGTACGATAATAACAAATGAAAATTGGCTAGTCAGAAGCAAAGTTTGATCTGTCAGCTTATGTTTTTTTTTTGTATTTCACAAGTTTTAAATAAATCGTAGCGAATTATGTTATTATATTGCTAATAACATGGTACAATAATAACAAATGAAAATTGGCTAGTCAGAAGCAAAGTTTGATCTGTCAGCTTATGTTTTTTTTTGTATTTCACAAGTTTTAAATAAATTGTAGCGAATGATGTTATTATATTGCTAATAACATGGTACAACAATAACAAATGAAAATTGGCTAGTCAGAAGCAAAGTTTGATCTGTCAGCTTATGTTTTTTTTTGTATTTCACAAGTTTTAAATAAATTGTAGCGAATTATGTTATTATATTGCTAATAACATGGTACAACAATAACAAATGCAAATTAGCTAGTCAGAATCAAAGTTTGATCTGTCACCTTATGTTTTTTTTGTATTTCACAAGTTTTAAATAAATTGTAGCGAATTATGTTATTATATTGCTAATAACATGGTACGATAATAACAAATGAAAATTGGCTAGTCAGAAGCAAAGTTTGATCTGTCAGCTCATGTTTTTTTTTTGTATTTCACAAGTTTTAAATAAATTGTAGCGAATTATGTTATTATATTGCTAATAACATGGTACAATAATAACAAATGAAAATTGGCTAGTCAGAAGCAAAGTTTGATCTGTCAGCTCATGTTTTTTTTGTATTTCACAAGTTTTAAATAAATTGTAGCGAATGATGTTATTATATTGCTAATAACATGGTACAACAAAAACAAATGAAAATTGGCTAGTCAGAATCAAAGTTTGATCTGCCAGCTTATGTTTTTTTTTTGTATTTCACAAGTTTTAAATAAATTGTAGCGAATTATGTTATTATATTGCTAATAACATGGTACAACAATAACAAATGAAAATTGGCTAGTCAGAAGCAAAGTTTGATCTGTCAGCTTATGTTTTTTTTTTGTATTTCACAAGTTTTAAATAAATTGTAGCGAATTATGTTATTATATTGCTAATAACATGGTACAATAATAACAAATGAAAATTGGCTAGTCAGAAGCAAAGTTTGATCTGTCAGCTTATGTTTTTTTTTGTATTCCACAAGTTTGAAATAAATTGTAGCGAATTATGTTATTATATTGCTAATAACATGGTACAACAATAACAAATGAAAATTGGCTAGTCAGAAGCAAAGTTTGATCTGTCAGCTTATGTTTTTTTTTTGTATTTCACAAGTTTTAAATAAATTGTAGCGAATTATGTTATTATATTGCTAATAACATGGTACAATAATAACAAATGAAAATTGGCTAGTCAGAAGCAAAGTTTGATCTGTCAGCTTATGTTTTTTTTTGTATTTCACAAGTTTTAAATAAATTGTAGCGAATTATGTTATTATATTGCTAATAACATGGTACAATAATAACAAATGAAAATTGGCTAGTCAGAAGCAAAGTTTGATCTGTCAGCTTATGTTTTTTTTTGTATTTCACAAGTTTTAAATAAATTGTAGCGAATTATGTTATTATATTGCTAATAACATGGTACAATAATAACAAATGAAAATTGGCTAGTCAGAAGCAAAGTTTGATCTGTCAGCTCATGTTTTTTTTTGTATTTCACAAGTTTTAAATAAATTGTAGCGAATTATGTTATTATATTGCTAATAACATGGTACAACAATAACAAATGAAAATTGGCTAGTCAGAAGCAAAGTTTGATCTGTCAGCTTATGTTTTTTTTTTGTATTTCACAAGTTTTAAATAAATTGTAGCGAATTATGTTATTATATTGCTAATAACATGGTACAATAATAACAAATGAAAATTGGCTAGTCAGAAGCAAAGTTTGATCTGTCAGCTTATGTTTTTTTTTGTATTTCACAAGTTTTAAATAAATTGTAGCGAATTATGTTATTATATTGCTAATAACATGGTACAATAATAACAAATGAAAATTGGCTAGTCAGAAGCAAAGTTTGATCTGTCAGCTTATGTTTTTTTTTGTATTTCACAAGTTTTAAATAAATTGTAGCGAATTATGTTATTATATTGCTAATAACATGGTACAATAATAACAAATGAAAATTGGCTAGTCAGAAGCAAAGTTTGATCTGTCAGCTCATGTTTTTTTTTGTATTTCACAAGTTTTAAATAAATTGTAGCGAATGATGTTATTGTATTGCTAATAACATGGTACAACAATAACAAATTAAAATTGGCTAGTCAGAATCAAAGTTTGATCTGCCAGCTTATGTTTTTTTTTTGTATTTCACAAGTTTTAAATAAATTGTAGCGAATTATGTTATTATATTGCTAATAACATGGTACAACAATAACAAATGAAAATTGGCTAGTCAGAAGCAAAGTTTGATCTGTCAGCTTATGTTTTTTTTTTGTATTTCACAAGTTTTAAATAAATTGTAGCCAATTATGTTATTATATTGCTAATAACATGGTACAATAATAACAAATGAAAATTGGCTGGTCAGAAGCAAAGTTTGATCTGTCAGCTTATGTTTTTTTTTGTATTCCACAAGTTTTAAATAAATTGTAGCGAATTATGTTATTATATTGCTAATAACATGGTACAATAATAACAAATGAAAATTGGCTAGTCAGAAGCAAAGTTTGATCTGTCAGCTTATGTTTTTTTTTGTATTTCACAAGTTTTAAATAAATTGTAGCGAATTATGTTATTATATTGCTAATAACATGGTACAATAATAACAAATGAAAATTGGCTAGTCAGAAGCAAAGTTTGATCTGTCAGCTTGTTTTTTTTTTGTATTTCACAAGTTTTAAATAAATTGTAGCGAATTATGTTATTATATTGCTAATAACATGGTACAATAATAACAAATGAAAATTGGCTAGTCAGAAGCAAAGTTTGATCTGTCAGCTTATGTTTTTTTTTGTATTCCACAAGTTTGAAATAAATTGTAGCGAATTATGTTATTATATTGCTAATAACATGGTACTATAATAACAAATGAAAATTGGCTAGTCAGAATCAAAGTTTGATCTGTCAGCTTATGTTTTTTTTTTGTATTTCACAAGTTTTAAATAAATTGTCGCGAATGATGTTATTATATTGCTAATAACATGGTACAACAATAACAAATGAAAATTGGCTAGTCAGAAGAAAAGTTTGATCTGTCAGCTTATGTTTTTTTTTGTATTTCACAAGTTTTAAATAAATTGTAGCGAATTATGTTATTATATTGCTAATAACATGGTACAATAATAACAAATGAAAATTGGCTAGTCAGAAGCAAAGTTTGATCTGTCACCTTATGTTTTTTTTGTATTTCACAAGTTTTAAATAAATTGTAGCGAATTATGTTATTATATTGCTAATAACATGGTACGATAATAACAAATGAAAATTGGCTAGTCAGAAGCAAAGTTTGATCTGTCAGCTCATGTTTTTTTTTGTATTTCACAAGTTTTAAATAAATTGTAGCGAATTATGTTATTATATTGCTAATAACATGGTACAATAATAACAAATGAAAATTGGCTAGTCAGAAGCAAAGTTTGATCTGTCAGCTTATGTTTTTTTTTTGTATTCCACAAGTTTGAAATAAATTGTAGCGAATTATGTTATTATATTGCTAATAACATGGTACAACAATAACAAATGAAAATTGGCTAGTCAGAAGCAAAGTTTGATCTGTCAGCTTATGTTTTTTTTTGTATTTCACAAGTTTTAAATAAATTGTAGCGAATTATGTTATTATATTGCTAATAACATGGTACAATAATAACAAATGAAAATTGGCTAGTCAGAAGCAAAGTTTGATCTGTCAGCTTATGTTTTTTTTTTGTATTCCACAAGTTTGAAATAAATTGTAGCGAATTATGTTATTATATTGCTAATAACATGGTACAATAATAACAAATGAAAATTGGCTAGTCAGAATCAAAGTTTGATCTGTCAGCTTATGTTTTTTTTTTGTATTTCACAAGTTTTAAATAAATTGTAGCGAATGATGTTATTATATTGCTAATAACATGGTACAACAATAACAAATGAAAATTGGCTAATCAGAATCAAAGTTTGATCTGTCAGCTTATGTTTTTTTTTGTATTTCACAAGTTTTAAATAAATTGTAGCGAATTATGTTATTATATTGCTAATAACATGGTACAATAATAACAAATGAAAATTGGCTAGTCAGAAGCAAAGTTTGATCTGTCAGCTTATGTTTTTTTTTTGTATTCCACAAGTTTGAAATAAATTGTAGCGAATTATGTTATTATATTGCTAATAACATGGTACAACAATAACAAATGAAAATTGGCTGGTCAGAAGCAAAGTTTGATCTGTCAGCTTATGTTTTTTTTTTGTATTTCACAAGTTTTAAATAAATTGTAGCGAATGATGTTATTATATTGCTAATAACATGGTACAATAATAACAAATGAAAATTGGCTAGTCAGAAGCAAAGTTTGATCTGTCAGCTTATGTTTTTTTTTGTATTTACCAAGTTTTAAATAAATTGTAGCGAATTATGTTATTATATTGCTAATAACATGGTACAATAATAACAAATGAAAATTGGCTAGTCAGAAGCAAAGTTTGATCTGTCAGCTTATGTTTTTTTTTTGTATTCCACAAGTTTGAAATAAATTGTAGCGAATTATGTTATTATATTGCTAATAACATGGTACAATAATAACAAATGAAAATTGGCTAGTCAGAAGCAAAGTTTGATCTGTCAGCTTATGTTTTTTTTTTGTATTTCACAAGTTTTAAATAAATTGTAGCGAATGATGTTATTATATTGCTAATAACATGGTACAACAATAACAAATGAAAATTGGCTAGTCAGAATCAAAGTTTGATCTGTCAGCTTATGTTTTTTTTTGTATTTCACAAGTTTTAAATAAATTGTAGCGAATTATGTTATTATATTGCTAATAACATGGTACAATAATAACAAATGAAAATTGGCTAGTCAGAAGCAAAGTTTGATCTGTCAGCTTATGTTTTTTTTTGTATTTCACAAGTTTTAAATAAATTGTAGCGAATTATGTTATTATATTGCTAATAACATGGTACAATAATAACAAATGAAAATTGGCTAGTCAGAAGCAAAGTTTGATCTGTCAGCTCATGTTTTTTTTTGTATTTCACAAGTTTTAAATAAATTGTAGCGAATGATGTTATTATATTGCTAATAACATGGTACAACAATAACAAATTAAAATTGGCTAGTCAGAATCAAAGTTTGATCTGCCAGCTTATGTTTTTTTTTTTGTATTTCACAAGTTTTAAATAAATTGTAGCGAATTATGTTATTATATTGCTAATAACATGGTACAACAATAACAAATGAAAATTGGCTAGTCAGAAGCAAAGTTTGATCTGTCAGCTTATGTTTTTTTTTTGTATTTCACAAGTTTTAAATAAATTGTAGCCAATTATGTTATTATATTGCTAATAACATGGTACAATAATAACAAATGAAAATTGGCTGGTCAGAAGCAAAGTTTGATCTGTCAGCTTATGTTTTTTTTTTGTATTCCACAAGTTTTAAATAAATTGTAGCGAATTATGTTATTATATTGCTAATAACATGGTACAATAATAACAAATGAAAATTGGCTAGTCAGAAGCAAAGTTTGATCTGTCAGCTTATGTTTTTTTTTTGTATTCCACAAGTTTGAAATAAATTGTAGCGAATTATGTTATTATATTGCTAATAACATGGTACAACAATAACAAATGAAAATTGGCTGGTCAGAAGCAAAGTTTGATCTGTCAGCTTATGTTTTTTTTTTGTATTTCACAAGTTTTAAATAAATTGTAGCGAATTATGTTATTATATTGCTAATAACATGGTACAATAATAACAAATGAAAATTGGCTAGTCAGAAGCAAAGTTTGATCTGTCAGCTTATGTTTTTTTTTGTATTTCACAAGTTTTAAATAAATTGTAGCGAATTATGTTATTATATTGCTAATAACATGGTACAATAATAACAAATGAAAATTGGCTAGTCAGAAGCAAAGTTTGATCTGTCAGCTTATGTTTTTTTTTTGTATTCCACAAGTTTGAAATAAATTGTAGCGAATTATGTTATTATATTGCTAATAACATGGTACAATAATAACAAATGAAAATTGGCTAGTCAGAATCAAAGTTTGATCTGTCAGCTTATGTTTTTTTTTTGTATTTCACAAGTTTTAAATAAATTGTAGCGAATGATGTTATTATATTGCTAATAACATGGTACAACAATAACAAATGAAAATTGGCTAGTCAGAATCAAAGTTTGATCTGTCAGCTTATGTTTTTTTTTGTATTTCACAAGTTTTAAATAAATTGTAGCGAATTATGTTATTATATTGCTAATAACATGGTACAATAATAACAAATGAAAATTGGCTAGTCAGAAGCAAAGTTTGATCTGTCAGCTTATGTTTTTTTTTGTATTTCACAAGTTTTAAATAAATTGTAGCGAATTATGCTATTATATTGCTAATAACATGGTACAATAATAACAAATAAAAATTGGCTAGTCAGAAGCAAAGTTTGATCTGTCAGCTCATGTTTTTTTTTGTATTTCACAAGTTTTAAATAAATTGTAGCGAATGATGTTATTATATTGCTAATAACATGGTACAACAATAACAAATTAAAATTGGCTAGTCAGAATCAAAGTTTGATCTGCCAGCTTATGTTTTTTTTTTTGTATTTCACAAGTTTTAAATAAATTGTAGCGAATTATGTTATTATATTGCTAATAACATGGTACAACAATAACAAATGAAAATTGGCTAGTCAGAAGCAAAGTTTGATCTGTCAGCTTATGTTTTTTTTTTGTATTTCACAAGTTTTAAATAAATTGTAGCGAATTATGTTATTATATTGCTAATAACATGGTACAATAATAACAAATGAAAATTGGCTGGTCAGAAGCAAAGTTTGATCTGTTAGCTTATGTTTTTTTTTTGTATTCCACAAGTTTTAAATAAATTGTAGCGAATTATGTTATTATATTGCTAATAACATGGTACAATAATAACAAATGAAAATTGGCTAGTCAGAAGCAAAGTTTGATCTGTCAGCTTATGTTTTTTTTGTATTTCACAAGTTTTAAATAAATTGTAGCGAATTATGTTATTATATTGCTAATAACATGGTACAATAATAACAAATGAAAATTGGCTAGTCAGAAGCAAAGTTTGATCTGTCAGCTTATGTTTTTTTTTGTATTTCACAAGTTTTAAATAAATTGTAGCGAATTATGTTATTATATTGCTAATAACATGGTACAATAATAACAAATGAAAATTGGCTAGTCAGAAGCAAAGTTTGATCTGTCAGCTTATGTTTTTTTTTGTATTCCACAAGTTTGAAATAAATTGTAGCGAATTATGTTATTATATTGCTAATAACATGGTACTATAATAACAAATGAAAATTGGCTAGTCAGAATCAAAGTTTGATCTGTCAGCTTATGTTTTTTTTTTGTATTTCACAAGTTTTAAATAAATTGTAGCGAATGATGTTATTATATTGCTAATAACATGGTACAACAATAACAAATGAAAATTGGCTAGTCAGAATCAAAGTTTGATCTGTCAGCTTATGTTTTTTTTTGTATTTCACAAGTTTTAAATAAATTGTAGCGAATTATGTTATTATATTGCTAATAACATGGTACAATAATAACAAATGAAAATTGGCTAGTCAGAAGCAAAGTTTGATCTGTCAGCTTATGTTTTTTTTTTGTATTTCACAAGTTTTAAATAAATCGTAGCGAATTATGTTATTATATTGCTAATAACATGGTACAATAATAACAAATGAAAATTGGCTAGTCAGAAGCAAAGTTTGATCTGTCAGCTTATGTTTTTTTTTGTATTTCACAAGTTTTAAATAAATTGTAGCGAATGATGTTATTATATTGCTAATAACATGGTACAACAATAACAAATGAAAATTGGCTAGTCAGAAGCAAAGTTTGATCTGTCAGCTTATGTTTTTTTTTTGTATTTCACAAGTTTTAAATAAATTGTAGCGAATGATGTTATTATATTGCTAATAACATGGTACAACAATAACAAATGCAAATTAGCTAGTCAGAATCAAAGTTTGATCTGTCACCTTATGTTTTTTTTGTATTTCACAAGTTTTAAATAAATTGTAGCGAATTATGTTATTATATTGCTAATAACATGGGACGATAATAACAAATGAAAATTGGCTAGTCAGAAGCAAAGTTTGATCTGTCAGCTCATGTTTTTTTTTTGTATTTCACAAGTTTTAAATAAATTGTAGCGAATTATGTTATTATATTGCTAATAACATGGTACAATAATAACAAATGAAAATTGGCTAGTCAGAAGCAAAGTTTGATCTGTCAGCTTATGTTTTTTTTTTGTATTTCACAAGTTTTAAATAAATTGTAGCGAATTATGTTATTATATTGCTAATAACATGGTACAATAATAACAAATGAAAATTGGCTAGTCAGAAGCAAAGTTTGATCTGTCAGCTTATGTTTTTTTTTTGTATTCCACAAGTTTTAAATAAATTGTAGCGAATTATGTTATTATATTGCTAATAACATGGTACAACAATAACAAATGAAAATTGGCTAGTCAGAAGCAAAGTTTGATCTGTCAGCTTATGTTTTTTTTTGTATTTCACAAGTTTTAAATAAATTGTAGCGAATTATGTTATTATATTGCTAATAACATGGTACAATAATAACAAATGAAAATTGGCTAGTCAGAAGCAAAGTTTGATCTGTCAGCTTATGTTTTTTTTTTGTATTCCACAAGTTTGAAATAAATTGTAGCGAATTATGTTATTATATTGCTAATAACATGGTACAATAATAACAAATGAAAATTGGCTAGTCAGAAGCAAAGTTTGATCTGTCAGCTTATGTTTTTTTTTTGTATTCCACAAGTTTGAAATAAATTGTAGCGAATTATGTTATTATATTGCTAATAACATGGTACAACAATAACAAATGAAAATTGGCTGGTCAGAAGCAAAGTTTGATCTGTCAGCTTATGTTTTTTTTTTGTATTTCACAAGTTTTAAATAAATTGTAGCGAATTATGTTATTATATTGCTAATAACATGGTACAATAATAACAAATGAAAATTGGCTAGTCAGAAGCAAAGTTTGATCTGTCAGCTTATGTTTTTTTTTGTATTTCACAAGTTTTAAATAAATTGTAGCGAATTATGTTATTATATTGCTAATAACATGGTACAATAATAACAAATGAAAATTGGCTAGTCAGAAGCAAAGTTTGATCTGTCAGCTTATGTTTTTTTTTTGTATTCCACAAGTTTGAAATAAATTGTAGCGAATTATGTTATTATATTGCTAATAACATGGTACAATAATAACAAATGAAAATTGGCTAGTCAGAATCAAAGTTTGATCTGTCAGCTTATGTTTTTTTTTTGTATTTCACAAGTTTTAAATAAATTGTAGCGAATGATGTTATTATATTGCTAATAACATGGTACAACAATAACAAATGAAAATTGGCTAGTCAGAATCAAAGTTTGATCTGTCAGCTTATGTTTTTTTTTGTATTTCACAAGTTTTAAATAAATTGTAGCGAATTATGTTATTATATTGCTAATAACATGGTACAATAATAACAAATGAAAATTGGCTAGTCAGAAGCAAAGTTTGATCTGTCAGCTTATGTTTTTTTTTGTATTTCACAAGTTTTAAATAAATTGTAGCGAATTATGTTATTATATTGCTAATAACATGGTACAATAATAACAAATAAAAATTGGCTAGTCAGAAGCAAAGTTTGATCTGTCAGCTCATGTTTTTTTTTGTATTTCACAAGTTTTAAATAAATTGTAGCGAATGATGTTATTATATTGCTAATAACATGGTACAACAATAACAAATTAAAATTGGCTAGTCAGAATCAAAGTTTGATCTGCCAGCTTATGTTTTTTTTTTTGTATTTCACAAGTTTTAAATAAATTGTAGCGAATTATGTTATTATATTGCTAATAACATGGTACAACAATAACAAATGAAAATTGGCTAGTCAGAAGCAAAGTTTGATCTGTCAGCTTATGTTTTTTTTTTGTATTTCACAAGTTTTAAATAAATTGTAGCACATTATGTTATTATATTGCTAATAACATGGTACAATAATAACAAATGAAAATTGGCTGGTCAGAAGCAAAGTTTGATCTGTCAGCTTATGTTTTTTTTTTGTATTCCACAAGTTTTAAATAAATTGTAGCGAATTATGTTATTATATTGCTAATAACATGGTACAATAATAACAAATGAAAATTGGCTAGTCAGAAGCAAAGTTTGATCTGTCAGCTTATGTTTTTTTTGTATTTCACAAGTTTTAAATAAATTGTAGCGAATTATGTTATTATATTGCTAATAACATGGTACAATAATAACAAATGAAAATTGGCTAGTCAGAAGCAAAGTTTGATCTGTCAGCTTATGTTTTTTTTTGTATTTCACAAGTTTTAAATAAATTGTAGCGAATTATGTTATTATATTGCTAATAACATGGTACAATAATAACAAATGAAAATTGGCTAGTCAGAAGCAAAGTTTGATCTGTCAGCTTATGTTTTTTTTTGTATTCCACAAGTTTGAAATAAATTGTAGCGAATTATGTTATTATATTGCTAATAACATGGTACTATAATAACAAATGAAAATTGGCTAGTCAGAATCAAAGTTTGATCTGTCAGCTTATGTTTTTTTTTTGTATTTCACAAGTTTTAAATAAATTGTAGCGAATGATGTTATTATATTGCTAATAACATGGTACAACAATAACAAATGAAAATTGGCTAGTCAGAATCAAAGTTTGATCTGTCAGCTTATGTTTTTTTTTGTATTTCACAAGTTTTAAATAAATTGTAGCGAATTATGTTATTATATTGCTAATAACATGGTACAATAATAACAAATGAAAATTGGCTAGTCAGAAGCAAAGTTTGATCTGTCAGCTTATGTTTTTTTTTTGTATTTCACAAGTTTTAAATAAATCGTAGCGAATTATGTTATTATATTGCTAATAACATGGTACAATAATAACAAATGAAAATTGGCTAGTCAGAAGCAAAGTTTGATCTGTCAGCTTATGTTTTTTTTTGTATTTCACAAGTTTTAAATAAATTGTAGCGAATGATGTTATTATATTGCTAATAACATGGTACAACAATAACAAATGAAAATTGGCTAGTCAGAAGCAAAGTTTGATCTGTCAGCTTATGTTTTTTTTTGTATTTCACAAGTTTTAAATAAATTGTAGCGAATGATGTTATTATATTGCTAATAACATGGTACAACAATAACAAATGCAAATTAGCTAGTCAGAATCAAAGTTTGATCTGTCACCTTATGTTTTTTTTGTATTTCACAAGTTTTAAATAAATTGTAGCGAATTATGTTATTATATTGCTAATAACATGGGACGATAATAACAAATGAAAATTGGCTAGTCAGAAGCAAAGTTTGATCTGTCAGCTCATGTTTTTTTTTTGTATTTCACAAGTTTTAAATAAATTGTAGCGAATTATGTTATTATATTGCTAATAACATGGTACAATAATAACAAATGAAAATTGGCTAGTCAGAAGCAAAGTTTGATCTGTCAGCTTATGTTTTTTTTTTGTATTTCACAAGTTTTAAATAAATTGTAGCGAATTATGTTATTATATTGCTAATAACATGGTACAATAATAACAAATGAAAATTGGCTAGTCAGAAGCAAAGTTTGATCTGTCAGCTTATGTTTTTTTTTTGTATTCCACAAGTTTTAAATAAATTGTAGCGAATTATGTTATTATATTGCTAATAACATGGTACAACAATAACAAATGAAAATTGGCTAGTCAGAAGCAAAGTTTGATCTGTCAGCTTATGTTTTTTTTTGTATTTCACAAGTTTTAAATAAATTGTAGCGAATTATGTTATATTGCTAATAACATGGTACAATAATAACAAATGAAAATTGGCTAGTCAGAAGCAAAGTTTGATCTGTCAGCTTATGTTTTTTTTTTGTATTCCACAAGTTTGAAATAAATTGTAGCGAATTATGTTATTATATTGCTAATAACATGGTACAATAATAACAAATGAAAATTGGCTAGTCAGAATCAAAGTTTGATCTGTCAGCTTATGTTTTTTTTTTGTATTTCACAAGTTTTAAATAAATTGTAGCGAATGATGTTATTATATTGCTAATAACATGGTACAACAATAACAAATGAAAATTGGCTAGTCAGAATCAAAGTTTGATCTGTCAGCTTATGTTTTTTTTTGTATTTCACAAGTTTTAAATAAATTGTAGCGAATTATGTTATTATATTGCTAATAACATGGTACAATAATAACAAATGAAAATTGGCTAGTCAGAAGCAAAGTTTGATCTGTCAGCTTATGCTATTTTTTTTTGTATTCCACAAGTTTGAAATAAATTGTAGCGAATTATGTTATTATATTGCTAATAACATGGTACAACAATAACAAATGAAAATTGGCTGGTCAGAAGCAAAGTTTGATCTGTCAGCTTATGTTTTTTTTTTGTATTTCACAAGTTTTAAATAAATTGTAGCGAATTATGTTATTATATTGCTAATAACATGGTACAATAATAACAAATGAAAATTGGCTAGTCAGAAGCAAAGTTTGATCTGTCAGCTTATGTTTTTTTTGTATTTCACAAGTTTTAAATAAATTGTAGCGAATTATGTTATTATATTGCTAATAACATGGTACAATAATAACAAATGAAAATTGGCTAGTCAGAAGCAAAGTTTGATCTGTCAGCTTATGTTTTTTTTTGTATTCCACAAGTTTGAAATAAATTGTAGCGAATTATGTTATTATATTGCTAATAACATGGTACTATAATAACAAATGAAAATTGGCTAGTCAGAATCAAAGTTTGATCTGTCAGCTTATGTTTTTTTTTTGTATTTCACAAGTTTTAAATAAATTGTAGCGAATGATGTTATTATATTGCTAATAACATGGTACAACAATAACAAATGAAAATTGGCTAGTCAGAATCAAAGTTTGATCTGTCAGCTTATGTTTTTTTTTGTATTTCACAAGTTTTAAATAAATTGTAGCGAATTATGTTATTATATTGCTAATAACATGGTACAATAATAACAAATGAAAATTGGCTAGTCAGAAGCAAAGTTTGATCTGTCAGCTTATGTTTTTTTTTTGTATTTCACAAGTTTTAAATAAATCGTAGCGAATTATGTTATTATATTGCTAATAACATGGTACAATAATAACAAATGAAAATTGGCTAGTCAGAAGCAAAGTTTGATCTGTCAGCTTATGTTTTTTTTTGTATTTCACAAGTTTTAAATAAATTGTAGCGAATGATGTTATTATATTGCTAATAACATGGTACAACAATAACAAATGAAAATTGGCTAGTCAGAAGCAAAGTTTGATCTGTCAGCTTATGTTTTTTTTTGTATTTCACAAGTTTTAAATAAATTGTAGCGAATGATGTTATTATATTGCTAATAACATGGTACAACAATAACAAATGCAAATTAGCTAGTCAGAATCAAAGTTTGATCGGTCACCTTATGTTTTTTTTGTATTTCACAAGTTTTAAATAAATTGTAGCGAATTATGTTATTATATTGCTAATAACATGGTACGATAATAACAAATGAAAATTGGCTAGTCAGAAGCAAAGTTTGATCTGTCAGCCCATGTTTTTTTTTGTATTTCACAAGTTTTAAATAAATTGTAGCGAATTATGTTATTATATTGCTAATAACATGGTACAATAATAACAAATGAAAATTGGCTAGTCAGAAGCAAAGTTTGATCTGTCAGCTCATGTTTTTTTTTGTATTTCACAAGTTTTAAATAAATTGTAGCGAATGATGTTATTATATTGCTAATAACATGGTACAACAATAACAAATGAAAATTGGCTAGTCAGAAGCAAAGTTTGATCTGCCAGCTTATGTTTTTTTTTTGTATTTCACAAGTTTTAAATAAATTGTAGCGAATTATGTTATTATATTGCTAATAACATGGTACAACAATAACAAATGAAAATTGGCTAGTCAGAAGCAAAGTTTGATCTGTCAGCTTATGTTTTTTTTTGTATTTCACAAGTTTTAAATAAATTGTAGCGAATTATGTTATTATATTGCTAATAACATGGTACAATAATAACAAATGAAAATTGGCTAGTCAGAAGCAAAGTTTGATCTGTCAGCTTATGTTTTTTTTTTGTATTCCACAAGTTTTAAATAAATTGTAGCGAATTATGTTATTATATTGCTAATAACATGGTACAACAATAACAAATGAAAATTGGCTAGTCAGAAGCAAAGTTTGATCTGTCAGCTTATGTTTTTTTTTTGTATTTCACAAGTTTTAAATAAATTGTAGCGAATTATGTTATTATATTGCTAATAACATGGTACAATAATAACAAATGAAAATTGGCTAGTCAGAAGCAAAGTTTGATCTGTCAGCTTATGTTTTTTTTTTGTATTCCACAAGTTTGAAATAAATTGTAGCGAATTATGTTATTATATTGCTAATAACATGGTACAATAATAACAAATGAAAATTGGCTAGTCAGAATCAAAGTTTGATCTGTCAGCTTATGTTTTTTTTTTGTATTTCACAAGTCTTAAATAAATTGTAGCGAATGATGTTATTATATTGTTAATAACATGGTACAACAATAACAAATGAAAATTGGCTAGTCAGAATCAAAGTTTGATCTGTCAGCTTATGTTTTTTTTTGTATTTCACAAGTTTTAAATAAATTGTAGCGAATTATGTTATTATATTGCTAATAACATGGTACAATAATAACAAATTAAAATTGGCTAGTCAGAAGCAAAGTTTGATCTGTCAGCTTATGTTTTTTTTTGTATTTCACAAGTTTTAAATAAATTGTAGCGAATTATGTTATTATATTGCTAATAACATGGTACAATAATAACAAATGAAAATTGGCTAGTCAGAAGCAAAGTTTGATCTGTCAGCTCATGTTTTTTTTTGTATTTCACAAGTTTTAAATAAATTGTAGCGAATGATGTTATTATATTGCTAATAACATGGTACAACAATAACAAATTAAAATTGGCTAGTCAGAATCAAAGTTTGATCTGCCAGCTTATGTTTTTTTTTTGTATTCCACAAGTTTGAAATAAATTGTAGCGAATTATGTTATTATATTGCTAATAACATGGTACAATAATAACAAATGAAAATTGGCTAGTCAGAATCAAAGTTTGATCTGTCAGCTTATGTTTTTTTTTTGTATTTCACAAGTTTTAAATAAATTGTAGCGAATGATGTTATTATATTGCTAATAACATGGTACAACAATAACAAATGAAAATTGGCTAGTCAGAATCAAAGTTTGATCTGTCAGCTTATGTTTTTTTTTGTATTTCACAAGTTTTAAATAAATTGTAGCGAATTATGTTATTATATTGCTAATAACATGGTACAATAATAACAAATGAAAATTGGCTAGTCAGAAGCAAAGTTTGATCTGTCAGCTTATGTTTTTTTTTGTATTTCACAAGTTTTAAATAAATTGTAGCGAATTATGTTATTATATTGCTAATAACATGGTACAATAATAACAAATGAAAATTGGCTAGTCAGAAGCAAAGTTTGATCTGTCAGCTCATGTTTTTTTTTGTATTTCACAAGTTTTAAATAAATTGTAGCGAATGATGTTATTATATTGCTAATAACATGGTACAACAATAACAAATTAAAATTGGCTAGTCAGAATCAAAGTTTGATCTGCCAGCTTATGTTTTTTTTTTGTATTTCACAAGTTTTAAATAAATTGTAGCGAATTATGTTATTATATTGCTAATAACATGGTACAACAATAACAAATGAAAATTGGCTAGTCAGAAGCAAAGTTTGATCTGTCAGCTTATGTTTTTTTTTTGTATTTCACAAGTTTTAAATAAATTGTAGCCAATTATGTTATTATATTGCTAATAACATGGTACAATAATAACAAATGAAAATTGGCTGGTCAGAAGCAAAGTTTGATCTGTCAGCTTATGTTTTTTTTTGTATTCCACAAGTTTTAAATAAATTGTAGCGAATTATGTTATTATATTGCTAATAACATGGTACAATAATAACAAATGAAAATTGGCTAGTCAGAAGCAAAGTTTGATCTGTCAGCTTATGTTTTTTTTTGTATTTCACAAGTTTTAAATAAATTGTAGCGAATTATGTTATTATATTGCTAATAACATGGTACAATAATAACAAATGAAAATTGGCTAGTCAGAAGCAAAGTTTGATCTGTCAGCTTATGTTTTTTTTTGTATTCCACAAGTTTGAAATAAATTGTAGCGAATTATGTTATTATATTGCTAATAACATGGTACTATAATAACAAATCAAAATTGGCTAGTCAGAATCAAAGTTTGATCTGTCAGCTTATGTTTTTTTTTTGTATTTCACAAGTTTTAAATAAATTGTAGCGAATGATGTTATTATATTGCTAATAACATGGTACAACAATAACAAATGAAAATTGGCTAGTCAGAATCAAAGTTTGATCTGTCAGCTTATGTTTTTTTTTGTATTTCACAAGTTTTAAATAAATTGTAGCGAATTATGTTATTATATTGCTAATAACATGGTACAATAATAACAAATGAAAATTGGCTAGTCAGAAGCAAAGTTTGATCTGTCAGCTTATGTTTTTTTTTGTATTTCACAAGTTTTAAATAAATCGTAGCGAATTATGTTATTATATTGCTAATAACATGGTACAACAATAACAAATGAAAATTGGCTAGTCAGAATCAAAGTTTGATCTGTCAGCTTATGTTTTTTTTTGTATTTCACAAGTTTTAAATAAATTGTAGCGAATTATGTTATTATATTGCTAATAACATGGTACAATAATAACAAATGAAAATTGGCTAGTCAGAAGCAAAGTTTGATCTGTCAGCTTATGTTTTTTTTTTGTATTTCACAAGTTTTAAATAAATCGTAGCGAATTATGTTATTATATTGCTAATAACATGGTACAATAATAACAAATGAAAATTGGCTAGTCAGAAGCAAAGTTTGATCTGTCAGCTTATGTTTTTTTTTGTATTTCACAAGTTTTAAATAAATTGTAGCGAATGATGTTATTATATTGCTAATAACATGGTACAACAATAACAAATGAAAATTGGCTAGTCAGAAGCAAAGTTTGATCTGTCAGCTTATGTTTTTTTTTGTATTTCACAAGTTTTAAATAAATTGTAGCGAATGATGTTATTATATTGCTAATAACATGGTACAACAATAACAAATGCAAATTAGCTAGTCAGAATCAAAGTTTGATCTGTCACCTTATGTTTTTTTTGTATTTCACAAGTTTTAAATAAATTGTAGCGAATTATGTTATTATATTGCTAATAACATGGTACGATAATAACAAATGAAAATTGGCTAGTCAGAAGCAAAGTTTGATCTGTCAGCTCATGTTTTTTTTTGTATTTCACAAGTTTTAAATAAATTGTAGCGAATGATGTTATTATATTGCTAATAACATGGTACAATAATAACAAATGAAAATTGGCTAGTCAGAAGCAAAGTTTGATCTGTCAGCTCATGTTTTTTTTTGTATTTCACAAGTTTTAAATAAATTGTAGCGAATGATGTTATTATATTGCTAATAACATGGTACAACAATAACAAATTAAAATTGGCTAGTCAGAATCAAAGTTTGATCTGCCAGCTTATGTTTTTTTTTTGTATTCCACAAGTTTGAAATAAATTGTAGCGAATTATGTTATTATATTGCTAATAACATGGTACAATAATAACAAATGAAAATTGGCTAGTCAGAATCAAAGTTTGATCTGTCAGCTTATGTTTTTTTTTTGTATTTCACAAGTTTTAAATAAATTGTAGCGAATGATGTTATTATATTGCTAATAACATGGTACAACAATAACAAATGAAAATTGGCTAGTCAGAATCAAAGTTTGATCTGTCAGCTTATGTTTTTTTTTGTATTTCACAAGTTTTAAATAAATTGTAGCGAATTATGTTATTATATTGCTAATAACATGGTACAATAATAACAAATTAAAATTGGCTAGTCAGAAGCAAAGTTTGATCTGTCAGCTTATGTTTTTTTTTGTATTTCACAAGTTTTAAATAAATTGTAGCGAATTATGTTATTATATTGCTAATAACATGGTACAATAATAACAAATGAAAATTGGCTAGTCGGAAGCAAAGTTTGATCTGTCAGCTCATGTTTTTTTTTGTATTTCACAAGTTTTAAATAAATTGTAGCGAATGATGTTATTATATTGCTAATAACATGGTACAACAATAACAAATTAAAATTGGCTAGTCAGAATCAAAGTTTGATCTGCCAGCTTATGTTTTTTTTTTGTATTTCACAAGTTTTAAATAAATTGTAGCGAATTATGTTATTATATTGCTAATAACATGGTACAACAATAACAAATGAAAATTGGCTAGTCAGAAGCAAAGTTTGATCTGTCAGCTTATGTTTTTTTTTTGTATTTCACAAGTTTTAAATAAATTGTAGCCAATTATGTTATTATATTGCTAATAACATGGTACAATAATAACAAATGAAAATTGGCTGGTCAGAAGCAAAGTTTGATCTGTCAGCTTATGTTTTTTTTTGTATTCCACAAGTTTTAAATAAATTGTAGCGAATTATGTTATTATATTGCTAATAACATGGTACAATAATAACAAATGAAAATTGGCTAGTCAGAAGCAAAGTTTGATCTGTCAGCTTATGTTTTTTTTTGTATTTCACAAGTTTTAAATAAATTGTAGCGAATTATGTTATTATATTGCTAATAACATGGTACAATAATAACAAATGAAAATTGGCTAGTCAGAAGCAAAGTTTGATCTGTCAGCTTATGTTTTTTTTTGTATTCCACAAGTTTGAAATAAATTGTAGCGAATTATGTTATTATATTGCTAATAACATGGTACTATAATAACAAATCAAAATTGGCTAGTCAGAATCAAAGTTTGATCTGTCAGCTTATGTTTTTTTTTTGTATTTCACAAGTTTTAAATAAATTGTAGCGAATGATGTTATTATATTGCTAATAACATGGTACAACAATAACAAATGAAAATTGGCTAGTCAGAATCAAAGTTTGATCTGTCAGCTTATGTTTTTTTTTGTATTTCACAAGTTTTAAATAAATTGTAGCGAATTATGTTATTATATTGCTAATAACATGGTACAATAATAACAAATGAAAATTGGCTAGTCAGAAGCAAAGTTTGATCTGTCAGCTTATGTTTTTTTTTGTATTTCACAAGTTTTAAATAAATCGTAGCGAATTATGTTATTATATTGCTAATAACATGGTACAACAATAACAAATGAAAATTGGCTAGTCAGAATCAAAGTTTGATCTGTCAGCTTATGTTTTTTTTTGTATTTCACAAGTTTTAAATAAATTGTAGCGAATTATGTTATTATATTGCTAATAACATGGTACAATAATAACAAATGAAAATTGGCTAGTCAGAAGCAAAGTTTGATCTGTCAGCTTATGTTTTTTTTTTGTATTTCACAAGTTTTAAATAAATCGTAGCGAATTATGTTATTATATTGCTAATAACATGGTACAATAATAACAAATGAAAATTGGCTAGTCAGAAGCAAAGTTTGATCTGTCAGCTTATGTTTTTTTTTTGTATTTCACAAGTTTTAAATAAATTGTAGCGAATGATGTTATTATATTGCTAATAACATGGTACAACAATAACAAATGAAAATTGGCTAGTCAGAAGCAAAGTTTGATCTGTCAGCTTATGTTTTTTTTTGTATTTCACAAGTTTTAAATAAATTGTAGCGAATGATGTTATTATATTGCTAATAACATGGTACAACAATAACAAATGCAAATTAGCTAGTCAGAATCAAAGTTTGATCTGTCACCTTATGTTTTTTTTGTATTTCACAAGTTTTAAATAAATTGTAGCGAATTATGTTATTATATTGCTAATAACATGGTACGATAATAACAAATGAAAATTGGCTAGTCAGAAGCAAAGTTTGATCTGTCAGCTCATGTTTTTTTTTGTATTTCACAAGTTTTAAATAAATTGTAGCGAATTATGTTATTATATTGCTAATAACATGGTACAATAATAACAAATGAAAATTGGCTAGTCAGAAGCAAAGTTTGATCTGTCAGCTCATGTTTTTTTTTGTATTTCACAAGTTTTAAATAAATTGTAGCGAATGATGTTATTATATTGCTAATAACATGGTACAACAATAACAAATTAAAATTGGCTAGTCAGAATCAAAGTTTGATCTGCCAGCTTATGTTTTTTTTTTGTATTTCACAAGTTTTAAATAAATTGTAGCGAATTATGTTATTATATTGCTAATAACATGGTACAACAATAACAAATGAAAATTGGCTAGTCAGAAGCAAAGTTTGATCTGTCAGCTTATGTTTTTTTTTTGTATTTCACAAGTTTTAAATAAATTGTAGCCAATTATGTTATTATATTGCTAATAACATGGTACAATAATAACAAATGAAAATTGGCTGGTCAGAAGCAAAGTTTGATCTGTCAGCTTATGTTTTTTTTTGTATTCCACAAGTTTTAAATAAATTGTAGCGAATTATGTTATTATATTGCTAATAACATGGTACAATAATAACAAATGAAAATTGGCTAGTCAGAAGCAAAGTTTGATCTGTCAGCTTATGTTTTTTTTTGTATTTCACAAGTTTTAAATAAATTGTAGCGAATTATGTTATTATATTGCTAATAACATGGTACAATAATAACAAATGAAAATTGGCTAGTCAGAAGCAAAGTTTGATCTGTCAGCTTATGTTTTTTTTTGTATTCCACAAGTTTGAAATAAATTGTAGCGAATTATGTTATTATATTGCTAATAACATGGTACTATAATAACAAATCAAAATTGGCTAGTCAGAATCAAAGTTTGATCTGTCAGCTTATGTTTTTTTTTTGTATTTCACAAGTTTTAAATAAATTGTAGCGAATGATGTTATTATATTGCTAATAACATGGTACAACAATAACAAATGAAAATTGGCTAGTCAGAATCAAAGTTTGATCTGTCAGCTTATGTTTTTTTTTGTATTTCACAAGTTTTAAATAAATTGTAGCGAATTATGTTATTATATTGCTAATAACATGGTACAATAATAACAAATGAAAATTGGCTAGTCAGAAGCAAAGTTTGATCTGTCAGCTTATGTTTTTTTTTGTATTTCACAAGTTTTAAATAAATCGTAGCGAATTATGTTATTATATTGCTAATAACATGGTACAACAATAACAAATGAAAATTGGCTAGTCAGAATCAAAGTTTGATCTGTCAGCTTATGTTTTTTTTTGTATTTCACAAGTTTTAAATAAATTGTAGCGAATTATGTTATTATATTGCTAATAACATGGTACAATAATAACAAATGAAAATTGGCTAGTCAGAAGCAAAGTTTGATCTGTCAGCTTATGTTTTTTTTTTGTATTTCACAAGTTTTAAATAAATCGTAGCGAATTATGTTATTATATTGCTAATAACATGGTACAATAATAACAAATGAAAATTGGCTAGTCAGAAGCAAAGTTTGATCTGTCAGCTTATGTTTTTTTTTGTATTTCACAAGTTTTAAATAAATTGTAGCGAATGATGTTATTATATTGCTAATAACATGGTACAACAATAACAAATGAAAATTGGCTAGTCAGAAGCAAAGTTTGATCTGTCAGCTTATGTTTTTTTTTGTATTTCACAAGTTTTAAATAAATTGTAGCGAATGATGTTATTATATTGCTAATAACATGGTACAACAATAACAAATGCAAATTAGCTAGTCAGAATCAAAGTTTGATCTGTCACCTTATGTTTTTTTTGTATTTCACAAGTTTTAAATAAATTGTAGCGAATTATGTTATTATATTGCTAATAACATGGTACGATAATAACAAATGAAAATTGGCTAGTCAGAAGCAAAGTTTGATCTGTCAGCTCATGTTTTTTTTTGTATTTCACAAGTTTTAAATAAATTGTAGCGAATGATGTTATTATATTGCTAATAACATGGTACAATAATAACAAATGAAAATTGGCTAGTCAGAAGCAAAGTTTGATCTGTCAGCTCATGTTTTTTTTTGTATTTCACAAGTTTTAAATAAATTGTAGCGAATGATGTTATTATATTGCTAATAACATGGTACAACAATAACAAATTAAAATTGGCTAGTCAGAATCAAAGTTTGATCTGCCAGCTTATGTTTTTTTTTTGTATTCCACAAGTTTGAAATAAATTGTAGCGAATTATGTTATTATATTGCTAATAACATGGTACAATAATAACAAATGAAAATTGGCTAGTCAGAATCAAAGTTTGATCTGTCAGCTTATGTTTTTTTTTTGTATTTCACAAGTTTTAAATAAATTGTAGCGAATGATGTTATTATATTGCTAATAACATGGTACAACAATAACAAATGAAAATTGGCTAGTCAGAATCAAAGTTTGATCTGTCAGCTTATGTTTTTTTTTGTATTTCACAAGTTTTAAATAAATTGTAGCGAATTATGTTATTATATTGCTAATAACATGGTACAATAATAACAAATTAAAATTGGCTAGTCAGAAGCAAAGTTTGATCTGTCAGCTTATGTTTTTTTTTGTATTTCACAAGTTTTAAATAAATTGTAGCGAATTATGTTATTATATTGCTAATAACATGGTACAATAATAACAAATGAAAATTGGCTAGTCGGAAGCAAAGTTTGATCTGTCAGCTCATGTTTTTTTTTGTATTTCACAAGTTTTAAATAAATTGTAGCGAATGATGTTATTATATTGCTAATAACATGGTACAACAATAACAAATTAAAATTGGCTAGTCAGAATCAAAGTTTGATCTGCCAGCTTATGTTTTTTTTTTGTATTTCACAAGTTTTAAATAAATTGTAGCGAATTATGTTATTATATTGCTAATAACATGGTACAACAATAACAAATGAAAATTGGCTAGTCAGAAGCAAAGTTTGATCTGTCAGCTTATGTTTTTTTTTTGTATTTCACAAGTTTTAAATAAATTGTAGCCAATTATGTTATTATATTGCTAATAACATGGTACAATAATAACAAATGAAAATTGGCTGGTCAGAAGCAAAGTTTGATCTGTCAGCTTATGTTTTTTTTTGTATTCCACAAGTTTTAAATAAATTGTAGCGAATTATGTTATTATATTGCTAATAACATGGTACAATAATAACAAATGAAAATTGGCTAGTCAGAAGCAAAGTTTGATCTGTCAGCTTATGTTTTTTTTTGTATTTCACAAGTTTTAAATAAATTGTAGCGAATTATGTTATTATATTGCTAATAACATGGTACAATAATAACAAATGAAAATTGGCTAGTCAGAAGCAAAGTTTGATCTGTCAGCTTATGTTTTTTTTTGTATTCCACAAGTTTGAAATAAATTGTAGCGAATTATGTTATTATATTGCTAATAACATGGTACTATAATAACAAATCAAAATTGGCTAGTCAGAATCAAAGTTTGATCTGTCAGCTTATGTTTTTTTTTTGTATTTCACAAGTTTTAAATAAATTGTAGCGAATGATGTTATTATATTGCTAATAACATGGTACAACAATAACAAATGAAAATTGGCTAGTCAGAATCAAAGTTTGATCTGTCAGCTTATGTTTTTTTTTGTATTTCACAAGTTTTAAATAAATTGTAGCGAATTATGTTATTATATTGCTAATAACATGGTACAATAATAACAAATGAAAATTGGCTAGTCAGAAGCAAAGTTTGATCTGTCAGCTTATGTTTTTTTTTGTATTTCACAAGTTTTAAATAAATCGTAGCGAATTATGTTATTATATTGCTAATAACATGGTACAACAATAACAAATGAAAATTGGCTAGTCAGAATCAAAGTTTGATCTGTCAGCTTATGTTTTTTTTTGTATTTCACAAGTTTTAAATAAATTGTAGCGAATTATGTTATTATATTGCTAATAACATGGTACAATAATAACAAATGAAAATTGGCTAGTCAGAAGCAAAGTTTGATCTGTCAGCTTATGTTTTTTTTTTGTATTTCACAAGTTTTAAATAAATCGTAGCGAATTATGTTATTATATTGCTAATAACATGGTACAATAATAACAAATGAAAATTGGCTAGTCAGAAGCAAAGTTTGATCTGTCAGCTTATGTTTTTTTTTTGTATTTCACAAGTTTTAAATAAATTGTAGCGAATGATGTTATTATATTGCTAATAACATGGTACAACAATAACAAATGAAAATTGGCTAGTCAGAAGCAAAGTTTGATCTGTCAGCTTATGTTTTTTTTTGTATTTCACAAGTTTTAAATAAATTGTAGCGAATGATGTTATTATATTGCTAATAACATGGTACAACAATAACAAATGCAAATTAGCTAGTCAGAATCAAAGTTTGATCTGTCACCTTATGTTTTTTTTGTATTTCACAAGTTTTAAATAAATTGTAGCGAATTATGTTATTATATTGCTAATAACATGGTACGATAATAACAAATGAAAATTGGCTAGTCAGAAGCAAAGTTTGATCTGTCAGCTCATGTTTTTTTTTGTATTTCACAAGTTTTAAATAAATTGTAGCGAATTATGTTATTATATTGCTAATAACATGGTACAATAATAACAAATGAAAATTGGCTAGTCAGAAGCAAAGTTTGATCTGTCAGCTCATGTTTTTTTTTGTATTTCACAAGTTTTAAATAAATTGTAGCGAATGATGTTATTATATTGCTAATAACATGGTACAACAATAACAAATGAAAATTGGCTAGTCAGAATCAAAGTTTGATCTGCCAGCTTATGTTTTTTTTTTGTATTTCACAAGTTTTAAATAAATTGTAGCGAATTATGTTATTATATTGCTAATAACATGGTACAACAATAACAAATGAAAATTGGCTAGTCAGAAGCAAAGTTTGATCTGTCAGCTTATGTTTTTTTTTTGTATTTCACAAGTTTTAAATAAATTGTAGCGAATTATGTTATTATATTGCTAATAACATGGTACAATAATAACAAATGAAAATTGGCTAGTCAGAAGCAAAGTTTGATCTGTCAGCTTATGTTTTTTTTTTGTATTCCACAAGTTTTAAATAAATTGTAGCGAATTATGTTATTATATTGCTAATAACATGGTACAACAATAACAAATTAAAATTGGCTAGTCAGAAGCAAAGTTTGATCTGTCAGCTTATGTTTTTTTTTGTATTTCACAAGTTTTAAATAAATTGTAGCGAATTATGTTATTATATTGCTAATAACATGGTACAATAATAACAAATGAAAATTGGCTAGTCAGAAGCAAAGTTTGATCTGTCAGCTCATGTTTTTTTTGTATTTCACAAGTTTTAAATAAATTGTAGCGAATGATGTTATTATATTGCTAATAACATGGTACAACAATAACAAATTAAAATTGGCTAGTCAGAATCGAAGTTTGATCTGCCAGCTTATGTTTTTTTTTTGTATTTCACAAGTTTTAAATAAATTGTAGCGAATTATGTTATTATATTGCTAATAACATGGTACAACAATAACAAATGAAAATTGGCTAGTCAGAAGCAAAGTTTGATCTGTCAGCTTATGTTTTTTTTTTGTATTTCACAAGTTTTAAATAAATTGTAGCGAATGATGTTATTATATTGCTAATAACATGGTACAACAATAACAAATGAAAATTGGCTAGTCAGAATCAAAGTTTGATCTGTCAGCTTATGTTTTTTTTTGTATTTCACAAGTTTTAAATAAATTGTAGCGAATTATGTTATTATATTGCTAATAACATGGTACAATAATAACAAATGAAAATTGGCTAGTCAGAAGCAAAGTTTGATCTGTCAGCTTATGTTTTTTTTTTGTATTTCACAAGTTTTAAATAAATCGTAGCGAATTATGTTATTATATTGCTAATAACATGGTACAATAATAACAAATGAAAATTGGCTAGTCAGAAGCAAAGTTTGATCTGTCAGCTTATGTTTTTTTTTGTATTTCACAAGTTTTAAATAAATTGTAGCGAATGATGTTATTATATTGCTAATAACATGGTACAACAATAACAAATGAAAATTGGCTAGTCAGAAGCAAAGTTTGATCTGTCAGCTTATGTTTTTTTTTTGTATTTCACAAGTTTTAAATAAATTGTAGCGAATGATGTTATTATATTGCTAATAACATGGTACAACAATAACAAATGCAAATTAGCTAGTCAGAATCAAAGTTTGATCTGTCACCTTATGTTTTTTTTGTATTTCACAAGTTTTAAATAAATTGTAGCGAATTATGTTATTATATTGCTAATAACATGGTACAACAATAACAAATGAAAATTGGCTAGTCAGAAGCAAAGTTTGATCTGTCAGCTTATGTTTTTTTTTTTGTATTCCACAAGTTTTAAATAAATTGTAGCGAATGATGTTATTATATTGCAAATAACATGGTACAACAATAACAAATTAAAATTGGCTAGTCAGAATCAAAGTTTGATCTGCCAGCTTATGTTTTTTTTTTTGTATTTCACAAGTTTTAAATAAATTGTAGCGAATTATGTTATTATATTGCTAATAACATGGTACAACAATAACAAATGAAAATTGGCTAGTCAGAAGCAAAGTTTGATCTGTCAGCTTATGTTTTTTTTTGTATTTCACAAGTTTTAAATAAATTGTAGCGAATTATGTTATTATATTGCTAATAACATGGTACAATAATAACAAATGAAAATTGGCTAGTCAGAAGCAAAGTTTGATCTGTCAGCTTATGTTTTTTTTTTGTATTTCACAAGTTTTAAATAAATTGTAGCGAATTATGTTATTATATTGCTAATAACATGGTACAATAATAACAAATGAAAATTGGCTAGTCAGAAGCAAAGTTTGATCTGTCAGCTTATGTTTTTTTTTTGTATTCCACAAGTTTGAAATAAATTGTAGCGAATTATGTTATTATATTGCTAATAACATGGTACAACAATAACAAATGAAAATTGGCTAGTCAGAAGCAAAGTTTGATCTGTCAGCTTATGTTTTTTTTTTGTATTTCACAAGTTTTAAATAAATTGTAGCGAATTATGTTATTATATTGCTAATAACATGGTACAATAATAACAAATGAAAATTGGCTAGTCAGAAGCAAAGTTTGATCTGTCAGCTCATGTTTTTTTTTGTATGTCACAAGTTTTAAATAAATTGTAGCGAATGATGTTATTATATTGCTAATAACATGGTACAACAATAACAAATTAAAATTGGCTAGTCAGAATCAAAGTTTGATCTGCCAGCTTATGTTTTTTTTTTTGTATTTCACAAGTTTTAAATAAATTGTAGCGAATTATGTTATTATATTGCTAATAACATGGTACAACAATAACAAATGAAAATTGGCTAGTCAGAATCAAAGTTTGATCTGTCAGCTTATGTTTTTTTTTTGTATTTCACAAGTTTTAAATAAATTGTAGCGAATGATGTTATTATATTGCTAATAACATGGTACAACAATAACAAATGAAAATTGGCTAGTCAGAATCAAAGTTTGATCTGTCAGCTTATGTTTTTTTTTGTATTTCACAAGTTTTAAATAAATTGTAGCGAATTATGTTATTATATTGCTAATAACATGGTACAATAATAACAAATGAAAATTGGCTAGTCAGAAGCAAAGTTTGATCTGTCAGCTTATGTTTTTTTTTTGTATTTCACAAGTTTTAAATAAATTGTAGCGAATTATGTTATTATATTGCTAATAACATGGTACAACAATAACAAATGAAAATTGGCTAGTCAGAATCAAAGTTTGATCTGTCAGCTTATGTTTTTTTTTGTATTTCACAAGTTTTAAATAAATTGTAGCGAATTATGTTATTATATTGCTAATAACATGGTACAATAATAACAAATGAAAATTGGCTAGTCAGAAGCAAAGTTTGATCTGTCAGGTTATGTTTTTTTTTTGTATTTCACAAGTTTTAAATAAATCGTAGCGAATTATGTTATTATATTGCTAATAACATGGTACAATAATAACAAATGAAAATTGGCTAGTCAGAAGCAAAGTTTGATCTGTCAGCTTATGTTTTTTTTTGTATTTCACAAGTTTTAAATAAATTGTAGCGAATGATGTTATTATATTGCTAATAACATGGTACAACAATAACAAATGAAAATTGGCTAGTCAGAAGCAAAGTTTGATCTGTCAGCTTATGTTTTTTTTTTGTATTTCACAAGTTTTAAATAAATTGTAGCGAATCATGTTATTATATTGCTAATAACATGGTACAACAATAACAAATGCAAATTAGCTAGTCAGAATCAAAGTTTGATCTGTCACCGTATGTTTTTTTTGTATTTCACAAGTTTTAAATAAATTGTAGCGAATTATGTTATTATATTGCTAATAACATGGTACAACAATAACAAATGAAAATTGGCTAGTCAGAAGCAAAGTTTGATCTGTCAGCTTATGTTTTTTTTTTGTATTCCACAAGTTTGAAATAAATTGTAGCGAATTATGTTATTATAACATGGTACAATAATAACAAATGAAAATTGGCTAGTCAGAAGCAAAGTTTGATCTGTCAGCTTATGCTTTTTTGTATTCCACAAGTTTTAAATAAATTGTAGCGAATTATGTTATTATATTGCTAATAACATGGTACAATAATAACAAATGAAAATTGGCTAGTCAGAAGCAAAGTTTGATCTGTCAGCTTATGCGTTTTTGTATTCCACAAGTTTTAAATAAATTGTAGCGAATTATGTTATTATATTGCTAATAACATGGTACAATAATAACAAATGAAAATTGGCTAGTCAGAAGCAAAGTTTGATCTGTCAGCTTATGCTTTTTTGTATTCGACAAGTTTTAAATAAATTGTAGCGAATTATGTTATTATATTGCTAATAACGCTGTACAACAATAACAAATGAAAATTGGCTAGTCAGAAGCAAAGTTTGATCTGTCAGCTTATGCTTTTTTGTATTCCACAAGTTTTAAATAAATTGTAGCGAATTATGTTATTATATTGCTAATAACATGGTACAATAATAACAAATGAAAATTGGCTAGTCAGAAGCAAAGTTTGATCTGTCAGCTTATGCTTTTTTGTATTCCACAAGTTTTAAATAAATTGTAGCGAATGAGTTTATTATATTGCTAATAACATGGTACAACAATAACAAATTAAAATTGGCTAGTCAGAATCAAAGTTTGATCTGGCAGCTTATGTTTTTTTTTTGTATTTCACAAGTTTTAAATAAATTGTAGCGAATTATGTTATTATATTGCTAATAACATGGTACAACAATAACAAATGAAAATTGGCTAGTCAGAAGCAAAGTTTGATCTGTCAGCTTATGTTTTTTTTTTGTATTTCACAAGTTTTAAATAAATTGTAGCGAATTATGTTATTATATTGCTAATAACATGGTACAATAATAACAAATGAAAATTGGCTAGTCAGAAGCAAAGTTTGATCTGTCAGCTTATGTTTTTTTTTTATATTCCACAAGTTTGAAATAAATTGTAGCGAATTATGTTATTATATTGCTAATAACATGGTACAATAATAACAAATGAAAATTGGCTAGTCAGAAGCAAAGTTTGATCTGTCAGCTTATGTTTTTTTTTTGTATTCCACAAGTTTGAAATAAATTGTAGCGAATTATGTTATTATAACATGGTACAATAATAACAAATGAAAATTGGCTAGTCAGAAGCAAAGTTTGATCTGTCAGCTTATGCTTTTTTGTATTCCACAAGTTTTAAATAAATTGTAGCGAATTATGTTATTATATTGCTAATAACATGGTACAATAATAACAAATGAAAATTGGCTAGTCAGAAGCAAAGTTTGATCTGTCAGCTTATGCGTTTTTGTATTCCACAAGTTTTAAATAAATTGTAGCGAATTATGTTATTATATTGCTAATAACATGGTACAATAATAACAAATGAAAATTGGCTAGTCAGAAGCAAAGTTTGATCTGTCAGCTTATGCTTTTTTGTATTCGACAAGTTTTAAATAAATTGTAGCGAATTATGTTATTATATTGCTAATAACGTGGTACAACAATAACAAATGAAAATTGGCTAGTCAGAAGCAAAGTTTGATCTGTCAGCTTATGCTTTTTTGTATTCCACAAGTTTTAAATAAATTGTAGCGAATTATGTTATTATATTGCTAATAACATGGTACAATAATAACAAATGAAAATTGGCTAGTCAGAAGCAAAGTTTGATCTGTCAGCTTATGCTTTTTTGTATTCCACAAGTTTTAAATAAATTGTAGCGAATTATGTTATTATATTGCTAATAACATGGTACAATAATAACAAATGAAAATTGGCTAGTCAGAAGCAAAGTTTGATCTGTCAGCTTATGCTTTTTTGTATTCCACAAGTTTTAAATAAATTGTAGCGAATTATGTTATTATATTGCTAATAACGTGGTACAACAATAACAAATGCAAATCGGCTAGTCAGAAACAAAGTTTGATCTGTCAACTTATGTTTTTTTTTGTATTTCACAAGTTTTAAATAAATTGTAGCGAATTATGTTATTATAACATGGTACAATAATAACAAATGAGAATTGGCTAGTCAGAAGCAAAGTTTGATCTGTCAGCTTATGTTTTTTTTTTGTATTCCACAAGTTTGAAATAAATTGTAGCGAATTATGTTATTATATTGCTAATAACATGGTACAATAATAACAAATGAAAATTGGCTAGTCAGAAGCAAAGTTTGATCTGTCAGCTCATGTTTTTTTTTGTATGTCACAAGTTTTAAATAAATTGTAGCGAATGATGTTATTATATTGCTAATAACATGGTACAACAATAACAAATTAAAATTGGCTAGTCAGAATCAAAGTTTGATCTGCCAGCTTATGTTTTTTTTTTTGTATTTCACAAGTTTTAAATAAATTGTAGCGAATTATGTTATTATAACATGGTACAATAATAACAAATGAGAATTGGCTAGTCAGAAGCAAAGTTTGATCTGTCAGCTTATGTTTTTTTGTATTCCACAAGTTTTAAATAAATTGTAGCGAATTATGTTATTATATTGCTAATAACATGGTACAATAATAACAAATGAAAATTGGCTAGTCAGAAGCAAAGTTTGATCTGTCAGCTTATGCTTTTTTGTATTCCACAAGTTTTAAATAAATTGTAGCGAATTATGTTATTATATTGCTAATAACATGGTACAATAATAACAAATGAAAATTGGCTAGTCAGAAGCAAAGTTTGATCTGTCAGCTTATGCTTTTTTGTATTCCACAAGTTTTAAATAAATTGTAGCGAATTATGTTATTATATTGCTAATAACGTGGTACAACAATAACAAATGCAAATCGGCTAGTCAGAAACAAAGTTTGATCTGTCAACTTATGTTTTTTTTTGTATTTCACAAGTTTTAAATAAATTGTAGCGAATTATGTTATTATAACATGGTACAATAATAACAAATGAGAATTGGCTAGTCAGAAGCAAAGTTTGATCTGTCAGCTTATGTTTTTTTTTTGTATTCCACAAGTTTGAAATAAATTGTAGCGAATTATGTTATTATATTGCTAATAACATGGTACAATAATAACAAATGAAAATTGGCTAGTCAGAAGCAAAGTTTGATCTGTCAGCTCATGTTTTTTTTTGTATGTCACAAGTTTTAAATAAATTGTAGCGAATGATGTTATTATATTGCTAATAACATGGTACAACAATAACAAATTAAAATTGGCTAGTCAGAATCAAAGTTTGATCTGCCAGCTTATGTTTTTTTTTTTGTATTTCACAAGTTTTAAATAAATTGTAGCGAATTATGTTATTATATTGCTAATAACATGGTACAACAATAACAAATGAAAATTGGCTAGTCAGAATCAAAGTTTGATCTGTCAGCTTATGTTTTTTTTTTGTATTTCACAAGTTTTAAATAAATTGTAGCGAATGATGTTATTATATTGCTAATAACATGGTACAACAATAACAAATGAAAATTGGCTAGTCAGAATCAAAGTTTGATCTGTCAGCTTATGTTTTTTTTTGTATTTCACAAGTTTTAAATAAATTGTAGCGAATTATGTTATTATATTGCTAATAACATGGTACAATAATAACAAATGAAAATTGGCTAGTCAGAAGCAAAGTTTGATCTGTCAGCTTATGTTTTTTTTTTGTATTTCACAAGTTTTAAATAAATCGTAGCGAATTATGTTATTATATTGCTAATAACATGGTACAATAATAACAAATGAAAATTGGCTAGTCAGAAGCAAAGTTTGATCTGTCAGCTTATGTTTTTTTTTGTATTTCACAAGTTTTAAATAAATTGTAGCGAATGATGTTATTATATTGCTAATAACATGGTACAACAATAACAAATGAAAATTGGCTAGTCAGAAGCAAAGTTTGATCTGTCAGCTTATGTTTTTTTTTTGTATGTCACAAGTTTTAAATAAATTGTAGCGAATCATGTTATTATATTGCTAATAACATGGTACAACAATAACAAATGCAAATTAGCTAGTCAGAATCAAAGTTTGATCTGTCACCGTATGTTTTTTTTGTATTTCACAAGTTTTAAATAAATTGTAGCGAATTATGTTATTATATTGCTAATAACATGGTACAACAATAACAAATGAAAATTGGCTAGTCAGAAGCAAAGTTTGATCTGTCAGCTTATGTTTTTTTTTTGTATTCCACAAGTTTGAAATAAATTGTAGCGAATTATGTTATTATAACATGGTACAATAATAACAAATGAAAATTGGCTAGTCAGAAGCAAAGTTTGATCTGTCAGCTTATGCTTTTTTGTATTCCACAAGTTTTAAATAGATTGTAGCGAATTATGTTATTATATTGCTAATAACATGGTACAATAATAACAAATGAAAATTGGCTAGTCAGAAGCAAAGTTTGATCTGTCAGCTTATGCGTTTTTGTATTCCACAAGTTTTAAATAAATTGTAGCGAATTATGTTATTATATTGCTAATAACATGGTACAATAATAACAAATGAAAATTGGCTAGTCAGAAGCAAAGTTTGATCTGTCAGCTTATGCTTTTTTGTATTCGACAAGTTTTAAATAAATTGTAGCGAATTATGTTATTATATTGCTAATAACGTGGTACAACAATAACAAATGAAAATTGGCTAGTTAGAAGCAAAGTTTGATCTGTCAGCTTATGCTTTTTTGTATTCCACAAGTTTTAAATAAATTGTAGCGAATTATGTTATTATATTGCTAATAACATGGTACAATAATAACAAATGAAAATTGGCTAGTCAGAAGCAAAGTTTGATCTGTCAGCTTATGCTTTTTTGTATTCCACAAGTTTTAAATAAATTGTAGCGAATTATGTTATTATATTGCTAATAACATGGTACAATAATAACAAATGAAAATTGGCTAGTCAGAAGCAAAGTTTGATCTGTCAGCTCATGCTTTTTTGTATTCCACAAGTTTTAAATAAATTGTAGCGAATTATGTTATTATATTGCTAATAACGTGGTACAACAATAACAAATGCAAATTGGCTAGTCAGAAACAAAGTTTGATCTGTCAACTTATGTTTTTTTTTGTATTTCACAAGTTTTAAATAAATTGTAGCGAATTATGTTATTATAACATGGTACAATAATAACAAATGAGAATTGGCTAGTCAGAAGCAAAGTTTGATCTGTCAGCTTATGTTTTTTTTTTGTATTCCACAAGTTTGAAATAAATTGTAGCGAATTATGTTATTATATTGCTAATAACATGGTACAATAATAACAAATGAAAATTGGCTAGTCAGAAGCAAAGTTTGATCTGTCAGCTCATGTTTTTTTTTGTATTTCACAAGTTTTAAATAAATTGTAGCGAATGAGTTTATTATATTGCTAATAACATGGTACAACAATAACAAATGAAAATTGGCTAGTCAGAATCAAAGTTTGATCTGGCAGCTTATGTTTTTTTTTGTATTTCACAAGTTTTAAATAAATTGTAGCGAATTATGTTATTATATTGCAAATAACATGGTACAACAATAACAAATGAAAATTGGCTAGTCAGAAGCAAAGTTTGATCTGTCAGCTTATGTTTTTTTTTTGTATTTCACAAGTTTTAAATAAATTGTAGCGAATTATGTTATTATATTGCTAATAACATGGTACAATAATAACAAATGAAAATTGGCTAGTCAGAAGCAAAGTTTGATCTGTCAGCTTATGTTTTTTTTTTATATTCCACAAGTTTGAAATAAATTGTAGCGAATTATGTTATTATATTGCTAATAACATGGTACAATAATAACAAATGAAAATTGGCTAGTCAGAAGCAAAGTTTGATCTGTCAGCTTATGTTTTTTTTTTGTATTTCACAAGTTTTAAATAAATTGTAGCGAATTATGTTATTATATTGCTAATAACATGGTACAATAATAACAAATGAAAATTGGCTAGTCAGAAGCAAAGTTTGATCTGTCAGCTTATGTTTTTTTTTTGTATTCCACAAGTTTGAAATAAATTGTAGCGAATTACGTTATTATATTGCTAATAACATGGTACAACAATAACAAATGAAAATTGGCTAGTCAGAATCAAAGTTTGATCTGTCAGCTTATGTTTTTTTTTTGTATTTCACAAGTTTTAAATAAATTGTAGCGAATGATGTTATTATATTGCTAATAACATGGTACAACAATAACAAATGAAAATTGGCTAGTCAGAATCAAAGTTTGATCTGTCAGCTTATGTTTTTTTTTGTATTTCACAAGTTTTAAATAAATTGTAGCGAATTATGTTATTATATTGCTAATAACATGGTACAATAATAACAAATGAAAATTGGCTAGTCAGAAGCAAAGTTTGATCTGTCAGCTTATGTTTTTTTTTTGTATTTCACAAGTTTTAAATAAATTGTAGCGAATTATGTTATTATATTGCTAATAACATGGTACAATAATAACAAATGAAAATTGGCTAGTCAGAAGCAAAGTTTGATCTGTCAGCTTATGTTTTTTTTTTGTATTCCACAAGTTTTAAATAAATTGTAGCGAATGATGTTATTATATTGCTAATAACATGGTACAACAATAACAAATGAAAATTGGCTAGTCAGAAGCAAAGTTTGATCTGTCAGCTTATGTTTTTTTTTTGTATTTCACAAGTTTTAAATAAATTGTAGCGAATCATGTTATTATATTGCTAATAACATGGTACAACAATAACAAATGCAAATTAGCTAGTCAGAATCAAAGTTTGATCTGTCACCTTATGTTTTTTTTTTGTATTCCACAAGTTTGAAATAAATTGTAGCGAATTATGTTATTCTAACATGGTACAATAATAACAAATGAAAATTGGCTAGTCAGAAGCAAAGTTTGATCTGTCAGCTTATGTTTTTTTTTTGTATTCCACAAGTTTGAAATAAATTGTAGCGAATTATGTTATTCTAACATGGTACAATAATAACAAATGAAAATTGGCTAGTCAGAAGCAAAGTTTGATCTGTCAGCTTATGCTTTTTTGTATTCCACAAGTTTTAAATAAATTGTAGCGAATTATGTTATAATATTGCTAATCACGTGGTACAACAATAACAAATGCAAATTGGCTAGTCAGAAGCAAAGTTTGATCTGTCAGCTTATGCTTTTTAGTATTCCACAAGTTTTAAATAAATTGTAGCGAATTATGTTATTATATTGCTAATAACATGGTACAATAATAATAAATGAAAATTGGCTAGTCAGAAGCAAAGTTTGATCTGTCAGCTTATGCTTTTTTGTATTCCACAAGTTTTAAATAAATTGTAGCGAATTATGTTATTATATTGCTAATAACATGGTACAATAATAACAAATGAAAATTGGCTAGTCAGAAGCAAAGTTTGATCTGTCAGCTTATGCTTTTTTGTATTTCACAAGTTTTAAATAAATTGTAGCAAATTATGTTATTATATTGCTAATAACATGGTACAATAATAACAAATGAAAATTGGCTAGTCAGAAGCAAAGTTTGATCTGTCAGCTTATGCTTTTTTGTATTCCACAAGTTTTAAATAAATTGTAGCGAATTATGTTATTATATTGCTAATAACGTGGTACAACAATAACAAATGCAAATTGGCTAGTCAGAAACAAAGTTTGATCTGTCAACTTATGTTTTTTTTTGTATTTCACAAGTTTTAAATAAATTGTAGCGAATTATGTTATTATAACATGGTACAATAATAACAAATGAGAATTGGCTAGTCAGAATCAAAGTTTGATCTGTCAGCTTATGTTTTTTTTGTATTTCACAAGTTTTAAATAAATTGTAGCGAATTATGTTATTACATTGCTAATAACATGGTACAATAATTACAAATGAGAATTGGCTAGTCAGAAGCAAAGTTTGATCTGTCAGTTTATGTTTTTTTTTTGGTCTAACTTTTAAAATCCGGAACACTTAATTTATTTTTTATTTTAAACGAGATGCTTAAAACAGCTATTCTATTCTTTTAATAAACAAAGGATTTTGTTTTTGTTGTTATTGCTAGAAATGCAGCATATATCTATTAATAATGAAATCTTTTCCACCAAACGACAATGATGGCCGCCGGTTTTAGTGTTGCGAACATTATTATCGTCTGCACTATTTTTGAGTTCTCTCTGTTTCTAATCTTGCTTATGACCAACTTGTTTGCAATGTTACAAAGAAAAAGTTATTTTCCCTTTCTTCTCCTTCAATTTCCACATCTTCCGTTGGTTTCGGCTCCAGACTCCGATATTTCCTCGGATATTTGTGTTTGATATGCTGAAGTATTTTTATTCATTTTTAGCCTCGGAATTTTATGAATCGTCATTCTTGTTATTGTCGGGTGTCGGTGGCAGAACGCAAGGAACTGAGACGTGCTTTACAACCAGAATCAGGAAGCGCTAAGGGAAGGCATTCAGCTGAGCAGAGGGATATGCTTTGTGGGTGAGAGAATGGAGGGGAAAGGAAAGGCAGCCACTGAAACTTTGCCTTTTTGCACTGGTAATAATATCCAGATTCCAGGCGGACAGCGTGACAGAAATAGTAATGGGTAAAACTTGGAGAAATAGTAATAATATACCAGTTTATACAAAAGTAATTTTGTTTCGGAATTTTTTAGATGAAGATTAATAATTTGTATTATTTGGACGACTATTCTCACCTTGGTTATTTTCACAACGTTTCGGCCGATGTAACCTCCGACCTTCTTCAATTGCATCTATTTTTTCAGAATTTTGAACTGAACCCTGAACTCTCCGTGTCGACACGTGGCGCAACGGATAAAAACATTGATTAACAATCTGTTCTAAGTGACAGTCTTTTGGGGGTTGAAGGTTCAATCCTTACTACAGGCGATAATAACGACAAATAACTTAATAGTTAATACTTCTACTCAGTCATGGCCGATGAACCCTTTAAATAAAGGGTTCAATTCGAAATTCCACGTAGGTTCTCGAGTTTAATATAAAGACGCCCAAGTTCAAAAAGATGCACATGAAGAAGTTCGGAAGTTACATCGGCGAAAACGTTGTGAAAATAACAACCAAGATGAGACCACTAAGCCAAATAATGCAAACATACTTCTGCCATTCTTGTTGTATTAGTACTACTAACTCACATTACACACATATTTTACGATGGCAACTGATGTTTGGAAAGGTTAATTAACTTCTTTTTTTTAAATGGTCATACCATTTTTTTCGATTTGGTGGTGGTTTTATATTTATTATTATTTAATCCTTAAACGCAATACCTACAATAAACTGGCGACAGATGGCGCGACTCATCAGTCAGAGTATAACTCACAATCAAACGAATCTGGATGGAAACATCCAGAATAGATACGACTTTAAAGGGACAAAAACAGAAAAGAAAAAATGATTCATGTTTCGTTTGATTTGTCTGTTTGACGACATATCAACCCTTTTAGGATTGTTTAATACTGAAAAACAAGTCTTATTATTTTTTAACTTAATTTTTGGTACTTTGTTACATTAGAACCTGCGCTAACTTTGACCCTAACCCTAAATCCTAACCCTAACCCTAACTCTATTGCTAACCCTAACCCTAACTTTAATCCTGACCCTAACGACGGGGTCAAAGTTAGCGCGGGTCCTAATGCAACAAAGCCCCTAATTTTTTAATAACTTTTGTTCGCCCCCAAACAAGTCACTGCCGCATAAGTGATTACTGTGATAGGGCCCAGATTTATAGGGGGGCAACCTGGTTGGGGAGTTGGGTAGCAAGATATTTGTTCATATTACAGTTAAATTTCTACATATTGGTACGGTCAGCAGAGCAGGGAACAAATTCCAATGGCAGGCGGTCTGAGGAAAGAAGCTATTAGAATAGAAAGTTTTCTGGCATTTACAGGCCATCTACAGAGAAGGGGTGTGATTTTGCTGCTAGTTGGGTGGATCGGTGGAGTTACATTCAGGGGTTTAAAGTACAGTAAGTCCATCAGAGCACATTCCGTGGAATTACATGTAAAGAAGGGATGCAACACTGTGGTGATGTGACAGGGACTGGAGCTTGGCAGCCAGTATAAGACCTATTAGCTTAGAAACTCTTTTACACCCTGTCAAAGAGGAGGAGGCAACAATACTCCATGCATGGGCAAATAGTGGCTTTATAGAGATATAAGATACTAGCATGTATAAGAAGTTTTCTAGCCTGGTAAAGAGAGCCTACTTTCTTTGCAGCAGACTTGGCAGCATCTATGTACTTATTCTACTTCATGTTGCCTGATAATGTTAGGCTGAGGAGTTTAAACATTGGACTCTTGGGAAGGGTGCTATCGGCCATAACAATCGGTGGTTTCTCATAGTTGTTACAGGAAAAGAGCTTTGTTTTGGTAGCAATAAATGTGACCATCTATTTTTGGTCCATTCTACTACAGACTAGGGGTCATTTTCTTGCTTGTGTGGTCATTCGATTTTTTATTTTTTTAGCAAAGTTCACCCCAAACAAGACAAGCTGCCACCGTAGACGTAAAGGACTACTGAGAATTGGGGTGAAAGTTTTGGGGGTCATCCTTAATTTGGAGCTGTGCAGCGAAATGTTTAGATATAGTGGGGAGAGTAAAGTGGGAGCTTGTTTGGTGCCAATAAGCTCATACATCCAGACCATTAGTAGAGAATTTGGTCCATGGGGGTTGCGGCCTCGAGAAAACCTACTGGGGATAACTGTAGGGTTCGTTACCATGCGTGACATGGCACGTACAGTTACCCACGATATTCTGCAACTATTTATGGAGCAGCACCAGGAATAGAGCGTGGTGTCATAAGCAAATACACCCATCCCAGACGTGATTATATTAGTCACTAATAAGCATGGATACCCCAGGCATGAAGGTGTGTGTAAGACCAAGGAAAACTTGGCTTGAGTGCGTACAAAGTGATTTGACTGCTTGCAACATAACTGGTATTAACCCTATGGATCGGACCGCATGGAGAACAGGCATGAGATGTTGCCTAGTGTTGCCCACCTACAAGTCCGAGACACTTGCAGCGCCTTAAATACCAAAACCTGATGATGATGATGATGATGATGATGATGATGATGATGATGATGATGATGATGATGATGATGATGATGAATTTAAACAGACAATAACAACAAAAACCTCAAACACTTGTTTAATTTTCTATGTAAGTTTAAAGTAAAATGATTCATCATTCTCTAAAACTTGAAACTTTTGTTTTCAGGTTGGAAAGAAAGTAATGTCGTATTTTTTTTACTTCATCACTTTGCAGCCTCCTAAGTTGTACACAGTTCTGGATTTTTTGGTGAATTGGTGTCTTAATATCTTGCTTTACCTTTCAGATATAGTAATTAGTTGGAAAATATTAAGTTTAACGGTCTCAGCCGTCAGAAAATGGATATTAGTGAGGAGCATCTGAGACATTGCATGCTCTATGAATTCAAAAAAGGAAACTCAGCTGCAGAAGCTACAAGGAATATTGGAACTGTCTATGAGATAAATGGTCTGAATGATCGAAAATGTCAACGGTGGTTTGCAAAATTTTTTTCTGGAGACTTTAACTAGTCAGATCGGCGACGTTCGGCAAGGCCAAAATCAATTGATAAAGACGCCATTAAAGATGCTGTGGAGGCCAATCCAAAGTTAATCAGCAGAGAATTAGCTCAACAATACTATACAACCCATACCACAATTATTTCATGCCTTCACGAGTTAGGAAAAGTTTAAAAACTTGGACTCTGGGTTCCCCACGATTTGACCGATGCTCAACGAAATCAAATATTGACTATTTGCACATCTTTGCTTTCCAGGAACCATCGAGAACCATTTTTGCAAAGAATTGTAACTGGAGATGAAAAATGGGTCTTTATAAGAATACCCAACGCAAAGACAATGGTTAGACCAAAACCAAAGTCCACAGCTTGTTCCAAAACAAGGACTACACCCAAAGAAGGTTATACTCTCTTTATGGTGGGGCATGAGAGGACTGATTCATTATGAGTTACTAGAGCCTAATCAAACAATCGCAGCAGTAAAATATTGTTCGCAGCTGGATGATCTAAGAATTGCTCCATCAAAAAAATGACCAGCATTACTCAATAGAAAGAGTGTCATGCTTCAGCATGATAACGCAAAACCTCACACAGCAAAAATACTCCAGAAAAAAGGTCATTGATTTCAATTGGGAAGTTTTGCCTCATCCGCCTTATTCACCTGACATTGCTCAATCCGACTACCCTATTTTCCGGTCGTTGCAGCATCACTTAAACAATAAAATTTATGAAAATAACGACCTACTTAAAAATGACTTAAATTTGTTTTTCTCTAAAAATCAGAGAAATTTTTTGAAGAAGGCATTAAGAAGCTAGTTGATCGTTGGACAGAAGTCATAGAAAATGAGGGAAATTATTGTGAAGATTAAAA
Source organism: Sepiola atlantica (assembly GCA_963556195.1). Lineage (NCBI taxonomy): Eukaryota > Metazoa > Mollusca > Cephalopoda > Sepiida > Sepiolidae > Sepiola > Sepiola atlantica. The sequence goes on along the minus strand of OY744525.1, from coordinate 19,484,015 downwards.
ATGCCCTAATGTGAATGTTTCAGATGAAATAAATGTGTTGGACAAAAACGACATTACTTTCTTTCCAACCTGATATTTTATTTTCATGAAAAACATTTTTGATTGCTATATTGATTAGACAACAATATTCTCTTATAAAAAAATTCTTTTTACATTTTTAAAAGGAGTTTAGTTTGCTATGTAGGTTAAACATAAAATGCTAATAAAATTATTTTGACTAAAATTGGCAAAAAATAGAAATGGTGACTAAGTTAAGCATAGATAGAAAATTAAACCCCTCAGTAAAAATTGAACAATCATTTTTTTTTATATATAAACTGAAAATGTAGTGCTCAGGAATTTTATGAGATGCGGATTGATAATTTGGATTAAAACCCCCAAATGAGAATAGTAGTCCCAATAGCGAAAATGTAGTGTTTAATCGTTAATTGGAAGACAATTTTTAAAAAAATTTGAATGATAAACATTTTCGAAATCATTTTTCTAAAGCTTTTTTTTGTTTTCTTTTAGTACGGAAAATATTAACATCTAACACCAAAATAATACACAAAAATAACTGCATAAACAGACTTAAAATACTAGAAGCAATATTCATTAAAACTAAACAGCCTAATATTACCAAAATAGCTTTAAACACAGGTACTAACATATTTAAAGTATTCCATAATTAAATGAAAATAAAGTGATAAATAAATAAATAAATAATAGTAATAATAGTAATAATAAGAATAAATAATAATAAATAAATAATAGTAATAATAAGAATAAATAATAATAAATAAATAATAATAATAAGAATGAATAATAATAAATAAATAATAGTAATAATAAGAATGAATAATAATAAATAAATAATAGTAATAATAAGAATTAATAAAATAAACAAATAAACAATAAAACCAAATACACAAACAGATAGAATAAAATTAACTCAACCACACACCCTCTCTTTTCTTTCATTCACCATTAACGATACCTATAAAACATTAACTCAAGTCTTCTTATTTTCAAAAACCTACTCCTGAAGACGACTAGAAAGTCGAAAGCGCTCGGAAAAAATGGCCGAATTAAGAACAATCGGTGAAATAATCTACGGATTGCCACCTGAAACCAGAAGGATAGCTCGACGGTTTGAGAACCTCACGAAGAAGATTTACAAACGAAAAGTTCTGTGACATTCAACAACGCTTGCTTGGATAATGACTTGCTGCCTAAGTATATATATATATATATATATATATATATATAAATATATATATATATATATATATATATATATATATATATATATATATTGAACTAGAAGAATACCCGTCTCAATACAGGATAACATTAACTACCCCGAGAAGAACAGTTTTGCACCACTTTTATGTCTTCTTTTTTCAGCTATTGATAGTAGTGTAATACCTCTCTAATTTCCACAGTCAGTTTTTTCTCCCTTTTTCTTGAAAGTTGTTGTAATTAGACCATCCCTTAAATCACTTGGTATTTCCCCCTGTACCCATATTTTGACAATAAGTTGATGCAGTTGTAAATACAAGAATGGTCCTCCCGATTTATAGATTTCGGCAGGGATGTTGTCTATACCTTCAGCGTTATTATTTTTTAAAGCAAGAATGGCAGTCTTAACCTCTTCATGAGAGGGAAGTGTCCACAGTTCGTTGCAGGATTTGATGTATCGCACTGTCGTCGACGACTGGATGTTGGTTTAACAGATCTTCAAAGTGTTTCTTCCACCAGGCTAAGATTTCTCCACTGCTTTTGAGAATTTGCCATCCCTACTTCTCAAAGGAGCTAGACCTTGTGTGCTGGGACCATAGAGAATTCTAGTTGCACTAAAGAAATTCTTCATGTCGTTTTTATCAATATAAAGCTGTATTTCTTTAGATTTTTCGTCCACCAGTTGTTGTTAATGGCTTTTGTAGATGTTTGTACTTTGGCTTTTAATTCTCTATGTTTTCTCTTTTTGACTTCCAAGAGCAGGTCATTGAGATGTGATGCGAGCGCTTTTCTTATTTGATCCATTAGATCTTTTATTTCTTTGTCATTTTCGTCAAACCAGTCTTGATTCTTATATTTCTTAAGAACAATTGACTCCCCGCATGCATCCAAAATGGCTGATTTCAGCTTTTGCCAATGTTCTTCAGCACTGGCGAGATGTTGGCCAGGTTGGTGCTGAAGAAGTAATTGTTGTAGCTGAAGCTGCTTAGTCGGATCTTACAGCAATTCGATGTTGAATTTGAGCTTCTTAGGTGTATTCTGTTTTTTCTTCCTACACTGCAGCTTCATTCTCATTACTGAGAGAACTAAGCTTTTGTAATTAGAACATCTCTCCTATTACGTACGCGAACAATAATATAGTCTATAAGATGCCAATACTTTGATAGCTGGTGTTTCCAAGTGGTCTTGCATTTGTCTCTTTGTCTAAAAAGCATGTTAGTGACAATGAGACTGTATTCAACACATTTCGAAAGTAAAAGTGTTCTATTCGAGTTTATTTTACCCACACCCTCTTTGCCAATGGTTCCTTTCCAAATTTGAGAATCCCTACCACAACCACAAAGAAGAATGATTTTATCTTCAATCGGAACAGTGGAAAGCAGTTTGTCAAGGTCGTTGTAGAATGCCTCTTTGGTGTGTTCATCGACATCGAGGGTGGGGGCATATGAGCTGATTACTGTGGCATAAGAGTTTTCCCCAGTTTAAACCATAAGGGTCATAAGGCATTTGTTTGTACCGTTTCACGGATTGTTAGGCTCGTAGCCCTTCCAGAAAATTGTGTAGCCACCACCTTCTTCATGCAGATGTCCTTCATCTGAAAGGCGGGTTTCTGAAAATGCTGCAATATCGATGTCGAGTCTCTGGAGTTTGTGTGCGACAAGAGCCGTTCTTCTTTCGGGTCTTGAAGGGTTTAAGTTCAGTACGGATATTCCATGATGCCATTTTTAATTTTACTTCATTGTTTCGACTGCAATTAAGGTGAAACCCCCTGAAAGCGGTCTTCAAGGCAGGTTAAGGTGAAGCAAACTATTTTTAGGGCACCTTTTCTATCCCTCCTCCCCATTCGGGGTGAGCAGAGTGGATCCTTGAAAAGGGCTGCTCAGTCACAGATGTCACTGCCGAATCACTCTCTTGCTTCGAGTCCAAGAGCAAACCGACTGAACTAATCAAATCATCTGTCGCTGAACATGCCGGTTGAACACTAAAGACTTCCAGATATCACAATTCTGCCCCTACCCCGTTCTTGAGATCGCTGCCAGACTTCCTTCCATTCTTCTCTTCGATCTTTTGTCCCACTTCTTGTGTCCCTGGAGACGCCTGTGCGTGGGTTTGTTTAACATGGATAGGTTGATGTACAAACAACAGACCCATCATCTTGGTCAGGCAGGTTTTATGTTCAGTGGCACGAAAATCCTTCATCCGCCGTCGCAACCTTACATACAAACTGGTCTGCCGTTGAGGGATTTTTCACAGTGTCCGCTCACTGGACTCTTCACTGCTACCCAGTATGGCTCAATTATGCTAAAGTCATCCACCTGCCAGCTCATTTCTAAGTCATTGATTTGTTTAATTTCGTCTGCCTGAGAAACATCTGCCTTCATGCTGTCGAAGGTTTTGACTTGTCTAGGTAGAGGGTGGTCATTTCCTCATTAGCTGCTTGGGATGCGACCACGCCTATGTTGTAACCCTCTAGAATATCAGAGCGAGGCTAACAGGTGCTACACCTTGCCAAAGGGTGACCTGGAACTGTCCAATGCAGGGGCGTTCAGCTCCCTGGGGTATTTTACATAGCCCGCATACCATGTATACACGTATATTATAAGGTGATATAATATATTGTGTAAAGATTTGCAGTATTTACTTCGACAGTGCTTAATACGTGAGTAGTAAAGTATGAAAATATATTTATGGCAATTAAGCTACACAGAGGCGTTTAACGATTCCTTGTGGGATGAAATACGGACGCCTCTCTGTAGCTTAATAGCCAGAAATATATTTTCATACTTTACTACTACTATATATATATATATATATATATATTATGCATGTTGAAAAATAATGATTTCTTTTTCTCTGATAATCAATATTAAACTTAAACATTCATTATTGTTGAAATAAATGCATAAATTTAGATTTTCTTTTTTCTGTTCAAGACATTTGCAAAGATCTTATTTCCAGGGAAATGAAAACGGAAAAAAAGATCATCATCATCATGATCATCATCATGATCATCATAAGACTGTCAAGACAAATGGAAATTGATATCATTCTGGTTAAATTGCGGAAAAAGCTATTTAACTCGTTAGCCATGGCAATTTTAACAATAAATTCAACTCAATCCAGGAGAAAATATCTCCATTCAAATTCTAACAAATATCTCTTCCTTTTCAAAATTCACAAAATACTTCATTATTATTCGTTGTATATATAATATTCATGAAAAAATATTTAATCATATTTACTTACAGATGACGTCATTTCGAGCTTTGGCTCTCATCAGTGCAGGGAAGTGATAATTTCAGACGATCACAAGGCACGAACCCGGTGACACCACAGACTTTCGCGGTATTGTTTCGGCCATAGGAAATTGTCATGTGATATGGAGAAATTAAGTTATATCTATGCCAATTGCGACGAGCGATAAACATCAAGGCATTCTATAGGACTCTACGAACCTAATCGGAGTCTCGCTTTGTAGCTTTAAGTGGATGCCTTTAAGTGAATCTTAATATCTCTGAACAGTGCACAACTTTAATTTTCTTAAAGGGGCTTTTTATAACAATATTCATAAGTAAATATATATATATATATATATATATATATATATATAAAGATAAATGAAAAAAGAAAGATAAATATGTACGAATGACAAATCTATTTCAACTTCGATTGTTCAATGCAAGGTGTACTCGGTAAAAATATGTTTATTATTCTTTCCTTAAGCCAAGGCTTTTCAAAGATTAAAATCTTATCATCAGAGGAATTACATAGATGGATAAGTTGGCAGTGGAAAAGCCAAAATTCAAAATTTGAAAAAATATTAAGTAATGGAGAGTTAGAGGGTGCGTGTAAAACAAATATGGAGTTTGTCCAGTTGGTGAATGTCCGTAGATGAGGTGTCCGGTGAAAGGAGATTTACAGATGGAAAAAGCGGGTTTTGTGAAGGCTTTTCCACTGTCAACTTATCCATCTATGTAATTCCTCTGATGATAAGATTTTAATTTTTGAAAAGCCTTGGCTTAAAAAAAAGAAACATTAACATGTTTTTACCGAGTACACCTTGCATTGAACAATCGAAGTTGAAATAGATTTGTTATTCGTACATATTTATCTTTCTTCCTTCATTTATCTTTATAATTGCTCTATCTCGTATATTGAGCTTAAACTATTTCATTATAGGTTCTATCTTCTAAAAGTATACTTTTAGTTTCATATTTTATATATATATATATATATATGTGATTTTATGAAGGCTTACCAAAGCATTCCTTTCAGGACACCAATGATCACCATTAAAGATATTTTTTCTTACAAATACTATTTAATTTGAATAAATAGTATTTGTAAGAAAAAATATCTTTAATGGTGATCATTGGTGTCCTGAAAGGAATGCTTTGGTAAGCCTTCATAAAATCACATATAAATGCTCTGTACTCTGTAATCGAGTATCATCGAGCTTGTTTTTTATTGGAACAACCCCGGTCCTCACTGAATGATCTATTTTATAAGTGAAAAATCTAAATCTCTCTCTCTCTCTCTCTCTCTATATATATATATATATATATATATATATATATATTATTGTGACCCGCTGTATAACACATTGCGCTCGAGGTAGATTGTTTGAATTAGGAAATAATTATTCTGCAGAGCCAGTTAAATATTAAAAAAAAATAAAATTCAAAATTAGTCTTTTTCTGTTTGCTATCTATCTCCCTTCCCCTCTTGTTTTTTTTTTCCACTCTCAAGCTACGAGTTAAATACTTGTTTATAATGGACTATTCCAATCTTTTAATTCTTTCCTTTATTCATTACCTTTGACTGTTAATAAACAGAGCGAGCGTGAAAGATACTGTAGAAAATAAGAGCAGAAGGCGAAACAGCATATAGTGAGAGAGGGTGAGAGTGATAGACAGAAGTTTAGTAAGAAATTGGTTACTGGCTTAGTTAATTGCAAATGGCAGCTAATTAGAACAGCTAAAATTAAAGTATTTTTAAACATAACTCAATCCTAAAATTGAGGAATATTTTAGCATGTAGTTTGTGATTAAATTATACAGGAAAACGTTTTAGGGAAGCAAATGTTGATTAACTCAGCTTTAGTATATATATATATATATATATATATATGTATATATATATATATATATATATATATATATATATATATATATGTATATATATATATATATATAATTAGAATAAATAATTTTTTAATATCCACATGTTTTATCTTAACCAAGACTCATCAGTGTGGCTAGATATAACTGTACCACCGGTCGCAGGGTTCTAACCTTGTTATAAAATCATTCTTGACTTCCATTTGACGCTTTTACCCCCACGGCCACTGTGATAACTATACGATGGAGAAAGGGGAATGCCCCTGTTATTCATTTAATGAACATAGTAAACTTCCTAAGGGAGGGATCTTTTACAATATTGCTTTAGTTAGAAGCTTTTCATATTTCGATGTGACTGGAGTTTGGTATACTGTGTGGGACCTATTAGGTTAGAGGCTCTTTTTTTGAGGGCCTTGTGTAAGAAGGAGAGATTAATAGTTGGTGCACTATCCGAGGTGTGGTAACAATACTCCATGCATGTGTGAATGGTAGCTTTATAGAGATCTAGGATACTGGCAGGTGTGAGAAGTTTTCTAGCAGTGTAAAGGGAGCCTAACTTCTTTTGTAGTGTCTTCTATGTATTTATTCCAATCCATGTTACCTGTGAATGTTAGGCTGAGGAGTTTAAACGTTGGACTCTCGGGTAGAGTGCTATCAGCCATGGCAATCGGTGGTTGGAAAGGTTTCTTATAATTGTCAAAGGAAATGAGTTGTGTCTTTGTGCCATTGAATGCATCCATCAATTTCAAATAGGAGGTTGTGCCTATACTACCCCCTAACCCTAACCCTAACCCCCCCCCTAAAAACCCTTTAAAATACTAAAAAGAAATTAAAATTTCGGGAATATTTATTGTTAAAAGTTCACAAGAATCGGTAATATCTGAACTTTTTTATGGCTTCCACATACTTTTTACCCTCTTTTCATGAAACTAAATTAAACTAAATATAGCCCACATTTATACTCCTTACACCTAGTAGCTGTGTTCCAAAATTCATCATGATTGGTTAAGTAGTTTAGGAGTGAAACCTGTACATACAAATATATAAACATGTACACATACCTAACTTTATAAAGATAAATATAAATAATATTTTATAAATAAATATTATTTATTACCTACAGACATCGATGTTTCATGCTTACGCAATCTTCAGTGCATGAAACTAATTCCCGATGGTCGGCGGGCACAAACTCCGATCACAAATCGCCACTGATTCGCATTACCCGTTGGCCACCACAAATTAGCTTGGAAGTTAGGAAGAATTTAACTTTGTAAATACCAAGTCAGCGGGTATTTACAGCAAGCAGCGAAGAGTGATCAACAACAAAAACAAACTGTGTTGATCTCACAATGAAACTAGTAGTACTGCTTGTTATTTAATTCACTCAGAGTGCCCAACCTTAGTATATATATATATATATATATATATATAAAATTATTTTTATTTATATATATATATATATATATATATATATATATATATATATATATAATTATTTTTATTTAGAAATTAAGATCTCATTAGGTGGAAAAAAATCTGATCTTTCACTCAGATGTTCATATTGGGAAAGAATGAAAAGAAGGAAAAAGAAAAGGCGAAATTCAAAACCGGGAGGTCACATGGTCAAATGTAAAACAATTTAAAAAAAAAAGGTTTGTAAACTTAGGTGAAGAGTTAAAAGCTTGAAAGGTTAATCTATTTATAGCATAAGGTCTTAGATCATAAGTTTAGATGAGGAAAGGAGGGATTTGTAAGTTAAGAAGTAAGAGTGGGGTGGTTGTTATGCCGGGTTTAAATCTTTGAACGAGATGTGTGTGTGGGGGTGGAAAGAGTGGGTCGACAGACATGAAGGACGAAGAACAGAGTTTGTCTGTCTGGGTTTTTGTGGTAAATATGGGGAGTCTGTCAAACAATGGAAGCCGTTTCTAATAACTATTGATCGATAACATCGACATGCCAGAGTAGCAGCTTTTTATACATGTCTGTATAAATAAAAGTAATTATATATAAATAGCTCCATCTAGTACTGAGCACTATTTTATAAGCCCAGTTGAAATTCTGTGGATTTTTATCCTGTGGATTCTTACTTCAGCTGGATGACTATATATATATATATATATATATATATATATATATATATATATATATATATATGCCTAGAATTTTGTTTGGAAAATGACAAAGAAAATTTCTATTCAATTAAGAGACAAACAAGAGGATTTTTCTCATATATTGTTTTATTTAACATTTGTCTGAATGAAGGCGATGCGTAGAAGCCACCAACCATAAACTTAAAAATGACAACAAACGATAAAAAAAACAAAAACAAACAAAAAAATATGATTGCATTTTATTTAAAAGCTCACACTGCCTACCTCTGAAACCCAAACCTGCTGTCGGCTCTGGAAGGGATGGTGTTAGCAGCATTCTCAGAATCCTTTCAGTTTTAGTTTTAGTCTTGTCATCATAAAATTTTGGCTTGAAAAAATGAAGTAGATATTTTTAACAATAACAACATATTAAAAACAACAACATCAACAAAATGGCTCGGCACTTTAATTTTGCCAAATTCAAACCTTTCGAAAATCGCTATAATATTATATTTTTTTAAACTTGTATTCCTTATAAAATATATAATTTATTGAACGTCATATGTATATAAGTAATCCTCTGCTCTATGATAAAGACTAATGTGTATTTGTGTATGTGTGTGTATGTATATGCATATATATATATTTTTTTAACATAAAACAAAGAAAGAAATGAAAATGTTATGCTTTTGAATTAGTCCTTCCGGAGATTCGATGACCTGACACAACTGATAATAATTCATTGTTGTTGCAATAGAACGCGATTATTGTTTTCTTCCAAATATTGTCGGCTGCTTGGCGAATGAATGCTGCAACCTGATTGGTTAATACTTTGCCAACTCTCGGGTGTTGCCGACGCAAAATCACGGAAATCTGGCGTGTCAACTATAAGAGTACCAGATATACCATCATAGTTTCATGCGTAAGCATTCGTCACCTATCTTTAAAGAAGAGCAATGTACAATACTATGAGGTGGTGGCAGAGATGAGACTTGATGATATCACATGTTACTGTGACGTCACGTATGAAAACTGAATCAATATTTCCACCATTTCTGGATTCGACTTCAACCATATAAGACATGGTAAGTGGTTGATTTTGACAAGTCAACACCTCTACCACCCGGCCTGGGTGGAGTTTACGTATCTAAGAATACGAACAAGAAATACCATGGTCTAAACCTGATATTTCTCTTAGCACAAAGGAATATAAAAGAAATGAGCTGAATCCTAGATTTTGCACCGTGGTTATTTCTTTCAAACAGAAGTTGTCAATATGGGACAAAACAAAGATGGCTGACTAGCAGTCTGTAACTATTATACAAGAAAAAAAATAGCAACTTGTGTTCAAGTAATTCAATACAAGGCTGATAAAAAAAATTCAATACAAACAAATTTTATGTTAAAAAATGAACTTTATTCTGTAGTGGAATGGGGTCATAAATGATTGGTTATATTTAATGTCACTAAGACAAAACTCCTTTCCTTTAACAATTTTAAGAAACCTTTCCAACCACTGATTGCCATGGCTGATAGCAACCTTCATGAGTGTCTAATATGCAAACTCCTCAGCCTAACATTCACAGGTAAATTGAATTGGAACAAATACATAGAAGATACTGCTGTCTGTTGCAAAGAAGTTAAGTTCCCTTTACCGAGCTAGAAAACTTCTCAAACCTGCAAGTATCCTATATCTCTACAAAGCCACCATTCACTCATGCATAGAGTATTGTTGCCATATCTGAGCTAGTGCACCAACCACTAGACAGGGACAAAAAAGAGTCTCTGACCTAATAGATCCTGCACTGTCTACCAGGCTCCAGCCCCTGTCCCATCGCCGCAATGTTGCATCTCGTTGCTTGTTTTACAAGTACTTCAACGGAATGTGCTCCTACGAACTTGCGTCCTATCAACATAAATACCTCCAACCAACTTGACAAACAGCAAAATCCAACTACTTCACTGTAGAAGTTCCGAGATGTCGGAAAGCTTTCTACTCTAGCTTCTTTCCTCAAACCACTTGTCTTTGTAACTCTCTCCCTGCTCCCTGTTTTCCGGACCATACCAATATGCAGAAATTTAAATTTAATGTGAACAAACATCTTGCTGCTTGACTTCCCACTTAGGTTACCCTCCTATAAATCTGCTCCCTATCACAGTAACCCCTTTTGTTAGGGGTGAATAAAAGTTGTAAAAAACAAACTAAAAAAAAGTTTAGATACTGAAATACTTTTGCATCATTCTGCAAGTTGTAAATGTGTTTTCTTTCCAAACAAGTTAAGCTGTGAGAACTTTTAAATCGTATGATAAATTAGTCCAAAAATTTATCATCCACGTAATATCAAGTATTTCCGCTTGTCGATAGAGCTGATCAACTCGGCTGAACATAAACTGATAGGTTGATATCATTCATTGTGTTGTGTCCTCGTGCCAATATAAGAGGCTTTGTTCCTCAATAGGCCGGTCTATCATTCTTATTATCGTTATTATAAGCTAAAGTTTGAAATGGCATTTTCATTGGTTTATAAAACTTAAGTTTGAAATAAAATTTTCATTAGCATTGGTATATAAAGCTTAAGTTTGAAATTACATTTTGATCAAGCTACAGTTTGAAATAACATTTTGATTGATCTACAAAAAAGCTAAAGTTTGAAATAGCATTTTGATGGGTTTATGAAAAAGCTACTGTTTCAAATAGCATTTTGATTGGTTTATAAAAAAGCTACTGTTTCAAATAGCATTTTGATTGGTTTATAAAAAAGCTACTGTTTGAAATAGCATTGTGATTGGTTTATAAAAAAGCTAAAATTTGAAATAGCATTTTGATTGGTTTATAAAAAAAGCTACTGTTTGAAATAGCATTTTGATTGGTTTATAAAAAAGCTACTGTTTGAAATAGCATTTTGATTGGTTTATAAAAAAGCTACTGTTTCAAATAGCATTTTGATTGGTTTATAAAAAAGCTACTGTTTCAAATAGCATTGTGATTGGTTTATAAAAAAGCTACTGTTTCAAATAGCATTTTGATTGGTTTATAAAAAAGCTACTGTTTGAAATAGCATTGTGATTGGTTTATAAAAAAGCTAAAATTTGAAATAGCATTTTGATTGGTTTATAAAAAAAGCTAAAATTAGAAATAGCATTTCCATCGCTAAACATGCAGATTAAATGGACGCATCTTAAGAATACCTGCTTCTATTATTTCTCTTCATAGCTTATGAATTTTACAAGGACACTGCGGTCCTGGCAAGCAATTCAGGTGTTAAACTATTTGTGCAGGGTGCAGCAAGTCAGTTGACATCTCATGGACAAAACTGAGCCTCAGCCAATTTCTTTCACTCCAGAGTGACCTTTAACGGCATGCCTTGGTGCCATTGCACATGCTGACAGAAGACATGACAAGTGAGCTCTGGGTCATCCATCATCAGCAAGAAGAGGGGAAAGAAAACAGAGGCCCTGGAGTGGGGAAAGGTCTGCATAAGTTCTCATTTGCCTTGTATGGTTCTCTCCGGCCACTATTTAAGCCATTGGTCAATTTTGCTTCCCCCATCCTTCTGAAAAGTCAAATAACCAGTCACTGACCACACTCCATAATATCACCAAACTTCTTGCCTGACGCCACCAACCGACTCTGGTTCCCTACATGACCAGTGGCCGCTCGACTGTCCCTCAATATTAAACATGGGCAGCACAAATCGATCCCACAATCCCGCTTTTGTAGGTTTTGCGAAAGTTAATTAATCGGCATTTACGCCGTCGTGTTTGCAGAGTTGAGAGTGGGGAGAGATATGCGGAGAACTCGATGGCAGGCCGAGCGGCTTTTCATTTTCAATACAGCGTCAATTTACATCGGCATCAAATATTGGCTAGTTCAGTTGATAAAACGTGTGAAAAGTGTGTGGCGTGTGCACTGGACTGGCAAGCGGTTGGAGGTTTGGGACGTGAAGCTATGCCCTGCAAGTGGCATGCATTCACAGATCTTAATAGGTGGCGATTAGTATAGAATTCAATGCAAATACAATGGAAACAATCACAATCAGCATCAGCATCATATCATCAATAATTCTGTCTCTTCCCATGATTGACTCTTATCGGATAATTTCCGTTTGGATTTCTGAGATTTGGCTTGCTTGCTTTGTCTCTTTTATGGCATATCAACCCTTTTTTTTGTTATTTAATGTCAAACACAATATCTATTATAAATAATTCATTAATTGGTTTTCTTGGTTTGTTTTACGGCATATCAACTCTTTTTTTGTTATTTAATGTCAAACACAATATCTATTATAAATAATTCATTAATGTGTTTGTTTTACGACATATCAAATCTTTTTTTGTTATCTAATGGAAACGCATAACATCTATCCTCCACTTTGTAATAAAGACCAATGTGTATTTATATATTCATATCTATATATCTCTCTTGATATATATATACAGAGAGATTTTTGGAGGTACAAAATTTCAACATAAACTTTAATAAGATTGGCGAAGTAGCCATAATTGCTAAGAACAGGGAGACGTTTATTACTAAAACAAAATTTTAAAAAAAACACATAGCAAGAGGGGGATCAGGAATCTGTTTTTTTTTTGTTTCTTTTTCAATCTGAAAAAAAAACAAAAAACAGATTCCTGATCCCCTCTTCCTGTGTTTATTTTTTTAAAATTAATAAAAAGTCTCCGTTCTCAGTAATTATGGCTACTTCGCTAATCTTATTAAAAATATATATGCATATATGTACTTTCATCTGATCACGAAAAAGTTAGCATGTAAAAAATCGTGTCGGATGAAATAATTTTAAGCATTAACGGGAAGCGAATAGCAAGTCAGCTAACTCCTAGTATCTGACATCATGAATTCGGAAAGAAATTCTCTAGTCTAAATAAAAAGTCAACGGTTAGTGTTTTTTAAAAAAAATTTTTTTTTTTAATTAAAATTTTTTTTTTTTATCTCCCCCCTCCCACAAGGTAAGATGTGACACAGGGTCGGGAAAGTGGGATTTGAAAAGCCAGCGCCCGAGAAGATGAGCACTCTGGCAGCCCCGTCGGCATTCCCCGGTAGGGGCACCTCAGGCAGTAAGCAATAAACTTACTCCTCCCCAAAGAGGGGAGGCAAAGCCTGCGAGGGTGGACCTCCTAGAACTGAACAGGACAAACCCACAGACCGGCATCATCAAGCCCCGAAGGCCAAGACGGTACCGGTCTATGGGGTGTAGTATCCATCGGAACAGATACTACACTGTGATCCCAGCCAAAAGGCCAAATGAAAATAATAATTTGTATCTGAAAAGTTAAATTACTGACGTAATTCTATGATTTTTGTATAAATATTAGTGTGCACACTAGCGAAGCATAATTTTTTTGTTTGTCATTTTTAACGAAAGGTGTACACTAGTTATAAATAATTCATTAGTTGATTTGGTTTCTATGTTTTATGACATATCAACCCTTTGGGTTATTTAATGCTGAAACACTGTATGTATTGCAAATTATTCATTTGAACATGAGCTGTTATTTACCCGTAGTATGGTGAGTTCACACCTTTTTCGGTAATCATTACTTATACCGACATAATTTATTTTGAAAGAAATGCTGTTGGGAAATTAGTCAAAAACAATTTATTTTGCTTTACCTACTAACTTGTGTCCTATTTGCACTAAAAAAAAATATTTAAAAAAAGTTTTAAGCCAATTTACTTTACTGTAAATAGTCATTGATGGAGTACATAACCGAAGTGGAAGCGAGTAAGATCCAAAAATGCAGAAGCCAAGTGTTCGGGCCTTACTTGACTATTTACAGTAAAGAAAATTGGCTTAAACGTCTTTTAAATATGAAAACTTTAAACGCAAATAGGTCACCAATGTCACTAAAGCAAAATAAATTGTTTTTGACGAAGTTCCCAACAGTATTACTTTTAAACTAATTTATGTCGGTAATAGTAATGATTACGGCTTTTTCTAATGCTCCTGTATAACAAAACACAACTAATTCATTGGGATTTGAACTCTGTTTGCAAATTCGACAGTCCATGTAGGTATCCACTTGACAACTCGCACTCCTTTCTCGAACAAAAGATTATCATTAGTAATATATATAGGTACTTGATTAGATTAGAACCCACACTAACTTTGATCCTAACCCTAACTCTAATGCTAACCCTAATCCTAACGACGGGGTCAAAGTTCGCGAGGGTCCTAATGTAAATAAGCACCATATATATATACATATATATATATATATATATATATATATATATATCATAGACAGGTGTTTCATCTTTTGAAGACTCATCAGTTTGGCTCAACCCAGCTAACGCCTCAGCCTCGAGGTTTGAACCCTGGACCTTAGTCACTACCGAGCATGAATGTCCATTGTTCAACGTCCTTGCCTGCTGCTAGAATGTAGAAGAAATATACCGTTTTTAAACGTTTTGTTTTCAGTTTTATTTATGATAACGCTAACCTCAGAGGATTCAATTCCTTTTAGGAAAGAATCTTACTTACTAGGTTAAGTGAGAACCTTCATCAGTGTTCTACTTATGGGGGAATAGAATATATAATAGAATATATATATATATATATATATATATATATATATATATATATATATATAGTCTGAAGAAGCTTTCAGTCATTTAAAAAAAAAAAGAAGTAAAATGCAGTTTAAATTCCCAGAGAAACTAACTAAATCCAAGATATTGTAGACTTAACATTCGTTGGAAAATTAATAAATAAAAAATAAGAAAATAAAAAAATAAAAGGGGGGGGGGGTTAAGTATCTAACAGTGAAACAAAAACAGGAGACCTTAAGCGTCTAATATTAACACGGGGATCATCAGCTGTTTACCATGTAACTGTTTCGGAGATTTAAAAACAGGACAGTTATAATATTCATGGCTCTCCAATGGTACTAATTAAACTACCATTTCCCCAATAATCAAGTGTCGAAATAATTCAGCTTAAAATTTTACTAATATATACATAAATAAATAATAATAATAAAATAATAATAATAATAATAATAATAATAATAATATATTACCCTTAAGACTACCGTATGATATGATAATTTGTATATCAAATAACATTAATTATAACAATAATAATCATAAAAAAAAAAAAAAAAAAATAATAATACTATCTAAACACTACACCCAAGAACCATTCTGCAATATGGTAGCTAGCAATGAAATTATATAGGAATTAAAGTTGCATTCAAAAATAAATAAATAAAAAATAAAGCTTAAGTACCTTAGGTACCAGAAAGATAATTAGATAAGAGGAAGGAAACCTAGCCATACAGATCTAAATATATATATATATATATATATATATAATATTATTATCCACAGACATACTTTCAAAGTAGTCTGTCCGTTTGTCAATTTTTCACATTTTCCCTGTATCTCATTGATATTCAAATTGAGTATATATGGTTTATTTGTGTGGCTCTCTATTTTTTTCTAATAACTAGGTCATTTCTCAGAGTGAACTATCAGAAAGTATGCCAGCTCAACATAGTGTAGTTGTGACAAAGGAAACTGACTTAACTACATCTTGCTCAACGGTCAAGCCTGAATCATGTAGAATCATGGATCATCTTTGCTGATGATACGAGGGGCGTTCAATAAGTAATGGGCCTGACCCATTTCCCATAGCAGTAGATAAATGAAACTTGGCACAGTTATTAGTCTTTCTCTACATAGGAACCACCCAGAGTTTTGCATGTCTCCCATCGTTTGATGCAGCTTTGGACACCGTTTTTGTAGAACACTCCAGGTTGGTCCTCCAACTACGTCGTAACTTCAGAAATCAAGGCTGCATCATCTGGGAAATGCTTTCCTTTCAAAAACAACTTCATGGCTGGGAAGAGATTAAAATCAGAGGGTGCAAGGTCAGGAGAGTAAGGGGGATGGGGGAGGATTTCATAGCCACACGCCCGTGCTTCTGATCTGGTGATATGCGAGTTGTGGACCGGAGCGTTGTCCTGCAAGAGGAGGATACCTTTGCTGATCTTGCCCCACCTCTTGATTTTGATAGCTTCTTTTAATTTCATCAAAATTGAATCGTAATAGGCTCCTGTAATTGTGGTACCCTTTGCCAGGAAATCTGTCATCACTACTCCGTCCTGGTTCCAGAAGACTGTAAGCATGACCTTGCCAGCGGAGGGCTGCACCCTTGCCTTCTTTGGAGGTGGTGAGTTCAAGTGCTTCCACTGCATTGACTGGGCTTTGGTCTCTGGATCATAATAATGGACCCAAATTTCATCCTGTGTAATCAGTCTTTTGAAAAACTTTGACTCATCTTCTTGGCACATCTCCAAATTCATCCTCGAGCACTCAACGCGTTCTTGCTTCTGGAAAGGTGTGAGCAACTTGGGAATCCATCTGGCAGACACCTTATGCATATGCAAATGATCATGAATGATAGTTTCCAGAGACCCTGTACTAATCTTGACCTCTTGGGCTGTTTGGCGAATATTAATGCGTCGATCTTCGAAAATGGCAGCCTCAATTTGACGGACAGATGCCTGATCAATGGCAGAAGAGAGACGACCAGGTCTGGGAGTTGTTTCCACAAACTTCCGGCCATGTTTGAATTCACGATGCCAGCGTTTTACAAGGTCATATGATGGGGCATCATCACCATAAGTTTCATTCATTTCATAAAAAGTTTCCTCTGGTGTGCGTCCTTTCAAATACAAAAAGCGGATCACTGGGCGACACTCAACTGGCTCCATTTCACACCTGACTCAGTTCAAACATCTGTAAATAAGAAACCACAATTAGTTCAGAGCTGTTTTTTGTAACATGCCCTATATAGATATAAATCATTACACATGCAACATTTCATCTAGATCAGACAACTCAAAGTGGGGCAGGGGCATTACTTATTGAACGCCCCTCGTACCACTCTCTACTCTGGTGTTGCTTCTTGCTCATCTCCCTCAGATCAGTCGAAATATGAAGCTGATCTAGAAGTTGACCTGGGTTCAGTTGTGGATTAGAGTACGAAATGGCTTGTTTCGTTTTATCCTGTTAAGACTCAGCTCGTGTCTTTCAATCGTAGATGTGTCCCTTTTCTTTCTGAGGCTCTGCTCTTGAGGAGAAATCGACTCTGAAACTTCTTGGTCTTTCTCTCTCATCAGATCTTTCTTGGAGTTCATATATTAGATCCATTGCTCTTTTTGCTTATCGTAAAGTCAGTTCTCTCTATCGCTCCAAACACTTTCTCACACCTGAGGCTATTCTCTATCTTTACAAATCTACAATCAAACCATGTATGGAGTACTATTGTCATATTTGGGCTGGTGAATCTCTGCCCCATGTAACGGTTCTTGATAAAGTGCAGAAACGTATCTGTAATTTGATTGCCCACACTCTTTCTTCTTCTCTACACCCTCTCTTTCACAGACGTGATGTTGCTAGTCTCAGTCTTTTCTATAAATACTATTATAGCATGTGTTCTTCAGAATTATGTGACCTATTCCCTGCTTCTTTTGTTCTAGCTCGTTTGACTCGTTAGTCTATTGGTCTTCATTAATTCGCTGTTGTAATATCTCATTGTAATACAGCTTCCTATTCCAGTAGCTTCTTTCCAAAAACTGCAGGCTTGTGGAACTCTCTCCCTGCTGACTGTTTTTCTCTTACCTATAGCCTTGGTCTTTTCAAGACGAAGGCTAATAGGCATTTTCTGTCTTTGTGATAATCATATTTCGTCCTTACATCATGTGGCTTCATGCCTTGTCTGGAACGATTTCTATAAAGCAGAAAAATCATCAGAAGTGGATTATGAAAATCCTGCACGTTTTTATACATTTTAGATTCAATTTGTATTCAAATATTAAAAAAAACAGGATTTTATTAATACACTTCTCATGATTAAATGATCCATGCAACCGCAGTAAAATTCCAAGATAAGCCATATTTATTATTGCGATAAAGCCTTATCTAAAAGGATATTGAGTCCTTTTTTTTCTTTAACTTAGTTCACCCCAAACAAGGCAAGTTGCCACTGTAGACATAAGGGGCTACTGAGAATTAGGGTGAAAGTTTTGGGGGTCATCCTAAATTGGGAGCTCCGCAGCGAGATGCTTGTTCACATTAGTTTTAAATTTCTGCATGTCGGTATAGTCAGGAAAACAGGGAGCAGGGAGGGAGTTCCAAAGGCCGACAGCACGAGGAAAAAAGCTATTGGAGTAGAAGGCTCTCCGGCATCTGGGGACCTCCACAGTAAATGGATGGGATTTAGTTGATTGTCGGGTTGATCGAGTGTATTTACGTCGAGGGGACACCAAAGCAACAAGTTCATCGAAGCACATTCAATTGAAGTACTTGTAAAACAAGCACAAGGATGCAACATTGTGGCGATGGGACAGGGGCTGGAGTTTGGTGGATATTGAGGGACTTATCAGATTACCGACTCTTTTTTCGACCTTGTCTAAGAGGGAGAGACTAGTGGATGATGCACCAGCTCAGATGTGACATAAATACTCCATGCATGGACGGATGGTGGCTTTGTAGAGATATAGCATACTGTCATGTGTGAGAAGTTTTTTTAGCACGGTAGATGGAGCCCACTTTTTTTTTCAGCAGTCTTGGCAATGTCATTATTTGTGCAGGGTCTGCTTTTTTGATTCGGTTTAGTTTTGCTTTTCAGAAGTTAATTTTCATGTTATATAACTCAAGTTATATTGAATAATCAGAAGAAAAAAATGGTTTTGTTGGTGTTTATTGAAAATAATTGACAAGGAATTGACTCATTCCGTATTTTTTGTTCTTTTATTTTGCTGATAAAAATAAAGAAAACAAGAAAAAAGCAAAAGATTAATATAATGAAGAAAAAAACGAAAAGAAAAAAAGATGTTTATTTCTGTATCTCTTCTTTCTTCTCTACTTTTTTTTTCTCTTTTCCATGTTTATTTTATCTATTTGTTCTTTTCTCTTCTTCTCTTTTCTCTCTTTTTCTCTTCTCCTTTTTCCTTTTCTCTTTCTTTCCGTCTTAGTCTATTCCTTTCTTTTTGTTCTTCATATCGCTGCTGCTGCTGTCACAAAAGCAAACATTATGGCCGCCATGATCTGATTATGGGACTCAATAATAGATTATTTTTTGTCTTAGTTGTCATTTTTCTTTTTAAACTCAATATTATTGATGCTATCATTATTATTGGTTTGTCTACGAAAGAAGTATTTAGTTACGGCATCGAAAATAAAGAGGTCACTCATCTCTGTGTAAACCGGGAATCAATAAAAGTAATAGATAATATGGAAGAATTTGTTATTCGATTTTGGACCACATTACTATACTAGCAGGGCTATCCGGCATTGCCCGGGTGTCCAATCTGTATAATAATTCTACAACCAGGACTGGTCACTCAAGAGACAGAGATTAAAAAATTTGAAAAAAATCTTCTCTTATGAATAGTTCTATTTTTTACTCCAATGGAAGTGGAGACTTCTGGAGTTGTTGGCCTACGGCAGGAAGATGTGACACAAGGACGGAAGGTGGGGGTAAAAAGCCAACGCCTCAACGGAAGAGCCAGGCTGGCCTCTAAAAATAGCCTGGGCAGCCTTTCACATTGCCACCCGATTTTAACTCAATACGCTCAGAATGTGATATCGCCTTTTCAAACAAATTTATCTGTCACCTAATCTATATGTTTGCCAAATTTTTACTCTCACACACTTTGTAGTACGGCAGGGCTTTTCTACTATAAATTAAAGCGTGCAAACGACTTTGTATTTTACCATACAATAAAAAAAATACTGTAGAAACTTTTCGGGCGGCGGGGGAGGGGGGGGAGGAGGGTTTTTTTTACTTCTCGAATTTATCATTTTTCTGCTTTAAAAATAATTTAAAACATGTACATAATGGAGGGGAACTTTTTTTTCTTATGCAGAAACTAACCCTAAAAAGTAGAAAGAAGCGATGTAGTCGAAGATGAAGATTGTTTTTTTCTTAGAAACCGGGTACAATTCAGAAATATTTTCGAAAGAAAAACTAAAAAAATAAATGGTTACAGCTAGTTTAAATTTATATAGGAAAGTGATCCCTCTAAAATCTTAAATATTTCATTTCTTTTTTAATTCGCTTTCTGTGGCTGTTTTTTTTTTGTTCTTTTGGGGTGATTACATGCAAACGCATGTAATGCAAACGCATGTAATCACCCCAAAAGAACAAAAAAATACTGTTACTTTTTCTTTCTATGATTGATTTAATTCCTGTCCTTTATTTTTGAATAAATAAATCAATTAATTTTACTCATCCACACCACAGGGTGTTTACTGATTAACCCTACACTACAAATCCAATAAAGAAAAGTGAATTTTCTCCTGTTTCAGTTACCACCATAGATCAGTTACCACCATAGATCAGTACACGAAAACATTATGTGCAAATCTGTTTCAGCATTTCACTAAAACAACAGAAAAGAAACTACGAAACGATTATTCAGGGAAGAATAGCTTTTTTATTCGTACATATATAGGAACCATACCTTTTCATTTATTTATTATTCTCTCCGTTTATAATACCCCTCTTACCATTTTCATCGGTAGCATTTTTTCAGACTGGTACATATTTACTGTTTCACCACTTGAATGATAGCAGTTGGCTCTGGAAAGAGAAATCGACAAGCAGAAAGTAATGAACAGTCACAAGAAGAGCGTTTGGCTACCGGCGTCAACGAAACTGAAAGTCGAGCTTTGGAATTACATGCACAAGATAGGTATCTACAGGGACAATGGTCTCGGCTGCTTAACGACCATGAAAATACTAATAGGTAACAGCGACTCAAATGTACAGAAAATTCTGGGGATTTGCTTTCAACATTGTCGGGTCTGTGTTCGTGCCGGATAATCATAAGCAGAAAATAATTCAATAATTCAAGGTTGGACATGCAATTTTTTGAGTTGATCTACTTTCACGGGCAACGCCGGGACATGGGTCAGCTAGTTACATATAATATGTTATGTTCAAATGAAAGTAATCGGGTGCTCTGTTTTATTCCGCTTAACCTACATAATTTGGTACTCTTATAGAGAATGCACCGCGTTTCCGTGACTTCGCGTTGTCAATGTTCGGGCAGGTCGCAGAAGCACCCGAGAGTTGACGAAACTGTTAAGCAATCAGTTTGCAGCAGGCATTAGACAATCAGGTTGCACGAAAGCAGACGATAACTTTTGGAAGAAATTAATTTCTATGATCTGCAGCGCATTGAATCTCCTGAAGGATTCATTGAGTTCTGTCAGCAACGGTCATTTCTAGCGAAAGACGAACCCCAAAACCCCAACCCTAACCTAGAAAATGTTAAAAGGAAAAAAAACATTGAAATAAAATACAAGAAAATAAGTGTGGTTTCGTTATATAAAAAAAAATCATATTTTGAAACTTTTTGGTGCACACAAAAAAAAACATTTTATTTAAAAACATTTGATGAACAATGGTTTCATTTGACAAAAAAAATAAACATTTAATTAATAGCAGTTGTTTAGCTCTGGTTTGTACGTTCTTTATTTTTATATATGTATTTTACTTTGATTTTCTTTGTCTGAATTTATCGCCTGCCAGTCTTTAATTTATCGTTTGGCAGTTTTCGCTTTGTCAACTCTCGGGTGCTTCCGTAACCTGCCTGACTGTTGACGATGCGAAGTCACGGAAACGTGGTGCATTCTCTATAAGAGTACCCATAATTTATTTATTTATTTATTTATTTATATATATATATATATATTTATATATATATATATATATATATATATATAATGTATTTATATATAACATCATGTGATGATGATGATGTTCGTTCATCGCTTGTGAAGATGACGGTGATCATTATGATTTTTTCTTGGTCCGGAGATTGATCGTAAGTCCGATCCGAGCTCTGAAGTATCTTCTACATGTACAGCACCTGTGGTATCTATATATAACATAATGTAAACCTCAGTTCTTCAAAGAATCATTCAATATGTCCTTCAAAAATACTTTATTAATAAACAATTGTTTCTGCCCATTTCAAGAACATATATTTTCATAATATACATAATATCACTGCTGTGCAGTTCTTTTTTTTTCATTTCCTTTTTCTCATTTCCTTTTTTTAATTTCCTTTATCCATTTCTTTTTTCTCCTTTCCTTTTGTCATTTCTTTTTGTCATTTCCTTTTTCTCATTTCATTTTTTTAATTTCCTTTTTCTCGTTTCCTTTTTCTCATTTTCTTTATCTCATTTCCTTTTTTCATTTTCTTTTTTTTCATTTCCTTTTTCTCATTTCCTTTTTTTAATTTGCTTTTTCTCATTTCCTTTTTTCATTTCCTTTTTCTCATTTCCTTTTTCTCATTTCCTTTTTTCATTTCCTTTTTTAATTTCCTTTTTCTCGTTTCCTTTTTCTCATTTTCTTTATCTCATTTCCTTTTTTCATTTTCTTTTTTTTCATTTCCTTTTTCTCATTTCCTTTTTTTAATTTGCTTTTTCTCATTTCCTTTTTTCATTTCCTTTTTCTCATTTTCTTTTTCTCATTTCCTTTTTCTCATTTCCGTTTTTTAATTTCCTTTTTCTCATTTCCTTTTTCTCATTTCCTTTTTTCATTTCCTTTTTCTCCTTTCCTTTTTCTCATTTCCTTTTTCATTTCCTTTTTCTCCTTTTCTTTTTCTCATTTCCTTTATCTCATTTCCTTTTTTAATTTCCATTTGCTCCTTTCCTTTTTTTTTCCTTTCCTTTTTCTCATTTCTTTTATCACATTTCATTTTTTCATTTCCTTTTTCCCCTTTCCTTTTTCTTCTTTTCCTTTTTCTCCTCTCCTTTTTTCATTTCCTTTTTCTCATTTCCTATTTCCCCTTTCCTTTTTCTCCTTTCCTTTTTCTCCTCTCCTTTTTTCATTTCCTTTTTCTCATTTCCTTTATCTCATTTCCTTTTTTCCTTTCCTTTTTCTCATTTCCATTTTCTAATTTCCTTTTTCATTTCCATTTTCTCATTTCCTTTTTTTCATTTGCTTTTTCTCATTTCCTTTTTCTCCTTTCCTTTTTCTCCTTTTCTTTTTCTCATTTGCTATTTCTCCTTTCCTTTTTTTCATTTCCTTTTTCTCCTTTCATTTTTTTCATTTCCTTCTTTTCATTTCCTTTTTCTCATTTCCTTTTCTCCTTTCCTTTTTTTCATTTCCTTTTTGTCATTTCCTTTTTCTCCTTTCCTTTTTTTCATTTCCTTTTTTCATTTCCTTTTTCTCATTTCCTTTTCTTTTCCTTTTTTTCATTTCCTTTTTCTCATTTCCTTTTTTTTCATTTCCTTTTTCTCATTTCCTTTTTTTTCATTTCCTCTTTCTCCTTTCAATTTTTCATTTCCTTTTTTCATTTTCTTTTTCCTCCTTTTCTTTTTCTCCTTTTCTTTTTTTTCATTTCCTTTTTTTCATTTCTCTTTTTTCATTTCCTTTTTCTCCTTTCCTTTTTTTCATTTCCTTTTTTCATTTCCTTTTTTCATTTCCTTTTAATCATTTCCTTTTTTTCATTTCTATTTTTTCATTTCCTTTTTCTCATTTCCATTTCTAATTCCCTTTTTCTCATTTCCTTTCTTTCTTTTCTTTTTTTTCATTTTCTTTTTTCATTTCCTTTTTCTCCTTTCATTTTTCTCCTTTCCTTTTTTAATTCCTTTTTCTCATTTCCTTTCCTTTTTCTCATTTCCTTTTTCTCTTTTCCTTTTTCTCATTTTCTTTCTTTTATTTCCTTTTTCTCCTTTCCTTTTTCTCCTTTCCTTTTTCTCCTCTCCTTTTTTCATTTCCTTTGTCTCATTTCCTTTTTTTAAATTTCCTTTTTCTCATTTCCTTTTTCTCTTTTCTTTTTTCTCATTTTCTTTCTTTCATTTCTTTTTTCTCCTTTCCTTTTTCTCCTCACCTTTTTCATTTCCTTTTTATCATTTCCTTTGTCTCATAACCTTTTTTCATTTCCTTTTTCTCCTTTCCTTTTTTTAAATTTCCTTTTTCTCATTTCCTTTGTCTCCTTTCCTTTTTCTCCTTTCCTTTTTTTCCTCTCCTTTTTTCCTTTCCTTTTTCTCATTTCCTTTTTTTCTTTTCCTTTTTCTCATTTCCTTTTTCTCATTTTCTTTTTTTCATTTCCTTTTTCTCCTTTCCTTTTTCTTCTTTTCCTTTTCTTCATTTTCTTTTTTCTCATTTTTTTTTCTCCTTTACTTTTTTTCATTTCTCTTTTTCTCCTTTCCTTTTTCTTATTTCTTTTTTTTAACTTGCTTTTTATCCTTTTCTTCATTCTTATGCTTTCTTTCATTTTTTTCTTTTGTTTAGGGGCACCAAAATTCACGACATAGCTCTCCATCAATCTCATACAAATCAACTTCCGGTCAAACCATAAACAACTTTTATAGTAATTTGATTAAATTATTAATTATTACTAATTTTGATTCTATCTTGTTAGGTCATACATACTTATTATAATGCAAAAGATATACAAATAAAACTATGTAATTTAATATTTATTAAATTATTGCTTAACATTCAGTTTTTTTAAAATAAAGGTTTATTTTCATATTTACTGCTAGCTAATTTATACGTTACAACATTGCTATCGATATGTCACATCCAGTCAATAGCATAAAAACATTAATTTTGTATTTTTTTTATTATTTTTATTTAAACTACCATTCTATCCTATTAATACATCCATAATTGCTTTAACCTAAAATTATAAGAAAGTACGTAATCTCAAATTTATTTAGTAACGAGAATCATCTCAGTCACCACAATACCACATTTACACTAGGGGGCCATCTTACTTAAGATATCCTCAAATTAGTTTGAAATTTTATTTTTCACTAGCAGGACCCGTGTCCCGGCGTTGCCTGGGGGAAATATAAAATTATAATTTAATTTTAAAAATATATGTATTGGAGTATTAATTCTGAAAAAATAAAATCAGAAAAGAACCCATTTCACTGTAAGTACCTTAGGTTACTAAAATAGGATTTGTTAAATAAGTATGTATTGTTTACGGTGCACTTTTATAGATTCGTTTTTTTGTGTTCTTTAAAAAAGAGATTTTTAAAAAAGTAGGCAATCGCAAGTTCGAATCGAAAACAGTGTTCGTTGAAAAATTATTTTAATATACAAACTAAATTTAGTAAAGTTATAGTTAACAAAAGATACGTTTTAAATTGTTCGTTGAAAAAATTATTTTAATATACAAACTAAATTTAGTAAAGTTATAGTTAACAAAAGATACGTTTTAAATTGTTCGTTGAAAAAATTATTTCAATATACAAACTAAATTAAGTAAAGTTATAGTTAACTAAAGATACGTTTTAAATTGTTCGTTGAAAAAATTATTTCAATATACAAACTAAATTAAGTAAAGTTATAGTTAACTAAAGATACGTTTTAAATTGTTCGTTGAAAAAATTATTTTATTTTGCTCTGTCTATTTTGTAATACATTTAATTATTTATGAAACTCACATTTTGTTTGTATATTCTTTAGCAAAGAATTATAATTTAAATTGAATTGTCTTCTGTTTTGGGGCCGAACTTGCGATTGCCCACTTTGTTAAATCTCTGTTAAAACACAACAAAAACAAATTGATAAAAGCCCACAGTAATGTCAAGATGGCGTCATTTTTTTCCTTACCAAGGGCTAAAATAATATCGCGTGATCGAACGTTTTTCAAGGTAAAAATGTGGTACTAATCAGAAACACCAGCAGAAAAAAGTTAACAAAACAACGAACGTGCGACGTATGTTAGTTTATAAAAACATTAAGAAACTGATGATTTTAGCGAAAGTTTGTATGGTTTTACCAGCGTTAGTCGAAAAAAAAAAAGAAACCGGCATCTGAAGGTTTTAACGTCTTGTAGTAACGTGTGCTCTATTTGCGATGATAAGAAAATATTTAATGGTTGACTTGTAGCGAAAAGAAATGCATGTTTTTATTTTTGAAAAAGTGTAGTGTGTGGTATTGGAAAAGTATAAATTCGTTATAAGTTACGAGCGCGAAAGCCTTTAGCAGAACAGACATGTGTAAAGTCTGTTCATAAATTGCTATATTCCTCTCTATTCTGGAATGTGAGAATATGTATACGGAATAGTATACAGAACAGTCGACATAATTTAGTGTGTAAATCCGAATAAATAGTGAATTTTCTTTGTTTCACGTGAAGAATAAGAAAATTTTTATAAAAGAAATAAAAGAAGAAATAAATACGAATAGTGGTTCGTGTATCTGACATCTAATCCGATATTCCTTTATTCCTCGAATATAGTCTGAACGACTGGAAGAAGGAAAGTGAAATTGAAGGAGCCTTCATTATTTATATTTAAAATCTAGTGTAGTATTTAGGACGTGGGAGTAGGTAATTGTAAGAGAGTGAAAATCTCTGCCACCTTTTTTGTGGAATACGGCATAATCACGTTAACACACCAGTTCCCGTTAGATCACCGAAGTTAAGCGACGTTGAGCCTGGCCAGTACCAGATGGGTGACCATTTGGGAATACCAGGCACTGTATGTGGACACCTAGCTATAGACAAATAGCGTCGCCAACCCGCAGTGCCTAGCGTGGCGACTATGGTAAAAACCCCTGAATGACAATCACCAATAAGGTGCTCGGAAACCATGGAAGGGGTTCCTTCTCTAGGAGTGATCAAAACCTTGATAATGATGGTGATGACGTAGAAGCAGCTACTTTGGAATAAATGTAAGAAATTCTGAAAGAAGATAAAATGTACATATATTTTCTGGAAACATGCACTAGGAAGTGCTCTAGCGGAAAAGAGTAGCATATGTAGCTTTTGGTTCAAAATCTATAATAGCAGTGAACAGAACTTAGTAAAAAATATATCTATGATAAGTAAGCTACACAGAGGCGTCCATGTTTCATTCCCGCATACTACTACTATATATAACTAGCTGTATTTATCTGGTGTTGCCAAAGTGAAGACATTGACGAGTGGAGAGCTCAGAGAAAAATAATTCTAAATATAGTCATGTGTACATTTTTTAATGATTTGAAAAATTCGTTATTATTTTCTCATATTTTATATTTTTTTATTTTAATAAATATTCGATAAATAGTAAAAGAATAAAACCAAAACAATAATTTAATGTTTAATTATCAAAGTTACGTTTAGGCGAGAAAGACACACACACACACGAAATCTTGTCTGATATTTTTATTAGTATATAATTATTAGATATATAGTATTTATATTTGTGTGAACAAATGTTGGAAAACGTTCAAATAAATATCGGGAAGTTTGTTGCCATGACATTGCTGAAGATTTCTGCCTTTTGAAAAAAATGATCTTCGACAATGAATTCTCTTCGATGACGTCATATTAATATGATAAAGTTTGTTGCTGAATGAAAACAAAAAAGGTTAACAGAATTAAGGGAGAATATATTAAATCTATGAGGAAATTATTTTCACATAAGAAAATTATAATTTTTAAGATTAATGCAATAAAGGAAAGAAATTCTTCGTTATTGCATTTGGAATTTATATGAATAAAAGTGAATGTGTGTGTACCCTTTGCGTGTGTGTGTGTGTTTGTAAAACCTCTGATAAGAGACGGACAGAGTTCAATCTCCTCACTCAGATGAAAAACATTTCTAACTACATAATATAGATTTAGAGAATGAAACATTTTTTTAATTCATATTTTTTGTCTGTATGCTTTTTTACAAACTTTTATTCACTCCAAACAAAGCATATTGCCACTGAGAAGTAAGGGGCTACTGCGAATCAGGTGTTAATTTCATATGGGTTACTGCCCTTGGTTTAAGGAATGGCCACCAGGGCTAGGATCTATAAGAGTCTGGTAGCCATGTTGGATGGGTTCAGAAGTAACAATTGGAGCAGAAGGACTATTAAAGAAATTGGATTACCAGTGGACGGTATTAGGATATCTAATATTAAGGGCCAGATTTATAGGGGGCATCTTAGGTGGGGAGTTGTGCAGCGAGATGTTTGTTCACATTACATTTATATTTCTGCATGTTGGTACAGTAGGGGAAGCAGGGAGGGAATTCCAAAGGCTAGCGTTTCTAGAAAAGAAGCTATTAGAGTAGAAAGTTTTCCGGCATCTGGGTACCTCTACAGTGAAAAGAAATGGCGTTTGCTGCTTGATGGCTTGGTCGGGGATATTTACGTAGAAGGGTGGGTGCCAGCGCAAAAAGTTCGTCGGAGCACATTCCGTTGAAGTACTTGTAAAACAAGCATAGAGATGCAACATAGTTTTGGAACCTATAAGCAGCCACCAATGTCATGCGCATACTTGAGATACGAGGTGTGCATGACTGCCCCCCCCTTCTTAATATCTTTGTTTTTCTTTTCTGTTTAATTCTTTAACCATTACATTTATTATTTTTTAGTTAAAAATAACAGTTTTGATCGTAATTTTTCGAAAGCATCACAAAATATTTACAAATAATATTTTCTTCCAAATATAAACAATGCCATATACTAGCGGGCAAAATCAAATCGGGTCAGCTTGTTATATATATATATATATATATATATATATATATATATATATATATATATATATATAATTAATTATTGAAGATAATATATGTATAATCATATATCATCAGATCCCTTTAGTTTGTAGTCTCCTTTGAAGATTCAGCTCAATGTTTGTCAATTATTGATAACAGAGCAAAATATAGAACAGATATTTATTATATTCCAATAACCATGGTTTGTTTTATTACTTTTATTTTTTTTTTATATCTCACTTTTATTTTTTTTTTATATCTCACAGAAATTTGGAATTTTTGGAAATGTGAAAAAAATAAAAACAAAAATAAAAGTAATAAAACAAACCATGGTTATTGGAATATAATAAATATCTGTTCTATATATATATATATATATATATATATATATATATATATATATATATGTATATATATATGTATCGTCTTTTGGTAAATATAATTTAATTTTTGTTTATATATATATTATTATTAAGCCCCTTTAAGTAAAATTCAAGTTGAGCACTTTAAGAGATATTTAAAAATAGATATTTATTTAGCTACAAAGCAAGACTCCGAGAAAAGTCATTGAGTTCTCTAGTCTGTCTTAATGTTTACGCTGTAATAACATAAATATATCTTAAATTCCCCGTACTACATGGTAATTTGAAATGGCCGTGAGGGTAGGGTGAAATCGTGCAGATCCAAAGGTGGGTTTGTGAACCGAGTTCGTGCCTTTGGGTCTGAAATTATCACTTCCTACACTGAAGAGGGCAATTAGCTCGAAACAACGTCGACGTCGCCTGTAGGTCAATATGATTTAATATTTGTTTATAAATATTTTAATATATATATATATATATATAAAAATATATATATATATATATATATATATATATATATATATATATATATATATATATATAATAAAAGCGTGTGCAAAATTAAAAAGATTGTTTAACGGCTAAAAATGTGTTAATGTTAACTACTATACTATACTTTAAAATGTTGTGACTAGTTTCATAATTAACATTACTGATTGTGGGATATTTGGTTGTTATGTAAAGGTCTTCAAGAATTCTTAATCTTTTGATGTTGGTATCGTGGTATATTATTTTTACATTATTAACTAGGATGTGTCTTATTCAGAGTCTTGCTTTGTAGCTATGTAAATGTAATGTAATGGTTAAAGAATTAAAAAGAAAACAAGAAAAATAAGAAAAAAAATTGTTTGTGGGATAAAGTATTGAAGAAATTAATGTTTCCCTATTTTATCCTAAATACTTACACACATGCATGCAAACACGTGCACATGCAGTGAGGAATATTTAGTTTGTGTTAGGATGTATATTCTTAATAAATCTTAAGTGATCACCAAGCAGCAAAACGAAATCTATTTTGGAGAACCAAAAGATCTTTTTAGGATAAAGGAAGAGGAAATGACTGCAACGAAACTACCTACGTTGTGATTAAAATTTGGGTAGCCATTTGTAATTTTACATATTTGTAACAAACGGAAGTTACCGGTGTATGTCGCAATCTGTATGTTACTGAAATAAATGCCGGGACGGATATAATATGTAACCAGTGAGATCGATTGGAATGTCAATTTTAAAACAAACAAACAAACAAGAGAAACCAATAAATAACATAATTTACTAGATAGTCAGAATCAAATATTGATTTGTCAGATGCAGTACTATTTAGGTTCAATATGGAAAATTCGACAAGATAAAGTTATATGTTAGAGAAGGTGACACAGCAAGTTCTGTGAGGTATCATTATATCTTGTTCTTTTCATAGGAAAAATAAAACAGACAGTTCCATTCTCCTTATTTTGGTGCTATATGACAATTTCTCATAATTGCTATTTACAATTTTACAATAAGTTTATATATAGTCTAATCCATGTAGGTCCCCTTCTCTTTTTATTCGTTTCTCCTTTCACTACGTCCTTTATCCCTTTCTATCAACTATTGATGCATTGAAGAGTAGACAGAGGATCCTTCTACTTTACCCATTGTTTAGATGTATTTCTGTGCGTGTGTTTAACATTCTCTTTCAAATACTTTTATTCTTTTCTTATGAAGATTAAAACACACCGAAAATGTTCCCAACTTGCTTTAGATACGATTTTGTTTAAATGAATTAAATCTTTAGCGATGATAAAAGGCCAAGAAGAAGCAAAAACAAAAGCAATGATGCACATCTTCAAGCAGATTCATTTTTGGATTAATTCTGGCTAAGGGCACGTAACTCTGAGTCGAAAAGTTAA